>JARYHS010012519.1:58604012-58695013 GCA_031002005.1 Vandiemenella viatica | reverse complement strand
GTTTAATTATATCATTTAATTATATTAAGTATTTAGTTGTTGCTTATCATAATATGGAGTTAAGGGTGGAATAAATTTACAGTGTAGTTTGAACCTCTGCAGAACAAATGACTGAAATGTGGCAAATTATATGGTTGCTATTCTAGCTGCGTCACTGTAAACGCTTTACAACAGAAAATTGCTGCTGTTATTCAGTTCACTGGATACCTCGTAGTTCTAATTGGTACTCGTTAACGAAACGACTGGCTTTTCAATTTATTCTTTTCTGCAGTAAAAGCTGTTTGTTGGCACGAAACTAATTTATCTTCTCTCTGTTGCTACTTTAATGTCAGAATTTTTTCTCGTATCTTTCAATGTTGCCCCGTACTTTTTTATTTATCTATTTTTATGGACCGCTGGAGGTTTGCAGCACCAGAGCTGTTTTGTTATTTATTCTTTTTTATTCCCTGAGTGAGAAGCAATATAACGACTAGACCGAGCCAGGTCATTAGCGCGTTAGTAATTTTGTGTCTAGGAAACGCCGCTAGTGGAGTTCCTTGTTCGTTAACTGAAACACCGCAGTCCGTGAATACCTCTATCAACAGAAATCCCTTGTAGCCTGCCTCGGTAGCGTAGGGGCTAGAGCGCTAGCTCCACGTGCCGAAGGTCGCCGGTTCGAGTCCGGCCGAGGGCATGGGTGTTTAAGTGTTATGTCTGTGAATGTCGTGTCCGTATTGTAGTTTCCATGTGTCAATACTTGATAGCAACAAGTTACAACTGGAAAAAGTTGTCACATTGAGCTGGCTGTATGGCCTCAGCAGCCGAAAGCCATTAAAAAAAAAATCCCATTGCTTTGGGACATACGTACTGTGTTTCTCTATTGTTCTTGTTCTTTTGTAAGGTGGTGGTATGGTTGAACTATCGAGAGGGAGGTATGGTTGAATAACCGCTTCAAGAGCGTTTGTAGTTAGCCAAAGTTTTCCTTATTTTTTCATTGTTTGGAACATATATAAATAACTTGTGTGGCGTGTGCTTTTACACTGGGGCACTAAACAGTACTTATAATTCGAGGAATTCATTTTTAATTAAAGAAAACTAATATCTGTGATACACAGACATGATTATTTTGTTTTGTTTCGCACAGCGTTTTGCCATTCAAGATGCCATTACGGTTTTGAGCGTTTACGAGGTAAAGTTAAATTGGTTTTTAAAAATGCAAAATAATTAACGTAAATATTAGATTTTTTGAAAAATAATTAGTTTATTCAGTAAGATAGATAATAGGGTAAAGTATTAACCAATTATTCAAATTTAGTCAACTAGCCTATTATCTCACATAATAACTCAGTTACTCAGTTCTTCTGTTCGCTGTGAACTTTACAAGCACAAAATCAATAACAAATTAAAGTTTCTTGTTTTATTTTTATTTTATATTTAAATTGTAAAGCGTCGATCAACTAGTCGCGTACAGAAAATTATTCTACCTCAAAACTCACCATTCCAGATGCACGGTTGTTCTGTTAAGCTAGCGAGCATGTTTTTCTTGTTTGTTACTCATCTCCACCTATCTCAAAGATTCCACGGACAAAATAAATATGGAGTTAATAATAACGAAAACATTACTGGAAGCGTGTAACACGCGAACTCCGGTCGCAATGTGTATGATGCCGGTCGATCTATCAAATGACAGTTAAAATTTCCAATTGTTATTATTGCTACTAGTTTAAACGCTCTTCGAAATTCACGGGCATCACCTATTGTGATGTAAGGACTTTGTTCTGGAAAAGTTTCTAAGAATAAACGAATAACGATTAAATATTATCTTTTTTATAAATATTATTAGGTTATTAAACTTTTTCTAATTAGATTCTCGGAGTATTTGGTTAGGATGTTTTTAATTAACACCATTTGATTTTATTTAACAGAAATTTTGGTTGTTATGAAAAAGTTTCTAAGTAAAGTGTTATTAAATAACGAATTACTATCATTTACTTTATTGATATGATTCGAGAATGCCTACGTTTCATGTAAATTTTTTTTTCTATTTTAATAAACTTCCCTGTTTGTTATCTTCTGTCAAAAAAATTCTTATGTTATGTAGTCACTTGGTTTCAGTAACTGCTTCAAAGAGTACAGCGTAAACATTTAATCTGAACGAACGTATCATTATTTTTTTATATATCTCTTCTCGCTTCATAATTTTTATCTCTGCTACACAACAGACAATTACCTTTACCATCGCAATTACACTTTCTTATAAATTTTTTTCACGAGGGCATTAGAGGCGGGAAAGGACTGGGGACAAGGAAGGGGAAGAAATTCGGCCATGGCCATTTGAAGGAAGCATCTCAGCATTCGCGTGGAGTAATTTGGGAAAACCATGAAAAACCCAAATCTGGATGCCCGGACGGGGATTCGAACCGCCGTCCTCCCGAATGCGAGGACAGAGCGTTAACCTCTCACCCACCACGCTCGGTTTTCTTTTAACAATGTAAATGTAAATAAAATGAAAATTATATATTTATTTGAAATTTACATTTCCTTATAGGAGTATAAACTAAAATAAAGTCAATACAATTATTCATTTGAATTTTGCTGATTAACCGAACAATGCTTCGGCGGCAGGCAATGTAAATATGTAAATAACCCTTGGCGCATTATCGAGTCACTTTGAAGGCTGCTGAGGTGCGAGGTCTCCAGGCTCAACACATTTAATTAAAGTGGATTATTAAGAGAAGAATCGAGCAAGAAATGATAATAACTTCAAAATGGGAAAAATAGGTGCCACAGATCACTCAGTATTTTAGATGAACACTCCTTTCAAGAAATATTAAAAAAATTCACCCTACTACTTTTTGTATTTTTTTTACTTTGGCTATTTATTTGATCAGTCCTCTGAAATTCCGAAAACTGGATCGAAAAGGTACAATGTACCTGGCTTTCAAAACCGTACGTCCTGATTGTGTTACTTAGGCGGTTTTCCGCAATCACCTACGCTAAAATAAGTACGGTCCACAGTCTCCGCCAAGTTGGCAGGTGGATGGCAATACATAAGTGCTCCACTATTAGCATAAGTTCCTCCTACGGAGGCGATATACACAAAACTCCGTCAAAAAGTAAATTCGTGTGGCCGTAATTACTTACGTTGCCTTATCGGCTACACAATCCGCGCTTATCGAAGCCACCTAACCTAAGTCGGTAATCCTACTGGGGATAGCGGACCTATAGTATAGCGTGTAATCCCAACCACGGAAGAGTTCTGGAATACTTCACATTACACAGCAAGCTATGCCAGAGGTGAAGGTCGGGTTAAGGGCCCCTGAAAATCCTCGCCGAGACAGTGATTCGAACCTGGGACCTTTCAATCTAAAACTCCGTCAGGATGAGCCAAACCAAACGTAACCAGATTTTGAGATGTGAACTTCTAATTTACTTTTCCCAGCTATCTGATTTAGGGCTGGAATACAGTCATTTGCTTAACATTAGCAAATTGGAATTCCCAAAGCATGCATTAAAACCAGATCCGATTCATCTGTAGCTTTTCATTCTACACATGTTACAATAGTAATTTAACACCTGCGCACGTTAAAAACGTACTGAATTGTTCCCATTTCATCAAAATTTGCTCGTTACGTGAATGGACAGGGCGTTTGTGGTTTTCGGTTTACTTATTCGATTAACTTCATTGCTGTTGCTGTAATTGCCAGCTAGTTGAATTACACTTTGATTACGACGTGTGGGATGAATTAATTGTGTGCGTTGGTTCGGCTGCTAATAGGGCAGTCGCATTCAGTTCTGCACTGTGCTTCACAATGCGTAAAATTGACTGCCGATATTGTCAGCCAGCATATAGTTAGCATATACAAACACGAGTGGGGTGCTCATATCGCTGTAAAAATTGTCGTAGAGAGGAGTTTAGATCAGCAATAGGATTTTTTTTTTTTCACATCAGTATTTTACATCTCAAACCATTAAAACAAAACAGTGACTTTACGGCTTTAGCTTAAATACCTGATTGTAAGTCACTTATCGTTTTGTCGTAAGCTAGTGACTTAGCAATTATTATGACACTCAACGATTGTAGAAGTTTGAGTTGTAACAAATTTATATTCAAATAATTCTTACATTATCCAAAAGCGAAAGTTAATTTGGAAGTCGTTGAAAATATATGAAACTAGCTCGTACCCGCGACTTCGTACGCGTGGATTAAGATTTTTTTTGCCAGAATTGAATATAGAAAGTTGTTGGCAACGAAGGATTGGTCCCAAACAACACCGAGTCGGCATAATATGACAGGAAAGCTATCACTATATCATTCTACCGTCGAACCTGTCTCTTGAAGAGAATCAATTTACAACATATTTCTATCACCATTTGATAAGGTCTTAAAATTTCGTGAGTACAACTGTTAATCATACTGGAAAAAATGTCCTGTGCCCTTCATACAGATATTATTGTCAAATTCCATCAATATCGATATAGCCATTTAGTCGTCAAAACGTAACAAAAAGACAGAGACTTACTTCCGTATTTATAGTATTACTAGCCTCATACCCGCGACTTCGTACGCGTGGATTAAGAATTTTTTTTTGCCAGAATTAAATATAGAAAGTTGTAGGTAACGAAGGCTTGGTCCCAAACAATATCGAGTCGGCATAATATGACAGGGAAGCTATCACTATATCATTCTACCGTCGAACCTGCCTCTAGAAGAGAATCAATTTCCAACATATTTCTGTCACTATTCGATAAGATCTCAAAATTTCGTGACTACAACTGTTAATCATACTGGAAAAAATATCCTGTGCCCTTCATACAGCTTTCCTTACAAAATTCCATCACAACGATATAGCCATTTAGTCGTCAAAACGTAACAAAAAGACAGAGACTTACTTCCGTATTTATATTAGTGTTACTGTGGTTCTCACTCACACACTGACTGCGAACAACACCTGAGGGATCATTATAACGTAAAAAAGTGTACACCTACAAAATTGCAAGACTACCTACGATTTGCCTCGCATTACACCCCTAACTTTCTAATATCTACAGTTTAACATTCAATCCGAATAACCTACGGCCCAGGCCTGACTCTTACGATGAAAAACAATTTTTAAAAATCTTAGCCTCTACAGAGATTTGAACCGGAGACCACGACGTTCGTAAGCAAGCTCTTTAGCCACTGAGCTGCCAGTTCACTACACGGAAACACGGTCTGGAGACGTCCACATCCAACGTGTCTGTCTATCGCCGTATTTCGAAGTTATGAGACAACATATGTTATTTATACAGATAATTTTTCAACCAAATGTAGACAGTATTTTTCTCCTTGTTTCAAAGGATAAGTGTGCAAAGTTTCATCGAGATCGGATGAAAACTGTAGATTTGTATGAAGAACAAACAAACCAACAAACAAACATACATTCATCTTTATATATAAAGACTAGCTGACCCGGCAAACGTTGTTTTGCCATATAAATAACTTTCAAGTAATTTCTAGTGTAGACAAAAAATAGCTTACTTATTGTAAGTATGTATGTATGTAAGAATGTGTATATTGTATGTATGTAAGAATGTGGTATATGCGTGAAATAGGCATGGAGCGCTGTGAACGATGAGGGAATATAAAAATAACAAAACGTCTACATTTTTTGCTGCTAAACTTGCTCTTTCTGCAAGCCACTCATGATTTATGTACTGTGTGTTTACATCGGGAAATATTTGTTCAATGAGAGTATCTTGCGAATCAGCGATTGTGCAGAAATCGGTCGGTAATTTTACGTATCCAGTTTCATCTATAGCACCTTTTCCATCACCGATATCTAAGAGTTGTTTTGAAAATGTTTCAGCGGATGGATCTTGAAGCATTTGAACGCGCATATTTACTTTTAGCTGTAATTTTTCAACATTACGCCACAATGGAGATGATTTTAAGCAAGCGTTGATCTCATCAGCGTATGTTGAACGTGGAATGACTGGAAGTGTTTGTCTGAAATTACCTGAAAGGACCAACAGAGTTCCGCCAAATAGTTTGTCGTTGTTTTTAATATCTTTCAATGTCCTGTTCAACGCCTCAAGCGAATGTTTGTGTGCCATAGTACATTCATCCCAGATGATAATTTTACACCGTTTCAGCACGGTGGCCATGGACGATTGTTTCTTAATGTTGCATACTGCGTCAGGGTTATTCTGAATATTTAGTGGCAGCTTAAATACTGAATGAGCTGTTCTGCCTCCATCCAATAAAGTTTCTGCAATGCCAGATGATGCAACGGCCAATGCGATGCCATTATTTGATCGTATTTCAGCAAGAATTAGCGAAATAACGAATGTTTTGCCAGTTCCACCCGGGGCATCCGAAAAGAATTACTAAAATGGCTATTAAAAAATAAGGGTTGATCGTAGAAGGGTGAAAATTTAGGATTGTATGTATTTTTGTATGTTGTATCATAAAAAAATAAAAAATAAAAATTTTGTATAAAAAATAAAAAAAAATTAGGGGTGGACTACCCTTAACATTTAGGGGGATGAAAAATAGATGTTAGCCGATTCTCAGACCTACTCAATATGCTCACAAAATTTCATGAGAATTGGTCAAGCCGTTTTGGAGGAGTATGGGAACGAAAATTGTGACACGAGAATTTTATATATAAGATTATGTCACTGTGATGTTCAGAAAATCAATATTCAATATATTGCTTGAAGAATTTTTTCTCTTATGGCTTTACGTTTCGTCGACGTCGAAGTATTTAGAGACGGCAGTGGACTGGGAGTTCTGCCACGGTGTTTCTAAGTAACCATCACGGAATTTGCCAAGAGTGATTTAGAGAATCCATGGGAATGTTCAGACGAATCAGGTTTTAGGAAAATTTCACATCTGTCATGAGACAAGAGGGAGGATGAAGTCGACAGTTTCAGTAAACCTTCATAATTAAAGGAATTATTTCCCCACTGATTTAGTGAACGAGTACAGAATCTCGAAGATTTTACTCATGTCTGCCATAGTGGGAGTGTGGAAAATGGTATTTCAGGTCACTTACAGGAGTTAACGATCGGCAACTTGTCGTTCGCCCTACCTGTTACTAGCGTCAGAAATGAGGGGTTTAACGGTGTTATCATAATTTATTTCTCTCTAGTTTTTTAACTAAATTGAATAAAATAATGCTCATAGTAATTTATCGTCCCTTGTGCTGTAGCAAAAAGCTTTAGTTGTCACCTTGGTGCAGGTACAGAGTCTTACACATCTTTAGCGTCGGTCTATGCTCGTTTCGGTAATTTTTCAAAATTACATGACAATATGTACTATTTAAACAAAAAAGTATACTATGTCCATCCTTATGCCAAATCGCGTCTACTTGTCAAATTTCATCACGATCAGATTAGCCGTTTAGCCCAAGAAATGTAACAAACAAACAGAGTTACTTTCGCATTTATAATATTAGTATAGACTAGCTCCAAAGCCCGTCAAAAATGACGGTTTTAACGGTGTGTCGTGGTAATTTATTTCTCTGCAGTTACCTAACTGAATTTAATTGTTATAAAATAAAGTACATTGTAATTTATCGTCCCATGTGCTCTAGCAAAAAGATTCAGTTATCAGCTTTGTACAGGTTGTATTTCAGCCTAACAACAATCGCTGCTAATATTGCCGCTAGAAAAACAAAGATTCAATCAGTCGCGAATTAATACATTCCATGTATCGCATGTCAGTGGCATTATGCATCGCGATATAAACTTGATCCCAAACCTTCACAGCTTGTTACACCTTTCCTTCTTATTACCTGTGATGAATATCGATGTTTTAACGGCTGACACGGCTTACATCGGCTGAAATAAGATTCCAGTGAAATCTAAGGATGCTAAAAATAAATCTTTACAACTTACGCTATGCCATGTGATATTTAATTTTGGTTTAGGCCACATATATCGCGGTCAATTTGGAACTTCTTTCATTTAAACCATGTAACGATTTGAATAAAAAAAAAAAAACTGATGATTAATATGCCAATTTAAACGAAATACCTATTTTTCTTTAAATGTTCTGACAATTCATTTCTTAGAAATAGCTTAACTAAACAGAATCGTTATAAAATAAAATTCAATTTAATTCCCTGTGCCTTGCGCTGGAGCAAAAAGTTTCCGTTTTAATTCTTGTCCAGGTTGCATTTCAATCTAACCACATACTACATTAAACTTGCCGCCAGGAAAACAATACTTCAATCTCACGCATATTAATACATGTACTCTATCAGATTTTAGTGGCAACAATGCATCGCGATAAATAAATTTAATCAAAATTTTGAAGGGTTTTTACACCTTTCTTTTTTGGTATCTGTGGTTCAGACCGTTATTACAACGTTTGAATGGCTGAGACAGTTACATGTTGCTGAAATAATAGCCTCAGTAATATTTCTCAGTTAAAGCCAAGGAATTTAAAATAAATCTTATAAATTTACATTATGCCACGTAATATTTGTTTCAATTGCAGTGTAGGCTGCACAGATGGCGATCAGTGTGTAACTATTTCAGTTCAAACGATTTAGTAATCCCAATAATAGGACACAGTTTAAATTATTTTTAAAAAAACTAAATTTTTCACGTCCTGTGCTGTAACATCAAATGCCAGTTGTAATTCTGACCAATTTTAAGTAACAATTAATCATAACTTTAGCTAACATTGATGCTCGAAAATTAAAGTTTTTATCTTACATATCTATGGACGAAGAATCTAAGGAATACTTCTATATATCAAAAGAATAATACGTAAATATAAGATTCTAATGATTGATATGTCGATTTAAACGCAATACATACTTTTATTTCAGTTTTCTGTGAGTTAATTTATTCGCGGATGCTTAGAAACGTTATTAAATAAAGTGTATAACCTAAAACAATGGCGTAAAATGTAACGTCATAGCGCGACGTCATAGAGTGACAACATTGCGAGACAGTTGACGTAACAGATGACCAAAACTTGTGTTTTATAAGGATAGATAATGTTTTTACTAACAAATACTGGCTTTCTAGAAAGGGGACGCTGTACTCTGTATTTCCGTCAGTATAATGCTAAAATCATGAAAATATTATATTAATGTGCTGTGTCCAGCATATAGCATGAAGTTATGTACATTTAAGGATATATTGGAAACGCCTCCAAATTCAAGACAATCGTGCGCGTAAAGTGAAAGCAGGTGCGTGAGATAGAAAACCAAAAGGCACATAGGGGATGCAGCGCTTTTTTAGTGTCTGCTAAATGAAATAAAATTAAACTTATAATAAAATCCTTAAATTCTGAGGCAAGTCTGTCACAGCGTTTCACGGACGTCCAGATTTTTAAGCATTCTCTAATTGTTTGACAATTATGGACAGGTGCTCATTAGAAACAAGATTCTACTGTATTTCCTATTCACTACGTCAACCGTCGATCCATTAATTTCGGATGGTTGTTGCTACTAACTGTAGCAAGTATAGACTGTTTGAGAAGTTTATACAGTAGTATACGACCTTTGTGATTCAAATTTGGTGAAGTTTGTTCCCACGATATATGAATTCCGAAGCGAGTTTGCTTGTAATTAAAAATTTGGAATTTACAGTGAAGTTTGACAACCACCACGTATTAGTTACAACGGCCGCATAACATCACAGTAAACGCCAATAAATCCCAGCTCTTAGTTCGGGCTAGGCACGTGACCGATCGCAAATTGAAGCCCGCACACGTGCATTAATTTCGCAGCGCCTAAGTGGATATCCGAAAACAAAGGTGAGCTTTGCGTCCCGCAGGGGGAATACTGTTATGGTCTGTCAGAGCAGAGACAAGCTGGCATGCTAATGGAGTTTGGATAACAAGGGGCCTTGGAGTAGCGTCGCTCTGATGGGTGCATCCACAGGTACAGGATAACAAGGTAGCAACCCAGTCACGTTCTCCACAGAATACCGTCGATATGATCGTGAGCTTTATTCCACTAAAGATTCTCCTACCTTCATTAGCTGTCTACCTTAGAGCATGGAATTAGTGCACCGACGTGCGTGCTTTATTTCTGAATAACTAGTTAATTAATGAATTCCTTTTCAGCAAATTTCGGGAAGTTGGAAATTTTTCATGAAATGTATGATACCCGGATTTACAGAAACTAATGTGATTCTTTACCATTATGATATAGCTACTTCTGGGACAGTAAGTATAAAATTTTCAAGCTGAACAGGAAATAGTTTACCAAGTCGGTTGGCATTGTGGTGCGTGAACGGAAACACTTTGGGCTAGGATAGGGGTTCCACAATTTCTTCTTAACACGCCCACCTTCCGTCAAAGGAAACGTTCCCACAAACAACCCCCCTCCCCCTCCCCCCCCCCAAAATTTTATTATTAAAAAGGTAAAGTACTGACAATTACATCTCAGAGAATATTCACTAAGTATTTGTCGTTAGATTGAAGGTTTTTGACTCTAAAATGTGGTGAAACAAACAAGTAGTTCTACGGTGTAGAGTTACGATGTCACCCACACGGACGGTGACGCTACCTCGACCCCCCCCCCCTATAAATTTGGCTAAATAGATAAATAGTAAATATGGTTTTTAATCAAGTAAAAAAATTGAAATCTAGAATAAAATAAAATTAATTTCAGGCGGTAGATAAAATCAAGTAGTTTAAAATTATGCCATGGCTTCCATATAAACTTCAAGATTTGGATAAGAAAAATAATATTTACAAATAGCATTATTAGAAACATTATCGAGTTCCCGCGAAAGCAGTGACGTGACAGAATTAATTTTTAATCCAGTAGAAACATCTTTGGAGAACAAGAAAAGTTAAAATAATTAGAATAGATTGCATAAAGACACATGAGATAAATACAGCTCAAAGGATAAGGTGATTGATTAGATATTTTATTTCGAAATTTTAAGCTGACGTCGAGGTCTAGATGAACTGATAAATAGAAGTCGGTCATCTTTAGATTTTGCCAGTTCCTTCCTATTTTTCATCGAGTTAGCTTCGCGGTGGGGCGAGCAATGCCTCCGTAGTGCACAGTCGTTCGTGAGTTTTTGTTGAGAACAGTTCTCGGTATTATGAAGGGCCAGGTTTTTGTTAGCTGCAATGTAGGTCGGAACTTCAATCTGCATGAACTGGAACCATTTCATCCTAACTGTGGGGGAGTAGGATGAAAGCTTGCCGTGAATGTGCCTATCTTGTTCGATAGTCCTATGTCTTATCCAAATTTAATCTCTGGTACAAAAACTGTAAAGTGACTTTTAGCAGAATACTAGCGGAGTTTCTGGCGCTGCCGGTATAGTTGGCGTAGATTTACCCGTGCCCAATTTTATTCCCGCGACGAGAAACATTTCTACAAAGTTTTGTACAAATTCGCGCCAACTTTTCGGAATTAAAGCAAACCTAGATTCACCCACCCTTTACCAAGAAACGGGTGGGTTGAAGTTTATTTGCACGTACACTATTTTCATTCGTCCGAAAAGAGTCTTGTGTATTAAAGCTTCATTAATTTGGGTTAGAAACTGCATTACTATTGTGCGCGTCACGAACGAAGGCGGGTGGCGCAGAGAGAGACAGAAATAGGGACACAGGATATACGACGTTGCCGCATTTCCAGCAAGAGACGAGCGACGTAGAGTGAGGAAGAAAGTATAGTAATTAAGCTACTTCTACTAATGTTACTGATGTGTAATGATGGTAAAAGTAATAATATGCGTTTTAACAGCGCTTTATCTGCTAATACTGTTAAGAGAGACAAGAATGTCTGCCGCAGCAATCAACACTCGTGTAACCACGACAAGCACTGGATTGTTACTGAATTCGATTGGCTACTGGCAGAGCGATGACGACCTGCGCAGAGCCTCGCTAAACTGGGCCGCCTATACATTACTGAACAACGCTCGATTATGTTTCACACACACATTTGATTCAGTTGCGAAGTGAATGGATATACTTTTTGCTCGAAATGCCAGATACTTTAACTCCGCAGATTCAGCCTTTTATATAAATATCAAAAATGAATCCAGAATAATACACAGTCCAGTCACATTAATGTGACCACCTCTCAAAAACCAGAATAACCACCTTTGGCAGAGCGGACCACTGCGAGGCGTGCAGGAAGAGAGTCAATTAGGTTTCTGAAGGTGTTCACTGGGATATTGAGCCACACCGACTCCAGTGTCGTGGCCAGCTGCGCTAGATTACGCGGTTGAGGATCCATGGCGCAAACAACGCGATCGAGGTGGTCCCACAGATTCTTGATCGGGTTTAAATCCGGTGAGTTTGCTGGCCAGGGGAGTAAGGTAAACTCATCCTGGTGCTTTTCGAACCACGCACATACACTGCGAGGTGTATGACACCTCGCATTGCCCTGCTGATAGATGCCATCATTCTGAAGAGAAATTATTCGCATGTAGGGGTGGACATGGTCTGCAAGGACAGATACGTACTTGTGTTGATCCATCGTGCCTTCCACAATGATGAGTTCACCCAGTGAATGCCAGGAAAACATTCCCCAAACCATGTTAATGCTCCCTCCTCCACCCTGGATCCTTTCGCCAATTGTTGCAGGGTGTTTGCTTTCAGACGTTTCACGCCGTATGCGCCAACGTCCATGTGTCCGATGGAGCATAAAACGTTGACGTCGAAAGTACGTGGTGGTCACATTAATGTGACTGGACTGTGTATTATCGTAAACAGAAGACTAATGCTTATGGCCAGAGACATTGTCCAGATATCGTTCTTAAAGAAAATCTCTGTTGTTTTCACGGCTATCTATGGCGTTTAGAAATTGAATATCCCGAATTAAAGGAAAGAATACGTCAAGTTTTATTTAGTGCACAAAATCGTTATTATTACAAAGTTATTGCTTTCACTAAAGGCTATGGTCAGAGACATTAAGTTGTGTGTTTAGTGCGAAGTATGCAACATCTAATCCTTCCATCTTTGGGATTTGTCATCATACGTTCAGAATTTCATTTAATGCTCCTGTGTTATTCAACGTTGAAACATAAGACATGCCAAATAACAGAATTGAAATTCTAAGCTTTAAAACGGTGAAAACCCCATCGAAATCTGCTCCGTAGTTTTCCGAGTTTTTATAAGACAAATTTATCCGGTTTTCGTTTTATAGATAAACTTTTGAAATTGAAACTTGTGTCTAGTGTTGATCATTCAAGATAACTTTCACTGTTGGGGTATGATCAACGGATATGGCGGCTGTAAAATTAAAACTAATGGGTATCAGTGTAACCGGTCATTACTCGGTTTAGGCGAATGTTGAAGCTTCAGGTTCACTTACAAGGACGCAGATTCAAATCCCCACCCGGCCAGATTTCGGTTTTTCATGGTTTTCCGAAGTCACTTCAGGCGAATACCGGGATTATTCCTTCAAAAGTCCTGGAAGAATACTCCAGGCGGCAGTCAGGTCAATAGAGAAACCTACCTGTTATGTAAGAAATTTTCATACTTTCATATTTCTATGATTCCTCCAGATCTCAGAAAGTTTTGATTTAAAACTTTCGTATATTTTTACGTAATATAAATAAGAAAAAATATCTTCTTTGTAACATTTAGCGATAAGAAAAAAATAACATTATCATTAATTCAGATCTAACTACTACGGCAAGAAGCTAGGCGCGCTAATGACCTCGATGTCGACGCGGCCTAAAACAACAACAACAAGAAGCTAGGCAACACGCAGCGCGGGGTAGTGAATGCTGTGCGATGTGCTCGAAGCTCTAGAAATTTTAAACACGTGCATGTTCAATGAAGTCTTACGATCACTCGGTCTCTCCAGGAATCATTATTTTGTAAGGAAGTGGTAAGACCCTGTCAATGGCAAGCTTCAAAGACAGCGTGGTTTTTTTTCACTGGTGCAGAGAATCTTGCCGGTGCTCTAATCTTATCAATCAATAACAACACCTGATGGCGACTCGTATAAACATAAACGCTACCCACCTATACAGCACGTGGCATCCCAATCTGCCTTCTTGCTTCTGTATCTTACATTTATACCGGGTTACTACAAAAGAATCATTCACTTTCAAAATCCGATTTATTCCAAAATATTATACTTAAAAATATGATTGATATATGAAAATAATCACAAAATATCCAAGTTTTATGCTCTACAAATGTTTTATGTGCCTCCTTGGTACACGACACATGTCCAGGTGGTAGTTTAATTCAATCCACACATTTTGTAGCGTGATCGCGTGAATGTTCATCAATGCAGCATTGTTCCGTTTCTTCAGCTCTCCTATCGTTTTTGGTAGTGGTGGTACGTAAACAATGTCCTTAATGTGTCCCCAAAGGAAGAAATCACACGGCGTTGAATCTGGCGACCTGGGAGGCCAGGTTAAGACAGCGAGGTCATCATCACCAACACGGCCAGAGACTTACAGGTCTATACCAAAAGTAGTAGGACTGATTTTTAAAAAAAAACACGGCCAGAGACTTAACTGACTCATTACGGATACTGGATTAGTGCTGCCACGCCTACTGGTGTTCAAACTTGGATATTTTGTGGTTATTTTCATATATCAATCACATTTGTAACTATAATAAATTTGAATAAATCGGGTTTTGAAAGTGAATGATTCTTTTGTAGTAACCCTGTACAATCACTATCAATCTAGGGTAATGTTTGCGATATTACAACTATACACGTAGAATCAGGACGTGTTAATTGATGAGGCATTATTTTCAAAACTGTAATATCAATTAGTCTCGGGTTATAACTAGAGTCAAATTCAAACAGCTGAACGATACCTCTGGCTCTTGTAATATTGTACTTACTCCTGTTGGGACACACAGCACAAGAAAAGCGTGTGCTCCAAGACAATTAAATAAAATATTTCTCCCAGTAATTAAACTATTATTGGAAGTATCTAAGTTGATTCTTCTAATTGTTTGAACAATTTTATAGTGACTTCTTATTGCTGTAAGCATTTGGTAGAATCCTCTTATTGTTAGAAACATTTAGTAATATATTCTTGTTGTTGAAAACGATTCGTAATATTCTCTTATTTCTGGAAACATTTCATAGTGTATTATTATAGTTGAAAGCATTTTATAATCTACTTTTATTGTTGTATCAATTTGTATCCTCTAATTGCTAGAAGAATTTCGTCATGCCCCCTCATTTTTAGCAGGTAGTGCCTTAATTTCATAGTGTTGAAAACATTTTATTATTTGTTCTTATTGCTGGAAGTATTTGAAAATGTCATCTTATTGTTGGAAGCGTTCCATAAGTTACTATTATCGTTGGAAGCACTTCATAATATTCTCTTATTATTAGAAACATTTCGTAACGTCCTCCTATTGTTGGAAGCATTGTGTAATTTCCTCTTAATGTTTGAATCATTTCACAAGCTCCCCTATTGATGAAAGGATTTTATAGTGTTCCCTTATTGTTGGAAGCATTTCATATTCTTGTATTTGGAAGCTTTTATAGTATCTTCAGAAGGTTAGAAGCATTTCAGTGTGTAACGTAAACTCTTAGCGTTTTCGTATCTTCTTCTTACAAGTTAGACGTCATTTGCTGAGCTACTTGCAAGTTCCGCAATATATTACCGCAAGGGAGAGCCCGTCGTAGATTTTGATAAATGGTATCTTTGACGAAAGCCCACATTACACAAAGTTTAATAAGGAAACATGAAACTTCAGTTACTGATGGGTACAATTTGAAAAAAAAAATGATATAACAAAAATCCACTTTCAACATCTTTCACTAGGTATATTTCGTAGTCAGTTTTTTCTTAAGTTTTTACAATATTAACTCTTCGATAAACACTATTTCAAAATAACAAGAACAAATATACAACCACTTTGTGTCAGTCACGTCTCAGGGACGTTAATGCCAACAATCAGAATGTCCTGCGAACAATATGACATCACACACACATTAGCCGCCATATCTTGCGTCTCCCACCACTGAGGCAGTATTGCCAACTGCTAAAATCGCATTCTACGAACTTAAACTATTCAGTAGCTAAATTACAATCTACTCACCGTGGAACCTCGCTTTACAGAACATGAGGTACATTAAATACATAGATATTATGTAACGATACATATCGTTAGAAGTGTCCTCTTATTTTTGGAAGTGTTTCACAATGTCAACTTATTGTTGGAAGTATTCACAAAACTGAAAGCATTTCATAGTACATATCCTCTTATTGTTGAAGGTATTTCATAAGGTCCTCTTACAGCAGGAAGCTTTGCAGTACGTAATCTTTGGAAACATGGTATAGCTGGTCCGTAGCATGCCATCAAAAGTCGATGGAGCTCTTTTGAGCAGTAAGAACAGGTGTAATGGTGATACCCACTATTATATAAAAATCCAAAATTGCTCTGTTAATTTCGTCACTAGAGGAAGGAAACCGAAATATTCACTACGAGTGTTCCTATTGAGTGGAAAGTTCTACATCTACATCTACATATATACTCTGCAAATCACAAAACTGTGGGTGGCAGAGGGTGCTCAGCACCAAACCTAATCTCATTGTTGTGCATTCCAATCCCTAATGGTACGAGGAAAAAAGGAATTCATATAAGAATCAGTGCGGCACCTTATTTCTCTAATTTTATCTTTCCTGTCATGCCGACCCAAGTAAGTTGGTGGACGAAGTATTTCACTACATTCGTAAGTGAAAGTGGGAGTACGCATGTTTACCAATAAATTTATACGAAACATGCGTCGTCTATCTACCAGAGACTCCCAGCCTAGTTTACTAATCAGTTCTGTAACGCTTTCATAAGGACTGTAGCAAGCGGTCACGAATCGAGCGGCTCTTCTCTGTACTTTCTCTGTACTCTCAATCAGCCCTTTACGAAACGGATCCCAAATGGCACAACAATAGTCCAAATGTGGACGCACAAGAGATTTGTACGCTATCTCCTTTGTTTGTTCATTACAATTTTTCAAAATTCGACCTAGGAACCGCAGCCTAGAATTAGCTCTACCTACCAACGTATTAATATGCAAGTCCCATTTCATGTTCCTTTGTACTGTTACTCCCAAATATTTCATAGAATCGACCATATCAATAACTGAACTGTTTACCTCGTATTTCTGAACAATTGGATTCTTTTTGTTAGTTATGCTCATTGTCTTAGACTTTTTACAATTTAGTGTGAGTTGCCACTCAGCGCACCATGCCAAAATAACATCCAGATCACGTTGAATTTCTAAACAATCGGCCATATTCCTTACTTCCCTGTAAATAACCGCATCATCAGCAAACAATCTAAAAAGGCTTTTCACTTTGTCTCCGAGATCGTTTATAAAAATTAAGAAAAGAAGTGGTCCTATTACACTTCCTTGAGGTACACCCGATGTGACATCTAGATTAGAAGAACATTCTCCTTCAACAACGACATACTGCGATCGACCAGTTAGAAAATCCTTTATCCATTCGCAAAGCTGATCCGATTTACCGTACGCTCGTAGTTTCGCTAAAAGGCGGCTGTGTGGCACAGAGTCAAAGGCTTTCTGAAAATCTAAAAAAATTGCATCTACTTGTGAACCTACATCAATAACTTTCATTACGTCGTGTGTAAATAGGGCCAGCTGTGTTTCACATGATCTTTTCTTCCGAAATCCGTGTTGATTTGTTGTAAGCAAATTATTTTCATCTAGGAAATTCATAATGTTCGAGCATATAATATGCTCCATAACTCTACTACAAACAGATGTTATAGATATGGGACGATAGTTTCCAGGATCGCTTCGATCACCTTTCTTGAAAATCGGAGTTACTTGCGCTATTTTCCAGTCTGAAGGTACTTTTCGCTCTTCTAGGGATTTACTGAATATATCAGACAGAAATGGCCCGATTTCCGCCGCATACTCTGAAAATACTCTTACTGGAATACCATCCGGGCCAGGTGCTTTTCCCTTAGGAGCTCTAATTGCTTTATGATACCTGCAGTATCTATTCGTAATGATTCCATCTCCAACTCGACACGACGTGGGAAAACGGGAATGCTATCCTTATTTTCGTCAGTGAATGAATTTTTGAATACAGTATTTAGTACATTAGCTTTATCGCGGCTTTCAATAACCTCGGACCCTTCGCGAACTAGTGCTGGAATATTGCTGTTGGTACAACTGACTTTTCGAACATACGACCAAAATTGTTTGCGGTTTTCTGTGAGACTCTTAGAGAGAGTGTTTGAATGAAAATCGTTGTTCGGGGTTGTCACGTGTTTTCGACGTCAAGAGGTATCAGAAGTGGAGTGAGGCACGAACCCAGCGCGACGGTGGCGACTCGTGCGTGAAGAGAGAGAAGCGAAGTCCCGCACTCGATCACGTAATTGGTCGGCCAGCCAGCCACTAGGAGCGCAATAAAAAGGTCGCTCGACAGAAATACGCCCTAATTGCAGTCGGTAGCCTGCGCCGGGAATATCTTTCCGGCTGAAAATGCCGGCATAATCGTTCAGCTGTGAAGCATTTTCGCGGAAGGTCGTTAGCAGACGGTCATTTGAAGTCTTCGGAAAAAGCGGTAACACGGCGTCAAAGTTTCAAATTAATAATCCAGTGTAGTTTTTATGAATTATCTTATGTAAATAATAGCTTTCCCTATCATTTAAGGGTGCTATTATAGCACGTGTTTGGTGTTTATTTTCAAAGCGCTGGCAGCTGCTTTCCAGGTAGAACACCTGAATTATTATGAACACAGGAATTTTAAATTAGATGTTCAAAGAAATTTTAACGCGCGATTCAATGATAACAAGGAAAATGAAAGTTAAAAATAATGTTTGCCCACTGTAGTACAACAGCTAGTTTGCGCGTGCTGATCATCTGATATCAATTACGATGGTTCTGCTTTCTGAATACTGAGTGATTATGGATGTAATGCATTCCTGTTGAAATTTCTTTATGCACACGAAATCTACGAATTAAAGGTACACGATATAAAAAATAACTTTGGACAAACCAAAATGCATTCAGAGAATGTGATATCAGGTATTTCAAAGCTTGCACACATAAATATCTTTCAAAATAAAATCACATAATGTTGTTACATGTTAAAATTGTTTTATTTCATAGGATTAACAATATGTTTTGTATGTCAGCTGAGTGAAATACGTCAGTACGTTTCAATAAATGAGATTTTTGGTTTACAAACTTTCACATCAATTTTAATATTGTTCTTTGTAGTTAGTTTAATCAAATATGCTTCATCTATCTAAAACGATCAGCTATCTGTTTTACACCTTATATGATATGCAGAATTTTTAGTTTTAGTTGAGTTGAATAGTGCAGTCTCAAACCCTCCAATACTTTTTTGTTATTAACTTTAAGATTATCACTGTTTTTCTTATTATTATTATATTGAATGAGTTTGCTTTAATTAGTTATAAATATCTTGAATAGCTGTATTTATGTTTGTAACTGATATGTATTACTATCGGATTTACACATACCGTAATTTTGTTTAGTAAACGAGGTGGTTCAGTTTTAAATTTTGAAGTACGTAGTATTGTAGGACCTTTGGCTCGAGTAGTCAGTGTTTACAGGACTGGCAGAAAGGAAGTTGATTCAATTGGTTGAGTGAAATTGAGGGTGATTTCAAACTTGTCAATGGGTAGTTGTTATTTGATAGTACTGAGCAAATGTTCATAAGTAATTTTAGTTAAAAGCACTGACTAACACATCTCGGGTGGAGGCAAATTTTGATGGCGTAGGGACGAAGTTGGTTTTGTGAATATGAGAGTTATCTCAAGGTTGTCACTAAATAGTTATGCGAGAACTCTGAGCAAATGTTCATTAGTGAACACAGCGTTCCAGAATGGGCGACTAACACATGTACTATTAACAACTTTCTTAACGAACGTGGTGGGTGATCGGTATCGCTCCGCCCGTATATTCGGAAGGACGTGGGTTCATATCTTTGTTCGGGCAGTCAGATTTTGGTTTTCCATGTTATCCGAAAAACACTCCAGGCGAATTTTGGGATGGCCATAGCAGAATTCCTTTCCGTTCCTGCTTTTCCCCCAATCCACTCCTGGCTTTAATGACATTGGCGTCTACGAACCGTAATGCTCGAAGACCGTTGAGTGATTATGATGTTACCAATCAATCCTCGCTGTTTGACTAGCGAACAATTGGTCTATATTAATCTTGTTAATGATTTTTATATTTGATTATTTATTAGTGATTGTGGTGAGATCCGATTGCATATTATGATTTCTTTGATTTAATCATTTAATCTAAAAGAAAATGATCATTATATCAGTTCTCAAATTACAAATTACAAACACATGACATTTACTATCTTTTTAAATGTAATTTATAGTTTTATTGTAACACTAGCTAGCTTTAGGAAAAATTACTTTCCCCTCAGTATTGTTATGGGGTGGCTCGCGTGATTGAAGACATTTTATTAGTTCTTTTTTGTTTACTTGTGACTTTACGCCTCGTTGACGTCGAGAGGCGGGAAAGGACTGGGGACTAGGAACAGGAAGGAATTCGGCCATGGCCTTTTGAAGGAAGCATCCCGGCATTCGCCTGGAGTGATTTGGGGAATCCATGGAAAACCCAAATCTGGATGCCTGGACAGGGATTCTAACCCGCGTTCTCCCAAATGCGAGGCCAGAGCGTTAACCACTCACCCACCACGCTCGGTAAATTTGTTCTTACGCACACTACGTTATTAGTAACGTAATTTTGATTTGTATCTGTTATTGAGAGTTACTTACACTATCACTGACATCTTCCTCCATGAAGATGCCGCAAGATTCATGACGATTTGGACAACTGAAGTCGATGGCATACCAAGTGAACTGCATGGATGCATGTCGTGCCTCTTGGTGCACCGGGTCTATAAACTGTGCTCTATCTGCAACTAGAACCAGACTTACAGATTGCCAGACTCGGGCGCTGCACTTGAAACCTGATTCCCTTTGAAGTTGCGCTTGAAGTCCCTCTGCAGCTGGATTAGTAGTTGTCACCGACTTGGAGTTAAACTCGAAGAAGCCTCGCTTCCTCTGAAGCTGGACTAATAGTAATGTATGTCTTCTTCTGTAACCATACAAGATAGTTTGGTTCCTCTATCGGGGGCGTTCAAAAGTTTTGACATCGAAAATATGGAAAATTCTACATTCGCATCCCAACAATAAAAGAGCCACATCGTTTCGTGACCACCAGACTTGCCAAGCGGACTTACAGAGTGTCTCTGGACTTTGACACAGGTCTGGTGGACTGCCTTTTAATCGTTAATACTGGGATGGCTCCGCTGTGTGACTGAGCCTTGACTAATTAACTCGCTTTCCGCGCATGCTACCAACGGAGGATGGTGGTTGGGCGATAACGCTCTGGCGAGTTCAAATCCTCGTCCGACAGTCCAGATTTGGATTTTACAAGGTTTCTCCAGATCATTTCTCCCACCACTCATTGTCCCCAGAAACTTTGTACTCATGTAATGAACACTGTTGCAAAATGTGTCCATTGCAATGGAACCTTATTTTCAACTGCACTGTCAAAATCGACCGGTGTGTTTATCTGACTCTGTATTCTCCTATCACTGTATTGCTCTCGAAATTTAGTGATGGTACTGTTTTACACACAATCGGAAATCTGCCTTCTTCCTTTAAATACTCGTAAATTCAGTAGCAACAGCTATATGGGACTACCGAAGAATGATTCCTTGAACCGAAGAGCGATTTTTAAATCTTCTACGCCAGTGGTAGCTATGCGCCGCTGTCCGTCTTTAATTTTGCTCCACGGTGTCCAGCTATGTCGAGGCAAGCTGATCTTGCCGCGTTTGACAATTCGGTGACCCTGGTTTGGGGAAGTAGAGTGGGCTTTTCTTTGTTTATAGTTTTAAGCCTCGCCGACGACGAGATTTTTAGAGGCGGGAAAGGACGGATGGAAAGGAACGGGACGGAATTCGGTCATCGCCTTTTGAATGAACCATCGCGACATTAGCCTGGAGTGATTTGAGGAAATCATGAAAAACACAAATCTGGATTACCAGACGTGGATTCGAACCCACGTCCTATCGAATATGGGGCCGGACCGTTACCACTCATCCACTACGCTCAGCGGTAGAGTGAGATGTTGAACCTTATAGAGATGTCCATTCGGGGTTTCAGGCGATGGGTCTCATTGTGATATCCGGGTGTTATATATATGTGATAAAGGGGGTTATTATGGCCGTGAAATCCACTTGTGGGCATTATGATTGATTTAGGAGGTGTTATTAGAAGCATCTTAGGATTTTAGATTATCTTCCAGACTATAACAGATTAACTACGACTGAAAATGACTGAGGCAACACAACTGATAATTTAAACATACTTTAATTATAAAATCCTAACCATACATTTATCCGCCACTCTGTCTAACATTATGCTGGAAGGGAAACGACACGCAAGCATAGCTACAATTGTTACCAGCTTACTAAATGAATAAATAGCTTCTTCATACGAGTATAATGGAAAGATGGCTTTACTGATTAAATACAAATAACTGAATACTTAACGATCCTGATTATAACCCGACATTACCAAATAAGCTTATCACGAGGCTACAACATTATTACAACCAACGGCAAACAACTCATTTAAGTTACACAGATTGAATAATGACTGAATAATTTATCTAACTACTTTAACTAACCAAATACTAAGTAACATGAGACAATGCAAGGCAAAGTATGGCTTTGCCAGGTGCCGAAGGCACAGACAAGACATACGTCTTACCTTCTACATGGCTGCTGACAGAATCGTTACAGAATAGGACGATCCGATGCTACGCGGCGGTTCTTGTTCATGTGATCATGTGCTAGACGTATGATGCGTTATTCGCGCAGCACAGGCACTGAGAGCCAGCAGAAAGTCTCACGTACACACTGACCGCTTGCTTCAAGCAACCTACAATATTCACTGAATAAAATACCAAAACTACCAATTTAAGCCCTACTGCACAGACTGCCAGTTACATCTTGATGGTAACGGATCACACAGGTATCCCAGGTGCAGATAACTGAATTCGTCTCGCTCTGATTGTAATAAGGTGGGACTTTAATATATACCCTAATTACGATTGGTTCTGGTCTATAAAATGTTTTAGATTGGAAAGGGATTATTTTTATGGTAGCTGTAGCACTATTGATTGACGTCACTGAATACGTCCATTACAATAGAAGCAGTGATGTTGTGCAAGGTTTTGTTTGTTTAACTTGATGATCTGCTTGTGAAATAACGTTTAATTACCTTGTAACTATTATATTGCGTATCAGAACAGTATGTTTATCGCGAATTAAAAATGCGGTCGGGCATAGTTTGTTTTAATATTGATTAGAATGAAGGTTTTTCTGTACTACTAAAGAATAATACTAGTTGTCAGAAAATCACTCCTGGTTTTATTGGTAAACTCACTTAAGTGGTTCCACACCACTACCAACAATTTAGTCAATCAATTTGACCGTGACAGGATAAGGGCATCAAAAACAAGTAATTTTTTTTGCGCAGTTTGAAAATTCTCGTTACAGTTCGGCTAGGCCGATACCACACCAAAACAATCACTCCAGTAAAAACCAACTATCGATAAATGTTCAAAAGTTACCGAAAACCTAAGTCCAGAACACCTGAATACAATGACAAAGTGTTCCACATCCGCTTCACTGCGCCTCTGAAATAATCTTTCCTAGCTTTTAAACTTTTTTTTTCACAATTTTTGAGCCTAAAGGTAGCACATGCTCGCGACCTCACTAAACTGTGCCGCGATACAGAACTACTGTGCGACCATACTGAAACTGATACTGGAACTGACGACAACAACGAAGAAGATAAGTATTTTATAGTGCACCAGCGGCACTGGACAATGTCACTAGGAGATTTCCTACGCAATTTATCTCTAAATCCTTACCCTGATTCCAAATAATTCCTAAACATGGTAACATAATGAATATATTCCTGTAAACCCGTTCTAACTGACTATTTTACAAATAAAGCCTTACATCAACAAATCATTGTCTCGTCACATTCTACAAGGCGTCACAAAAAACTGCAGAGAGTTATCGAAAACATCCTTAGAAGATGTCAAGCGTGTATTGAAGCCGATGGCCAACATTTCCAGCACGTGCTATAAGGTAAGAAATCGACGCACGCAAGAGGTATTCCCGAGCACAATTTGGATTCCGGCTACACCACGATCGACCTACTCTGCCGAACTCCGCCGGACTCTGCCGAACTTCTTTCACCGGCCAAACAATTTTGTTTTATTCGGCCAAATGCGCTTATTTCGCGCCATTTATATTTATTTAGCTATATCGCCGCATCAGAATGAAAGAGTAGAAATGTATTTTCACCTATAGACCTGTATTATGACTTATTTTGATATTTCAGTAAATTACATAAATTATCTGCTAAATTTTATAAGTATAATCACATCTCATAAATTTTCGATTTAAGTAGACCTCAGACCAGACTATAGTAATGATTTATATACACAGATAAGATTTTAAAAATGCGTAGTTATTTAATTTAAAAAAATATACCCATTGTAACATATGAAATACAACTGTTAGTAAAGTTCAGACTTTTTTTTTATTTTATATCAATTAAAGGTCGCCCACCTGAGGATGAGGTCTCCCCCCCCGCAGAAGGAGAAGCAGCGGGGCCAAGGTGCGAGGCCTCCCCCCCCCCCCCCTCCAAAGGCGCGAGGCCCGCAGCATTTGCTACCTCTTGCTGCTTGGCGAATACGGAACTGCCCAAAGCTTCTCTCACTGAAAAAAATCTGTTTTACCCATTCACATTTTCCATCACCAAATATGATATTAAATCTCAACATTTCATTAACGTCAGTTTCGTCCATCTTGCAACGCGATCTGTTGAGAACTGAATAGCAACCAGTTGATGAATCACAAATCTGCATACAGGCCTGGTGGCTACGTCACAAAACCGTTCTGAGGTCACATCAGTTAGGCCAGACCGTTGACAGGCAGCCATTTGTTAGCTGTTCTGCATGCGAAGTATGAGTTATTAGTGAATTGTTATTCCACAGAAATGGTATACATATGCTGCATTCTTAGATGCAATAGAAATTATCCAAATGGACCATAAACTGGGTTATTTCCATTTCCTAAAGAGTGTGTTACACCGGTAATATATATCTTCAATGCACAGAAACTTTACACCACAGTTTCTTCCAAAGTAAGTTTCTTTCGACTTGTATTTTTATTGTTAATTAACTATAACATATACCGGCAGTTCTATAAAAATGAATACATTTCTATGACACTGTTCATTTGTATTAAATTTTAGAAGTTGTTTGACTAGTTCGTTTATACATAAAATATTCGAAAGTAGTTTACATCACGATACACGTAGTCACTAGCAGCTTATTTACTCAGAATAACCAAATTCCTCGGATCTTATGCTGTAAGAAGGTAATTCTGGTCCAGGCTGCATTTCAACCTAACCTCTATCGTTGCTATTAATTGCCACTTCAAAATCAAACAATACTCACACACCTTAAATGCATTAGAAATACATTTCAAACAGTAGCAACATTTTCTGCAACAGGATTTCTCGTTTACATAGCATAAGTTATCACAATTTAATTATAAACCTTCAGTGTGAAATGCAATAGGACTGAAGCAAGCGCAATAACACAGTATCGCGATGTAAAGTTGATCACAATATTTGCAGCAGCACTCTTATATAAGAAATTAATCATTTAGAACTTGTGAGTATTGTGTGATACATTAAATTGGCCAACGAAAAATTTGCTAGCGAATTAAAACTCATTTCAACTTTTGAGACGCAGTAATTTATGATTATGGGCAACTCATAAGATTTAAGAGGGCTGCTTTTACTCTCAGTGATTCTGGATCTGAAAGAGGCTATTCAAAGGACATTCTTTTTGTCAGTATCACTACTCTGTTCAATGACTGGAACAAAGAATGATAGTTCAGTTACATAAGAAAAATCAGACTATGAAAAATTCAATAAACCAATCTTCTGAAAGATGTATATGATCCACTTTAATTTATTTTATTTCAATGACTTAAATGGATTTACTGTTAATCAGTTTTTTTTACTCTGCATTGTGCTTATGTGATATAATGCATTTATGACTAATTGTGAAATTCTTGCTAATTAATGCTGCACTTCCAGTAAAGACTAAGCCAAACTCACTTGTTTACTCTTACTGTGAGCGTGTGTAAAATTTGAAAATAATTCCACAGTATTTGGTAAAATATTTGTGCTCTCATCAGATTAATCAGATATTATCTATTTGTCTGCTGAGGTTTCATGTATGTGCCTGTTAAAGTGCAGGCTCATGAAAAAAAAACAAAAAAAAATAAAACAAGATACTGATTTTTCGATAGCGTGTGTAAGGGAAAAACAAACCCACGATCAATTTTTCTAATGAAAAAGAATTATCACTGAAATTTTCTTTATTAATAAATATCGATAATTTTTTTCTAATTGAAAAGAAATATCTGTGACATTGTCTTTATCGGAAATAGTAAAAGATTCTTTCATTTGGCTAAAAGGCTGTTAATTGTTGATCAATTTATTTTCAGATGAATAAGAACTTTGAATCATTGCAAAGTTTATTGGAAGTTATAATACTATTTTTAAAACACTTTTGCTTCTATTTAGAAAAACGTGAAATAGTGCTTACCTATGATATTTTGAGGTAAAAAGCTAAACAGAAGTCTATGTAGCACAACAGAAAAACAATTACTATAATATTTCGCTCGTACTCTTCTGTCGCGTCTGACGGGAGCTTATGCCTGACTTGCGTGACGTCACAAACTGAGAGGCCAGACCTTCTCTTCTAGGTGGTGGTGGTTGAAGTCTGCCTGCTGAGTGAATAATCGGCCGATGTCGGTTGCAATGTAGCCGTATGCTAAGTGATGCGTCTTCTTGAGTACTCCCGACAGTGTCCAGATTCAGTGGGCGCGCTTTTCCCGTTCCTCGAGCTGTAGTGCATTGTATTTCGGTTGACTACTGGTCAGAATGTGGACCCTTGAGAGCGAGAGTCAGCAGCTTGCCGCAGTTCCCACGAGTCTCCTCGTTTCTATTTGCAGCCTGGGGCAGCATCTTTGCGGGTTGGTTAGTCACGCTGCTACGTGCGCAACTCTTTTGATCCATATCGTGCTGGCTCAAAAACTTTCGCAAATCTTTTGCATCATAGTGACCGTAATCGATAACATGTCGAGTTTATAGTTTTTTTGCTGTCATCAGTTTTTCGACGGGTTTGATGCAATCCTCGATCCCTTCCTATCTTGCGCTAACCTCTTCATCTCTAAATACCCCTTACAACACACGTCTTCAATTATCTGCTTCCTATATTATAATCTCTTTCTTCCTTTACAGTTCTTAACTTCGACTGTTCCTTCCACTAACAAATTAACCAATCCAGCATGTCTCAAAATACACAGTCCAGTCACATTAATGTGACCACCTCTCAAAAACCAGAATAACAACCTTTGGCAGAACGGATCGCTGCGAGGCGTGCAGGAACAGAGTCAATTAGGTTTCTGAATGTGTTCACTGGGATGTTGAGCCATGCCGACTCCAGTGCCGTGGCCAGCTGCGCTAGATTGCGCGGTTGAGGATCCATGGCGCGAACAACCCGATCGAGGTGGTCCCACAGATTCTCGATTGGGTTTAAATCCGGTGAGTTTGCTGGCCAGGGGAGTAAGGTAAACTCATCCTGGTGCTCTTTAAACCACTTACATACACTGCGAGCTGCATGACACCTCGCATTGTCCTGCTGGTAGATGCCATCATTCTGAGGAAAAATTATTCTCATGTAGGGGTGGATATGGTCCGCAAGGACAGATATGTACTTGTGCTGATCCATCGTGCCTTCCACAATGATGAGTTCACCCAGTGAATGCCAGGAAAACATTCCCCAGACCATAATGCTCTCTCCTCCACCCTGGGTGTTTGCCTTCAGACGTTTCACGCCGTATGTGCCAACGTCCATCTGTCCGATGGAGCATAAAACGTGATTCATCGGTAAAAGCCACCTGTCGCCATTCTTTGGACGTCCAGTTGCTGTACTGGCGTGCAAATTCCAGCCTTCGTCGCCGATGAACAACAATTAGCGTAGGTGCATTAACTAGGCGTCTGCTGTGGAGGCCCATGCACAGCAACGTTCGCTGAACCGTTGTTGAGGATACACTCTTGGTAATCCCTTGGTTCATCTGGGCGGTCAGTTGCTCAACAGTTGAAGGTCTATTTACCGGAACGCATCTCCGTAGCCTTCGTTCGGCTCTGTCATCTATCGCCCGTGGTGCACCACATATTCCACGCCGCTGATTTTGAATAGTGCCATTTTGCCATGCACGGTATACTTTTACCACGGCGACACGTGAACAGTTCACAAAATTAGCCGTTTCCGAAATGATTCCACCCTTGGTCCTAAAGCCAATAATCATGTCCTTTTGGACGTCGGATAAATCGCTACGTTTCTGCATTACGCCAACGATTGAAATGCTTTCCGATGCCCTAGGACATCCTTTAAATACACTCCACTGTATTGTGCTGCCACCTGCCTTCTGTGATTGGTTATCTCACGTTGACGTCGAAAGAAGGTGGTGGTCACATTAATGTGACTGGACTGTGTATGTCCTGCCAGCCCGTTTCTTCTTTCTGCAAGCTTCTTCCTCAAACTTCTCTCCATACCTATGATTTCCAAAACTCGTTCATTTCGTACTTTGTCTGTCCACTTAATTTTCAGCATTTTTCTGTAGCACCACATTTCAAATACGTCAATTTTCTTTCTTTCTGGTATTAGTCCATGTTTCGCTACCGTAAAGTGTTGTGATCCACACATAGACTTTTAAAAAGTTATTTCTACGTCCTAGATCTATATTTTAAACTAAAAGATTTGTCTTTTTCATTACGACTCTTTTTGTTAGTTCTATTCTGCTTTTAATATCATTCCTGCTTCAGCCATCAGTTGTAGTTTTACTTCCCAAGTAGCAGAATTCACTTACTTCTGTTGCATCCGATCCTATTTTTATGTTTAATCTACTGTGATTGGTGTCATTTCTGCTACATTTCATCACTTTTGTGTAGCCTTGATTTATATTCAGTCCAAAAGCTTTCTTCAGTATTTTGTCCATAGCATTCAGTAACTTCTCAATATCCTCAGCCTGTTCTGCTAACAGGACAATGTCCTCAGCAAATCGTAGCATACTGATTTTTTCTCCAAGTACTCTTCCGAATTTCGATCTCGGACGATTCAAACTGTAGATAGTTTTTACATTTATTTTTTGCCGCATTAGACTGTGAAAGATTACTTATAAATCAATGATAAATTATTTCAGAAACAGCAACTAATTATTTTAAACTAAATTTTCGTTGAATAATTATTAATTTCTGAGACACAACTTGCAAATAACGAGTTGGAACGCTTAGTAACAATCAGTTAACCGTATAACACGATCATACGCTGATGTGTAAGTAATAGTACTAGTCCAATTTTCGTGATTTTCATCTTTGCTTAGCTTAGCTTTCTGCAGTTATTTTATGAACCTACAAACTGAATTACTAATACATTGAACAGAAATAAGCAATTGAACAGTGATTTGAATCTTATTACATATCTGGTTTACCACATATCAGGCAGTGGAGAAACTTATTTTAAAGCCTTTTTTTTGGAAGGTGACTGAGGTAAGCTGCAAAACAACCATCTCCAAAACGGCCGCAACACAGGCAAGAAAATTTTGATTTAATGTCAACAGTTTTTCGCTAAGCGTTCTACCTTACAATCTTTTTGCCTTTGTTTTGAAGACAAATCTCGAATTATTTTCGGTTTTTTCATAGTTAGGATGAAAATGTGACATAGGATTAATAAGATGTTATAATAACGAATCTGGATTGCAATCAGTGAGAAGTTATTGTACTCCGTCATCCAAAGGGACCATCATGATGTAAAGTTTAAATGAATGAATTAATCAAAATTCATTTGTCATACACAGTATTCAGCATTTTATCCCTGTAGTTAAAACAATAGTGCTTTAAAAATTTTAACTATAAATTTAGTGTCTTATAGAGTAAGTAAGTTCCGATATTGCTACCGCTGCCTGATTTATAGGAACAAGTACTAATATTTAATTTAATTGCAATGGAGCACAGGCTCCGGTGGCAATTTCCCTACACACCCATCTTCCCCCTATCCTGCACCCACCTACATTTGCCCTCTACAAATTTTATCTGTAAATTCCTTCAAAGTTTTCGGTAAATTATTCATCATTTCTCTTGGTAACTCATTCCAATCCCTGACACCCTTACCTAAAAAAGAGAATCTTCCCACACCCTTGTGCCTGAAATCGAGTGCCAGCTTGTGGTCATGGTCATGGTCATATTTAATTCGTTCAGAAATAATGAGACAGCATTGTTTCTTTTGCAGAAGTGAGTGAAATAGAAGAGCTTTCAATTGTAGAATAATGAACTTTTCTTAAATTTCTTACGAAAGAATACAGGAAATCATTAGAAATCTTTGAAACGCAGTATGGTGAAGTATCGTATGTGGGGGAGCAAGGTAGAAACTTTGCTTTGCTGGCAACGGGTAACAACAGGAGACGCAATGGCGGTATCAGCTTTCTTGGGATCCGAACCCTGAGGCCCGGTCAGCTCTCTTTTTCAGGTACTGGTCGATGACGCGAAATCTCGTGTAACCAATAACGCGAACTGGCGGGCTCCCTTAGCAAAATTTTTCACGGTTGAATTTGGAATATTGCAAAGTCAACTCTGACGGCATAACGTTAACCAATAAGAAATCAGTTACTAGATCGAGGATGAGGGGTCACCTTGCTTGAAGGCACAAAGAAGATTGATAAAACTATAGCATTGTCTGATATGCTCTAAGTTTACCGTTGGACCAATATAATGTGTTTTGCGTATATACACACATTAAAACAACTAAACGCATATAAATCTATTCTTCTTTCGCCGTCATTTACAGATGACTTCATAACTATAAACAATAAATGTGAAAGTTGCTGCAGCTTCCTCATTTAAATAGCTTTAGTGGTGAGTCGTAGCTCACTGCTGAACCGGCCCTGTATGAAGAAGATGACACGATATAGCTGAAGAAGTAAAGACTTGGACGAACCGAGTAATTTCTAGCGGTCTGTTTTTTTTTGTTGTTGTTGAGAACGCGTGCGTTACGCATAGTCTCACAAAATCGGCTATAAATGGATTTTAAAGGCGGCCCGAGGTCTTTTGGAATCTTGACATGGAAAAACGTTTTGCGAAAAGATTTCTTTTCTCCCCTCAATAAATACTAATGCTAAGCGAAAGATGGCACCAGTTAAATTCCAATAAGGGAAATTATATTGATAAGATGACAGTGTGTAAGTTATTGGCTATACGAGATGTTACTTTTACAACAAATGATTAATTATTTCTTCAATCTGAGAGTCTCTTATAAATTTTCTAAATTATGGGACGAACTAGTCAAACTAACATTGAATCAAGCACTGGGAAACGTAAAGTTACGGGGCTCTGTATTGTAAGAAAATGATCAAAAAAAAATATCAAACTCTTTTAAGTGTGGTTGTTACGTCAATAATTACAAAAAAAAACCAGTACGCTCATTAACGTTTATAGTTGTATAATTACTTTTAAACTTAGATTTATGAAATACGATGGCAGTCAAATACAATTCTTATTTGTTTTGTATTGCGATAGAATCTGCGTTACTACTTGACACAAAGGCAAAAATAAATAATTACTTTTCCTATCCATTATGAATCACATTCTATTAATTAACTTACTGAAAGGGAAAAATACAAAGATAGTGAGCATCAAAATGTAAGCAGTGTGAATGATTAGTCACTAAACTCATCGAAGAAGAATGATATGAATCTAGAACAACGAAACCATAATGGAAGATAGAGGTGGAAGCTACCTGCAAAAAAATCGTTAGCGGGACAGTACAGGGACAGGATATGAGTTCGTCACAACAATACGTTGCCATGGTAGACTGATGGACAAGATACCATGACATCGATTGCCTGCTTGGAATGAGTCACGAGACAAGCGCAATTAGCTGCCTCAAGCAATATCTCAAACGTTGCTGACGGAACCATATCGGTGTAACACTTCACCAGAAAAGTTGTCAGCAGTTCAGATATTCGAGACCTGAAACTAATTTTCTCTTCCATGAATAAATTGTGAATTGTATCTTCTTCTCTGTTTTTGTTAAAGTAAAAGAGTTATAAAATTTAAAGTATATTATTTTCTACCATAACATATGTGAATGAAGGAGAAGCTTGTTCGAGCATGCAATAACCGATTGTTATTAAATTTCTTACAAAAATAGAAATTCGTAATATCTTATAAGCATTTGATGAGGAAATGTCATTACTAGCAATTGTAAACTAATAAAAGTTTTCAAATACACCGAAAAGATAGGGCTTCATTAAGAGTCTTCAGTCGAAAAGGAAAATGTAGTGAAATAAATATTCAGATATCGGTAACAGCAGGAACTTCAAAGAAAAATCAGACAGAGAAGCGATTCATAGAACAAAATTTATCACTCACAAACTTTCTATGAAAATCTAGATTACTTACTTCCGAAAACCTCTCAGAAACTTTGGTAATGAGTACAAAACTTAATATATGACGAACGCTCGATTTGTATTATCTGGATCTCATGCAATTAACAGAAGATTGTATGAACCACGTTAAGCGAGTGCCGTTAATTATTATTTCCTGAACATGACAATTTTACAGAACACGGGCTGAAATACCTCATTCTAGGATTTAAAATTGTAATGTTTATCAATTTCTTAGAAATAAAGCTTTTTTTTGGTTGAATGTTATATTATTTCCAATAATTAGATTTTTGTTAGTTATAAAACTTGGAAAAAATGTAGGGGCAGTTTTACATTGTTGTCTTTATATGTATATGAACATACTCTCAAGATTCTCTTCCACAAATCTGGACTTATAACTTTTACTGGTGTCATAGATACAAACATTATTTCTTTTGGAATATAATCCTTTTTACAGTCATTATCATTTTTAGGCAAAGGACTACAATGTAGATTTTGTTTCACTTTACTATATTTTACATGAATATAATGATATTGTTTTGATCTGAAGGATTTCTGATAAAAATTACGTATCATGGGCACTTCAGTCTTCGTCATCACTTTTTAGCTGCTATAGAAGTTGATAGTTGTAGGATATTTTCATAAAACGCAAGGGCTTTTGTGGAATCTGTTGTGCCACCTTCGAGATATTTAGAAGTTTTTTTGGGTTGGTGCAACTGCGTAAGTAGCAAAATGAGATTCTAAATTAATAATGAGAGGAGAAAGGATAACATTCAAGGAATGTAATCTTTCTTCCTCTCAACAAAATATTCGAGGTTAACTTTATTAATAAAGATTGACTAGTACAATCCCCTTCTGCTCCCAGCTATAAAAAGGCTGTCTTTCTTTCTGTGTCATTTTGGTGGAATTTTACCATTCTACCACTCACCTGTTTATTGTTTGTTCTTTATTCCTGTATGAATAAAAATTAATTATAATTTTAATTTGAAGTCCTGGCGTATCAGCAGTGAGTTTGCTCAATGTTTACTTAAGGTTGGCGAAATGCGTTCAAAAAATCTTGGACTTATTACTGCGCTTGAAGTTTGAAAATCCAGCTTCCTGCCTGAGATTGCACAGACGTTTCTACGCGGTTTCACCATCGAGAGATCCACTCAAGGCAAGCTTTTCATGTCATGCAGCGTATCTAGGCTCCCTCCACCAGCTGTGATTCAAATCGCACCTCTCGATGTAGGTAGCATTCTCATTTCAAGCAGTAGGAAAAAATTTCAAGCAAAGATGAGTGAGAGTACAAAGCTGTATCGCCGCAAAAATGTGTTTATCCACGAATGTCTGAATCAAATTACATTATTTAGCGGCAAATAAAAAACCACTTTATTTACTTGCTTAAAGATTCACTATGGCATGTGAAAAATCCATCTCCAGCTGAAATTATTTTTATCACGCAGAACAAATTATTGTTACGTCCATTTAGTCTGTTAAATAATTGAATCTTAAAAATAATAAAGACAGTTTATAATAATTGTTGCAGCAGAGCCTGAAAACTAGAGTAACAGCTAGAAGAATTCCTCTAATTTGTAATGGAATCAAGATTTTTACTGTTCTGCTCTGGTACTTTATTGTATTGCACATTGCATATACCAAATCATATATATTATTTCTATATAAGGTATTTTTTGTCACCAGCCTGTATCTGCCTTCATACTTAACTGAAATCAACGAATGAGGTGTCATTTTAAAGCTTATGGTCTTCACTTTGTTCACATCATATTTTAGGAAATGAAGTTTTCGGAATTCGACCCTTAAAGGGCGAAAATGTCAATATTTCTAAAATGCTGTTATCTGTGTTACGAATCATTTATCTCCCTGGATACCTATCTGAAATCGTTTAATGGAGTATCATTTTAAAGATTAAGATCTCCGCTTTAGTGACGTCATATATTAAAACAGAAATTTTTCGGAATACGACCCTTAAAGGGCAAAAGTATCAATATTTTTTAAATTCGTTTTTGTGTCACGAGTGATTTATCTCCCTTAATATCTAACCGATATAGATAAAGGAGGTATCATATTAAATACTAAGGTATCCGCCGTGGCAACATTATATTTTAAGAAAGGATTTTTTTTTGTAATTCTACCCTTAAAGGGCAAAAATGTTAATTTTTCTAAAATGCGTTTTTTGTATCTAGAGCTATTTATCTCCCTGGATATCTAACCAAAATCGATAAATGAAGTAGAATTATGAGAAATAATGTCTTAACTTTGTGAAATCATATTCTAAGAAAGAATGTAATTGGAATTCAACCCTTAAAGGGCAAAAAACATACATTTTTCTATAACGTATTTTTATGTCACGAGCGATTTATCTCCCTTAGTATCTAACCGATATAGATAAATGAGGTATTTTGTTAAAGAATAAGGTCTCCGCCGTGGTAACATTATATTTTAAGAAAGGAGTTTTTCGTAATTCAACCATTAAAGGGCAAAAATGACAATTTTTCTAAAATACGTTTTTTTGTGTCTCGAGCCAATTATCACCCCGGATATCTATCAAAAATCGATAAATCAAGTAAGATTATGAGGAATAATGCCTCAGCGTTGGTGACATCATATTTTAAGAAAGAAGTTTTTGGAATTCAACCCTTAAAGGGAAAAAGTATAAATGGTTATACAACGCATTTTTGTGTCACGAGCTATTTATATGTCTTGATATCTAACCGAAATAGGTAAATGAGATATCATATTAAAGACAAAGGTTTCCGCCGTGGTAACGTTATATTTTAAGAAAGGATTTTTTTTTTTGTAATTCGACCCTTAAAGGTCAAAATGACAATATTTCTAAAATATGTTTTTTGTGTTTCGAGCCATTTATATGCCCGGATTTCTAACCAAAATCGATAAATGAAGTAGGAGTATGAAGAGTAATTACTCAGCTTAGGTGACATCATATTCAACTTCACTATTCATCGCATTTTATTAGCGAAATTTTCGCACGGGTCGTCTAGTTTAGATATATTAGAAAATGACTAATGCAAGACCGGGAACTTGAATTTGGCTATTAAGCCATCCACGTGCTTTGATTAGGCGTGTACTGATAACCTTTTGACAGATTTGTCAGTATCTAGCAATGATTCTTTTAAAATTTATTTATTTGTGGTCATTAACACGAAAGTCTATTATATGTTGCTGATAAAACAACAAACTTATCATTATTCATTTTGTATTATAGGCCATATTTCCGCAGTTGTTGAACAATAATTTTATAAATAACTACGTCTACAATCAACTATATTGGTGAATTTTATTTCATTTTATTCCCCAGACGCGTTTCGCCCTTGTGGTGTAAGTCATTATCAGTGGCAATAAATGTGTTTTTAACATGTTTGTTTTTACAATTACTATCTACAGTACAAATATTTATATATGTATTTACACACTGTACACGCAGATATAGTGGTAATCCTCAAGTCGGCGGTCTAGAACAGATCCTCAGAGTCTTTTCCAGCACTGTTCATTGAAGTTCCAGTTGAATATTCTTTCACTACTTGTTAGCATGCCGCACTTGCTGCTATAGTGAACATTTATCTGCTGATTTACACATATGTGTTACAAACGGCCCGTTTTGTTTACCTAGTTGTTGTGTGTACTTAAAGCAGTACCAACCTAGGTTTTGGTGTTATTGTTTCTGAGCTATACGTTCCATTAAATTATCTCTCTGTTTCTGTGTTTGACTTACTGTTTGTGTTTATTAAGTGAGTGACCGTATTATTTTTCATGTTTTCAGGTTTTTTTTTGTGTATTTTTAAAACACATTTACAGCCAATGATGATGCCCTACACCACAAGCGCGAAACGTGTCTGGGGAATAACATAAAATAAAATTCACCAAAACAGTTATCTTTTTGATTTTGTTTGCTGAAAAATAATGTTTTTGAATTTTTTATATCATGTATATGATACAAAAACGGACTTGGGAACAAGATATATTTGAACTTTTCACAAACAATGGAATTAGCAGAAAGGACGACACAAGGCTGGCAAAAGATATAGTCATGTCTGAAGTGTCTGCGTACATTGGGGTAGCTTAATGAGGTTAATTGTGTTTGTCTGATCACTATCTGCAGCGAAATCTGTTAGTCGTATGTGACTGATATATTGCCGTAGGAAATTGATAACAGCCGTTTGCTGAGGGTGTTACGATTTTGACATATCAGGCTTGGAGGAGTTAAAGGGGATTGGTAAAACATCCGCCACTGACTACCGTGATTATAAGTTTGTCCGTAATCCTTTAGTTGAGTTATGGAATGATGTCTCCTCAGTGCAACATACGAAATATTAATACAAAAGTGAATTCAGATAGTGATACCTCTGTCCCTCGGTATAGGCCGTCTTTGATGAACGAGTGACGTTATGATCACACTTGCCCAGTTTTTCTTTTTGTATTTTGTCACAGCTACGACGCTGCAAGACAGTAGAAGGAATAATATTTGGAATCTTATTTTATAGATAATGCACATGTACATTTTACTTTAGGTGATAGCTGTTTACTGTTCTTCGTGGTAGTCCACTTGCTTCTCACTGTCTGATCACCAGTATGTTGGTTAATTTGCTATATCACTGAGGTTACAACTGTTGTCCTTATCTCTGATGTTACGGCTAGCCGCTGCTGAAACCTTCTCCTAGGCTGTAACCAACTATCGAGTCAAAACGTGGTGGGCTATTTGTTTTTCTATTTGTTTTAAAGTATATGTATGCAAATCTCCATCAAAATCGGATAAAAACTGTGCTATGTATTTGTATAAAGATTTTGCCCGTCCGAAAAGCGTACAACGCGCATATCATACGCGCAGCAGTTGGCATGTTGGTTACGTGCGCAACAGGTGGCATGTCGGTGATGTGACGTCACGAACTCACAGATTTACCCCCCTCCAAACGAAGCGTAATGCGCTTATAGAAGTTTTCACTTAAAAAAAAAAAAAAAAAAAACCAGTTGCAGTCTCCTCTAGTTATGAACTATAGTCGAGCTCACCTACACTATGACCGCATCATCCGGCTGGTGGTGTACGGTGCTTCAACCTCCACGTTAATTACGAAATATCCCTCGTCTTTGAATAAAATCAGAGAGTTTTGTAACCGAAAGCAAGTTTCAGAGGTGTTTGGCATAGTAGGAGAGAAATATTCGGGTAGCAGATTCGTCATAAAAATGGGGTTCGACACCCGTCCATCTCCCTGAGCCAATTCATTAGCCCCTTTGAAACTATTTAAATGAAAATGATAATTGTCTGGATAATGTATATTTAAGTATCGAAGAAGAAGTCAACTGATTGAATTACTTTCAGAGTTATGAATATTGCAAATTAAACTAGATCACGGCCGCTTCATTAGCATGGATAACGATTTTCAAGGTTCTCAGTTGCACACAAGAAACTAGTTCACATTTGCAGCTTTTTTATTTCATCGCCAAATTTGTCCTTCATAACAGAAGCAAACTGCCAGACACTTATGGGGATACGTTGCCCACATAAACAATATTGTAGTTTGCGATATGTAAGACGAAACTTTTATCCATGCATTTAATGCAATCAATAAATAACACATATACATATGCACATTACATTGAAATAACATATCAATGCGAATGTTAATAATACTTCCAGCTTCTGTATTGGCGGCAATGTAGTCTCCGTGTTTAGTACATGGAGGAAGGAAATATATGGAGACGACGCAAGAGACCTTCACCACGCATTGAAGTGAAGCAGGGGCGGAGGAGGATTGGGGGGCATGGCCGGAGTGGAGGGGGCATGGCCGCTTCCATACAGACACGGGGAATATGTACAAAAACCTCAAGGGGATTCTAGGATAAAGGTGACGCCGATATCTGGTGATGGATTATTATGTAACTCGATATGACAAATAAAAATGAAGAATAATTTTTTTTGATATTCTGCTTAGTTTTCGAGATATTCTGTCCCAAATGTGAAATGGTTTTGGTTGAAATTCAGAAGAAAAAATTGGTTAAAGTCAAATTTGATGATGGATTCTTATTTAAAAAGACGAGACAAATGAAAAATAAAGAATAAAAATTTTCGATATCTCACCTAGTTCTAGAGATATACTGTATCAAAAGTGAGGTTGAAATGGAGAAGAAAAATTTCGCAAAAGTCAAATTTAATGAGCGATTCTTATGTAACACGACGAGACAAATCGAAAATAAAGAATAAAATTTTTCGATATCTTGCTTAGTTTTCGGGATATACTGGGAACATCGCAATGTTTGGAAGCGCAATACCGCTGCTGCCGCCATGCGGGAGAGTTTAGAGCCTGCTTCACCGATTTGACGTCATTTCTCCTCCATATAATTCCTTCCTCCATTGTTTAGTACGCCTCGCTAGCGGTGTACTCTCTCTGGTTGTTTTATCGTTGTCCCGGTTATGGTCAGCGAGCATCGTTGATACTGCTTTAGCAGCCGCCGCGACAACGACGGAACTGCGCTGACAACTGTTAATGCCACGATGTGTTTCCGCCACACACTTAAACTAATGTTCGTCTCACAAGATTGCAGGTTCATGTACTTTTTAAAGGTAGGAAAACAGTGAATAATTACAATACACTTAACCGAAAAGTTCGTGCAGCACAAACATACGCGGCATCCAACTAACGGTCCTAAACACATATACAGTACTTTCACCATACAGAAAATATCGATTACAGTTCTCATCAATGTTCACTTATATTCTCAACATAAATATTCTAAACTATTCCATCTTAATACTGAAGAAATCACTCGTTGTCTGCCGATCAACATTTCAATCCAATACACACGCTATGACTCGTCAGCGATACTCCGCGACAATGCCTCTACTTCAGAGAGCTGATACATTACTGACTTATCGATATCTGTATGTTCTGTTACATTAAATAAAAATACACTAAATAAAAATATATTATGCCTGTTCTATTACACCTTCATGACGAGTGGATAAAACAGCACGACAAGAGTTCCTATTTCTTAAATAATTAGCTTCTAAACTAATAAAAAATGACGGACTGAACGCAGAATTCTGGCAATTAATTTCTTCGAGTTTTCTATAACAGTGACATATACATAAAAAAACCTTATAAGTCCATAAAAAATAATGAATTTAATTTAGTGTTCTGCAATTCATTTTCTCGCAGGTGCCATAACTAAATTAAATTATTACGAAGCAATACTCATAATCTTAAAAATGATGTGATATGAAACAGATCTCTCTTAACTGTAATAGCGTTACCTCCGTACATGTTAGACTCTTCCATAAACTTATTTCTTCGCCAAAATCTTCAGAACACGTTCATTTCGTACTTAATCTGTACACTTAATTTTCAGCATTCTTCTACAAGACCACGTTTCTACTGCTTCAACTTTCCTTCTTTCTGGTATTCCCAAAGTCCATTCTTCGCATTAAAAAGTGCCATGCTTCACACATAAAGCTTAAAAACGTTCTTTCTAAGTTCGAGATTAACGTTTGAAACAAAAGATTTCTCTTTTCCATGAAGACTACTCTTGCTAGTGTTATTCTGCTTTTAACATTATTCCTGCTTCGGCCATCAGTTGTAATTTTATTTGCTAAGTAACAGAATTCACTTATTTCTCCTATCACGTCTGATCCTATTTTTATATTTGATCTAATATTATTGTTATCATTTCTGCTACATTTCATCCTATTGAGCGTTGTGGGTGAACGGTTAATTTTCTGGCCTCACATTAACATCCAGATTTGGGTTTTTGAAATGTTTCCACTAATCACGTAAAACGTACATTTCATCACTTTTGTATGTCTTAAGTTTATATTTAGTCGAGAAATGCAGTATTTTGTTCACGCCATTCAGTAAATTCTCAATCTCCTCAGACTGTTCTACTAACAGGACAATCATTAGCAAATAGTAGTGTTCTCCTTGAACCCTTATACTACAATACTTTCAATTTTTTGCAATTCTTTTATTGCTTCGTTAACATACAAGTTGAATGTCAATAGGGATATATCACAACCTTGTCTCACATACTTTTTAACTGACGAATGTTTTTCATGATTCTCTACTTCTATTATAGACACTTTATTCTTTTATAGATTATGTTCTTCTATCTCGATATTTTAGGCCTGACCTCTAAAAAATTTTGTCCTATCTAACATTATCAAAACATTTTTCTAAAACAGAAAATGTCATAAAAGTGTCTTTTTCGCCCCCCCCCCCCTTGATCCACCCTTCAAGTATTAATCTTAGAGCCAGAATTGTGTCTATTATACTGTGGTTTTCTTTTCTAAATCCAAACTCATCTTCGCCTACTACTCTTCTCTATATTATACTGATCAGTAATATTGAAGCATGTGATGTTCGAGTTATATATCGGTAATTCTCACATTTGTCAGCTTGTGATTTCTTCGGAAGTGTGAAGATGATAGTTTTATTAAAATTAATAGGAATATCTTCTGTATTATAACTTTTTGATATCAATGTTTTTACCAGTAATCCAAACATTATATGCCTAATATGAGTGCTCACTGCGGTGCGGTTACTTAACTGGTTCATGCCCGATGGTGTAAAATTCCTAGTCACCAGGTAGAGTAACAGAAGCCTAGTTTATTTTACAACCCTCTTAAAGCATATCGAACGCGAGATGCGATACTATCCACAGTAATTTGTCAGACCGGTCTGATGTCTTTCGGAAGAGCAGGCTTCAAACACTACTGCGTTTTACGTACTGAGTCGGTTAAGTGAGTGACAACTTTCGAGCCTGGCTTCTGGTTTACAACAGTTTCGCGAAATCTCTTTTGGTGAATTCTTCAAAAGGACACGGCAGAATTCCTTTCCGTTGCCTGACCCCTTCCTCTCCCGACTCTAATGACCTCTACGTCGACGAATCTTAAAATATAGAAAGCAAAAGAAAAATAATAAAAAATGTGAAACACAGCATACTGTATGTAAATTAACCAACATTTACACAGACAATTAGCGGCCGAAGTATGGGAGCCCGGGTTTGGCACTTGCTTTTTATTATTTAACTAGCCCCAAAGCCCGTCAAAAATGACCGGTTGAATGGAGTGTTCTGGCAATTCATTTTTTTTTTCAGTTGCATTAACTAAATGAAATGGTTATGAAATAAAGCTCAATGTAATTCCTCGTCCCTTGTGTTGTGGTAAAACAGTTGCCGACTTGGTCCATGTTACATTTCAGCCTAACCACAAACTCCGCTAATATTGCTTCTAAAAAATCAAAACTGTAATTACACGTAAATTAATACGTTCTGTGTATCACATGTTAATGTTATCATGCATCACGATATAAACTTGATTCAAAATCTTCACATGTTCTCACATCTTTATTTTTTGTTATTCGTGAAGCAAATCAACGTTTTAACGGCTTACACAGCTTACGTTAAGCCATGTAATAATAGTTTCAATTGTGGTGTAGGGTGCATAGATAGCTTTCAATTTGGAACTAATTTCATTCAAATAAAGTAAAGATTTCGGTAATGTAGCAAATAAATAATTAATATGTCGATTTTAAAGAAATACCTACTTTTCTTTTAGTGTTTTGGCAATTCATTTATTTGCAGTTGCCTAACTAAATAGAAGTGTTACAAAATAAAGTTCAATGTAATTTCTCGTGCCTTGCACTGTACCAAAAACTTTCAATTGTCATCTTGGTCCAGGTAGCATTTCAACCTAACCACAAACTACACTAAAATTGCAGCCAGAAAAACAATACTTCAGTCAGACCCATATTAATACATGGCGATATAAACTTGATTAAAAATCTTTACGGGTTCCTACACCTTCCTATTTTGATATTCGTGATTCATATCGATACTACAACGTTTGAATGGCTGACAGAGTTACATGCGACTGAAATATGGCATCCGTAAAAGCAGCGGATTAAAAATAAATTTTAATAACTTACGTCATTCCACGTAATATTGGTTTCAATTGTAATCTAGGCTGTATAGATCACGATCAGTGTGAAACTACTTTAGTTAAAACGAAGTAATGATTTAAGGAACAGAACACTCATGAAAACAATTTAAATTTTTTTAAAAAAGATCTTATCCCCTCGGCTGTAGCGTCAAGTGCCAGTTCTAATAATAATCTATCAAAACTGCCGCTAACATTACTAATCGAAACTTGAAGCTTTTATGTTACATATCTATAGCCAAAGATTTTAACGAATACTTTTACATCAAATAAATATTAATCAAAGCCCGTCAAAAATGACAGGTTAACGGAGTGTTCCGACAATTCATTTATCTGCGGTTGCCTAAATAAATAGAATTGTTATTATGTAATACTCATAAGCTTATTTCGTAATTTGTAGCCTACGTATTTCGGTTGTAGTTTACACAACTACTCAGAAGTTCTACTGAATGAATGATTTCAGAATTTGGGAACCAATTAAATTTAAATTAAATTAGGAACCCTAAAACCTTACGCTACCGCGCGTGATATTGGTTTTATTCCTGGTCCAAGTCTCATTCAGCACGATAAATTCGGAATTTCTTCCATCCGTGTAAAAATACCATAACTTCAGTAATTCGGAGCTTATGAAAGCAGCTTAAATTATGCATAAAAAAATTCATCGTGAACGAGTCTGTAAAAAAATGTGACAGTTGTCTCGTCCTCTTCGACATAACTATAACTTCACTAATATTGCTGTTCAAAATTCATAGATGCTATTACCCGCGTACGAATACATTCATTGTATTGCGATCTAAATTTGACCTACTGGAAATATTTATCTGTATCTGGTGTAATTTATATCAGTAATAAAAACAACTAATAATTAATATATTAATTTAAAAGTAGTAGATACCTTTATTTCATGGTTTCGGTAAATGATTGTTTCCATTCAGTATATGACTTCAAATATCTACACTGGATATAAATATCTTGTAAGCCGACATGTTTAACGTCGTATTTTAGCAATTCGTTTCTTTGCTGACTTTACAATGTTCATCAAATAACTAACCTTAATTATCTTGAAAATGATGTAATGTAGATATTTGTTAGCTTACTCTAACAACGGTATCGCTGTCCAGAGTGTGTAAGAAAAATCTAAATGGAACGAATTTTAATTAAGAAAATACAACTAATAATTAATATGTCGATTTCAACGGAATACGTACTTTTCTTTCTGAGATCTGACAATTAATTTATTCACATATGCATAGCTAAATAAAACTGTTATTCGTTGTTTGTTGTGCAGCGGAGGCGGGGAGCGTGATGTCATAGTCCGACGTCATAATGTGACGTCATAGCGTGACAGATGACCAAAACTTGCGTTTTATTATAGATTTTTATAACTGTTTCTTGAGACATACTCTCATTTTATTCAATGTAAAGTAACTTAATTTTCGCCGCACCTTATGAACCTAGGAGTGTTTCAGAAATTTTAAGTTTATTATCGACTAGCTATTCGAGGCAATTAGAGGGCGAAAGGAATTATGTGCAAGAAACGGTAAGAAAATCAATCTTATCTGAATACGAAGGTTTCGGAAAACATATGAGAATCAAATTCTTAAGGGCCTGTCAGGTCAACCCGAATAACAGGTCCGAACGTTACCACTCACCCAGCAGAAAAGTTAATAACGCATGCAATATGGTAACTGCCGAAAGAATACGTCGAAGACAACCTTTCTTTATATACCTGATGTCAGGCCGGGAAGAAGCTTCAAGATGCTTTGTGAATCAACACACAAACATCTGGAAAGCGACGTGCAGTGAATGTTCCAATTATTACGCTAACCTAAAACCTCGCCTTGCGGTCTCTGATATCACAAACGTATTAAATAATAGTGCTAACGATGCAAGGATAAAAGTACCGTTGTCTTAAAGTTACATTTCAGCACGCGTAGAACAGTGCAATGCACACCAATTTTATCATAGTGGGAAATGTCTGCAAAACCAAGGGCACATAAAATTCCATTCTCAATGGTATTATAGTCACTAGAACAGGAGGAACACTGAAGCAATGTATTATTACTTCTATTTTCATACGATCTCTGCTACAGAAATTATTATCCTTTGTGGCATAACATGGAGATATTAAAAAAGGAATTGGTAGCAATGGCAACAACAAGCGTAACAAGAACCAGCCGGTGAGCTAGAAGGTTTAGTGTGCACTTTTGAGTTGAGGATATCTAGTTACTGCTTGCCGAGGACCTTTGTAATCTTCGGGTACGTCTTAATAAAATGTAACAGAAATAAAGATCAATGAATTATTTGAATGTTTATCATCACTCAAATGTTTAAAGATTAAGTTTGCATTGAAATTTCGCCCCAAGACTTTGGACGAAATTAAAATATCAACAGGAAGTATATTAAATTACGATATTGAGTGATATTAAAATACGATACATTCTGGGCTAAGTTTTTGAACTCAGAGAAATTAAGTTCGATGATTCAATTTAGTTGAAGGAATATGACGCTCGTTCAATGTGAATTCTTGACTGTTCTGACATTAAGAACTTTGTTAATCTGATTCCGATGACCTTTGGTATACTATGTGTTCAGTCTGCCAGTAAAGGCCCCTGCCAGGCAGACCTCACACACAACGCGCCTGCACGCCGGGAGACATATACGACTCCAAACAGGCGCAGAGGCATCAAAACAAACCAGGAAAATAAATAGAATCATCTAGAGGCTAAGTGGGACTTTTTCTTACAGAGGTCGCCGTACTACCACACAACGGTATTCCTGCGCCAGGCCGCCTATATAAGCGTAGCCGGCAGCTCCACCGACAGTTCCGACCTGACCGCTGAACCAGCGTCAACTACGGAAGACCACCGGAAGTTCACGAGAAGTAGAAGCCGTCACTCTACCCCGGATCAGGACCAGGCTACAATTCTCGACGGTCATCTGATAACTGTGCCCATTTGTTATGGTTACCAGTGTTTTGTGTTCAGAGTAATAAACCTCAAGGAACCGTTAAGTGTAGTTCACTTCACTATGGGTGTTTAATAGTACACATGGGATCCCAATGAAGTTGGTATTTTGCGTGCCAGAATGTTTGAAAGTGATTTGATGGCTGTTTTGAACTTCAACATCAATGTTATTTAAACTGAGGAAATAAAATAGTAGGTAGGCTGTTTTCAAGAAACATCAGATCATTAACCTGAATTGGCATTGGAAAACCATAAAATCTCGAAATTTATAGTCTAGGAATTTTTCAAATTGTTCACATGCTTCTGTTTTATACCTCTAGCTGATGATGTGCGTACTTGCGAGCCGACTATATAAGTGACGGTTTGTGATGAGTTTTTGGACATTCTCCTTCCCTTTAATATTAAACCACATCAGCTAATATACTAGAATTCATTCCTTAGACTACTTCTGTTCTCTACTATACCGTCAGTGACGCAATAATTTAAACTGTTTTGTCAATCGCATGTACAGGTCAACTTACGTGAACTAAATATCATTATAATTTATTTTTTTTTCCTCCTCGTCACCGTCGAAATGATTAAAGGCGGGAAAGGGCGGGGATCAAGGTACGGTGACGAATTGGCCACGGTCTTTTGAAGGAAACATTAAGGTATTCGGTGATTTCTGGAAAACATGCAAAACCAAAGTCTGGATTACCGGACGGGGATTCGAAAACGCGTCTTTCCGAATACGACGTCCGAGCCATACTACGCACCTCCCACCCTCGGTGATATAATTTCACGTTCTTCGGGCTGGAATGGTCTAAAATTAGGCTATAAAATAGATTCCCTCTATTAGTATCGCAATGTAATCAGTTGCTATGTTTCTGGAGACTTATTTTGTGGAAATCCTGTCGTATTTTAGTGTCAGCCGTAATAAATTTAATTCGTGCACCATTGAACTGTTTGCATGAAATAAGAGAAGCGATCCTGATGGCTGAGAACTAGTAGTCATATGTGGAATTTGAGAGAGCCAGAGATCGATTTTCGTTCTGAGTTATTCAGATTTAGGTTTTCTATTATTTCCTGAAATCGCGACGAGTGGATCGGTGTTTGATTTCCTCCCAGTTCCGTAGGGAGCGTTCATAAACCACGTAGCTCCATTTTGGCCTCCTGTGAAACCCCCCCTCACCCCCACGTAGCCCTACGTGGCTTTTGCCTCTACCTTCCGCTCCCCCCGTCCCCACCTAACACGTAGATATTTTCCCTTTTGATTCCAGAAGACATTTTGTATTGTTTTCTCTTGTCAGACTATTGTAAATTACATATGGAGATAATTAACTGAAGGAAATTGATATTCACATGCTGTTGTGAGTTCTGTTCATCATTTTAACTGTGAAAAATTTTATTAAAAGAAAGCTAGGTGGCCTGGCTCAGAACCCCCCCCCCCTCTCCCCCCACGTAGCCCAGCGTAGCCAACCAATCAACCTCCCCCTGGACCTAGCTAAATAGTTTGTGCATGCTCCCTTATCATCATTCATTTCCCAGGTTCACTGTATAATTCTTGACTAGTCGGATGTCTTAGGATCAAATCCTCTACTTTGCTTATCGGCCGCCCTTACTACTTTTACCAAGTGGTATACCGTTATCACTCTATCGAATACCAGAATTTCACCATAATATACTTTACAAGCTATACATTTTATGTTCCGTTTAACAAGAAATACACAAGAGTTATTCACTTGAGAGAACAAAATTATAAATATTTTATCAATGACTGGAGTGGTCATACGCGGGTGATACTAATCGAAACAGCTTTATTTCAAACCGTCAAAACACTGCCACTGCCTTGAAAAATGCCGGGTGACATCTATAAGCGAATTTGAGTTTAGGTACGGCATTTATAATGTTTTTAGAATCATAACGTCGGGTAGTTCAAAGGCGCCAGACGCATACAATCCAACGCTATCACTTCAAGTCATACGCATGCACGGCTCTTTCAGTATATAGATACCTAAATTACGTACGGAGATAATTAATATCCACATTCTGCTGTGTGTACTGTGGCTTATTTTAACTGTGGCAAATAAAATGAATGAAAAGCTACGGTACTTGAATCGTACACCTCCCCCCTCTCAGCGTAGCTTGCTACCCAACCCTCCCTTTTTTATTACATTAGACCGAGTCACGTAGTTTATGGACGCTTCCTTACACTACAAGGACTTGAACTAGCTGACACTATGGCGACACACTATGAGGGTGTTGTGACGACCTATGCAACGATTCTGGTCGGATTAATTGTATGGAAACAAAATGTAATTAGAACCGCTGAGTCCTGATTCCAACCCACGTCATCAATTATCTAATTTATATATTCTAGTCTCTGTCTTCCTCTACAGTTCTTACCTTCCCTCCACTAACAAATTAACCAATCCAGCATGTCTCAAAATATGACCTACCAGCCTGTCTCTTCTTTCTGTAAGCTTCTTCCACAAACTTCTTTCCTCAGCCATCATTTCCTGAACTCGTTCATTTCGTACATTGTCTGTCCACTTAATTTTCAGCATTCCTCTGTAACACCACATTTCAAATGCTTGAATTTTCTTTCTTTCTGGTATTACTAAAGTCCATGCTTCGCTACCATAAAATGCTGTGCTCCAAACATAACTTTAAAGAGTCTTTTCTTAGTCCTAGATCAAAATTTGAAACTAAAAGATTTCTCTTTTTCATGAAGGCTCTTTTTGCTAGTCCTATTCTGCTTTTAACATCATTCCTGTTACGGCCATCGGTTGTAATTTTGTTTCCCAAGTAGCAGAATTCACTTACTTCTCCTATTGTATCCGGTCCTATTTTTATATTTAATGTACTGTCATTGGTATCATTCATGCTACATTGCATCACTTTTGTCACCTCAACAATACAGTATCTCAAAGCCAGCGTGGTTAGGTGACAGTTGGTAGGAACCAATATCTGATCTGACCGACACAAGCAAAACATGAGATCACCCGTAAGCCACGTAGTTCACAAAGACTTTTCCTTGTGATCAGAATCTCTGTTTTGCTCGATGACACTAATTTCAGAGTGATGCAGATAGGCTCTTCCAGCGCCGTCCACTTTGTCCCTAAACACTACGTGTTCACCGGTTGATTGTCATTGCGCGAACGGACAGATGTGTATTGCACCAATCAGCGAGCGTGCTGACGCCCGACTGAATTAGTCTGCACGGTTGACTTGATGTGTCCATTTGCGTTAGAGGAGCGGGAGTGCTAATGGACAGCGACGTTGAGAGTGGGACGCAACCACATGTTGAATAGGAGAGCACTGAAATTAACAACGAGAACTGAGCGCTGGTGTAGCTGTATCAGTTTATGTAATGGACATTGAACCATTTATCTTACAATAGAGCTCAGCCTCAGATGAAAATTTTAAAGACGTTTCTAGTATTGGTCATAATTATTTCAGGTTATGCGTGGTTGGTTGGAGCCTCTGATATGAGGGAAGCAGAACTGTTTGTAGAGTCAGGGTTGCCATATCCCTCCGTATGTTTTTTATTGTTGTTGAATATGTATAGATGACTGTGATTAGGTTTGGTGGGTTGTTTATGTGAAGATGAAAGAAGGAATATTGTGAAAGCTGGTGCTGGGTCATTCATACCTACTGTTCCGAAGCAAACCAGGTTTGCCACTAAGTTGCCGACGGATGAATCTCGCCGCGAAGAAGTTTTGGATTTAATCCAAATGTTCGGGCTAAACAGTTGTGAATGGTTGTACCTCCTGTGCCGAATCTTACATTGCCAAGTGGCCTGAGCGGATGGGAGGTGAATTTTGTGGGATTTTGGGGGAAGCAGACTTTACGGTGGATATTCACTGACCTTGGGGACATTTTATAAATCTTCTATTCCACTTGCACTATCTTCTTTCTTGAAGATGTCTCGATGCATCTTGATCATGTACATGTGCGGATCTAAGCAATGAATAGCCACGCCAATTTACTGCCTATTAGTTTCCGGCAGAGGATTTTGAAGGTTTTGCCGTTCGACATTTCCTCCAAGTTTGTTAGATGAGTCATATCCTGGCTGTAGGTATGTCTTCAGTTTTGGCGTTCTTTCTTGTCTATCCTAGATTCGGTATGTCTAATAGTTCATAATGAGAGCCATAGGTCCGACATAGGGTCCTAGCCCAGTTGGATAGTTCCCCAGCTCTTTTATTAAGGGGTTTGCTGAGTTTTGCGCTAGTTTGTAAAACTTAACAGCAAGTTCTTGGAATCTATGTCTTAGGGTTTGGAGGCCTGTAGCATTATGTATGGCATTAGTGGGGAACCTGCTATCTACGTGCAGGGCTCTCTTTAGTGCCCTATTTTGCACAGTCTGTAGACGATGCAAGTGTGTGTTGGCATCGTAACCCCATACTGGGCAGGCGTATTCGAATATTGGCCTGATCAGGGAGCAATATATCCGCACGCCCGTGGACGCAGGTAGCTTGCTGTCCTTATTAATAAGAGGGTAAAGTGCTTGCAGCCTGGCGCTGGCGCGTTTACGCAGGTCTTCTATATGGGCTCTCCACGTTAACTTTGAGTCCAGCGTAACTCCCAGGTATCGTGTCGTTTTGGACCATGGTATCAGATTATTGTTTAATTTCAGCTGAGGGTCCGGCTGCGGACGCAGGCGTGGTCCTCTCCTTCTTGTTAATAAGATGGCCTGAGTTTTGGCGGGGTTGATCTCAATTCTCCAACGCTTCACCCAGGCCTCGGTTTTCTGTAGCACGTTTTGCAGGCGCTGAGTGACGATGGCCTTGCTGCGGCTGCTGGTGAAAAAGGCGGTGTTATCGGCTTAAGTTGCTGTGTTGACGTTTTCTTGGGTGGGCACGTTGGCTGTATACAGGCAGTATAGCAAGGGGCCGAGGGCCGATCCTTGGGGTACGCCAGCCATTATTCTGCGTCGGGTTGAAGTGACTTTGTCAACTCTTACGCTGAATGTTCGTTCCTCTAGATACGACTTGATCAGCTTGATTAATTTGCCAGGAAACCCCTGCTCATACAGTCTCAGCAGAAGGCCAGAGTGCCAAACCGAGTCGAAGGCTCGGGAAATATCCAGTAGTACCAGTCCACAGTAGTGTTTAAAATTAAACACTCGAGTGGCAGTCTCAGCCACCCTCATCAGCTGTTGAATGGTAGAATGCCCGCGGTGAATTCCTAGTTGGTGGTTGCATAATATTCCTTGCTGTTCGATGTGACGATTTAATCGTTTTAGGAGCAAGCGCCCAAACACTTTACTTGGGCTACAGAAAGATGTTATTTGTCAGGACTGAATTGACACCACTCCATTGGTTATGGTTGGAACATCGGTTTAGACAGGGAAAGACCAGGGCAAAATTATTACCTAGCTGAGATTCTACCTAATAAATAATGTAGGTGACTCTACTGTAAGACTGTATGGACGAGAACGCGACAAGGATAACTCCCGATATCCTCTACAAATATTAATCACCAGCTTCGAGCCTGTCAGAAATGACTGTTTGAATTCAATATTCTGGCAGATCATTTTTTTTTTTTTTTTTTTTTTTTTTTGCGGTTGGTTAATTATACGGAATTGTTATTACATAATGCTAATGGCCTTATTTTGTTTTACATATTTCATTTGCAGTTCACATAACAATACAGTAGTAACTTCTACTTAATTAATGACGACGGAAGTATAGAACCAGTGAAATTAATAAAAAAAGTAATGGAATCCCAAAAACGTTTGCTATCTATGTAATATATGTTTTATTCCTGATCCAGGCACAATTCTGCACGTTAAATATGGAACTACTCCACCCGCATTAATTAATACCTTTAGTAACATGGCGCTTATGAAAGCAGTTTAAATGCTTTGAAAAAATGATTTCAGAGTGAATTATGCTGTAAAAAATGCGTCAGTTGCGATTCTGGTCAACTTAACCACAATCTCCACTAATATCGGCGTCCTAAAATCATAGTTGCTATTAGCCTCATATGAATAACGACGGGTATCATTTATGATGGTAGAAGGAGTTTATTCTGGAAAAGCTTGTAAGGAAAAACGAATAACGATCATTTTAATAATGATATTTTTCGTGATATGAGTACTATACTGTGGTTAGATTATCGGAGTATTTGGCTATGATTTATTCAAATAAATGCATTTTACTTTAAATGGAGGAAAGTATAATACCAAAAACCGATAACTGTCATTTATTTGACTGATACATTTCGCGATTACGTACGTTTCGTGTAAACTTACTCTGAAAGTTTTATTAAGCTTCATTGTTTCTTATCTTCTGTCAAGAAAATTCTTTGGTTATGTTTTAACCTAATTTTTATAACTGATACAGATAATATAACATAAACATCGAACACCATTCTTCTTACATGAGTTTCTGCATCTATTTGTCGTAAATAAACAAAAAGCAACGAAAATGGAACTAATGTAATAAGGTGGCGGTTGATTTGGTGAGTGAAGGCTGACACGTGACCGTTCTCTAGCCATAGACGACGTACGCAGTCTCCAGATTAGCATTTTATATGAGAGGATGACTGAGACGCGTCTCGGCTGTGTAGACTGACTATTAGGGAGTGAAAACTTAATGACTGAATTGCGAATTTACATAATGAATCCATGGTGGCGGGGCAAGCTAAGGAGTCACGATATAGCTAAGAATTAACTCATATTGACTGCTTGGTAATGACTGACAAAGTGAGGGCGAGTATGGCTCGCTGTGCTCGCGTGTGAGTTCAATTCTGCTTCATTAAACGGAGTGAGGTCCTCTTAGTCAGCAGTCAGCGCTTTAGCAATAAATAGCTCTTGCTGACGATCGCACTTGTATACTTTTTTTTTTTTTTTTTAACTGCTTAACGTCTCGTATAACAACTAGGTTTTTAGAGACGGGAAAGGATGGGGAGCAAGGAATGGGAAGGAATTCGACCATGGCCTTTTTGAAGGAAGCATCCCGGCATTCACCTGGAATTATTTGGGGAATCCATGGAAAACCCAAATCTGGATGCCCGGACGGGGATTCGAACCGCCGTCCTCCCGAATGCGAGGCCAGAACGCTAGCCGTTACACCACCACGCTCGGTACTTGTATACTGTTCTGACTTGAGGCTGCATTAACTTTACGAAATGTTTCATCCAACTAAAAAATCCTCATTCTTCCAAATAAATGATTATATCCAAAATGACCTTAACACCGTTCTGCTCCATTACCTCTCTGACCCTGCTTCCCACGTGCCGAATTATGCATATTTATTCCATCATTAATGAAGGAAATATATAACGCCAGATTAAGTGTCTCAATGAATTCCAGCAGGCGAGTAAATCAAAATTTTAACAAAACCCTTTGGAAAATAATTTTCAAGCTGAGTTGGATCGGTAAGATTTATTGAGAAAGATCAATGCCTGTGGAGTGTATATTTAACTTCCATTATTCCACCATTAATGCCATGCGGAGGATTTGCGGAATCTACAGTACGCCTACACCAAAATTTCCTATTAAACTCTTCTCGGGTTTCCAGCCGTATATAAATGCCACAACTCTGGGAAGTTTCTAAGGCGTCTATCTCTTCCATCACTTACAAACCAACTGTTTGCTTATGCGGTGCCGCGGAAACGGCGGAAGATAAAAGGCGACATAGCGCGATGACGTCATCCTTTCTTCTGCTCCTTACCGATGCGATGCTATTTCAACATTTTGACAGCCGGGTTCCAGGTCACACTAAGCTTATTTTTTAGTTAACATGGGCACTGGATACCAGCTTAGTTTGGCCTGGAACCCGGCTATCAAAATGTAGAATCAGCAACGCGTCGGCAAGGAGCAGAAGAGTGGATGACGTCAACACGCTGGTTCGACTTTTGTAAGCCCGAGAAGAATTATTAATTTAAAAATCCGTGAAAAGCTACGTTCGTAAACAACAATTTCCTGTCAACATCAAGAAACAATACAATACGTCACTACACTGCAAGTTGCAGATGGTTTTGAAATTTCTGCATGGAAAGGTGCTGAGCAGTTCTACTATTGTAGCAAACCTCGCCATCAATCTAAAATTATAATAACCAACTGAGAATCTATGACGTCATCTCTAACTCCATGACGTCAATCTATGACGTCGCACAATGATTTCACGCTTTATGCGATTGTCCTTGGTTATGCACGTTATTTAATAACATTTCTAACCATCCACAAATAAATTAGCTAAAAAACACTGAAATACAAGTATTTATTCAGTTTAAATCGACTTTTTTTAAAAATATAGGTTTATTGCAACCTTACAACATTACAACATTTCTACACTACATTATTTAAATCATTAGATGCTTATATTTACGTAATATTCTTTTGATGTACTGGTGTAGAAATATTTCTTAAATTTTTTGTCCATAGATATGTAAGATAAAAGATTTCAATTTCGAGCACCAATGTTAGCGAAAGTTTTTATTAGATTGTTACTTAGCATGGGCCAAATTTACAACTGGCCTTTAACATTACAGCAGAGGGTATGAATAATTTAGTTGTTTTTTTCAAAATAATTTAAACGTGTCCTATTATTGAAATTATTAAATCTTTTGAACGGAAATAGTTGAACACTGATCGCGATCTGTGCAGTCTAATCTAGAATTAAAATAAATATTATGTGGCATAATGTAAGTTTAAAAGATTTATTTTAATTTACTTTCCTTTCACTCAGCAATATTACTGAGGTTATTATTTCAGCAACATGTAAATGTGTCAGCAAATCAAACGGTGTAATATTGGTCTGAATCACGGATAACAAAGAAATAAATGTGTAAAATCTTGAGCATAGCTGCGTGTCAGCAACGGTAAAAATTTTATATTAGCATAAAGCCACGAAAACGCCACTAGTTGCTTAAAAGTTTTTATTCTTTAAAACTTTACTGCAGTTTCGACAAATACAGGTTTGTCTTCTTCAGAAGTATGACACGTTAAAATTACATAGGTGCCCGCCTCGTGCAGATGTTGTCTAGTAGACGGAAGGAAGAACCGTGACGATGTGCAACTTTCGCACGAAAGTGACTGAATTGTGATAATGCTTCCGCCTATGTAATTTTAACGTGTCATACTTCTGAAGAAGACAAACCTGTATTTGTCGAAACTGCAGTAAAGTTTTAAAGAATAAAAACTTTTAAGCAACTGGTGGCGTTTTCGTGGCTTTATGCTGATATAAGAAATAAATGTGTAAAAACCCTTGACGGTTTTGATAGAATTTACATCGTGATGCATTATTGCCACTAAACTACGATACAGTACATGTGTTAATATGCGTGAGATTGAAGTATTTTTCTTATGGCGGCAAGTTTAGTGTAGTATTTAATTAGGTTGAAATGCAACCTGGACCCAGATGGAAACGGAAACCTTTTGCTATAGCGCAAGGCACGAGGAATAATACTGAATTTTATTTTATAATAATTCTATTTAGTTAAGCAATTGCGAAGACTTGAATTGTCAGAACACTGAAAGAAAAGTATTATTTGGTTTAAATTGGCGTATTAATTACCAGTCTTTTTTTACTGAAATCATCACATGGTTTGAATTAAAAGTTCCAAATTGATCGCGAAATATATATATGGCGTAAACCACAATTAAATATTACGTAGTATAGCGTAAGTTGTTAAGATTTATTTTTAGCTTCCTTTGTTTTCAGTGGGGTCATTATTTCAGCAGATGTGAGCTGTCTCAGCCATTAAAATATAGATCTTCATCACAGGTAATAAGAAAGAAGGTTGTTAGAACCTCTGAAGATTTGGGATCAAGTTTATATCAGGATGCATGATGGCACCGACCTGTGATACAGGAAATGTATTAATTTGCGTTTGATCGAAGCTTTGCTTTTCTAGAGGCAATATTTGCGGAGATTGGGTTAAGCTAAAATGCAACCTGAACCAAGTTGACAACTGAAGCTTTTTGCTACAGCACAACGGACGATAAATTACAATAAGCTTAATTTTATAACAGTTCTATTTAGTTAAGCAACAGGAGATAAATAAATTACCACAACACCCCGTTAAACCGGTTCTTTTTTACGGGATTTGGGGCTAGTTAATAATAAGCTTTAACTGAAGTCATATCCTGCTATCCACTACCGAACGCAACTAATGACGAAATTTTGCTAGTAATTCATCCAAAACTGGCCTCGTTCCAGTTTCTAGGTTCTGGGTATTGACTAAGATTCTAAATCCTACTATATTTGTCTTAAAATCTTCTTTCATTAACACTCCCTAGCAACTGCTCCTCTCCTAATACAATTCCTTTATCTTGACCGTAGCCTCCATCTAGGTCGTTTTGCAAACCTCGCAAATATTTCATCTTTTTTGGAAGTAAGGTGGTGCTATCCTCTCGATGCGAACTTTCCAATAAGTCATTATTTCCGGTGTACTCTCTCAAACTATTCAATCTTAGTTCCTTCCTTATTTCCTATGTGCCTATTTCACCACTTTCACTTCTTAGAAATTTCATCTTCCGGCCCACACCAAACTATAGTTCTTGATTTTTTTTCTCTCCTTAACGCTTTACTCCCCGTCGACATTAAGGTAATTGAAGGCTGGACAGTATTGTGGACATGGAATGGGGAGTAAATCTTCCACAACTTTTCAGAGGAACTATCCCGACATTTACCTGGTATGATCTCGGGAAGCCGTGAAAACCGAAATCTTATCGCTACCTCACCTAACTCGATCTCCGTTATCGTCCATTTCTCTGTTACATGCCCCTAAAATTTGCCCAGAGCTTCATCCACGCGGACTTATCGAGAGGAATAATGTATTTATATTTTTATAGTATTGTATCACAGAAGGAAAAGAACCTAAATGTCGTGTAAGATATTTCGTTTAATTTGGGTGCTTTCTAACTTCCTTTGTTCCTCCTGCCATCATGAAGTTTTAATGTTCGATTTGAATATATTTTTAAGTGATATAATTTAGAAAAATGAAGAATTTAATTAATCAAATGTTCATGAAGCTACGCGAGAATTTTGATGTGAAGAAGGAATATACCACATTAATATTATCTTAATCCACGAAACAAAATAGAAAGCTCCTAACCTATAGAAACCATATGTAAATTAGTTGTCTAACTGAATATCATTTAACGGAGGTAGGCGCTTTTTTTAGCATTCAAACTTTATACCGGAAGGTTAGATCTCTTTCGAAAAAGCATAATGATAATTGTTCATCTATAAATTAATATACCACCAATAAACAATACGAAACCATGTTTTAGTATCGATAGTACCGATATTTGGATATGTTTCTCTTTGAGGTTATCTCTGTAGCGTATTTGAACTTTTACAGTAAAGTAATTATCATATTTCGTGCAGTTGAAGGCTACAGAATAGATTTATTTAAAGATGGCACATCGAAAAGTTTTTTTATTATAACTAACACGTAAGAAAGGAAAAAACATGTGATCAATTAAAATATTAAGAGAACCAAAGAGCGCAGTGTATAGCAATGATGTAAGTTGATCTTTGGCATTTATTATTGAAGGTTAATAACAGGGTGTTTATCATAAATGCATTGTGATCTGTGGCACCGATTTATTATGGTTACTAACATGCATATTCTTTTTTTTTTTTGCTGCATCCTTTGGTCGCATAGAGTCATGCAGTATATATTCATTATTATTATTATCTGAAATTGGACCCTGTCGGATCACGCAAAGCCTTAACGATTCAGTTTTCTATGTTTCCATACAGCTTTCATTTTTTTCTCCGTGGATTCTCTTCCTTTCTTCAGTCCACTTCGTCTCCGGTCTCTTAATGACTTCATTCTCTGGCGGTACTTCCGATTTTTTAATTTTTTTTCTCTGTATGTTTGTCTGTCTATAATTTATGATGCGTGTATGTTAGCTTTTTCCAGGTCTTTTTTGATCTGCTGGACCCGGGGCATAGTTTTTAGCTGTTCTATGTACGAATATGTCACAATTTATGAATCAGTCTTGTTGCTGGAAGTCTGTGGATATGTCCATAAAATCTTAATCTTCGTTTCCTGATGTCTGCCGCGAGGTTTGACAGTGTTTCTGTTGTCTTTCGAGATTTAATTCTATATTGGTCATCTGTTTTTTCTGGGCCAAGGATCTTTCTTATAATTTTGCGTTCTTCTTTCAAAATGTTTTCCAGGCCACCTTTCCTGTGTAGTGTTAAAGTTTCGCTGGCGTACAGGACTTCAGGTTTGATAACTGTGTTGTAATGTCCGACTTTTCTGTGTATGGGGAAACATTTTTTATTATATATGTTGTAGGTTCTACCGTAGGCTCTCCTAAGTTTTTGCATGCGAATTTTCTGCGCTGTTTTCTCTCCTCCTGAGGGTTCAATGATTTCTCACAGATACTTGAAATATGGGACTCTCTCAATTTGTCCATATTTAGTGACCAGATTTTGAGTGTGGAGTTTTGAGCAGATGAACTTGGTTTTTTGGAGCGATATTTGTAAGCCTACTCTTTCAGCGCATTCTTTGAGAGTTTCTATGTGTTTAATTGCTGTGGTCTCATCATCTGCTAGTATGGCTAAATCATCTGCGAAGGCTAGGCAGGAAATTTTAATACCATTCTTGCGTCGTCCGAGTTGTATAGGTTTACAATAGTTCTGCTGTTTAAGTTCTTTCTCCCATTCTCGGATGACTTTATCGAGAACAATGTTGAAGAGTAGCGGGGACAGACCATCACCCTGTCCAACGCCGGTATTGATCTGAAACGGTTCAGATATCTCTCCCATTAATTTCACTTTGGAGTTTGTGCCGGTGAGTGTTTGTTTAGTGAGGTTTCGGGTTCTTGGATCGAGCCCTTGCTCTTCGAACATGTTGAAGAGAGATTGCCGGTCGATTGAATCAGATGCTTTATTGAAATCTACAAAGTAGCAAATGACTGGGCTGTTCCTAAGTGCTTTATATTTTAGTGTAGTTTTTAAATTGAATATTTGTTTTATGCAACTCCGACCGGTGCGGAAGCCAGCTTGGTACTCGCCAATTTTGTGGTCGAGTTGCTCTTGCAGTCTTTTGAGAAGACAGGCTGATAGAATTTTGCATGCAACTTGAAGAAGGGAGATCCCTCGATAGTTGTTGACGTCCGTTTTATCTCCCTTCTTGTGTAGTGGGTGAATGAGGACGCTTTTCCAGGGATGTGACATATATTAAGTATTGTCCTCATGGTATTTGGAGGCATTGTCACACCAGATGCTTAATACGCTGTCCTTTTTTGTAGCCTGCAGGATATCTCATCCCCCGTTCTTCCATCTGAAACGTAATATTTAATCTTCTCTAAAACGTTCAGCCGTACTCCTAACCTCATATCATGCATTTCCAGTGTACTTTTCCATCCAGCCCGCACAAACTGCCATGCGCATTTTTTTACGAAGTCATGTGATTTACTATCACAAAAAAATGCTTCTTTAGTGCAAGTTCCTTTGTATCCTACTTATCAATAACGGCAGCGTATTGTCATATTTGTATCAGATCAACGATACGTGTAATTTTATTGATTTACTTGTATTTATAATACAATGTTGTTTTTGGTGCCAAAAGCTTGATTTTTTTTCTGTTGCATGTAACCACATCAAGAAGTCAACAACAAAAAAGCATTCTTGATTCTAGCAATGTATAGAATACCTTCAAGAAGTTCAGTATTTAAATTGATTAAACAACAATAATTTTATTATGTGGTCCTTCAAACACGTTAAGCTAATAAAATAAAATTAAGTTAGAGCCTATATAATGTAATTACAAGTTTAAAATTGTCAAAAAATTAAAAAAATAATTGGTCCGGACCAGATACCAATTACGAATAAACCTAGGGCACCGATAATTTAGCTTAATTCAAACATTAAAGATTTTTTTTTCTATTTTAGAAATAGTTTCTACCTCAGTTGTAAAAATTCACTTCTATAAACTTACCAATAGCGAACCTGTCATACAGGCCTTAAAGAATCACGACGTTACGGTTCTATCATATGATGAAATAAAGATCGTGTTAATATTCATTTCGTTTTATTTGCTTCCTTAAAACACACATGCTCATCTTTCTCAAATATGACTCTGGTCATTAACGTCATATGCAAATTTAGGTCGGCAGGCAGGTTTTCAATAAATTACACTTACCCATCGGCGACTTTCTTGAAAGTTATTGTGAAATAAACAGTTCTTTCATTATATGGTTAACGAATTTATGTTCCATTTTGACTGAAGAATAACGTTAGCATACTAAGTTGCAGCGTATAAAAATTGAAACATGAAATGCAATAAATACATAACAAAGAAGACACTAGAATACGAAAATGTTATGAGAATGTGGTTACGTATCAGTAAAAAGAAGAATAAACCTAAAATAGCATTAGGTAATAGAATCTAATCATAATATTTATTTCTTTAAATACTACGAAACTTTTTACTCTGTAAAAAATATGTTACTTCCTAATCTGAAACTGTCGGGCACTTATGAATTCCTATTAATGAGAAGTCTGTATCAAAAGGATTTGAATGAATTATTGCTAAGTAGAATCTCACGTAATTAAATTCTGGAGCTTTTGAGAATTTGGAGTGCCAAGTTCCATATTCTCCTCAAATTCTCAACCATATCGGGAATTCGTCATGCCTATATAATCGCATGTTTATGGAAATGTATTGAAAACGCTGTCGAGAAGCGGAGATGGATGCGTGTTCAATCTGAAATCTCATCAACTCTTATTTTTATTTTCAGAGCGCGTTGTGATTGATGGAATTCTCAGTGTGAATCGCCAGTTCAGAAATTGGAACTGTTCCGTCAGAACAGAGAATATGTGTCGAAGCTTTGTTCGTCACTCGGCAACAAAAATTGACAGATTGCAATATCCCCTAAAAATTTCACATTCGGTGACAGGTCTTCAACAGAGCAGAAAATACAACATTTTTCTGTTTCTTTGTTTCACATTTAGCTCCGTAAATCAAAATATATGTTATTAGGGAATTACCCTTGTAGGTAGGAAACGAAGTATGGTTGAATCACTACAAATGATTTTGTTTAGTATGTATCTAAAACGTTTCTCGATTAATCATATTATGTGAAAGAATATGCGCATAACTGAAACCTAACGATGTATCTTTGAAAATTAACGTTCTTTAAAGTATCTTTTAGTTAGAACATTAACATATATGGCAGTATAATACATTAAACATTATAAATAAGACATCGACATGTGCATTCTATTGCAGATAAAAAAGAAAAGAAATCATCATATGGCATTGATGGCGAGGAGATCCTGAACGATTGCTAGGCAACATAACTACGTTTGTCGTTGCCATGCCAGTTTTCAAACAACGCGCTCAAGGCAGAATTCAAGGCTTACAACTGCACGTGAAGATGGTGACGGAGGATTTAGGCCGCTGAAATATTGTGCATCAATAATATTATTACTCGGTTTGTTTCCCGAGAAACGTTTATAAATAAACAATGCCGAGAAAAATTGTATTCATTTATAATGTGTCCCATGTCGTTGAAAACGAGCCTAACTCGGCAGTCCTACCGGTTATAAGGATCTACAACTTAACGTGGAATCTGTAACATGGAAGCATTCTGTCGTACTTCATACAGGTATTACTCAGCAAGATACGCCAGAGGTGAAGGACGGGTTAAGGAGAATTATTTTTATTTTTATTTTTTTTTCATTTTTTTTAATAACTTACTAGCGGAATTCCCGGCGTTGCCCTGTATAGTTGGCGTAGGTTTAACCGTACCCTATTTTTATTCTCGCAAAACATTTGTACAAAGTTTCATAAAATAAGCGCCAACTTTTTCGGAATTAAAGCAAACTTACATTCACCCACCCCCTACCAAGAAACGGGCTGAAGTTTATTTGCACGTATACTATTTTCATTCGTCCGACAAGATTCATGTATATCATGCTTCGATAATTTGGTTAAGAAATTTCGTTACTGCATTACTGAACAACCATAGATTATATTAAAAACTCATATTTGATTCAATTACGAAGTGAATGGATATACTTTTGGCTCGAAACGCCAGATCCTTTAACTCTGTAGATAAAATATCAAAAGTGAATCCGGAATAATATTATCGTAAACAGAAGACTAATTGCTGAACGCCAGAGATATTGTCCAGAGATCATGCTTAAAGAAAATCTCTGTTTTTACGGCTATCTATGTCGTTTAAAAATTGAATATCATCGATTAAAGGAAAGAATACTTCAAGCTACGGCTATCTATGGCTTTTAAAAATTGAATATATCGAATTAAAAAAAAAGAATACTTAAAGTTTTGTTTAGTGTGCAAAATAGTTATTAACTTATTACTATAAGTTATCTTATTGCTTTAATTAAAGGCTATGGTCAGAGACATAGTGTTGTGTGTTGTGTGTTTAGTGCGGAGTATGCGGCATCTAGTGATTCCTCCTTTGGAATCTCTCACCATATGTTCAGAATTTCATTTAATGCTCCTACATTATTTAACGTTGAAACATAAGACATGCCAGACAAGTGAATTAAGATTCTAAGCTTTAAAACGGTGAAAATCCCATAGAAATCTGCTCCGTGGTTTCCGAGTTTTTATACGACCAATATGTCCGGTTTTCGTTTTATAGACATAGAAGATGAACTAATGGCTTTATGCCTCGTTGACGTCGAGGTCATTAGAGGCGGGTTTGGACTGGGGACGAGTTACGAAATGGTATTCGGCCATGGTCTTTTTTAAGGAAGAATCCCGGTATTCGTCTGTAGTGATTGGGGGAAACCATTTAAAATCCAATCCGGATGCCCGGACGGGCATTTAAACCGGCGTCGTACCGAATGTTAGGCTAGACTCTAGAGCGTTAACAAGTCACCCACAACTCTCGGGTTAAGGGGCTTTGAAAATCCCTGCTTAGACTGGGATTTGAAAGAGGGACCTTATGATCTCCTGTCGGTCGCCTTGATCACTGAGGTACCAGACCGCTCTCCATTGCAGAGATCTACGTATCTAGGTTCAAGAGAAGCAATTCCGGCCTTAATAGTAATACCTGAAAGGTGAATCAAGAAAAACAGACCCCTTTATGGTTTTTTTTTACTTAATAAAAGCTTCTGATGGTGTTAAATGGGACAAGATGTTCATTTTTTTTAAAGAACTCATGTCTAAAATAACGAGATAGAAGGATATAAGAATCAAGTGGCTACAATAAAAGTAGAGAATCGTAAGAGACAAGCATCAGTTACAAAGGATGTGAGACAATATTGTAGTCTTTCGCCATTAATATTCAAATTGTATGTAGAAGAAAGATTTGAATGTGGCATAAGTATTCAGGGAGAAAAAGTCAGTATGCTACGATTTGCTGATGACATTGTCCGGTTAGCAGATCGGTCTGTCGTTACTGAATGGCATGAAAAAAATTCTGAAGATTTTTAACTAAGATATAAACCAAAATAAGATAAAGAGATGAAACGATAGCAATAATAAGTATAAAAATAGGTTCGGATACAATAGGAGAAGCGAGTGAAATTTCAACCTATGGCCGAAGCACGAATGATGTTAAAAGTGGAATACCACTAGCAGAAGGAGCCTTCCTGAAAAGAGAAATCTATTAGTTTTAAATATTAATCTATGATTCAGAAAAACTTTTTAAAACTCTATGTGTCGAGCACGGCACTTTATGGTAGCGAAGCATGGACTCAGGAATTCCAGAAAGAAGTAAAATTGAAGCATTTGAAATATGGTGCTATAGAAGGATACTGAAAATTAAGTAGACAGATAAAGTACGAAATGAACGTTTTTTTGAAATTGTTGGTGAGGAAACAAGTTTGTGAAAGAAGCTTACAGAAAGAAGAGACAGGCTGGTAGGTCATATTTTGAGACATGCTGGGTTGGTTAATTTGTTAGTGGAGGGAACAGTCGAAGGGAAGAACTGTAGAGGAAGACAGAGATTAGAATATATGAAGCAGTAATGGAAGACGTGGGTTGTAAGGGGTATGTTAGCACGAGATGGGAAGGGATGGAGGAATGCATGAAACCACTCGAGAGACTGATGACAGAAAATAATATAATAATAGGTTCTTCGTGTCATCTTATTAGCATTATTGGTGTCGTTTCACATTAAAAACGATTTAATTTATATGACAACGTTTCTAATTGCTCTTTCTTATCTTCAGACGTTTTAATCGCTGTCAAGGAGTCTTTTGAAAGTCAAAATTGTTGAAATACATTAAGTAACGGTATTTGTGATACATGTTAAACACACAGATTTTTTTCTGTTTACTTTCTGATCCTTATATATCTACTCCTGTAAGCGGTATGTATGGTAATGGGTTTTTGACAGTTTGAAAGCTTAACTTAAAGCGAACTTAAAATTTACGTATATCTTTTGGCACTAGAAACGGAGCGAGACCACTGTATCATTGCAGTAAGCGTAACGAAATTATTGAACTTATTTTACGGTAAAGATTACAAAAATAACACATCTCAAACGTTTATGCTGTGCTACAAGAAGAAAAAGAGAAGAAAAGCATTACTTCACTTAGAAATGTAGGGGCAGGCGATGTAGCGTGAAAATGATAGTTGAAAATAATCTGGTTTGAGTGATTTATGGGGTATGTTATGTTTCGTCTTCTTTTTGTTGTCATTACAGTAATTTTTCCTTATCTTTTCGTAAAACACATTTTCCAGACGTGCACATTTATTCATTACTTTTCCTATATTACTGGAGTGTGTTGTACATAAGCTAACCTTCCTATACGTTTTCCATTAAAAAAATTCTTTGGTGGTTTTTAGATGTTAGGATCAGAGACTTCTATCTGTACTGCACTGAAGGGAAATTAGCAGTTACATTGACAAGCCGCTGATCATTCCTATTAAATCGTGGCCAAGAGAGTGAAATATTAGTTTGCACGTCCTAGTCCATAGCTGAATACTGTTAGACAACGTATCAAAGTCAGAATTAACGGTAATTTTATCTTTTTCATAAAAAAAATGTTTATGTTGATTACATAACCGTTTGTTGTGTTAACATGGCGATATTCCCATAACATGTAAGTATTTAATGCAAATTTACAGCTGAGTTAAACTTTTAACAGCGTCATTCAGTAACAGAGAACTGAAGTTTTTGGGTTAAGACATGATTTGTATTTAATTAATATAGCTGAGGTCGTTGAGATGAGTTAATTGGTTGTGAATACGTATCAGTCCTCCGCCGTAACAGCCATCCTTATATTACAGCTACACGCGGGAAGCATTAGATAACAAGATTGAGAGAATATATTCTCCCTTAGTGTTCTTCAATCTGATGATGGTGTTACAACCCTAACACCCCGTTCCCACTAATTTCTACCCTTTTAATTAGCTATATTTATGTCTGAGAGAGAAGCGAAGTGATTGATTGCAAATATGTATGATGCTTTGATGTGTGAAAGTGTTGTACCTAAATTGGCTGATTGACTATTGTAATTCTAATAAAAGCAGTGTAGTGTATGACAGAAAAACTGAAGTTGGTTCATTGACACAGATATATGAGAATAATCACCATCATAATAGACATGTCTTTATCTACCTTAAGGTGACAAACCACAATACACAGTGAAAAATTCGGTAATATTCGCTAAACTCCTAGTTATAGAAATTTAGAATCAGTTTTCTGCGTTGAACAGCTCGTAATAATAGGAAGCATGTAATTCACAATGACAAACGCTTTATTCCGTTACCGTATTGTGTGTTTATTACATTAAAGTATTTATTCTTTAAATTGACTGCTTTTGGTATAGGAAGAATCACCTAGCCATTTCAATATCTGAATCCATCCTTTACGTATTACTTACACTAATAAACATAACCTATTTGCAGAGATAAATCTTTTAAAAAAGTTTTGATATTCGCTGCTGTAAATCATATTATTTTCTCTGCGGCTTCGATGTTAAGAAAGGATAATTTTGAGAACGAGAGGCGCATTTAAGTTTTCTAAAGACTCAGCGGGAGGTTGTGTCGTAAAAAATACGGAAGACATCAGTCAAAAGGTATTGACACTGAAGATGGATAGGAACAAACACGTGGAACAGCGCGGAGGAAAAGAATAAAAATCTGGATATGACGACTGTTAAAAGCAGAGTAAGAAATTAGACCTTGAAACTGTTTGGCTGTCACGTATCAGTTTCATTTTTTAAGTAAAATCATTTACCTGGGCCTAATTGGGATTAAAACCCATTTTTTATTATAATAAATGAGTCAGATATGTCTTTATTGGTAGTTACTTTCGATAAAGGAATATTTGTATTAGAAAACAATAAGCTTTTTTTTTTTAATTTCACTGCACTGTTTTGCTTAGTGACTCCACTTACAAATTACGCAATTCCTTTTGTAGAATTCTATTCACACATCAGAATTCCTAATTCTTCATAAATTAAAATTTTATACCATTTCTTATTTCGTTCATCTTAGTATCTGCTTCTAATTGCAGTTCAATTTCATGTCATAGTCCGTTTTTTTCACTCACCTCAATAACACAAAAACATGTAACACTCAATTTGTCCAACACACCATAGACATTCTTTACATTTAAAACATATTTTAATCACATCTCATCATATAAATTAAGCAACCTTTTTCATTCGTTTTTAAAATTGAAAACACTTATTTAATATAAAATTTATTGCCAAGGCACCAAAAAAATTAGAAAAAAACCATAATATTTTAGAGCCAACCCTTAGAGCAGATACCACTTTTTAACTTACCATTTGGTGAGAGTATGTGGCAAACGCACGCTATATATTAAGTGGCTGCAAGTTGTTAACGAAATTTTTCTAAAAGCTGAGAGAAAGGAAGCTGATGCGTTCATCCCTTATAGTATTGTAGTAAATACGTGAAAATAAATCGGGAAAATGATGTAGGTAATAACTATAAAACTATCGTTATTTATTTATTGTTTTCTTAATATAGCTAAAAATAATAATCGATAAATACAACTCTTCGCTGTAGAGCCACAGTAAAAATTCTGTTCAATTTATGTTAACGTTCACAGAAGTGGAACCAAACATTTGAGTACACTGTGTTTGTCAGCATGGTTACTGAGATTCTTACAATCCATTCAATTTTTCAGTATTTTCGATACCACTGCCGTTTGTAATTGAGAGAGTTGTTTTTACTCAGATCTTACATGAGTAAGACATGTATATTTGTTCAACACGTCTGATGCGGTAGTCAAAATTGGTATAATGAAGACTATGTCTTCAAGCGTTTAGAGAAATGAGTCTAATGTCTGCTAACGCTGTGTAGCAGTTATCTGTTAAAAATTCTGTGAATTTCATGTGAAATACAGTAGTGATGATTGTCTCAAAACAGATTAAATTGTACGTATTCTCATCAACTTATAGCTTAATAAATGAATTATTAAATTTCTGTATCTCTTTTACTAAGATGCTCGGTGTTGTCCAGTCGGTCCTGTAGGGTTGATCTGTCTTCAATTTATTTGTGATGCGTCCTGTAAAAGGCAGAAGCCGAAGTTATGGTTTGCGAGTCCTGCTTCGTCTGTTTTGTGAAAATGCTCCATCTCTACATCGGAGCTTACGGCGTGCACACGGTGATCTATAGTCAACCTGCTTGCTATCTCTCGATGCGGGAATCTTTAAATATCTAGACCACATCCTCATTCCGATAAACAGCCTCTCGGTACACAGCATCGCTCATTACGCGCATCCCGGTATATGATATCAGGCTCGCAGAAGAAATAGGAGCGACGGTATTCATCCGCATGTGGTCAAGCAGCTCTGTACTGTGCTTCCGCATAACATCCGGCCGTTCAACGGCTAGATTTCATAGGAAAATCAGCTCCGTGTTGGAGCAGCCTGATGGCTCAGTGGTTAAGGTTCCAATCCCGATGTCGGCTTGGACTATCAAAGGTCCTTATCACGATCTTCCCTTCTTGCACAGTTTACAGTGCAATGTGAAGTACGCCAGAGTGTTCCGCAGTTCGGATCCCACGTTAAACTGAAGGTCTCCTATGCCCGGTAGGACTACCGGGCTAAGTTAGGCGGCTACAACAGGTACGGTTGGACAGCCGGTAAGATTCCCTGACACCAGATTATTACGATCACACGAGACTACTTTCTGCGTGTAACAAACTGTATCAAATGTAAATATTTTCCTAATACTGGAAGTTACTTTATTAAATGGTTTGACGTAAATTGGCATATTCATCAGGATTTAAATACATCGAACGAATGGCCACTCTAAATGAACAGCTGAGTAACATTTTAACATTTTTTATTAATTACATCTGATTTAATTGCAATGAAGCGCTTGCCCCGGTGGCAATTTAGCTATACACCTATTTTTTACTTTTCCTTTCCCCGCTTCCAATTTAGCGGTTTTGGTAAATTATTCATTATTTCTTTCGGTAATTTATTCCAATCCCTGATCCAGTATGTGGTCATGGTCATCTTTTTTCCTTCAATGCAGCTCTTCTAATTCTTCCACCAATATCTTTACATGCTTCGTTACCAATATACGCCTTGTACACTCCCATGATTCTCTTCACCCTACTCCTGTTTAATACAGATATGGTCGGAAGTTATTATTTTCTACGATCAATAGATACATATATTACACGCAACATGTGTATAGAAATTTGAAGTATCAGGATACGGGTCTCTGTTTCGCTTATGAGCCAGTTAAGTGAACAAGTACAATTTGGTAATTCGTTTACAAGATTGCGCCTAAGATGGACAGTCGTTAAGTGATGTTTCTGCCGAGAGAAGACGTCAGCCTGATGACGCAGATCGCTGGTAGAGAAAGTGCGAGTCTTTGTGTCGACATTCCATAGACTGGCGTTTCGTCTCCGGGTCGTAATGGTGTACCCATGTTTCGTCTCCTGTCACAATTTAATGGAGAAAGGCATCACCTTCATTCTCGTAACGCGAGAGGAGTTCCTGGCAAATTTCAACTCTGTTCGCTTTAATTTCCGGCGTCAGCATCCGAGGTACCCATCGAGCACAGATCTTCCGATAGCCAAGCAAAGCAATAATGTGACCCACACGTTCTTGTGAAATGCCGATTATGCTTGCAATTTCTCTCGGAGTGATACAACGATCGTCCTGAATCAGTCTGTCAACTTTTTGCATGTGAAACTCGGTGGTTGCTGTCACAGGATGTCCAACTCTTTGTTTTCACGCAAGTCAGGTGTTCCCTCCTCAACATCTTTAAACTTACTCGCCCAGCGACGCACAGTACTCACATCGACACAATCACCATAAACAGCTTGCATTCTTTGATGAATCTCCTTTGGGGTGACACCTTCTGCTGTCAAGAATTCGATGACTGCACGTTGCTTAAATCGTATTGACCGACCGTCTGCGCAGGGTTCTATACTTTACACCGTTCAAAGCTACAGCTCCCGCCAACTGGAGCTGTAGAGGAGAGTCTACAGAACAAACCAGTAATTTCCGCATACCAGTGCTGCCATCTGTTGAGGAGTTATGAAGGCGGAGGCATTATCTATCAGTCAACAATGAAATACTGCACAACTCAACTTAAAAAGTCTTACACAATCGCAAAATATTCTTTTAAATAGTTATTGTTCATGAAATTTCAATGTATCCACGTATGAGAGAGAGAGATGGACTCTCCCGTCACATTATGCTGTAGTGTCTTGCTGGCCACCACGTGGCCGTAGACGACACTTACCCACAAACCCGGTCACGTCAACCGCTGCCAACAGAAAGATGCTCCCTTTATTCTGGAGGACCCTTTTATCAGATCAGAACTAACTGGAGTTGGCTCTCAAGGTACCAACCCAATAATTTTAACCTGAGAGATTCACAAAGAGTATCTGTGGCTTATGGGAATTTTTGTAGACAGGTCAACGACGTACTTTAAATCTACTTGTTGTTTTGTTTGTCCACAGTTGGCTGGCTCATGTCACAGACGCCTTCGCGCCAAACTATCTGAGCCCCTGTCCCACCAAACAAGCAAGATGTCTAACTACTCCTATCTCTCATCTCCTTAATATTAAATGTTTCTACATTAAATTTATCAAATTATCAATGAATTATTACATTAAAATTATCAATATACAATTTAACATTACCAACATATGACCTAAAATTACCAGTATAGAATTGTCACATGCAAACTAACAGTTTTAAAATTTTTTATTCCTTCTTGGATCTGCGTTATCTCTCAGATTATATGGCAACTATAACTTTTTAAAATTATTCTGGATTACTGTTAAGATGTCACCAGCATATCTGAAAACATTCTTTGCAACAACCGACAGAATGACTCTAGGTACATCAGACCATTAAATTTTTAATTAATGTTTAATATTGCATCTTCATTGTTTAAGGCTTGTGATAATTACTGTACCTCCAAACGGGCGTGGTGGGTGGATGATTACGCCCTGGCCTCCCATTCGGGAGGATGAGGGTTAGAATCCTCGTCCAACCATCCAGATTTGGGGTTTCCATGGTTTCTCCAAATCACTCCAGGCGAATTACGTGAAGGTTCGTACATAAGTCTACTACTGAATTCTTTCCCGTTCCTTGCCCACAGTCATTTCGTGCCTCTAATGACCTCAACGTAGAAGAGGTGTAAAGCCATAACAAAAAAAATATCTCTTAGCTCCTAGTTTTTGCTCTGTACTAATTAAGTTTTCATATGCAAATCAGAATTGTTACTAGGAATAACGTTTTTAATCAGTATCAGAAATATTATTATAGTTCTGTATGCCAAAAAACACCTCCGTGTAGCAAACATTTATTTTTTTCATTATTGTTACATAAACTTACTTCATATGTTTCATCAGTAGCTGTACTCTTTTAAAAATAAAACAATAGAAAAGTTTCGACAGTTGGTTTGTAGAGCATTTAACAGTGAAGAGAAAATGCAGAAAGTTTTCCATTCCTAATGATCCAGACTGATGAAAAAATTATGAAATCAGCTCTCTCATTCACTGGCACGCCCACGAATATTCGTCAGCGCAGGAACAATAGCGAAGCGTGGTAGCGGCAATCGAGTTTTCTGTTTCAATACAAAAGCAGAAACTAAATTAGTTCTGTGGTAGACGCATAAGAGAAAACATTCTTTCCAACAGATATCCCAACTGAGTGTCAACCATACTGCTATGAAACATTTAAACTCGTAGAAAAATGTATCTAGCATCACAGATCTATACGAAACAAAAAAGGAAACTAACTATTATTGCTAATATTTCTGCACATTTTGAAAGATATTCTAGAACGTAATAATCGTAAAAAATGATTGAACCTAAAGTGATTCATGTACATTTAGATATTGCGACAGAAATAATGCAAACGGATTATTAAATATTTACACCTCTTTAAATACCAGTAACAGCTCTGAATGATTTACTTGGAAACTGTTAATAACATATTTCCTGATAACACCTATTAGATTTACGCCTAATTTCTCGGTATACAAACGAAGTAATGCAACTGCCACCGTATTTTGGGAACACTTTTATCGATTTTCATAATTGGCTTCGTTTGTCTTAAAACTTCTTGGGGAAGCTGTTTCATTAAACAGTTTGCAACTTTATTCTGTGAGCTCCTCATTAATAAGGATTATTTTGTGTTTTATTTTCAGCTAGAACAGTCTTCCTAGACTGCTGATACAATTAACACCGACAGTAAGCAGCAGTTTATTTATACAGGGGTATTATTTCTGTGATTAACTTTTTTTAACTGCCTTGTTGTTTAGTCGATGGGAGAAGGTGAATGTACTCTTTTCTTAAATTTTAATATGGTGTTTGTAGTAAAGTTTGTAATTCTATTTTAATAATCGTTGTAGTTTTGTGGAGTAAATGCAAACATTGTAGATCGTAAAACAAGCTGGCCTCGCATTCTGCAGGATGCGGGTTCGAATCCCTGTCCGGCAATCCAGATTTGGGTTTTCCATGGTTTCCAAAAATCACTGCAGGTGAATGCCGGGATGGATCCTTCAAAAGGCCATGGCCGAGTTCCTTCCCGTTCCTTGCCCTCAGTCCTATCCCGCTTCTAATGTCCTCGTAAAGCCAAAAAAGCATAAAACAATTAGACACGAATGCATATTTTTCATTTCATAGTATAATTAAAATAGTACCCTCAAACGTTTAGCTTCTCGTTAATTAATCTCTTTAGACCGTTCGCACAGTATTTTCTCTGGAATCGATTGAAGGTGTATAACAGATTTCACTGAAAACTTTGGTTTCATTACAGAATCAAATTTTAAACTGAAATTATATCACTCCTGAATGGGTGGTCTGGTTGCTCAGCGGTTGAATATCTATCTTTCAAAATTCAGGTACCCAGGTTAAAATTTCGATGGTGCCAAGAAATTTTAAGAGTTGTGCTTCATTATATGACACACGTCCTGTCTTTTCGTGGATCTTATTTCACGTTAAACAGTAGGTCCAATCATGACATGGGAGAAATTCGTGAAAAATCGAAGCTCTGACACTAGGTATGTCAGGTTATAGTAACACATGAATTTACTTACTTATTTCGTACATTTAAGTCATTTAGGTATTATATCTGAGAAATGTTCTAACTTCAGGTATATTAGCATTCGGCTTGTGGTGGGTTGTGATTTCCCATATATATTTCACTCTGTACATTATACAAATTGTACAATTAATATTCTATGCCAATTATTATCAAATCTAAAGGGGTAGGGCAGTCACAAAGACGAATCTGAAGAGAGAAATAAATTAGTATACAGATGAATGGTAGAGGAGGAAGCGCAGGATAGAGAAGGTCAATAAAGAAAAAAAATGAAAATGAGTTTGAACAGGCATCTCTTAAAGGCTATCAGTAGGAAAAAATCAGGTATGGGATTACAAAATGTGAACGATGGATGTAAACGTAAAATTATCAATTGCAGATACTCCACCTAACATGTCCTTCATAATCCAGACAGTTTAATGCTTTCAATTTTCTCAGGTTTATCTATAGTTTCGCGCTTAGGTATTAGCGACGAAGAAAGTGAAATGTAAAGTTTTCACAGAAGAAGGAAATGAAATTGTCTTCAACGAGAGAGTCTCCAATTTCTGAATAATTTCCCAAGAGACTTAGCCAGGCGAAAAGATATTTCAGAACTTTTCTTCTATAAGTGCAGCTGTACTCTTTGTTTCGAAATGAGATATGTCAATATTCAAAGGGAGCTTTATTACATACTAAACCAGGATGAAGTAAAATCTAAGAAATATTCCCAGAGGTGTATAATTTACCCACCTTTCACTCAACTGTATGTTTCCATGTAACACTTGTGAATAATAGGTGTAAAAAAAAGTTTTCCTTAAAAAATATGTGCAGCTTACTCTAAGGTCCATAATATTTTGAACAAGGTTGAAATTGAGTCAAATTCTGTTACTATCACTCAACTACTCAACCATTTTCTTATGCTATATTTGTTGATTCCAACGCTTGAAATAGATTTAGAAAAATATTTAAGGAAACAGTATATTTATTATCCGAACGTTCTGAATGTTGCACATTAACGAGAGCCAAAGTCTGCCAGATCCACTGCAGATGAACGGTCTGGTCTTACACTTCAACCATACCCAGGAGCACTTCTTCCACATTTCTTCTGTAAGTCATGAGTGACATTCGGTGAAATTATCTTATTTGCGCTTAGCCGATTGTTCCCACAGCTGGTACAAGTGTTTCTATTAGCACTAAAATACAACATTTTTTTTTCTATATATTTACTGTACAAAGTTTCTAACTAGTATTAGATTTTTTTAAAAGGCAACAGCTAAAATATTTACTACAGGAATACATAATATTTGTAATATTACATTCTTCTTCTTATGATGCTATACACGATTCCGGGTGTAGGCGGTTACCATGGAGGATGTACGTACATACCTTCCCATGGGAATTTCTTGGGAAGATGAACTTGGGTGGTTTCCCATTTCCTTGGCCACCACCACTCGATCTAGCTAAACTTGTTTTAGAGCCGGACACCATCGCGGTGTCGTAAACAACCGATATTACATTAAACAGACAATATTTCATAATATTAATAGAATGATTTTTCGAAATATTTCGCAAGAACAGAGGTATGGTAGAACCCAGTGCAGAATACTTGATTTGGCCAACTACCTTCGAAAGTAGTAATAATAAGAATCACAGCGGAGAGTCAGTTAGCGAGGATTTTCTATCATTGACGCTAACTAGAGGGAGCTACAATCATGTATCAAGACACCAGAGTCACCAACTGTAGCGAAAGCTTTCACTAACTGATCGAGGTTTGTTTACAATTGCGATTAGCAGAGCATGAAGGAATGTACTACGTGACAAATGAATAAGACAAGAGATTTTTGTGGTAAAAGAATGTGTTACAAACTGCTTTTGCGAACAGTTTCAAAAACCTCAAGGGCCGAGAAAGTTTGAGTTGGACGAGTGAGAGCTGGTACTAAGAAAAATGTGATCGCCAAAATACTGTCTTAGTCGTGGAGTTAGAAGCGACACGGAATCAGAAGTGTGTGTCAGCGTGTCAAAAGCAGCGAAGTGATTGTAGTCAATAACCGAATTGTTATTACCAAACTAATGTTTAACGTTTACTGTTTTTCAGTTTCTGAGACAGCGGCACTACAAAATAGACAGTGTATTCTGATCCCGTCTGCGGACTTCGCAAGTTGCGAAAGTGATCTCATAGTACGCGGCTTAGAGCAGTCTGGTGGCACAGTGGTTAAGGTGTCTGACCGGAGATCGAAAGGTCCTTAGTTCGAATTCCTGTCTCAACGGGGATTTTCAAATGCCCTTAACCCTACCTTCACCTCTGGCACAGCTTGCTGTGTAATGTGAAGTACGCCAGAACGCTTCCGTGTTTCAGATTCCACGTTAAATTATAGGTTCCCTGTACCCGGTAGGATTGCCGGATTAGGTTAAGGTGGCTACGACAGAGGCGTAATGCTCAGCCAATAGGTCAGTACGACCACACGGAGTTATTACAATCAGTACGCGGCATTAGTAGGTAGAGCGAACGAGGACTGATGAGCTGTTGGGTATGACGTCCGTTAGCAAATGAGAGCCTCACGGTCACAAGATGTCTCTCTCCGATCAACACAGGGTTCAAGATGCCGTTTGTTGATCGACAACTAACTGCAATGGAAGTTCTCCATTGCAGACCGACGTTTCTGTCAACGTAGACAAAATAGGACTCAGTAATTACCCTGTTGGTTCACGCTAGAAGTTTTATCATAAGCTCTATAAATTCCTGACGATTGTGGTATCCCATGAGACTTCTGTTTGCTTCATCATTTAATTTTGTTTTCAAATACACGACCAATTTTCATTGGTGTTTGGATTATATATTCATATTTTGTTGATCTTTAAAAAACTACTCCATGGCATCCAACTTTCAAATTCATTATTATTATTAACTTAGCAAACGCAATTATAACTTTTGTATTACAACACATTTCTTAATGTAACCAGTGAAACATATAATAAATTTACGGCAATTTGTATAAAAACTTCTCGGGATTCTAGCCGCGTCATAATTGAGTCGCCTGGCGACGTTTCGGAAGCTTCCACTGCTTCCATTGTCAAGCACTGTTATCACTGAGGTGACCCGATCATGACGTCACCAAGCGAGTAGGGCCCAACTAGACCGCCCCTCCACACGCTTTCCCCTCCGCTCCCAGCTGCTGGCCCTATATAGTAGACTAACGTGCGGCAGACTTCAGTGATGTTAAGCGGGGCTTGACAATGGAAGCCGTGCAAGCTTTCGAAACGTCGCCAGACGAATCAATTCTGACGCGGCTTGAAACCCGAGAAGTTTTTATACAGCATTGCCGCCGCGAGAACGTACATAGAGTGTCATGTGGTTTGCAACCTGGAACACACATGGAACTTCTATTAATCACTCATCACAACAACCTTCTGGATATTTCACTATTCTTGGCGGGTATCTTTGTTGATTCCTACCCTCCTCTGCTTACAATTGAAGCCATTTTTTTCTTTTCTTTTCGTGAGTCCGTTTATGCACCAGCCTTCTAGAATATTCAAAATCATTAGCGTCTATTGTATAACAAATTGTTAATCCCTGTAGTTGAAGTAGCACATTTCTAACGCACTCTAATTCCGCGGATCTACTGTTTTATTCTTCAACATTTGTACTTTCGAGGTGCTTCCTCACCCGTAACATATTTGATTGGTTTTTGAGAAAAATACGGGTGAAAAAATTTAATTAATTTTGTATCCTGAATTTTCCATGTCACAACCATTTTTCTCACGTTTCGCCATCATCAACATCAACATGAATTGGGACTTTGGGTCGTTTCTGGATCCTCGACATTGATCTCTCCCCTGTTATTATGGGCGCCCCAGTCTCCACAGTCCTATTGGTTACTTTAGTTGTTCTTTGATTCACGCAAACTCTGCAGATATTAGACCCAGTTGCTCCTGTAATCTGGAATTGTATCTTTAATAGACCTGAAAAATTTGTTCTTCTCACTTTTACCCACTTCATTCATGGTCGAACAACAATAACCTGCTCACTGTGGAGAAATTTCTTTTGAGTACCTTCAATCAGTTTTAACTTAATTGTTATTGATGTCAGATTTCACTTATGTACAGAAAAAACTGCAGTGAAACTATCTTATGCAAGTTCAATCCCGCTATGTGAGTTGTATTGTTAAGACCAAACGTCTAAATCTGTGTATTTTAATATAATGATCTTTTGTTATGTTGTAACTAGCGCGAGAGATGGTGGATCAGTGTTTAAGGCGCTTGCTTTCAGAAATTTGGTGTCTGTCCCATGGTTCTAATCCTGGAGGGTTCAGTAATTTTTTGTTCCTACCTCTGACACAATTGCTTAGTATGCCTCCTTCTGGAGGGTCCAAGCCAACCTTCGGGGTAGTGGACTAAGTTAGTTGTTTTTATTTTTTTAAGTAATGTGATGTAAACTCTTAAGTTGCTGTATACCCACTTCCTTCCCTGTCATCCCCTCTCTCTTCATTACTCCACTATCTTTGGTAATCTATTCTTCTTAAGCCACTGTGTAGCTCCCACCCTCTTAGTTCTGGATCCAGCGATGAAGCACCTGCAGCCCTGTTAGAGCAGCCACCGATGTGCGGTATGAGCCATTAAGCCTCATTAGTATTCCACTTTGCAGCCTCCAGATTTCCTTCCTAATGTTTACCTCCTTTAGATGCTTGGGTGAAAAGCTGCCTACGAAGCCCACGATAGATGAAGTATTCATCAGATAAGCTTAACCTACCAAGGTAGAAATCTGGAATAATCTCTGCAGTGTATTTATTATTCTATTCACTACTAGTAACGCTCTTCCACTGCGCTCTGCCGGCAAAGCAACTGCTCTATCCATCGCAAGGACTTGTTTTCTATTAATGTTTTACATTGCATTCCCTCTGTTTGTGTTATTTGGTGTTTATTAATGCAATCATTTTCTTCGACTCGATTACATCTGATGCAACAGTCGTGTCAAAATAACCTAAACTATAAATGCAAAAGTAAACTCTGTCTGTTTGTTATGTTTTGATGGGTAAATGGCTTAACCGATCTTCATGAAATTTGACAAGGAAATCCTATTTGACGTCGGTTGGATATGGGTTAGTTTTTTCTGTACAAATGATATATTTTGTCATGGAGTGATGAATGCTAACTGAACGGTGTCAGACAGACTCATATCCACGTAATGCCCCATCAGAGTTTGGGCCGGTGTCTCAGTGGTTAGAACTCTTGCCTTCATAGGTACTGAGTTTATCCTGGGTTTAAATCCCGGTAGGGTGGGGGATTTTAAAGAGTTGTTTTTTGATCGTATGAGGCAAGAGTCTTGTTGTTCCGATTTCACATTATACTGTCCCACCAATTCAGGGGTGGAGTGCTTGGCAAACAACAGGCGGCTGAACAGTGCCGCATGCATTTACTTTTTTATGTGTTACTAGCCGATACCCGCGACTTCGTACGCGTGAACTTGGAATTTCATGCCAGAATTGAATGTAGAAAGCTGTTAGTTACTTCGGATTGGTCTCAAACAACACCGAGTCGGCATAATATGACAAGAAAGCATAACTATATCGTTCTACAGTCGAACCTGTCTCCTAAAGAGAATTCATTTCCAAGATACTTTAAAAACAGAAAATCAAACGATGGTACGGGGATGTGGGGAGACGGGGGTAGAGGGTTAACTAAGGAGACCTTTATTTCAGCTAGGTCTTCAGAGTGACCATCCGATACTTGAGTTCTAATACTTCAGCTGCTCGTCCTCTGCTAGAGCTACACCTTACACCAGGTTTACTCCCGCAAGGCATGTAAAAGAAGACGACAAAATAAACTGGTGCCAGAAACATTTAGGCAGTCACAAAGTAATGGTACAGTGCAGAGAAAATCGACATCTATACTAAATAATTCGTTTTGTCTCTAAACGAAATTTACTAACAAATCATACAATACTGCGCGAGAAACAAAATTTTAGTAACTGACGTAACATTACAGACTTACACACGCATCCGTCCTTCTATCACCATGCGATAAGTTCTCAAAACTGTTATTCATGCACATAAATTTTTTTTTTCTTCCTACAGATACAAAGTATATCCTTGTCAAATTCCATCAATATCGGTATAGCCATTTCGACGACAAAACTTAACAAAAAGACAGAGACTTACTGTCGCATATATAATATTATTAGTGCAGATCACACACACACACACACACACACACACACAACACACACAACACACACACTGCGATAGAAACAACAGCTCACTGACTGCGATAGAAACAACAGCTGAGTGATCAATATAGCGTAAAAAATTGTACACTCACAAAATTGTTAGACCACGTACTATTTGCCAAGCATTTCACTTCTAAAATTGTGGTATCTCAAGTTCAATATGGAATTCGAAAAACTGACCGTTCAGGCGTGGCTCATACGATCAAAAAAATATTTAAAAACCTTTACCGGCATCGGGATTTGATCTGGCGGCCTACACAATAGTAAGCAAGCGCGCTAACCAATGAGCCACCAGCGTACAGCACTGCGTCGATCTAGAGTCGTCCACATCCTAAACGTCGGTCTATGTTCGTTTCGGTAAGTTTTCAAAATCACATGACAATATGACGGTACATTGTTTAACCAAATGTAGACAGTATTTTTCTCCTTGTTTCAAAGGATAAGTATGCAAAGTTTCATCGAGATTGGATGAAAAACTGTGGATTTGTAAAAAGAACAAACAAACATACATACATTCATCTTTAGATATACAGATTGGTCGCTAAGGCTCTGTTCATCTCCTAGTCTGTTGTGTATGATACATACTAATAATATTATAAATGCGAAAATAAGTCTCTGTCTGTCTGTTACGTTTTGACGACTAAATAGGTCTACCAACATTGATGAAATTTGACAAGGAATTACTTTCAATCTTCAGAAAGGACACTGCATACTTTTTTCGGTATGGTTAACAGATTTTTAACCGACTTCAAAAAAAGGAGGAGGTTCTCAATTCGTCTGTATTTTTTTTTTTTTTTTGTGTGTGTGTTTGACCAACGATATCTTTGCCAATTTGTAACCGATTTAAACTAAATTTTTTTAGTGGTAAGGGCATACCTCCAAAGTGGTCCCATATGAATTTAATTGAGAAACCACCCCTTCTACCCCCCTCTGCCCCCTAATTTTTATACAAATCCACATTTTTTATTCGATCACGATGAAACTTTGGACATATATAGCCAAAAATAAAGAGAAAAATACTGTCAACTTTTGGTTTAAATAACTGAACCCCTCTCCCCCTATCCACCCCCTTAAGTTTTGACAATTTTCTTTATTCAAAGCTACAGTCGACACCATTTAACTGATTTCCATTAAAGTTGGCATATACATGTAATTTTTCATGGAGAATCTGACCAAAAAATAAATAAATAAAAAACCACCCCTCTCCCCTTTACACTCCTTAATTTTTATACAAACCCACATTTTTTATTCGATTTCGATGAAACTTTGGACATGTATAGTAACAAACGAAGAGAAAAATACTGTCAACTTTTGGTTTGAAAAAACTGAAGCCCTCTCCCCCTATCCACACCCTAAATTTTTACCAATGTTCTTTATACAAAGCTACAGTCGACACATTTAACTGGTCTCCATTAAAGTTGGCATATACATGTAATTTTTTATGGAGAAGGTTTCTGACCAAAAAATTAATAAATAAATCACCCCACGTCTCTCTTTACACCCCTTAATTTTATAGAAATCTACATTTCTTATCTGATTTTTATTGAACTTTGCCCATGTATACTTTAAAACAAAGAGAAAAATCCTGTCAATATTTGGTTTGCCAATGCTCAACCCCTTTCCTCCTTCAAACCCATTAACTTTTGTCAATGTTCTTTATAAAAAGCTACAGTCGCAATCGTTTGACCGATTACCATGAAAGTTGGTGCTTATATGTATTTTTTTCACGAAGAAGGTGTCTGACCAAATGATCTAAAAACCACCCCCTCTCCCCATTAAACAGATTAATTTTTATACACAACCACAGTTTTTATCCGGTTTAGACAGAACATAGCAAATTTTTACTATAAAACAAAGAGAAAAATGATGCCAACTCTTGGCTTACAAAAAATGAAACCTTCTCCCCTTTTCCACCCCCTTGATTTTTGTCAATTTCTTTTTAGAAAGCTACAGTCGACACCATTTGACCGAATTTTATTAAAGTTGGCACATATATATGTAATTTTTTATGGATAAGATCTCTGACCAAAAAATTAAAAAAAACTACCCTAGCTCCCCTTCCCTTAATATTTGTACAAAACCCACATTTTGATTCGATTCGGTGGAACTTCGCATGCGTATACTTTAAAACAAACAGAAAAAGAAAAATACTGTCCACATAACTTTCACAAAAATGCAAACCCTATCCCCCTTTCTACCCCATTAATTACTGTCAATGTTCTTTATACAAAGCTACCGTTTCTTTCTGATTTTGAAGGAACTATGCACATGTATACTGCAAAACAAACAGAAATATGCTGTCTACATTTGGTTTCGAGAGTCCAAACTCCGTTCCTTCCTTTCCATCCTTTAATCTACAGTTTCTATCCGATTCTGAAGGAAATTTGCACGCGTATACTTTAAAACATACAGAATAATTGTGTTTAAATTAGGTTGCTGAAGCCCAACCCCTCTTCCCTTCTACCCCCACCCCTCCTAATTTCCAATGTTCTTTATAGATACCCACAGTTTTATCAGATTTCCATGGACCACTGCACATGTATAGTCTACTTAAAACAAAGCAGAAAAATAGTTTCTACATTCTGTTTACAAAACTCTACCAGTCACTCCCTTACCCTTATTTAATTTTGGCAAATGTTCTTTACACAAAGCTAACAGTTTTTATCTGGTTTCAATGGAAATTTGCACGTGTATACATTAAAACATAAGAGAAAAATACTGCCCACACTAGCTTTACAAAAACCAAACTACTCTGCGTCTCCACACCCCTTGATTGTTTTTTTTTATACATACCTACAGTTTTATCTGATATCAATAGAAATTTACACACGTATACTTTAAATCAATCAGAAAAGGCAGTCTACATTTGGTATACAAAAGCTGAATCCCTCTTCCCCTTTACCCTCACCCCTTTTAATTTCCAATGTTCTTTACAAAAATCCACAGTTTTAAATCCCGTCAAAATCAATTAAGCTATTTTTAAGTCATGGCATAATATTTATAAAATAAATGTGTCGTAATGTCTCAACATGTACTTCAGATTTCAACTGTGATACCAAGCTTTCACCAATTAAAAATCTATATTTTTTTGTGTGATGCCGGAGCAAACAGATATATTTCAGAGAGATTTCTGTATGTGGTATGTATTAATGCCCAGGTGTTAAATGTTTCGGTTATCGAGCAGCAGCTTTAACAGATGTTATGATAAGATCGAAACATAGCCTGACATTCCTTAACACAACGCCCAATTCACCCCGTTCTGGAAGTGGTTGTGGTATATAAAGACAGAATTCTTCTTTGAAAGCAAGCGCTTTAATCTCTGAGCTACCAGGAAGTTCGCAAAATGGGAACTGCTGCGGCATATTTAAAATACCAAACGCACTATAATATCACTAAAAAATAAAATAATTGTTAAAAAAGACATAAAAACCGCCTTCAAAAAAAAAAGCACTAAATTTTTTAAAATAACTTTATACCTTGCTTAGGAAAAAGTAAATCTAAATAAACAACATTTTACATTACTTTCATTGAAATTTTGACATTAATTAGTTATTTTTGGAGTCGGTGCCAGCGAAAGCAAGAAAAACAAAAAGATAAAAACAATAAGGAATAACAATAATACATAAAAAATCATGTTACTGCTTACCTACAATTAATGCTAGAAACATTTTTCAACAAAACTGAACATACAGATGATACACCGATATTATACTCTGTAAATCGTTTACTTCATGATACAACCTACCAACTGACACTGTAGCGCCAGAGATATGCCTGGATGACCAATAAGGCCAAGCCACAGATTAAAATACTGTTAATTTGTTTCCGTAAGCAGTCTCCCACAATAACACTATCTGCCTCACGACATGCTGTAAAATATTGGGAATTTTTGTTCGTACTCCCCGTTTCGCCTCTTACGCCAAAAGAAGTTCAGTAATTTGATCTTTGCGATGTGACAGCTGGCACCGACTCCAAAAATAACTAATTAATGTCAAATTTCAATGAAAGTAATGTAAATGTTGTCTATTTAGATTTACTTTTTCCTAAGTAAGGTATAAAGTTATTTAAAAAATTTTAGTGCTTTTTTTTGAAGGCGGTTTTTTTTAAACAATTATTTTATTTTTTGTCACGAAATTTTGGGAACCTATCGAATGGTAACAGACAGCGGGATGCTTGTGTAAGTTGTAACGTTACATCGGTCACTCAGGCTGTGATTCTCTCGCAGGCAGTTAGTGAATTATCTGATAAATTTCGTTTACAAACAAAACTTATAATTTAGTATAGATGTTGATTTAATCTGCACCATACTGTTATTTTGGTTTTATCTAAAAGTTTCTGCCATCAGATTATTTTATCTTCTTTTTTGACATGCCTCGCAGGCGTGGACCAGACCTAGTAGAGCGAGCAACTAAAGCTAATAGAAAAAAAGGACCTGATGTTTATAGTGTAGAAATAAGAGAAGGCAAAGGTGAAATGGAAGCTGCCCTCTTTTAAATCCCCCCCCCCAACCTCCCCACACGTTAGCTTTTTCTTTTTTTAAACATGTTGTAAATTGATTCTCTTCATGATACAGTTTCGATGCTAGATTGGTATGGCGATGTCTTCCCCGTCATTTTATGCCGATTCCGTGTTGTTTGGGAAAATCTTTCATAACTTACAGCTTTCTCGTATATTCAATTCTAGCAATCAAATTCTAAGTCCACGCGAACAAAGTTGCGGATAGCGGCTAGTTTTACATATTTCTCAAAGTTTACACTGAGTTTTTTAATTCCAGCAGACAAATATTTGTTAGTCAAACAAACATTCGGCAATATCGCTATTATTGAATTCTATTAAAATGATTCCTGCCATTGCAGAAACGGTGGACTTGGTGCAGAATGATGTCCGTGTAGTAGCATTTTGGTGGAGATAGGCGGAATTGGTTTATGTAAAACGTAGTATCAAAGAAATGCAACTCGTTCCCTCTCACACCTTGACTCCAGCTATATTGCTATATTATTTCTGCGGTTAAAAGAAAAGTTATTACAGTGTTTTAACCAAAATTCAGTTGAATTCTTTTTACATGGGTTTAAACCAGGAATACACGGTCACTGGAAAAGAATACTACTACATATTTCTGATTACAGAATCGGCACAATGCGTAGTCCCTTCTGAAAATCCCATGACACGCGGTGGATTAACAGAAGGACTATAAACCGAAATCCGTGGTTGTTTCTTTCAAAATACTACAGTTCAATTCCTGCCAAAGTGAAAAAAAAAACACCATTGGGCAATTAGCTGTTTCATTGAGGAAACCGAGACGTGATTTTAAACGTAGTGTAACAGCCGTCAAACCTAAACTTAAGTGGAATTGTATATTATGAAGCACTTGTAGTAAGCTAGAGTTTGGTTGAATATGATCTTCTATTTTTGTTTTTGCAATTTACTGTAAATCAAGGTGAATAGACTTTGTTTTATGAAAATAAATTATATAGAGGCCATTTAATATGTTTAAGGACAGAAATATGCAAGAGAATTGCTTAAATGTTTGTAATTCCAAGTATTAATTCAAGTTACAATGTCTAAAGGCCAATTTACTGCAGTTTAAAATGATTTCTGTGAATAATTTTGTGTTTAAGTATCTTTAACGTCTATTTCTGACCATTTTGTATTGATTGTAAATGATTATGTATTAATTGTGATTGCTTTAAATATGTTTTAATTGTTTAAGTATTGTTAATGTTCGAGAAATGTCTGTCGGAAGCTTTTGTAGTGTTCTAGAAATTTTGATGTAGCTTATATAAAGCGAACATACGAGACAGTGATAGAGTTTTTTAAGTAACAGTTTTTACAGACTCAATTTACGACGGCCAAGGACTGTATTGTCTGTGAAAGAAGTGTTGCCTGCAATCGCTGGATTGTATGTATGCATGTAACCAATATCTTTGACGTCGTGCTTATGAAAATAAAAAACAAGTTTAAATTGAACTGTATGGTGGACTGGTTATTTATCATATTAATTAAACCACGAACCATCTAATAATAGGTTAAAATAAATTACATCATATGTTAGTCGACTCTTCAATTTGGACCAGATTATAACTGCGTAACTTTATATTTAGCCATGTTTTGCTTTTTAAGTTTATCTAAATAGGTTTCTACCCTGCAAAAACGTCAATTTACAAAAAACGAACAATTTTTGATGTTGTTATCTCGTATACGGCTCTAATGCCATCTCGTAGACGTTTCAGGTACTAGAAAGCCTACTATTCGTTAGGTTTCCTTTGGAGTCAACAAGGAACTTATATCTTTAAACAAAAAATTCATGTATATTAACTAACCCATATCGCACAATATCATAATAAATCACCGAATGGTAATATAATAATGAGGAAATAAATAAATGCAAGTATTTATTAATGAAAGGTATTTTATTTTGAAGAATAGTAATAAATATCAATTTAACTGTAAAATGTCTATAACATTAAATAGTGCATATATAATCCTAAAAAATTTCAAAAGTAAATATTTTTAAAAAATATTAGCTTTGTCAGAAGTTATTTTTTTCAATTTTCTTTACTTTACATAAATTCTCTGAAAACAATATTAGCAGTTGTAATTTGATCGTCGTTGATTTTATGATCGTATGTGTATATAACACAAAAATAAACATTAATGAATCTACAACTCGTAAAAAAACCACAGGATCTGATAAATATGATACTGCCTTATGAAGCGTCTGACCTTGTGCTTTATTAATGTTGAAATTGTTTTCTTATCATTTAGAAAGGCAGGGTTGGCGGTGTGAGGTTAATCCGAGGTAAGAGCGTAGTTTTATCAGAGTGGATTAATTTAACGCTGATGATGTACTTGTCTAAGAGAATTACCACTAATATTGCACCAATAATTAATATCTTATTAGTACTAATATTTCTATTCAACATAATAATAACATTTTTCTTTAAAAGCAATTAACCAGGTGGTAAATCAGGCGATTTTGGAAATTGCTCTGGCGATTTTGATGAAATTTCATATGTAGATAACGATTTGCTTTTCAAGTTTGTAATATGATTAAAAAAAAAAAAAAAAAAAAAAAACCAACAAACTTGGATTTGGTATCTCTGAAACGGCTTTAGCCTCATCTCGTAGGATTCAGGTACCAATATGCCTATTGACGTTAGCTAAGCAGCTCATTGCAGGAAACTGTGTACTTTATTCAAAATGTTGCATATCGAACAGAATTCGAAATATACCGAGTGAAGATCGGTCACCCAGGTACTTATTAATTAAGCGAACATTGCTGATTGAGTGGTTAGCTAACTTTGTGGTCTGGTGTTTTGTTGGATGCAGGTTCTATAGTGATTCCAACCACGTAAATACCAGGCTTCCGAAATAACTTCAGTGAATAGCGGTTTGGTTAATTCATGAAGGACATAGCTGATTCCCCCTTTCTTCACTACTTTCCCGCAATCTTCTCATAGCTTTATTTATCTCGTCATTAATAATAATTAATAAAGGAAATAAGGACACATTATTATCTGTACAGAAATAATTGAAAATTTGGTGATAAATGCTTCCCTGCATCAGTGTAAAAGCAATTGCACACCTTTGAGAATACATAAACTACAAAACTGAAAACAATGTCATCACTTTTTCCGAACATTTCTGGATCGGCTGTCTTCTATGAGGTTTACTCATGATTGACATGGTCAGATCTGGAACTACGGTTTTAGGGCCGCATGCTCTTGCTAGCGCCAAACATTTTGTACCTACTGCCAGAGCGTACTAAATACTAATGGTGGAAGTGAGGTATTTCCATCTGTGTTTAACGTGTAATTGTGTTCAGCGTCTGATAGGCGTATTTTTTGTTTGTGAACTGAAATAACACGAAATATGATATCTCTAGCTATTTTTTAGTGTCGTTTTCATAATTATAAATATAAAATTTACGTTTGGGAGAATTCGTTGAACGGCTCTGTAGTTTGCAGTTTTAGCAAAATGTTTTTTTGTCAGTTAATTATCTCTAACAGTAGCAGATTGCATTAATTTCATTTATTTTATGATGACAGAAATGTGACAGCATTGTTAATTATTGTATCTGGGACGAGTTCTTGCAGGTTGGCGATTCTCTGTTCATATAAAATCGTTCAGAGTCCTTCGTTGACGGATGGAGCCTTGGTGATTCTGACAATTCACTGTAAGATTTTCTATTATTAACTGAAATCAGAGAACTATATTTCTTATTTTAAATAAGCCAATGTACTTCATGGACTGTCAGTATGAATAAAGGAATAGAATGCATTTCATTAATTATTAAGAATTGTAATTGGTAACATGATAAATTGAATCAGTCTTTTAACACGTTTCAAAATGGATCACATCATTCACTCGCTGGTAGTGGCTCATCTTTTACCAGGAAAAAGTTTCTGATCTGTGAATGATTTTCGATTTATAGACTTAATGCGTACTGCACATTACGCTGGTGGCTCCGAGTAAAGAGCCTCACTGAGAAGTGAGAACTCGGAGATCCCGATTCGAATCACAATATGTGACGATGTTTTTAAGGGCCTATACTAATGGTCATTACCTTTTGTATAGGATTGCTCTATGCTTGTGAAATACGCCGTCAACGCTCACTTGCTTCCATGTTCCATAGCAAAATAAAGCCACAGGCCTCTCTTTGGTAATCAATATAATAACATCATTTCTCATGTTAAGAGAAAATCCATCCAATTATATTCAGAAAGAGGCCTGAAATGCTATAACGATGAGTACATCTGAAAAAATTAAGACTTTTATTTCGTATCCCAAGCGGAAGAGCAAAACTATATTAACAATTAATTAACTAAGCAACTGCGAGAAAATTGCACTACAACACCGTTGCATTGCGTGGCCGTTTATCGTCTTGGTCTATATGCAGGCAATTGCTTCGCCGGAGGATTAAGTCGGAAAGCGGCTTCCAAACGTCACATTAGAATGACGCGTTCCCCCTGTGGGAGGCCCAAGAACTTTTTAAGTATTTGATACCCGGGGAAGGCGTCCATTCTATCAAAAAGATCATAGTTACTGATTTACTTATGCTTAGTTTCACTGGTTCACCAATATGCATGGTCTATATGGGCGAAGTCACGGCCGAATTCAATACTAATGTCTGTTATGGTGACTGGACTACAGTAGTAAGTGTCCCTGCGCTGTGGGGTGCTGGGACTGCGCATGTGGCGCCTCATGTGGTGGGCGTCCGCTCGCCGTCGCGACGCCTCCGACGCCTCCGCCGCCGGCGGCCGGTGGTGGGAGAGGCGAGCCGACTGTGGCTGTGCAGAGCTGATCTCAGTCAGTAGCGGCCACGCCGCGACGCCGACCACCAGCACAGCAGCGGCGGGCGAGCCGAGCACAGCCGACAAGAGCCGAGGGCCGCCGAGTGGCGAGGTACACAGCCGCGCGGCGCGATCCCACGTGCTACCTGCCGGCAATCCGTCTCGATTTTTTTTACGGAAGAAAAACGCCATACTGTACTAAAGTGCAAGCCTAAAAGAGTTGGACGATGATCATTTGTGAGCAACAAAAATCATAGGTAAAATAGCAGGAAACCTGAAGTTCGCCCATAGCTCTTCAACACGACGCGTTTCAGTGTGTATCGAACAATCTTTGTCATATCACATTATGACGTTAAAAAGTTTATTTTTACCGCTGCTTTCTCTACGGTTCCGGTATGATATATAGGCTATGGTTTTTGTTATATACCCATCTCTTTTTTTTTTTCCTCCAAAGTATATTACAAGGCACTGTAATCAAAGAAATCAATGTCTTTTTGAGATATACTAATTTTCTGTATATATGCAGTTTTTTTATCTTAATTTTCTTCCATAAACTAAATTTTTCATTCATCAATTTCAAAGATTTCGCGTTTTTCGATCCTTGAATGTTCTAAAGCGAATCAAACTGTCATGACAATGTACTGTTGCATAATTATTTTGGACACGAAGTTAAATATCTATTAAATAATAAAATCGCTGCTGATGAAAACAACAGTGAAGATTTTCGCGCTATTCACACGTATATAGAACGTTCTATACTAATTTTTATGTTTCTAACAAATTTATTCCTTCTAATTTAGCGACGCAGGTAGGGATGGAGAGGTTGTGTACCTAGCAAATGTATCGTTAGTTCCTAATTTTCTTTTGAAATAAAATTTTATGCAACCGATTTTTGGAGAGAAAATAAAATACTGTACGGATGATTAAAAAAAAAGAAAAAAGAAAAATGGTCATCACAACAATGCATGGTACATCTACGAATTTTATAAGCATCACAATTTTTACACTGTTTCCATGTCATGATTTTAAGCTTAATTTTCAAACTATTTTTAATTACGAATACAAGAAAGAATAATTACATTTTTAACGCTTTTTTGTCACTGGGGCATGCATATTAACTAAAATTCCTGCATGACTGAAACTATATCGATGGTTAGTAGTATTTTAAAAATGTACCGTTATGCTCATCTTTTTAAAAACCAGTCTTACGGTTAGGAGTCCTATGCAGGTGTGTATAGGTCATAGTTCTCTTACAAACAATGATCGTTTCATGTTCCAGAGTTTCATGTTCTAGCAACACTTTTTGATGTGTTCTTTTGCTTCTTAAATGTTTCTTATGGTATACACGAGAAACGATCGCAATGTTTACGTAAATTTTTATGGGAGTCACTTAAATACCTTCGTAACGACAACCTATGCACCGGCGACGACGAACGAACATCGACCGAACGCACTTCCACAAATCTAGGCTCGTTCTCTCTAAGAAAACAAATTATTTTGCTATCGTATGGATTTATTTTATAGCCTTGGCGTTTTTAGTGGAATTGACACTGAAAATGATAATAATATTTAAATAAGATGGCGAACTTCCATATGCGACAGCGAATTATCTAGTTCATGGTTTCTATTATACGCGCAATCATTTCTTCAGTTTCCTTAATGTATATTATATATATATTTCAACGCTACGTAGGACAGCAGACATGTCCAAAACTTGACCACTAAAACATAAATTTTCTAAATTTTTAAACTGTGGTAAGTATCTAGATTGATTATCGTGTATATTATATACATTTTTCTTGAGAGAAGCTTGAAGAGAGCTTAGCACGAATCTAGTGGTTATCATACATATGACTGAACTGTCTTGTTGATTTGCATTCTGCCACGCAAGGAAAAAAAAATTAAAACATTAGTAACTTAACTAATAATAAACTGAAAAGTCATTATTTACTCTTTTCTATTGTGACGGTGGTAATCATATTCAGAAATCAAAATTGAAAGTACAAGGAAACTGGACGAAGCATAAGGCAGTGAAACATATCTTAGAAGTGAGCCACAAATCGCAGGTTTAACGTAAAGAAAGGGCACAAGCCGTATAAATAATAATATTTAATGTAAGCAAGAAGCATGTGCAGATCCGACTGAGAATACATTTCTTGCGTGTGGATTGTTAACTATGCATGCACACGCCGTAGCTGTTAAACGTCAACTTATGTGAAATATGGTCTATAAATTCCAGGCATAATAGTTAGTCTTAACGTATGAAGTTGTAAATCACGTGTGCAAACCATTACAACCATTGATGCTACACATAGTCACCTGTACTGAAGTCGATTAACGATTATATTTATAGTCATGATTTATTTCAGCTTCTGTTCGGGGATGCCTACTTGTGTTAAGTTATTGCTTGCTTCAAGTAGGCTACATGACTAAATATAATGTTTTCCTTAGGTGTTCTAACAGAAAATTGTGTACATTCTAGATCTGTTCTATAAATTATTGTTTTAATTTTATTGATTTCGTTAGCTAACAAATGTCTATAAAAATCAGCAAAATATTTCAGTCTATAAACTTTTTGTTTTGTTATACTGAAGAATCCTTATGTATCCAAATCGCTGGTAATCATTTTGATGATAAGGGAGCGTGCACAAACCACGTAGCTCCATTTTGGCCTATTGTGAACGCCCCCCCTCCCCCTCACGTAGCCCTACGTGGCTTTTGCCTCTACCCCCCCCCCCCACGTAGCACGTAGCTTTTTTCCCTTTTGATTCCAGAAGACATTTTATACTGTTTTCTCTCGTCAGACGATTGTAAATTATATAAAAAGATAATTAACTGAGGGAAATAAATATTCACATGCTGTTGTGTGTTCTATTCCTCATTTTAACTGTGAAAAATGTTATGAAAGGAAAGCTACGTGGCATGGCTTGGAACCCCCCCTCCCACGTAGCCCACCGTAGCCTTCCAGCCAACCCCCCCCCCCCTGGACCGAGCCACGTGGTTTGTGTACGCTCCCTAAAGTGTTTTATTCTTTAGTGTAGCTATCATTCTTCGGTTTAGTAAGACATGAGCGTGGTGGGTGAGTGGTTAACGCTCTGGCCACGCATTCGGGAGGACGGCGATTCGAATTCTCGTCCGGGCATCCAGATTTGAATTTTCCATGGTTTCACCAAATCACTCCAGGCGAATGCCGTGATACTTCTTTCAAAAGGACATGGCCCAATTCCTCCCCGTTCCTTGTCCCCAGTCCCATCCAGCCTCTAATGACCTCGACGCCGACGAAGCGTGAAGCCATAAGTAAAAAAGTTTTCAGACCTTCAGATTAGAAATTATGTTAACAGCGACACAAGTACGCCAAAAATTTCAGAGACCGAGTGTGGTGGTGTAACGGTTAGCGTTATGGCCTCGCATTCTGGAGGACGGCGGTTCAAATCCCCGTCCGGACATCCCGATTTGGGTTTTCCATGGTTTCCCAAATCACTCCACGAAAATGCCGGGATGCTTCCATCAAAAGGCCATGGCCGAATTCCTTCCCATTCCTCGCCCCCCCCCCCCCATCCTTTCCCGTCTCTAAAGACCTCGTTGTTAGGAGACGTTAAGAAGTTAAAAAAAAAACGGAGACTGGAATAAAGGCGGTTAAGTTGA
>JARYHS010012519.1:58542944-58603012 GCA_031002005.1 Vandiemenella viatica | reverse complement strand
CAGTTTTAAGTAAAAATTCCAGTAGAAACCATTTATACACTATTATCTCTGCGAAACAGGTACTCGAACCGGGGACCTTTAGTTCTGGAGTCACGCACGTTATCCAACTGAGTCACCTAATCTGGTTTCTTGCTGTAAACGCTTCTTCTACGTGCAGTCGCAAAACATTTAATTACAGATCTCGAAAATGAATACAGACTTAAGGAAAGGAAATTGACAACAGCACAAAAATTTGAATACGAACGGACAAATGTTATCTAGTCCGTGCATTTCGTGAATTACTTTATACCCTTTTTGCGTCCTACGAAGAGCACAAAGTTTTTTGATTCCGTGTTTTTACGCCGTTCTCTTCCTTTAGGTAATGTCAAAAACATCGATTGCTTCTTCAGGTTGTTTGCAAGGTACTTTTAAGCTGTTGTGTTGGACAAGCTTGATCTTTGAAGTGCTGGGCAAACTACTTGCTCCGCTCTGTGTACCTACCCCTGTTGAAACATTGTATAGAAATAATGACAGGAAGCACGGCTGTATTACGAGTAAACGTCGTGTGAGTCAGAATGCAACTCCTCTACAATTCTTCTTCGAGATACGGTTAAATAACACAAACAACTAATTCAGGTTTCTTTACGAGACAGGTTTAAAATTAATTCCAGCCAAAAATTGAATGTGCTTGTTTGTGTTTGATAACATTTTTACTTACGCTAGCATAAAGAACGTATAGCGGACAACACACATGACTTTATGACAGCATCAAAACTGGACTATATGCGTTCTTCTACTATAAAAGATATTTGACCGACGTCATAACAATAAGTAACGTTGATTCCCATACTTCGGTTACTGAGAAATGTTCTCAAACCCCCCAACCCAGTTCTTATTAAATATTTAATACTCTTTTTTCTCTAATACACAAATTCCATGCGAAAAATTATCGCGTTTTTTATTAGCTAGAGTTTTCACTACGTGCTAAGGTACTTACTTGTTTATTCAGTAATTTTAATTTAACTAAATTGCGATGCAGAACTCTTCCCGATGGCAATTACCCCATTCACATAAACTTCGAGACTATCTCAAATTCTTTCATTGTTTCAGATTAACTGATCAGCGTTTCCTAGAGGATTTGTTCCTTAGCTACAAAAGAAAATTTTCTCAATCCCTTCTGTTGGAAATCAGGTGCTACTTCCTATAACTATCATCTTTTTCTTTTCATGTACCTCAAATGCGACTGATTTGATACTCAGATTTTATCCAAACAGAACCATCAAAGGAACGAAAGAAAATTTTCATTGTGAAATGAATAATCGAAAAGAAAGTATAATCATGCTACGATTCGCTGATTAATTAATTTAAAGCGACGTATGCAGATGTACGCCTTTTTTATTCTAGGTGCTAGTTTAGCCATATGCATACCGGCAGACGGAAACGGTGATTGTTGCTAGAGCTGTAGCAAACTGTATTCATTCGTTACTGAGTAACGGGTTCGCCGCCTGACTTATAGTACCGAATCGTTACTCACGAATTCATTCGTTACTCGCATGTTTCATTGCTCGCATTTGTCGTATAGACGTCAGTTTGATTAGATAAACGAAAGAACACGACGTATCATGCGTCATGCGGGAGCTGGAAGGTTTGCCCGGCGATTGAATGATCATGTTTGTTTTGAAATTAGTTGATTTAAGAGTTCTGCCATTGTGATATTAGGTGTTATTCTGAAGTATGTAATAATCAGTGCAGCAAATCAAATTTACGAACAATTTACCTAAATTTACTGTACTCAATGAACAATTTACTTGAACTTTACAAAGTACTAACTCAATATCACTACGCAGGGTTTTGAGTAGGCTACTTTAAAAAATAACCGTCATTAATTATTGTCATTAGTTATTTCACAGTCAGGTGAAAGGTCAGGTTTGTTTTGTTTGCAAACAGGTCTTTGTTTTTAAATTCGATTATTTTTTCGTATATGATATTCACATAACGTACAATGGACCTGAGGAAGGTGGCAGAGTAAGCTGCCTAAAGCTTTCTTTCTTTAATACTATTCCGGCGGAGAACCCCGAAGACCTCATTTCAATAATACGCCAGAAAATCTTATTTCTCCCATATAATATTCATTGCAGTAAATGAAGTGTACATTCAGAGGCTTTCCGTAATATCCATGTGCTAATTACTTTACTTTAAGTTTTATCCAAACGAACAACTTACCTAAAATTATTTTACTAAATAAACAATTTACTTAAACCTTGCCAAGTAGTAAGTAAGAACGAAGTCGTCCGTATGCGACGCGTCTCGATGCGATGCTTCATGCTATAGCTCTGGCCAGATTAATTGGCGGGTGGCGTCAAATGCGCCGTTGCCAAGCCGTGCGCGTAACAGTTGTATTCACCTCTTTACTTGTAGTAATGGTTTGTAACGTGTTTAAGTAATTTATGATCACTATTCTGTCATAAATATTTGATGCATGTCATTTCGTTAAGAAAGTTATGCATTGCAGATGCGTTTAATATAATTGGAGGTTTCAAAGACCTGTTATTTATTATTCTATTATCTGCGCAGAAAAATAAAATTCTCGACAGACTAAGGAAACTTATGGAAATACTCTTCTTTTATTTGTGGCTAAAAGTCCACGTGTTACATTTTATTTTCAGTTTGTATATTTATAACTAAAATCAAAATTTTATTTTGTCATCCTCTGCACTGAAAAACTTGCTTAATTAACGACAAAATTATCTGTTTATATATTACCACTCATCACTATCGTAAAATTCGTGTACTGTCCTCCTGACAAATGACTGTCAAAGTCGCTAAGCTTTGTTAGAGTGCTGTATTGTTTCATATTTTTCTTTCGAGAAACAAACGTAGGTTATTTTCCCTCACGACACACGCGCTGGACAGTTCTCAAACCGACAACCACAAGCTGCAGCGCAAATAGCCTGTCCATTCCCTAATTTTTTCGCAATATGGTTGTTTTTTGCGGTAACAAATCACTGCAGTTTTTTATTTCGTCAATATCAAGTACGTCCATATCTTTCAAGTCTTTTCCTACTAGCGTACATGTAGAAGACAAAATTTCTCGATCATTGTCCACAAGAAATTTGAAATATTTATAAACATTGTGAATGATAGATTTACTGTGTTGTCTGCTTCAGCCGCGGTGGTTCTGCTGTCGATGACTTGCGTCTTGTTGGGAGTCGTTAGTTCGGAAACACCTGGAATAGGAGAATAAGTCTCTTCCTAAGTATCCATTTTTAGTAGCAAGATTCTCTTGCTAAATTTCCCTAATTATAAGTTACTGCACTTTTTGTTCGGTAAAATTATTACACTAAATTACTACAATTAATAAATAACCAAAAGGAATTATTTAAATCGCACGTAAAAATCGTAAATCGCTAAAAATCAAAATATCCTCTCTCGAGCAAGTTCACACTCACACTGACACTTTCTAATTCCGATTCTCAGGTTCACACATTTTTAGTGAAAGGGAGGTGGAAGGTTTGGGGGTGGTTAGAGAGCTGTTGACGCTTGGACTAGGCAACACAGGCCGCACAGCGTTGCAATTTTCAGGTGATAGAAAGAGAGCGCATCGCGAGTTTGTCCCCAAGTACGGCAACAGCGCGTTCACACTGACCCGCCAATTAATCTGTCCACAGCTATAGTGTTCGATTGTATCAAAAGTAACGAGTAACCTTTCGAAATTAACGCGTACTGATTGGTTTAGTAACGAATACATACGTTTACAGAATTTCTCGTTACTTTTACAGCTATAATTGTGGCTACACTCATTTATTAACTCGAGAGAGTCGAAGAAACTCCACGTACGAAAGAAGAATAATATAAATATAAACAAGACTTTCGGCCGTTCGGGCGCAATAGTGGTGGGAGAACGTTCCCTCTTCGTTTGGCGATAGGTAGGTTTGTCAGGAGTGGGGGAAGACCGTTAGCCCCCCCCCTCGACTCGCTCAGTGCCAACCGTCACGATGTCGGAGCAAGAGGTACACTCGTCGATTGCGCAACGTGTTATAATCAAGTTTCTCGCTGCAGAAGGCGTAAAACCGGCAGAAATCTTGAGGAGATTGACTGCCCAGTTCGGGAAAGAGACACTGTCGCGAGCCAGAGTGTTTGCATGGCATAAACAGTTTGTGGATGGTCGTCATCATGTTGAAAATGAGAGCCATAATCGCAGACCCCGCACCAGCATTACAGAGAACAACATCAGCTGTGTTAGACGGCTTATTGAAGATGACAAGCGTCTTACCACTTCTGAAATTGCAAGTAAGGTCGGAATAAGTTATGGGAGCACTTACTCCATACTCACAGAGGAGCTTGGGTACCGTAAGGTGTGCGCCAGGTGGGTTCCTCGCCTTCTCACAGCAGAACAGAAATTGAATCGACTTCAGGTGTGTGAGCGTCTTCTGGCACGATTTCGGGAAGAAGGGGACTCATTTCTGACTCACATCATCACCTGTGATGAAACTTGGGTGCACCACTACACCCCTGAGTCCAAACAAGCGAGTATGGAGTGGAGAAAAAAAGGAGAACCTGGACCAGTGAAAGCCAAGTCACGACTATCGGCTGGCAAGGTTTTGGCTACGGTTTTTTTTTGACCAGCGTGGTTTGCTGCACCTCGATTTTTTGCATGAGCGCAGGACAATCAATGCGGCCTACTACTGCGACATTTTTAGTGAGGTCCGACTTGCATATCGCCGGAAAAGACGAGACCTACCGATGAGGAAAGTGGTTATTCTCCATGACAATGCTCGCCCCCACACAGCAGCCTTAACCAGGGAAAAATTGGAGAAACTGGGGTGGGAGACACTGGACCACCCTCCTTACAGTCCAGACCTGTCACCCTGTGACTTTCATGTGTTTGGTCCTCTCAAGGAAGATTTGGGAGGCCAAAAATTTAACAGAGATGCTGAGGTGGAAGCCTACGTGCGCAATTGGCTGCAGACACGGCCTGCATCTTTCTACATGGAAGGAATTGGGAAGCTGCCTATCCGCTGGGAAAAATGTGTTTCTAAAGCAGGAGATTACGTAGAAAAATAAGATATGTACTTTTTTGCACTTAAAATAAAAATAATATGTTTATATTTGATTCACCCTCGTATAGCGAGTTAAAAAAATTTCCTTCTCGGGTAAGTTGTTAACAATATGTAAAGCATAAAACGGTAAATGTTTTAATCGAATAACATACTAAAAATAAATAAACTGGTTGAAGAATTTATTTTTTATATATAGTATCAGCTGTAAAACTTAAATTATCTTCGTTAAAACGTTTTTGAAGTAAGAAAATAGGTAATCACAACATTCTCATTATTAATATTTCACCGTAGTTCATTTAACATCGATTGAAGTTTCTGATTTAGTTTACGAGTCTGTTGTCGGTGTCAGAGTTTGCATGATGTCATCATCGAGTTGGTAAGAGATTTTTTTTCTGTCTATTTAATTTAGGAACGCGAAGAAGATTCTCCAGTCTATCATTTTGTGAAATTATACTGGCCTTCACCTGCGGTTACTTCAGATCACGATTAAAATCCGAAACGGTTTGCGGTACCAATACGTTGAGGGCCACTACGATTCGGCTAAAACCTTAATCAAGAAGGCTATTACGCCGGACAGAGATTTGAATCCGGCTCGTAGTATCTGCTCGGTATGACATGCTGTGTCAACCTAAGGTTTTGATGTAAGTTGCGAATATTTTTCTGCACCCCAGGTGTCGTAAACTGAGGGACACAGAAGATTCTTTGCACCAAAAATATTCTCTGTTCATTACAGACCATAAATTCACGAAGGCAGGAGAAGCTTAAATAGGCACCAGTGCGACATTACGACCCTCCTATTTCTCGGATCTTATCCCTTTCCGTAACGCTCTGACCTCACATTATGGAGGACGGGGAGTCGAATCCCTGTCCAGATTTCGATTTTCTATGGTTTTCCTCACATCGCTCCTGGCAATCATGGTTCCTTCAAAAGGCCATGGCCGAATTTCTTCCCGTTCCTACCTTAGTTCTTTTCCACCGAGCGTGGTGGTGTAACGGTTAGCGTTCTGGCCTGGCATTTGGGAGGACAGCGGTTCGAATCCTCGTCCGGGCATCTAGATTTGGGTTTCCAATGATTTCCCAAATCACTCCAGGCAAATGTCGGGATACTTCCTTCAAAAGGCAATGGCGGAATTCCTTGCCCCCCATCATTTACCATCTCTAAAGACCTCGCTGTTAAGAGGCGTTAAGCAGTTAAAAAAAAAAGTTGTTTCCCCCCTCTAATGACCTCGATGTCGACGAGGTGTAAAGCAGAAATAAAAAAAATCTATATTCCAAGTATATAGGAAGACAAGTATTCTCCTGCAGTAAAAAACGTATACATTAATCACATGTCTATCAATAAATCAAAGCGGAAATCTTTGGGACAATTCCAGACCAACCTTAGTAACATTAATCCAGGTTAATGAGGAAATTTATCAGTAAGGAGAGAAACTGTGTTATATAAGCTACGTTTGGCTATTACTTACTTGCGTATGTTGGGATTGTATGAATTCCAGTTACAGGAGATGGATGGATTTATAGGAGGGACGATACTTAAGTCTGTCAGCATGGCAGTGGAACACAATTAGTAACTAACTAGATGACCCGTGCAAAGTTTTCACGGATATGGTGAATAGTAAGCTTGGTGGTTTGTAATAGGACGGATGAAGAACCGCGTCATTTGTATCAATTGTTTATTTGTTAGGTATAATATGTACGCAACAAAAGACGACTCCTGTGAAGCAGTTTATTAATATCTCTCTGATATGCTGCTATCTAGCGGCCTGGCTCTGAACCGTCTCATAAGTGCGACTTTCACAGTTATTACTTTCCCTTTAAGGGTCAAATTCCGAAAAATTACGTTCTTAATTTATACTGTTGCCTGTGTGGAGACCGTAAACTTTTAAATGATGCCTCACTTATTTATTTCGGTTAGATATCAATGGAGATAAATGGTTCGTGATAAAACAAATACGTTATGAAAATAATGATACTTTTGCCCTTTAAGAGTCAAACTCCGAAAAATTCCTGTCTTAAGATATAATGTGACCATAACAGAGACATTTATCTTTACAATGATACCTCATTTATATATATCGGTTACATATCAAGGGAGATAAATGGCTCGTGACACAAAAACGCTTTGTAGAAATACTGACACTTTTGTCCGTTAAGGAATGAATTTGGAAAAATTGCTTTCTTAAAATGTAATATGATCAAAGCGGATACCTTGATCTTTAAAATGATACCTCTTTAATCGATTTCGGTTAGGTATGAAGGGAGATAACAGCTTGTGACCAAAAAACACCTTATGGAAACTATATATAAAATATGATGAAGTAGACGGATTGAGAAGCAGTGGATTATCCTGCATGTATCGTAAGAAGCCGCACTGACCCTGGTGGTTGGAAGTAACTCTCTAGTCTGGTAATAGGGAGCACGCGGGCTCAAATCCCCATCCGATTAGCTAGAGTTTGGTTTTCCATGACCTCCCGTTATCACTCCAGGTACTTTGTGTGACATGTTTATTAAAAGAATGTAGGTGAATTATTATTATTTTTTACAAATAAGCGAAGTGAACCTACGAAATAGCACACATAGCTCGTATGAAACGTATCAAGGGTTTGAGTTTTACCTTAAGAAGGACTGGCGTATTTAGTAATAAGTTATCTTTGTTCTTCAATTCCGAAATCTCTCTAGGTAAAGACCGAGTTAGTTCATTAAAATAATAATAATAATAATAATAAGCTATCGTTGATTTCCTACGACGATTTCCTACGTCGAAGAGGCATAAAGCCACATAAAAAAATCAAACAGGTGGTCCTCACAGTATCCACTATCCGAAACACTGCCTGCTATATTCTAAAACCAGGGTAGTCTACCACCTGGTTAGCGATCGGCAGTGTATGTGTTGACCATCATATGTTCAAACAAATATTAAACTCTAAGAAAAGTCTCCGATCAAAACGCGTTAATTGAAGAAAATTTAATCTGCATGAAGGATGATAGCCCACTCCGCTGGCTTAGTTGATTGCCCACACCACAGTGTTGGTGTCCGGCGCTGACACGGGGTTAGGGGGCGTCCATAAATTACGTGAGGTGAAATAGGGGGAGGGGGGTTAACGGAAATCTCAAGTGAGGTTTTGTAAATTTTTGTTGGACTGTAAAGCTGAGGGTGAGATCTAAAAAAAGGTCTCAAAAAGTTGCGAGAGGGCGATTTCTAGGGTGGTGGGGTCTCATGGAATAGATATCACCAGAGAGGGAGAGGGGGGAGGGGTCGGGCCGATCTCACGAAGGGAGAGGGGGGAGGGTCCGGAAATCCGGAAAAACCTCACGTAATTTATGGATGCCCCCTTAGCTGCATCGAGTTCTGATGGTGGAAGAAACTTTAATCAGGTCTTGGCCAGCAGGGTAGCACAATTCCCAATCAATAGATTATGCATTAAGGACCTGGGTTAAATCCAAAACCTCTCCGCAAGACACGATTGATGGTGATTCGCCATTCGGATGGTAACCCTTTGTGTCTTTCGGAGGAGTAGGCTTGTATGGATCGTCACCGGGTTGCACTATCTCCGTTCCTTCAACTCTCATCCACAACATTTCTTAGAAGAGCGAAAAGTACCTTCCGACCGGAAAATCGCGCAGTAACTCCGATTTTCAAGAAAGGTGATCGAAGTGATCCTAGAAAATACCGTCCTATATCTATAACATCTGTTTGTAGTAGAGTTTAGAGCATATTATATGCTCGAACATTATGAATTTTATAGATGAAAATAATTTTCTTACAACAAATCAACACGGATTTCAGAAGAAAAGAACATGTGAAAAACAGATGGTCCTATTTACACACGACGTAATGAAAGTTATTGATGCAGGCTCACAAGTAGATGCATTTTTTTTTTTAGATTTTTCGAAAGCCTTTGACTCTGTGCCACACAACCGCCTTTTAGTGAAGCTACGAGCGTACGGTATATTGGATCGGCTTTGTGAATGGGTAAAGGATTTTCTAACTGGTTGGTTGCAGTGCGTTGTCGTTGAAGGAGAAAGTTCTTCTAATCTAGATGTTACATTGAGTGTACCTCAGGGAAGTGTAATAGGACCATTTCTTTTCTTAATTTTTATAAACGATCTCGGAGACAAAATGGAAAACATTTTTAGATTGTTAGCTGATGATGCGGTTATTTATAGGGAAGTAAGGAATTTAGCCGATTGCTTAGAAATTCAGCGTGATCTGGATATTATTTTGGCATGTGCGCTGAATGGCAACTCTCACTAAATTGTAAAAAGTGCAAGACAATGAACATAACTAACAAAAAGAATCCGATTGTTCAGAAATACGATGTAAACAGTTCAGTTATTGATATGGTCGATTCTGTGAAATGTTTTGGAGTAATAGTATAAAGGAACATGAAATGTGACTTACACATTAATTCGTTAGTAGGTAGAGCTAATTTTAGGATTCGATTACTAGGGCGAATCTTGAAAAATTGTAATGAACAAACAAAGGAGATAGTGTACAAATCTCTTGTGCGTCACATTTGGAGTACTGTTGTGCCATTTTGGATCCGTTTCGTAAGAGGTTGATTGATAGTATAGAGAAAGTACAGAGAAGAGCCGCTCGATTCGTGAACGCTTCCTACAGTCCTTATGAAAGCGTTACAGAACTGATTAGTAGACTGGGCTGGGACTCTCTGGTAGATAGAGGACGCATGATTCGTTCAAACTTATTCGTAAACATGTGTACTTCCACTTTCACTTACGAGTGTAGTGGCACTGATTCTTATATGAATTCTTTTTTCCTCGTACCATTCGGGATTAGAATGTACAACAGAGATATTAGCTTTGGTGCTAAGCACCCTCTGCCACCCACAATTTTGTGAATTGCAGAGTATATATGTAGATATACTTAACACGCATATTATAAGAGTCATCAATATTTACGAACTCTGTCACACTGGTGAAGCCAACGGAAAACAATGCTAGTTCAACTTTCCAGACATACCCATCACCGGGTAAACATCCCCCATGGTAACCTCCTGACAACTACTCCGGGCAATGCATTTATAGTGATGAAGAAGGTAGATGGAATCTAGAATTGTAATGAATTAAAATTCGCAATTCATTGCTGGTAATCTATATCGATACAACGAAAACCGGATAAATTTGTGATATAAAAACTCAGAAATTACTTGAGCATATTTCGATGGGGTTTTCACCGTTTTAAAGCTTAGAATCTCAATTCAGTTGTTTGGCATGTCTTACGTGTCAACAGTACGTAACACAAGAGCATTAAATGAAGTTTTGAACGTATAGTGACAAATCTCAAAGATGACAAGGATTAGATGTTGCATACTTCACACTAAACACACAACTACAGTGTCTCTGAACATAGCTTTAATGGAAGCAATAATATAACATTACAATAATATCTATTTTGCACTGAACAAAACTTGAAGTATTTTTTCCTTTAATAGGGATATTCAGTTTTTAAACGCCATAGATGGCCGTATTGAATGCGCAAAACTTATAAAGAAAAATTTATCACAATCTCTGTAAGAACAACTACAATGTCTCTGGCAATCGTCTTTAACGTTCTTTTCACAGTTTTTAAATCCCTGAAACAAATCGAAAGTAAAGAATATTTTTACAGGTACAGAATATATTTTAATTTTGAGTTCCAGTGCCAGATGAAGTACCATAATTATAATTTTTTTTAGCTCCAGCGGCAGATGAGTAAGCATAGTGAGACATGTAAGGAAACAATTTTTCTTACATACGTCTCTGACCAACGATCCGTGACTAAGTATTTGTATTCTTTGGTAGAGTTTTTGTTAGCTTGTAATGGAGATGATTAATTGGTGATAGAAGAGAAACATTTTTCAATATTAAGAAAGAAAGATTGTGATTTGTGTTTCTGTATGCTAGTCAAATAATAAATGATTAAATTTAATAAATTTTAATAATTAAATATTAAGGTACTTGAAACTTATAAGCGGAGAGATTCATAGAATATCCAAAAAGAGCAAATTGCATATCCAACGTTTGATACAGTGAAAACTCGGTCAAAATCGATTCCACAGTTTTCAGGTAATGCTAGATTATTTGTAAAATAAATGTGTCGTAACATCGTTAGACATACGTTAAATTTAACTTTACCTAAAGCTTTCAGATTCTGAAATTCCATTCATAATCTGTATTTTATGCGCGATGCCGGAATAAACAGACACATTCCAAAGATATTTCTAATTTTTATGTATGTGGTATGTATTAATGTGCGTACGCTCCGTGTTTGGATTTTCGAGCAAGCATTAGCTGTAATTAGGTTGAAAAATAACCTGGACTAATATGAAAACTGACAGTCCATTATAAAAGCATCCAAACCACCACATTCTTAGAACTGTGCTCCAAAATCACCGTTTAGTTTAGTACAAGAAATGATCGGTACGAAATCAATGAAACTTGGCATGCATGAATCTTTTTGGACGAATAAAAATAGTGTACGGGTAATCATGGTAAGGTGCGGAAATAGATGGCGTGAATTCTATGAAACTTCTTACACGTTTCTCATTCCGTGAATAAAAATAATGTATGGGTGAATCAACGTCAACTCTACTGGGCAACGCCCGAAATTCTGCTAGTATACCATGCTAATTACAGATTGTTGTCAATACGAAGTATTAGTTCTCAAACAATATACTCTAGGAGTGGTTTGTTCGTAATTTGAGTTCGCATTCCATACCTCTAAACTAGGCGTTTGGCAGTAAATGCTGATTTCCTGAAATAATAGTTGAAGGTTAAAAGATTAACACATCGAACAACCGCAAAACGTAAACTTGTATTACGACCCGAAGAGAACATTTTATGTGTTTGCGCATTCCAGTTCTGTCGTCGCTCAGTCTGCAGTTTAACTTTGGATCCTAACCAAGGAGCATCCAAGCGTAAAATACACCAACCAACATAGACGAGAAGGCTATGTCAAGTGCAAATAAGAATTCCTCAATGAGATCAATAATATTCAAGACTAGTGCCGTACGCATTCATATTTCAGGCTGTTCAACTTAGTCATTAGAGCGACCGACTAAAACTTGGAACATGTAGGTCGAAATCCCAATGTAAGCCGAGAAAAGTTTGCTGCAGTTGATAGTCCAGAACGTACACCAGGCCACACAGTTTATGTGAGGGTAGGGTTAAAGCGGCCAACGCGTTCTGCTGTCCGAGATATAGTAAAGCGGAGCACTACCTTTACGAGTCCCATATTTTACTCTCGCGGCGTCGGTAGCGTAGGGGATTGGGTGCTAGCTCCGCGTACCTAAGGTCGCCGGTTCGAGTCCGGCCGCGAGTATGGGTGTTTAAGTGTTGTGTCTGTGAATATATTGTCCATTCTGTGGTGTGTCTAATTAGCTGGAAAAAATCACTGTCGAGCTGGCTGTATGGCCTAGATGCCGAAAGTCATGAAAAAAATGCAGTTTAGGGATTTACGGCTCGTCGCTGGCGATGTCATTAGAGTCAGGAGAAGATTAGGTGATCTATCCGAGCTTTGATGTTGAGTGATTTCGGGAATTTATGGAAAACTGAAATTATGATGACTGGATGGCAATGGAACCCGCTTGTGTCAAAAGTTGGATTTGCTTCTAATTAGCTTCATCGTTTGCTAGAGTAGATTCCTCGTTCTGTAATTATCACGAATAATTTTATCCCCTCGATCTGTTTAGATATTTTATGCGTATTTTTTTTCAAATAGCAGTTATTATCCCGGAGAAGGATAGAAAGCTAAATGTCGCGTAAGAGGTTTCTTTTAGTTACTTTCTTATTCTTCCAGTATGCCATCAGCTGTCAGGATTTTTGATTTTGTTTTCTGTATATTTAATAGTAATGTAATTTAGAAAAATTAATGATATTAAGTAATCAAATGATGAATAAGGTACAGGAATATGAGGCATTAGGGAATATTCTACATAAGCCACGTTTTTGTACTGATATTAAGAAAGTTTGGTTCGTAATCACTTCATTTATGTCAGTAGTGGCTACCCCATTGTTGGTCTCTTTAATACAAGTAGATATGCGGAATGTTCAGAAATATTTATGCCCTACTGCATATGTCTCTTGGATATTTGTAATCGAAACCACAGAATCTTTACTCTTTTCTATACCGGTTAATGGCAGTCACAACTGATTTATTTTTTAATGGTGTTGGGAAATGAACTGTTGGTTCACTGTATAGTTTCTGCACAAAATCATATTACAGTACAAATTGTATACGACAAATGCGTAAATGTCCGTACTGCAATATTAATGTATTAATTAATGAGGGATTATATTTGATCGATTAACGAATACTTCCATTTCACTTATTTCTGATGCTTGTAACAAATTAGAATTGTGAAGTTCCCCAGCCCAAAAGCTTTGCTAACAATTTTGGTACAAGTTTTTTAAATAATTTATTACTACTAATTACATCGTAATTAACAGTGAAATTCATAATTAATTACAGTTGGAGGGTCAATTTTGTGTGGTAATGAAGAAAATTTGCAAAATTAACAGTTCAAATGAGGGCATTAAAGCTGTTTTAATCTCCATTTTTCCGTCGCGGTAGGATAATCAATTCGTAATAAACCTGTATGTACACCAGTTATTTGGTCAGAGCGTGGTGGGTAAGCGGTTTCACATTCTGGAGGACGTGAGCTCAAATTGTGGTGTATGCTCTCACTCCATAGGAATGGTGGAGCGTTTTTCAATTTCACCCATGTAGTTTGGTGCACAATGTGGAGATTGGGAATTGCGCACCACCTCCTGTCCTACCCTACCGGGTAAGTAATGATGATAAAAATTTCCAGGACTCGAACCAACGAACCCCGTATCTTGTTTTTCCTATAGCTTGTAATGAATTAATAAGTACAGTGTTATTAGGGACCGTGTGTTTGCACAGTATGTGTGAAATGTTTGGCGGTGCGGCGTGTCAAACAGACTCAACAAAACGTCCATTTTTTCACGTCCGGTGGATGACTAAACTTTCTATGTGACGTGGACATTCAGTAGATTTATAGCCAACCATAAATAACTAAGGCTCGCTTTCTATTTGGGCTCACTCCAGGTGAATGCCGGGATGCTTCCTCCAAAGGCCATGGCCGAATTCCTTCCCATTCCTTGCCCCCCCCCCCCCATCCTTTCCCGTCTCTAAAGACCTCGCTGTTATAGGAGACGTTAAGCAGTTATTAAAAAAAAATCTATTTGCGCACGTATCGGAAAAGACCCGCCAAATGCCGATCGCTGGTGACGAAGACCGAAAATAGACCTTAGTGCCGTTTTTAAGTAAAGAGGCGAGCTTGGAGAGTGGTGGAAGACAATCCAGCCAATAGAGAAGCTGCCAACAATTTATCAACATTTTGGTGTTTTTTTGTTTGATCCTGCCACAAGCGATCAACTTGGCGGGCAGCGCAGTGATTCGCCGAGGGTCCAACGACAGATCGCAGTACAGAGTCTTCCTCGGAGCAGAGGAACGGATGAAGGGACTCTAATTCTGATGCTCACCTGATACGGCATCAAGTAATCTGCACTACCGCCTCACCACTCAGGGGGGCTTGCATCTCGACAGGCCAGGCCACCGGCGGTGGACAAACAGAAACACCTGTGGCGCTATTCATGCCTTGGTCCTGACCTCGCCAGCGACGCAACAGTCAAAACTTCATCCGCAACGAAAACTTATGCAATCTGTTATAGTCCAGTAATCGACCCTGAGATATTTCTCTAACTGTTTAAAAATGAAAGACATTCAACAGTGTGTAATTGTTCATATCTTAATAAAACAAACTTCATGTTTACGTGATTTCAACATGATCAAGTTTTAATAAATAGTAAACCCACTTTTCAATCATCCTATTAATTCCAATAATATATCATGTGACTATCTAAAGATTCATAATCATTCATAATATTCAAAATTGATAATTTCTTTTTAAATTGTAAGAACAGTATGATTGAGAAGTTACTATCCCTAAAAGCAGACACCAGAAGTCTTGAAGTCTTGTAGAAGTAAACGTCATTACAGGCGGGGAAGAACTGAGGATAAGGAACGTGGAGTAATTCGGCCATGACCTCTTCAAGGGAAACATCCCGGCATTCACCTGGAGTGATTCGAGGGAAACTAATGGAAAACCCAAATCTGGATGCCTGGAAGGGGATTCAAACCCGCGTCTTCCCAAATGCGAGGCCAGAGCGTTACCACTTACCCACCATGCCCGGTAATCCCGTGTCAGCGCCGGACACCATCACGGTTCCTCAACCAACCGAGCCATCGGAGAAAGAAGACAAAAAATATTTGCATCGCCTGCGATCAAACCGGCTTTATTCAGCATCCAGTTTCAAACACTGAAACAGTAACTTAACATCCGTGAGCATGACGAGGATATTTATTTACATTTATAAAGAAGTAGAAGTAGACAATTCTAGCGTTAACCTATGACAATTTAAATATTCCGTCACATTTGTTTACAGCCAAGGAGTGATATTTGAAAAATTGTTTGCCTCGCATAATGTGGTCGGCGGCTACGCGAATTTGACATCACAGTATTGCTTCTGTGGGCCGTTATCAAATGTCGCTTTATACGACAGGCCATTGAGTTAAAGGCAAAGAATAATGAGGCTGTTAAAGAACATGAGGTAGTTTGATTCAGTTTTTTTTCTCGCGAACATCACTCAATCAAACGAGTGGGCGCATGTAATAATGATCAAACATGATGAATTCAGCATGATTGATTATATATCCTGGAGAATAATTCATGTTCCGTATGGAATCGTATTATTTGAAAGCGTTGCTTCCTAGTTACATTATTTTTTCTCACAAGGAAACTCATGTTACGAATCTGAGTTCAATTTTATTTTTTCGGCACACATAAAGAGAGATCTCCCCTTAGAAACATCACAGCCAAGCTGAAATGAACAGTATCGTGACCCGAGTCACAGAGAGAAGCGCATAGGAAATTGTTAATGTTGGATATCCTCACGTCAAACATTTGAAGCAATATATTTGGCCATAAACCACATCTCACATTTCGAATTAGGAGTCATGCGTTACTTCCCTCAACGATAAAAATATGATATTAACCTCTTCAAATTTGAGCCAGCTGCTCCTTTTTAATGTGTTTTTCAAATTTCCGCGTCCTAGTAAAGAATCCAGTAGAAGAAATTTATAAGCCGTGAAATAGTTGGGTGCACGGCAGTGCACCCGACAAGTTGAGTCATCGGCGGCACTTCCTACCCTTTCCTCGAAGCAATTCGGGCCATTTTTGAATCTCAATTTCGTCGGTGGTATTCATGCTACATATCTCAAATTTCTGCTACACATAGATATCTGCAATTTTAGCAAACAGAATAAATTTTATTTCATTACTGTTCTTAGTTCTGATGTTATTCGGATCCAAACTTCAGCGATTTTGTCACTCACGCACTGACTGACTGATGATCATCAAAACTCTAAGGTACTTCCCTTAGCCATAGAAACCTGAAATTTGGTACGCAGATAACATTTTACCCACATATTTTAAGAAAAGTCTAAAACTCGTAAGTTTCCATATATATACCCTATACCTACCCCTAACATGAAATCGCTTTGTATCCTAATAACTTTATATACATCAGATTTTTATTGTACAGTGAGCTTACTAAGTGTAATTAATGTGTTAAATTTTACTTCTTTCCGTTTCTTACTTTGGAAGTTATTGAAATTCAAAATTATAATTCGACCACGACACCCCGACATCAAAATTTCACTGTACTTCCAGTAATCCTAGAAACAAGTAAATTGGAACAAATATATAGTTTCATCCCTAAATCGTAAGAAAAGTCTAATATTGGAGTTTTTTCCGGTATTTATTTAATTACAATCCCAAACATAAAAAATTCTGGCACATATTTGTTGCTTAATTGCTTTGTTTCGGATGAAGCTACATGCCTGAGAATAATTTTTACTGAAATTGAAAGCATAATATATACTTGTCAAATTCGAAAAAGAGCGAGGGAAATCTTGAATTTTATGTATTTGTAAGTTTGACTAAGCAACAGTTTAAGGTATTTATACAGGTTAACTAATACATGGCGCGCATAATGACCAAGTCACCACAATTTTTTAAATTCTAAATAAATGATCTACGACACCGAGAGAAACGCTTCTGTTTCGCAAAGTGAAGTGAATACACACAGTAAAGTGTAGACTTGGCTCAGAAGGAGGTCTCATAACTTTTTTGTCACTATACAAACACGAGACTTGGCCTTTTTTTACAAGAATTGTTTTTGTGGGATGAGGTATTGTTACGTACTGTTTTCGATTTTGCGTAGTTTCTTCTTGTACGTAATTGGCAATATCTTTTTTTTCTTGCGCCTCGTTGACATCTAGGTGATTAAAGTGGGGAAGGTACTAGGGAGTAGGAACGGGAAGGAATTCAGCCATGGACCTTTCGAAGGAACCTTCTCGGCATTCGCCTAGAGTGATTTCTGGAAACCATAGAAACCGAAATTTTGATGGTTGGATGGGGATTGTGACCTGCTTCCCCCTGTTGCCAGGCTTCTTATCCAACTGGCTTCATCTGAATCATGCTGATCCCGAGTGATCTCTTCTTAAATTGTTGTCCCCATGGACAATGTGCATTGAAGAGCAAAATAATCGACGAGTTGTACAGTAGAAAATCATTGCTCCCGACAACGCTGCGACACGTGACCACAAAAAGCGTACATCGATTTGTTTTGTATGTTGATTAAACGCTAGGCTGAAAAGGGCAGAGCTTTGTATCATTCGACTGTACATCTATACATCTTCACAGCAATCAGTCGATACACGAGACAACCGACTGCTATGGGTGGCAACCGGGAACACAACAGCATGAAAATGATATTGAAAACTTTGTAACTTTGTTAGATGTGGGTTTTTGCTTCAACATGTAACATTACTAAGAGATTAATCCATACTCGAAGAGATTTTCATCTTTGGTAGTATCGATGGGATCTGCACAAAAATTCAATGCTTGCAACTTCATTGGAGGTGGGTTTTAGAACAGAATGTTAACCGAAGCAGTTAAACCAAATTTAAAGAGGTTGGGTAATTTTTAGGGATCTGTACCAAACAGAAAAAGAGATGATCTTTTGCGGTCGCTTCCCTTTTTTTCCGTTTGTCTGCCACAGGACTCTAGCACGTAAACGGAATATGCTGAAGACTTCAAAATTTTCCAAAGTGATGTATTTCGTCCATCCAAAACGGAATAGCGTATTTAAAACTATGTTCTGTGGGTCTGTCAGAGAGATAAAGGCGATAGAAAATTTTTTTTCCCATCCCAACTGCTTGTGTAGATGTTTAAAGCTCATTTAACAATGAACTAAGATTTTTAAATTAACAATTCTTTTTACTAAAAAATAGACATCAGCGGCCGTCAAATTATCTATCATAAATCACTTTTGTTACAGAGTATATATCAGAAATGGTATTACCCAATAACTTGAAATATGTCCCCAATTCCTGCATTTAAATGGCAAATATTAAATACATTTATACATAAGGTAATTTTTAAGTTCCAAGCAAAACAAACATTTTTTAAAAAAATTTGAGTTTACTTTACCATAATTTAATACTATTTCATTGAAAGTGCTTTTAATTCAGAATGTATTGCAACCTAAATGCGTGTCATTGAATTTTAATCACACTTAACGATTACACGAATAGCGCGAGCTACAATGTGACGCAACATTGGGAGTCGAGAGGCGTTGTCCACAGCCTAATCTGAAAAAAAAAATAATCAATTTTTGAATTTATATCAAGTGACCACCTTCTGACTTTTCACATACTAGATATGGAATCCTGATTACGCTAGGTTCGACTCACATTTTCCCGGTTATTTGATCGGTGGTGACAATCACATTAAACCATTGTCGTAGATTAGACAGTAGAGAACTGCTTGTGCTCTTAATCCTAAAGTCCAAATCGATGTGAAACGTTTTCGTCGAAGGTACACGACCATTTCTGTAACACAAGTTGCATTAAAATTTTGACCGCCTTTCGCCACTGAAAACACGAATTAGAACTTGGTTTATATACACTCCTGGAAATTGAAATAAGAACACCGTGAATTCATTGTCCCAGAAATGGGAAACTTTATATACACATTCCTGGGGTCAGATACAACACATGATCACACAGACAGAACCATAGGCACATAGACACAGGCAACAGAGCATGCACAATTTCGGCACTAGTACCGTGTATCCTCCTTTCGCAGCAATGCAGGCTGCAATTCTCCCATGGAGACGATCGTAGGGGTGCTGGATGTAGTCCTGTGGAACGGCATGCCAAGCCATTTCCACCTGGCGCCTCAGCTGGACCAGCGTTCGTGCTGGACGTGCAGACCGCGTGAGACGACGTTTCATCCAGTCCCAAACAAGCTCAATGGGGGACAGATCCGGAGATCTCGCTGGCCAGGGTAGTTGACTTACACCTTCTAGAGCACGCTGGGTGGCACGGGCTACATATGGACGTGCATTGTCCTGTTGGAACAGCATGTTCCCTTGCCGGTCTAGGAATGGTAGAACGATGGGTTCGATGACGGTTTGAATGTACCGTGCACTGTTCAGTGTCCCTCGACGATCACCAGAGGTGTACGACCAGTGTAGGAGATCGCTCCCCACACCATGATGCCGGGTGTTGGCCCTGTGTGCCTCGGTCGTACGCATTCATGATTGTGGCGCTCACCTGCACGGCGCCAAACACGCATACGACCATCATTGGCACCAAGGCAGAAGCGATTCTCATCACTGAAGACGACACGTCTCCATTCGTCCCTCCATACACGCCTGTCGCGACACCACTGGAGGCGGGCTGCACGATGTTGGGGCTTGAGCGGAAGACGACGTAACGGTGCGCGGGACCGTAGCCCAGCTTCATGGAGACGGTTGCGAATGGTCCTCTCTGATACCCCAGGAGCAACAGTGTCCCTAATTTTCCGGGAAGTGGCGGTGCAGTTCCCTACGGCACTGCGTAGGATGCGACGGTCTTGGCGTGCGTCCGTGCGTCGCTGCTGTCCGGACCCAGGTCGACGGGCACGTGCACCTTCCGCCGACCACTGGCGACAACATCGATGTACTGTGGAGACCTCGCGCCCCACATGTTGAGCAATTCGGCGGTACGTCCACCCGGCCTCCCGCGTGCCCACTATACGCCCTCGCTCAAAGTCCGTCAACTACACATACGGTTCACGTACACGCTGTCGCGGCATGCTACCAGTGTTAAAGACTGAGATGGAGCTCCGTATGCCACGGCAAACTGGCTGACACTGACTGCGGCGGTGCCCAACAGCTGCGCAGCTAGCGTCCTTCGACGGCCAACACTGCTGTTCCTGGTGTGTCCGCTGTGCCGTGCGTTTGATCATTGCTTGTACAGCCCTCTCGTAGTGTCCGGAGCAAGTATGGTGGGTCTTACACACCGGCGTCAATGTGTTCTGATTTCAATTTCCAGGATTGTATTTTTTAATATAAGTGCACATTAAACTCATGATTTAATATATACGTTGCAAGAATATCAAACTAAGAGAACGGGAGTGATGTCATTGAAAGTAATAAATATAGGAATACGTATTTCGCAATCAAAGATGATGATAAAATCACACAGTACGGGAACAGGCGCAAATGGGTAAACATCTAATATTCCAGCATCCATTGGAGGATTTCATCATTAACCACCTAATTGTTGTCACGATATTGATTAGTAATGCATTAATAAGCTGTGTTTCTTTGTAGCACATATTCTGATCTCTGCCTAATCAGGTGTTCAAAAGATTTTAATGCGATGCATGGAGCGTTTCCAATCAGTTTACTAAACAGACAAACATATCAATTTCGTACCATTGTAACGTACTTAAATGTAACGTCTCTATTTTGTATAATAGTTTAAATATATTTATATACTTTATTGCCTCTTATTTCCAGCACCAGACCAGTATATAGAGATTTCCTTAAACCCTCTTTGTCCGGCGCTGGTTTTAATATGATACTCACGCTGAAAAATCAAAATTATTATTATTCCAATTCTTATAATATTTTACTATTAATAATCCCGCCAGGATTCTTGTGGCTTCTCCAGTGAGCCAAACTGTTTCATCTCTTCTTTCAAACTTATCCATTCCAAAAAACCAAAACTCTTCCTGTCCATTCAAATCTTCTCTTCAACAACTCACTCTTAACTCTTCTTTTATTTTTCAGAGATCTCATTATTCATCTTGTTATTCTTTGACCTTTGAACTTAAAAATTCCAAGTTAACACACACCATTACAATTTATTAAATAAAAAATAGCTTAATTAATGTAAAATCACACAAATTTGAGTTTGTGTACCTCACACCATCAATACTTGACCAAACCACCAAAGCACGGTCCATTTTAGTTTTGCCATGATCGTAAGCATTTCTTCGACTGGATGAGATTTAATTGAAATGGTCTACAGAAAACATCTTACTGCAACAGATTCCATTCTGTCTGATGTTGGACATAGATAAACAGTTCGAAAGGATCTTGGTTGCTATTACTTTGTTGAGAACTACCAGAGAATACGCGGAAGAAATAGAACCTTCTGACTGGAAAATAGCGCAGGTGATTCCCGTTTTCAAGAAAGGAGATCGGAGGAATTATCGACCCATATGTCTAACATCTGTTTGCAGTAGAATTCTGGAGCATGTCATATGCTCTAACGTTATGAAGTTTCTAGAAGAAAACGAGTTACTTACAGCAAACCAACACGGATTTCGGAAGAACCGATCGTGTGAAACGCAACTGGCTCTATTTTCGCATGACGTAATGAAAGTTATTGACGCAAGATCACGAGTTGATACTATTTTCTTGGATTTTAAGAAAGCATTTGACTCTGTACCACACAACCGAATTTTAGCGAAGATTCGAGCGTATGGTATATCTGATCAGATTTGCGAATGGATACGCGATTTTCTAACTGGTTGGTCACAGTATGTCGTTGTTGACGGGGAAGCCTCTTCTAAGCTAGATGTTACTTCGGGCGTTCCTCAAGGAAGTTGAATATTACCACTTCTTTTTTTTTTTAATTTTTATAAACCATCCCGGTGAAAACGTTAATTGCAGGATGCGATTTTTTGCTGATGATGCACTTATTTATAGGGAAGTGAGGTGCTCTGACGATTACTTAGAAATTCAGCGCGATCTGGATGTTATTTCAGAATGGTGCCGTAAATGGCAGCTTACACTTAACTGCAAAAAGTGCAAGGCAATGAAAATAAGTAATAAAAAGACACCATTTGCTCACGAGTACAAAGTTAACAATTCAGTTGTTGACACTGTGGATTCCCTGAATTATCTATGTGTAACAGTACAAAGCAACATGAAATGGGACTTGCACATATCTTCCGTCGTAGGCAAAGCTAATTCTAAACTACGATTTATAGGTCGTATTTTGAGAAGTTGTAATGCTCATACAAAGGAAATAGCGTACAAAACATTAGTGCGTCCGCATTTGGAATACCGTTGTGGAATTTGGGGTCCGTATCGCAAGGGATTGATTTACACGTTAGAGAAAGTACAGAGAAGAGCCACTCGATTCGTGACTGCTAGTTACAGTCCTTACGTAAGTGTCACAGAGCTGATACGCGGGTTGGGCTGGGATTGTTTGGCGGACAGACGACGTCGTTTTCGTTTGAATTTGTTGGAGAATATGCGAAAATCTTTAATTTACGAAATACTTCTTCCGCCAACCTATTTAGATCGCAATGACAGGAGGGATAAGATTCGAGAAATAAGATGCCGTACTGATACATGTATGTGTTCCTTCTTGCCTTGTTCTGTTCGGGATTGGAATGCACTGAATTAGGATTGGTGCTTAGCACCCTCTGCCATCCAAAGTATTTGTGATTTGCAGAGTATAGATGTAGATGTAGAAACTACAACTTTTTCAATACTTTTTTCGATCTTTCTTGCTATCAAGATATTACATTGTAGTTTAAATATTTAAATAGCAGAAGACGACCACTGTTTTTGGTTTTAGTAGTGGAAATTCTGTCAATCAGACGGATTTCCTAACGTAAAGAGAGAGAATAACAATTTTATTCAAATGCGAAAATATTAGAAATGGAGAGTTCATCGCTGAGTCGATGAAGACTTAACCTAGCACAAAACTTGAGTTCTAAATAAAACCTTTGAGATTAGCTTTACGCACGTGAATCACACATATAGCGAACGGTAACAATATTCTGTTGTATTTTTCTTCTAAATTCCACGAATCGCTGTGAACAGCAAAATATTGTTCATAAGTTCTGTTCAGGTCTTAAAGTGTACATGTAATTGTTTGTAATCGAGACCAAAGTTCCTTAAAAATGATATACAGTGAAGATATGAAACGTTTGCTCCATCTATCAGCGAAGATGGTAAAGTTTGGTGTTATTGTAACTTGCGTCATCGTGTTTGTGAAAAGTAAATTTCTGACGTGGTAACTATAGATTACTCTACTGTATGGAAAACCACCTAAAAACCGTAATAACTGTGGCTGACATGCGGTACGGAGATTTCAGGCCACGTCTGCGTAACCGTGAGAAGTATATCAGCCAGGAAGGCTATATTAAGGCTGGATTCATGCAGGTTACACGTATCAGGATTCAATGCAGCTTGCTTCGGATTTTTCATCACTACCTCTGTAGTTTTTCACAGATGTTTCAACTATAGAAGTGTATAGGAAAATTACACAGTTAACTAGGGAGAAAAGAAAGAATATGAAAGGTGATAAAGCCAAAGCAGATCGAAAGCTCACAACACTGCATAAACCGTTACACTTATATCGCATTTCGTGGGTCATGCAGTAAGCATAATATTCTTATTTGTAAATGTAGTAGGAGGAAGAGATCGCCAAATATAGAGGAGAACATTCGGCTGGCTAGGGACTAACACCTGCGAACACAGATGCATAATGTAGACTTACCCGTCACCACCCACACATGGCCGTCCGGAGTGCTGCATAATTCCTGGGCTCCGTGTGTCTTACCCCAGGCCAGACCACAAGACGCCTCCTATATTGCTTCTGAAGCGAAAGGTCTGTTGCAGCTTTCCATTTCAAGAAAACTTCATTCGCACCGCGTCATCAATTCAGTAATGATATTTGTCTACTGTCTAAATATTAGTAAAACCAACTTAGATAGAGAAGTCACATGATATTTTTGAACATATTTAAGTAATTTTTCGGTTTTTTTTCCCAATAGTAAATCTTTGGACTAGTACCTTACTTCTTAATATCCCGCTGTAGCCTTCTGATTTCCCACACTTCTGAGTCACATGTTCTCTATCATATGCATAAAATAAGCTAAGCTTCAGTTTCATTTACAGGTACTCGCTTCAACGCAAATATCTTAAAATTTAACCCAACATCCTGTACATTTATTGTACGAGCCAATGATGCCAATCTGAAACTAAATTTTCAGAACCCTTCTATAGCTTCAGTTTAACTTCCTCCTGACATTCTGTAAGTTCTGGCAACATTCCAATATATCCATGTATTCTACGTAAGTTATTTCAAAAAATTGTGCCAGTGTTGGATTTTAGAATGTTTTTCCATTTCTAACACGCAGTTTAGCTAGTATTTATCTGCCTCTGATATTACCATTGTGATTCACTTATTCAGTATCAAAGTTCTCAAACTTCTTCTACTATATTTGTTTGTTAGCTTATATTCATAGGTACCCTAAGCTTAGTAATTAGCTATTTAGAGAAACTAGAATTGAAGGTTTTTTTTTTTTTTTGAATGATGCAATCGGTAAGTAAGTTGGAAGAAGTGGTTACACACAACTTCTAGCTACCATGTTGATAGCCAAATTCCTGGATTAAATCCGAAACCTCTAAACAATCGACCAGGAGTGAGTGTTTACGATACTATAAACGTTGATTCGTCCGTAGCATAAAGAGGGTAAACTTTGGGGTGTCTTTCGGTAAAGTAGCCGTGAATTGGACGCAATGGAGTTTCCCCCCGTTATTTCATTTCTACACCATTAGTAAGACACTACAACAAAAGTCATTCATTTAGACATACAATGACATTAATTGTACAGGTGAATGAAACGGGAAACAATCTGAGACAGGATTTTATTAAGGAGATGCTGCAGAAGAATATCATCATCCATGGTAGTTCACATACATAAGGATACCAGATATCCCAAGAAATCTTGTTTTGTTATTTCTCTTGCCAAGATGGCCGTAAGACTTGGTAAAAAAAGCAGCTAGTATTAGTTTTGGTGCTTAGTAATTATAAAGTTTAAAAACGTTTCAAAATGTGATCTCCTGGTATACCACACTTAAATACATAAAGGAATATCTTGTGGCTTTACGAATTCTTGTCACAGTTTCAAATTGCCTCCACCCCTATCGATGCTGGACCTACAGGTTAAAGTTGAATCCGAACCATGGAGTGTCTTAGCGTGTTCTCAAAGCTTTTCCAGAGGCGAATCTGAGGTTAATGTATCATAAAAATTCGTCACCAGATTGGATTCGATCCGACGACGCTGAACCTTGACGTGTGGCACATGATTAATTTGTAATAAATTCGAAATAATATTCTCTAATAAATATGTTAATAATATTATAATTTCCTTTCTTGTTGATATCCTTTAATGTTGGACGTCATGGAAAATAATTCATAATTAAAATCGGTCGCTTTTGATACAGATATTAATGAAATTAATAAAAAACACATTACACGCGGGATGATATTACTTTTATTTGAATTATAGATCAAATGAAGTTAATAAATTCACAAACTGTTTATCGATATGGCGTCTGAACTTCAGTCGAATTCATTGGTAGTGTCGTTAATCAAACAAGTTAACAAAACAATCGTCATATGGTACATTTATGTATCACGAATTTAATTGATAGTCAACCAAGAATAACTAACAGGCCATTTACAAACGGCGAAAGTATACCGAAAACATTATGCAGCACGTGAAAATTTTTATCGACTGATTTTAATCGACAGGGCTACATATAATGGCAATAATGTACAGATTTTGTTTTGTATTGGATGGAGGGTCAAGTGTTTTATATTGCCATGTAAATGTCTCACCAATCGTCACTAAGTTGGAGCACTACGATCTATGTCGTTCACGCCCACCTTTCTGAACGGTAATATGGCTCTTCATTATGGCACCGTATTGTCTATTCGAGCGTATAGCAATACAGTTTCGCTGTTCACTTGCAGCGAGCAAAATGGTATAGCTCATATACCAGAACAAAACATTTGACTATTCACTATCCTGGAAACTAACTCGCAGACAAACTCGTCAATGTGTAGCAGCCTGTCTGATATCACAGCGATATCCCCTGCTCTTATCATCTTCCGCTGCAAAAATTTTGGCGTCTCCTTCTTCATTTGTAACAATCCAGGCGAAGTTAAAACGTCTTATCTCGATGATTGGTCGAGAAAATGAACAAAATTCAACAATAATTATTAACAACCCTTATTATTGATGATTTTTAAGCGCTATATATTTCCTGTCAATCTTTTTATTTAGTCGCTTGTTTTCAATGGCTGCTTATACTCTACGGTTCCATACTGAAATGTTGAAGTTGCACGACTTAATGCCATATTATCTTACCTGACGTTCCGAAACAACCCTATCTGTACATTCTCTTAAAAACTTTTCTTGTGCAAGAGCATTGCGTCCGCTGTTGTGTCTTTCGTTAAGAAGCGAAACTAAATGTAGATTGCACATATTCACTCATGTGCGAAATCCTAATGCAATGCGAGTTCTCACTGCATTGTCGTGATGAGTCTATCTGCACTGAAGAGGTCCTTTCGCTACTGCATGTTTGCGTGGAGTCACTTTCTTGAACCAACGTGTTGCGTGAGCAGTTAACGCTCTGGCTTCACATTCGGGAGGACGCGTTTCGAATCCCTGTCCGGGCATCATATTTGGGTTTTCCATGATTTCCCCAAATCACTCCAGGTGAATGCTGGGATGCTTCCTTTAAAAGGTCTTGGCCGAATTCCTTCCCGTTCATTATCCCCAGTCCCTTCCCGCCTCTAATGACATCGACATCGACAAGGCGTAAAAAAAACACTTTCTTGACTTGGCGACAGATACATTTACAGGCACCTACAATCATTAAACAGTCTATAGTTTTTGACAGTATATAATTTATTTATTTATTTTAAAAATGTACTCGTCGTTTATCTATTTCATCCTTCAGCCTGGGTGCATTAACCACTAAGCTATGTGATCGTTGATTTAAGTAAGTAAACCTCACTGCTTAAAAGCATAGCTCATTTTATGTATAAGAAAAGCTTGTTAGTGTGTACAAGGCAAAATAATTTTTATTACCATCAAATTAATGACCAATGTCACAATTTTAATTTTTATTTATAACAGTTTCCCTTTGATTCATCTCAGATCTGGGAATTCATGAAAACCTTGTTTACTTGAAGCCGTGCGGTAGTCCTGCAGCCACCTGTTGACTTGGAATTTCAGTTGATCATACGTGCCGCTGCCCACACAGCCGTATCACGTAGCGGTGGAAAGCATGTAAATTGCTCTTGCGTCGAGGCCTGTGGATTAAAGCAGCGGGAACATTATTTATCCATTGACATCCGGGTCTCACCGCAGCAGCAAAGGTTTCTCTTCTAGTGGGTGGCTTAATTAAATATGGTGTACTTGTTAAAAGCTCAATGTATGCTACGAAACTAAGGAAAGGAAACATCTAAATAAGCCAAAATCCATTAATAAATAAAATGTTGTGAAAAATGCTGATCGATGCTTACTTGAGTTTCAAAATACTTAAAGCAGGTCGTGGTGATTCATTTACTGCCTACGGCGCTGGTAACCATCAAACACCTGTTATGTGCCTTATTTACTCCCTCATGTCCTAAGCATCGTCGTAATCACTGCGTATTGTGGCTCATTTTTATTTTTTGTCGCATTGGGTGAGCGGTAACGTTGGTCTTCCTAGGTTACTGGAAATCATTCCTGGCGAATATTGGCTTACTTGCTACAAAAGGCTATGGCAGAACTCCTTCTCATTCTTTGCCTCATGCCCCCCTCCCTTATCTTCTATTAGTTCTAATGACCTTTATGTCAAAGAGCCATAAAGCTAGAACAAACATATATATCATTATTCATTATTATTGCTTGCGTTTGGATTCATTAAGATTTTCATCATGGCTTGTAGTTAAGAACCATATATATTATTTATATAAGATGTTTTTTCTGTCTCAAACCATTATCTCCCTTGATAACTAACTGAAATGTATGAATGAGGTATCATTTTAAAGCTTAAGATCTACACTTTGATCACATCATATTTTAAGAAAGGAATTTTTCATAATTCAACCCTTAAAGGGCAAAAATGTCAATATTTCTAAAATAGCATTTACCTCCCTGTTTCCTAACCGAAATCGATCAATGAAGTATCATTTTAAAGATTAAGATCTCCGATTTAGTGACATAATAGATTAAGAAAGGAGTTTTTCGTAATTCGACCCTTAAAGGGTAAAATCATCAGTATTTCAATAACATATTTTTTTTTTGTTACGAGTTATTTATCTCCCTTGATATCTAACCAAAATCGAGAAATGAGGTTTAAGGTTTAAGCTTTGGTCAAATCATATTTTAAGAAAATAATTGTTCCTAATTCAACCCTTAAAGAACAAAGGTATAAATATTTCTACAACGAATTTTGGGTCACAAGCCATTTATCTCCTTTGATATCGAACCGATATAGGTAAATGAAGTATCATTTTAAAGATTAAGACTTCCGCCGTGGTCACATCATATTTTAAGAAACGAATTTTTTGGAATTCGACCTTTAAAGAATAAAATTATCCTTGTTTCCATAGCATATTTTTTTGTCACGAACTATTTATCTCCATTGATATCCAACTGGAATCGAGAAATGAAGTATTATTTTACAGATTAAGGTCTCTGCTTTGCTAAAATCGTATTTTAAGAAAGGAATTTTTGAAATTCAACCCTTTCTACAACGCGATTTTGTATTACGAGCCATTTATCTCCCTTGATATCTAACCAATATAGGTAAATGAAGTATCATTTTAAAGATTAAGATCTCGACCGTGTCACATCATATTTTAAGAAAGGAATTTGTCGGAATTCGGCCCTTAAATGACAAAGGTGTCAATACAGGGTGCTTCAAAAATGACTTTACAACTTTGAAAATTCATATAAAATTTATGAAACAAGGTACAGAGCTGGTTTTGGTGTTGTTTTAAAGGAAAACACTTCAAGTTTTGACTCGCGTAGTCCGCTAGGGCCTAATCGCGCCGCACAAGCGCTAGCGGCAGTTACGTTAAAGACGGCTGCCTTCACTGGACCCTAGCGTGCTAGCTGTGTGTTTTGGTTTGAAGAATCGAAGTCTGCGACAACAGTTCAGCGTAATTTTCGTACCAAGTACGCTAAAGATCCTCCTAGTAGGCCTACAATTTATGAGTGGCATAGATGTTTTGTCTCAGTAAAACATAAAAAATCCGCAGGTCGTCCAAGCACATCTGACGAGGTCGTTGAGCAAGTGAGAAAAAGTTTTGCCAACAGCCCTACGAAATCGACCCGGCGTGCATCTCGTGAGCTGCAAGTCCCACATACGACTGTTTGGCGTGTGTTGAGAAAACGTTTGCATTTGAAACCATACCGATATTCGCTTTTACAAGCAATTAAAGACACTGATAAGATTGCACGTAGGAACTTCTGTGTGGATATGTTAAATCGAGTGGATGATGATGAACATTTCTTGGACAACATAATCTTTTCTGACGAGTCAACTTTTCATTTAAGTGGCAAGGTTAACACATTGTGGTGGGTGCCTTGGTGGGCAAACCACATTACAATTATCTTTCATACCTTTATGATTAATAATTGTGGATTTTTAATTTTAATTTTTATGAAGGAGTGGAAATTTATTAATTTAGCAAGAATCTCGACGTTAGTTGGAATTTAGGAAAAATTGTCACAATATGACATTTATTTTCTTATTACTGGCGATTACAAGTCTGAGCGAATTTACCGTTAACATTAACACAATTTGGCAAAATCATAAAAGCAACGCTCAGAGTTACAATTAGCCGTCATGAGCAAGCAAACAATTGTATATTTACTTTTAAATATCTCAGAATCAAAATGCAAGAAATAATGACAACTGGAAACAATGAAAAATACAAGTTATGACTACCTCAGACAAAGGCATCATAATACTGTGACTTTACAGTTAAAAAGAAAATAATGGGCGCCAGAATGAACAATATATCATTCGAAAATAACTAGTTCTGGCAAATTATGCCGGTAGCTCAGGGGTTTTTACAATTACAAAGTGAGAACATGGACCTATCCTCTCAAAGTCGCTTACGGGTTCTGTTTCACGGAATGCACAATCACATGGCTTGGTCGTAATAAATTACCATTGTAGTTCTGCGTCTGATGTCTGTGATGAGTGTAGCGGACCCACGATATGTGAGATTATCTCACAAGTCGGCTATAGGCATCTCTGGTCTGGCAATGCGCATCATCGCATTACCGGCTGTGTTGCGGTGATAACCTTGCTCCAGCAAGGCAAGCTGCGGTTTAGCGAAAGAAGTCAACTTTCCAAGTCAACCTCAGACTGGTGCGATCGAAGTTAGAATGTAGAATCCCAGCTCCTCGCTCTTCGGTCCACGAGGAAACTTCTTGCTCCGCCCATTTGTAGTCTCGAAGCTCACATACAACAAAAATTCCCAGGATTTTGAGTTATACGCTCATTTTGATTGGACCTTCAGGTCGGCACCTAATGTCACGTGATATCCTCGATATGTGATTTGGCCAAAGAATCCAACAGAGGTCGGACATATTCGGCTAAGTTCGCCGAAGCGAGAGAACATTCGGGTTTCGGACGGCAGGCTTTTCCCGCCAGGAGAGTGACGTCGTTGACCGCCCATCCCCAGGGAGCAGGGTGTGTGGTCTGGCAAATCCCAAATCCGCGACTTTTTGTCGCCAAGGCTCGGGAACACCAAGATTAGCTTCAAGCCTACATAGCTCAATAATTCTTGAATATTCGCTTTGCTACTATACACCGTATAAGTTCACCATTTCATTACAGTCCTCACTTGGAATCTTGCGTACTTTATAAAATTACAACAAAAATCTATTCACGTGGTCGCCCAAGATTTATGTAAATTACTCTTATATTATTACATATATAATAAAAATGCACCTTGTAACGTGGCGACAGCGCGGCTCGTTACAACATATAACTGTAGGATTTGGGGCAGTGAAAATCCAAGTGAAACATTTCAACATGTTCGTGATAGCCCTAAAGTGAACGTTTTTTTTGCGTTGAGCAAGAGCAAAATGTACTGCCCTTTTTTTTCCAAGAGAGAACCATGAACAGGATAGTGTACCTTGATATGTTGCAACAATTTTTGATACCAAAGATCGATGAGGATGACAGAGATCGAAATGTTTTCTTTATGCAAGATGGCGCACCACCACACTATCTGACTGACGTCCGGGATTTTCTCAATGACCGCTTTCCAGATCAATGGATAGGCCGTGATGGACCAATTGCATGCCCCCCCCTCCCGTTCCCCAGACCTGACACCGCTAGATTTTTTCTTCTGGGGTTTCATAAAAGATATGGTGTACGTACCTCCTTTGCCGGCCACTCTACCTGAACTTAGAGCAAGAATTTACGCTGCTGCTGAGCAAGTTACACATGAAATGCTAGTGCGAGTCTGGGAAGAAATCGACTACCGATGGGATGTCTGCAGAATAACCAACGGAAGCCACATAGAACATCTATAGTTTAAGGTAAAAAAACTTGAAGTGCTTTCCTTTAAAACAACACCAAAACTAGCTCTGTACCTTGTTTCATAAAATTTATATGAATTTTCAAAGTTGTAAAGTCCGTTTTGAAACACCCTGTAGTTCTACAACGCGTTTTTGTGTCACGAGACATTTACTCCCTTGATATCTAACCGATCTAGATAAATGAGGTACTATTTTAAATAAAGTCTCCGCCTCGGTCACATCATATTTTAAGGAAGGAAATTTTTGTAATTTGACCCTTAAAGGGTAAAATTATCATTATTTCAATTGCGTATGTTTTTGTCACGAGCTATTTTCCTCCCTTGATATCTAATCGATATAGAGGAATGAGGTATTATTTTAGAGATTAAGATCTCCGTTTTGACCAAATCATATTTTAAGAAAGGAATTTTACGGAATTCAACCCTTAAAGTACAAAATTATCTTTATTTCCGTAACGTTTTTTGTATCATGAGCCTTTTATATCCCGTGATATATATCCGGAATAGATAAATGAGCTATCATTTTAAAGATTAAGGTCCTCTGCTTTGATAAGAACGAAATTTTTTGGAATTTGACCTTTTAAGGAAAAAAATAATTACTGCGAAATTTGCGCATATGAGACAGTTCAGAGCCAAGCCACTAGATACCAGCAGCAAGTATCATAGAGATGTTAATAAACTGCTTCACTGGCGTCGACTTTTGTTAGACTAAATAAATAAAAAATTGATACGAATGAGGTGGTTCTTCTTTCGTCCCATTACAAACGACCAATATTCAACGTATTAGCGAAATCATCTAGTTTGTCAATGTTCCCAATGGTTACTTACAACCAGAGATTGTCAGTTACTGGGAAGCTTAAGTGTTTTCATCTGAAAGCGATTCGTGTAACTTACGTTTTCTATAATATGTGTATATTCTGTTTGTGAAATGTGTATTTTATGAGACGGAGATTGGATACCGTCCCAGAATCGCCTGCGTGTGGGCAGACGACTTCGTAAAAACCGTAACCCGGACGGCCGATTCGCGAAGTCCAGCTCTCGAACCTATGTAGTACTGTTGTACCTCTTCGATACAGAGTGTTGGCGCATAAGACATCTGTAGATTTGGGAAAACATGCACTAGTCTCCAGACTTTTTTTGTTTATCGTACACTAGCCCGTACCCGCGACTTCGTACGCGTGGATTAAGATTTTTTTTTCCAGAATTAAATATAGAAAGTGGCTAACGAAGGATTGGTCCCAAACAATATCGAGTAGGAATAATATGACAGAAAAGCTATCACTATATCACTGTACCGTCGAACCTGTCTCTTGAAGAGAATCAATTTCCAACATATTTCGGTCACCATTCGATAAGGTCTCAAAATTTCGTGACTACAACTGTTAATCATACTGGGAAAAAAACCTGTGGCCTTCATACAGATTTCCTTATAAAATTCCATCACAACGATATAGCCATTTAGTCGTCAAAACTTAACAAAAAGACAGAGACTTACTTCCGTATTTATAATAATATTACTGTGGTTCACACTTACACACTGACAGCGAACAACACCTGAGGGATCATTATAACGTAAAAAAGTGTACACCTACAACACTACCTATGATTTGCCTCGCATTACACCTCTAATTTTCTAATATCTACAGTTTAACATTCAATCCGAATAACATACGGCCCAGGCCTGACTCTTACGATGAAAAACAATTTTTAAAAATCTTAGCCTCAACGGAGAGTTGAACCGGAGACCACGACGTTCATAAGCAAGCGCTTTAACCACTAAGCTGCCAGTCCACTATATGGAAACACGGTACGGAGACGACCATATCCAACGTGTCTGTCTATCGCCGTATTTCGAAGTTATTAGACAACATGTGTTATTTATACAGATAATTTTTCAACCAAATGTAGACAGTATTTTTTTCCTTGTTTCAAAGGATAAGTGTGCAAAGTTTCATCGAGATCGGATGAAAACTGTGGATTTGTATGAAGAACAAACAAACAAACAACATACATTCATCTTTATATATAAAGATTTATCCTGCGCGAGAGATGTTATGTAAAACAGATTTTTGTTGAAGTGAAAACTTCTATTGGCTTTGGTCAAACACAGACGGAACTGTTGGCCAAAGGGACCACAACGAACAGAGTCCATTGTGCCAGGCTCCAAATCAACAAGAATAGCACATTCTTACCCCTAGAAGCTTGATTATATTATACATTTATCCTTTTCAACTGCGATGTTTGGACGGGGGTAAATTTCGGAGTTCACAACTTCCCATCACCAACATGCTATGACGCGCCGTCACAGAGATGCTATGACGTGTTGCTCTTATGATATTCGCGTTGGGCGCTTTATGGATGTGTAAAATCTTGTGAGTTCGTATCGCCAACATCCTAATGTTAACAGTATATCTGTAGCTATATGTATGACGTGTTACACTTGTACAGCCATGAAAGTATATTTTATACCTGTATCTTATATAAAAAAATGATTTTTTTTAAGAATACTCTTCATTGTTTTTATCCGATTTTGATGGAACTTTGAATACGTAGGCCTATACTTTAAGACAAATAGAAATGAGAATAAAATATTTTTTTTTTTACTGTACCATGTTTTTCTAACGGACTAAGAAGAATAAAATAATTTATCTAATCCTTATGAAGAATAAAACCACATACAGATTTCTAACTTCTTCTAAATTGTACTGAAAACGTATACTTGAAATTTTTGATAGCAATTAAAATACTTGTAAGATTGATAAGGAAAAGCATGCGGCGCACTTGTACATAACTATAAGAAGTATAGAGAGCAGCTAGCAATGAACGAATTTACTTATCAGTTCACATTATTTGCGGTGAAATAAAACTGTTAGTTGAGCTATTACTGCATCAGTTACCTGCTGCATGCCCCCCATTTTTTCGTCGCCAATCTAACAAGTATTTTAATAGCTATCAAAAATTTTTAAGTATAAGTTTTCATTACAATTTAGAAGAAGTTAGAAATCTATATGTGGTTTTATCCTTCGTCAGGATTAGAGAAATTATTTTACACTTTTCAGTTCGTTGTAAAAACATGGTACATTAAAAAGTTTTTTTATTTTACTATTATTTTCTGTTTTTTTGGGGTTATGTGACTAAAATTTGGAACTTATTTTAAATACTTTGATGATATAATCACAGAGACATGCGACAATTTTAGATTTGTTTCAATCTCTTTTCTTACTCTCTGGATCACGCTGCGGCATCGCGATGACTGTTCCTACTACAGCACCGTTTATACAATGTGTTTTCTTTTTCGTTTTCTTCATAATTCTCTTCTCCTTTTTGTTTTTCTTCTTCTATTTTCACATTTTAATGCACTGGCATTCATTTCTGAGTTATGGTCACAATTTCAGGTCTCTAGCTGCACCGTTTATTCAATGTGTTTTCTTTTCCGTTTTCTTCATCTTTCTCTTCTCCTTTTTGTTTTTATTTTTCTTTTTCCTTCATTTTTATGCATTGTCATCCACTTCTGAGCTTTGGTTAAAACTTTAAGTCTCTAGCTGCACCGTTTATTAGTTTGTTTTCTTTGTCCTTTTCCTTTTCTCTTTCTCTTCTCCTTTTTTTTTTATTCTTCTTTTTTCACATTTGCATCTATTGTCATCCACTTCTGAGCTATGTTCAAAAATTTCAAATCTCTAGCTCATCGGGAAGTTAGTTTAAAATCAATTACGAAATTCCACCTGGAGAGACAAAGCCCAAAGCCCAAAAATATGGTTAAACACTGTTTACGATTGATTTACAAAAACCTAAAACCTAATTCGCTGTATTAGCATATGACATTTAAGAACCAGTTACAATTATTCTAACAAATATTTCTTTGTACTTTCTCAGTATTTCGAGCATCCTTGTCATCATGTCATGCGATATCCATGCAATAATACGGGGCAGTCCCAGCCCATTAAACAAAAGTTTACAATATTAATTTAATTTTGAAGCTATGTACTGAGATAAATTTTATCTCAGTACATAGCTTCAAAATTGAAAGCATTCTGGAATTTTCTTTTCCATTTAGTATGTCGATTTCACTGTATACTGTTCAGTACTTTTACAGTATTTTTTTTCACCTTCTATAGTGACATCACAGAATGCACCTTAATTATGTGCGATTAGTGAAAGCAGTAGATGATAAAATAAGGAAACATAAAAAGCGAGATAAGGCCATTAGTTGTGTAACAGATTCCATTCAGAATGGAAATATTTATTAGCTGCACAATAAACGATTACATTCATAAGACCGTTAAACATCTGAAATGTTAATTAAAAGGAGTGGATCTGAACTGTGATACAGTTAATGACACAATCTTGTTAATTTATTAATTTAATTTGCGACGGAGCGTATGTTCCGGTGGAAATTTCTATACGCACTTATTTTAAACTTTTGTCGTGGCTAAGTTATGATGACGTATCTGACCACTGAATAAGTAGAGAAGAAGGTCCAAATACGCGCTACTACTTTTAATTTGGTCCTTCTGATTTACCTGGTCACTCATTATGGATAATTTTGAAGTCACTTACTTCTATAAACGATAATGAAGGTGATATGAGGGTCAAACCTTCAATGACCAATTTTAATTTTGCAAAATCAAAGGATCAAAAAATTGTAAAATGTCTGATTTTCAAGAGGGGGTCAAAATACGGGATAGTTGTATAAATCGGGAAATTTCTCTTGTAATAAATTAAAAAAATTCAAATTTTGGTAAAAAAACTTTAGTAACTTCAAATTTGGCAATCTTCTTTATATATATATATATATATATATATATATAGAGAGAGAGAGAGAGAGAGAGAGAGATTTTCCATTCTAGCACATTCAGACTCTTCCCAACCTTTACACTTGTAGAACTGAATCCAAGAATCCACATTTCGCCTCTGACATCACCTGAAAAGAGTTCATCACAGAAGATGCATGCTGTATTGTCGTCACTAGATTTATCCCCTAGAGAATTCGCCATTGTCATCTTCATTGTCGTCATCAGTAGGAGGGACCCTATAGTCTTCTTCTGAGTCCAACTCTTCGCTCAGCTTACCTAATGTGCTTTTTGGTTTGGCCTAGCAATTTTGAATTCTATTTCTTTGCTGAGGCACCTGATTTCACTTTCACAATCATCTAACAGTTGTTCCAGGCTGTACACTCCACACATTTCTTCAATCACTCGCTGTACGGAGATCCAGATATGGCGCACTTGCGGCCACGATTGCTTTTTCTTTGCAATGTGGGGATCAAAGGTACATCATGTGGACTAACACTTTTGGATATTGAAGCTTGAGCAGTTGGTCGTTGATACAGGATGCTGAATCTTGGTGTTTATATGTCAAGAGCAAGCCCGTTATTGGACCAGCGATGGTAGTCCGTTTTCAGACCATGCAGTACTTCAAGTTGATGGTTTCGGCAGCCATTACAAAACAAACAAATCTAACAGGACATGAGGTCAGATCATGTACTTTGAGATGAGGTGGAAGCCGTTTAATTTACTGATTAAGTATGAAAGAGATAAATTAATGATGATATACCTTGAACAGTTTTGAGTTTTTTTGTAAGCGAATTTTCCGGTAAAACAATTTGCTCCAACGCACGTATGTCCTGGACGAAGTTCATTTGCTCACTCCTCACTTGACGTTCCTTTTGGTGTCATTCTCGTGCCTGCGCACAACTTCCTTTCCCCACTTTCAGTAAGTAGCCCGTATTTTTTTTTTTTTTTTTTAATGGCATTCGGCAACGGAGGCCAGCTCAATGTGTATTTTTTCCAATGTATGGACGCCACAGGACGGACAGGACATTCACACAGACACACAACACTTAACATCCATGCCCGCGGCCGGATTCGAACCGGCGGCATTCGGTAGCCCGTATTTAGATCCTAGCCCGTCTTTGGACCTTATCCTCTACTGTGTATGGTGAGGTAGAATGGGGCCAATATTAAATGTATCAAATACATGGACTGGAGAGCATGCAGAGTATGGCAGTTAGATTTGTCTGTGGAAATTATCGCAGAACAGGATCAGTACTGTGGTCGGAGCGACGCGCTGACCCCGTCACATCCATTCTAGTGCCAACGGTTGAAATGGGAATGCGGAGCTCTACCTCCTTGAATCCTACGGGAAGCGAAAGGATCCTAGGAACCCCATGACCTTACCTTTACCTTGCAATCAGTAACTGATATGATATGGAGCTACGTCGATAGTCATTGAAAGCCTGGAGTTAGATCAAGAAAGTGCTGGGAGTGGCACGTTGATTCAATATAGCTCAGTTTTATTCCCTCTACAGAGTGTATAGGTACCCCAACGCAGGCGGCCAAACTACTGGGTCTTTCTTGTCGGCTGTTGTGAAAAACTAATTATACTACATTAAATGTGGGTCTGCTGTCAGCCAGAAGCAGGATAATGTATTGGACCAACTCTTATGGATCGTCTTGCAACGGATGGGCAGTGTTACAAACTGCTGGAAGTAATTTCGGAAAGCTCCATTTGATTAATAATCGCGACGCCACGGGCGAATGTCACTCAGATATTGCTTCGCTAACCACAAACCGATACGTAATTTTGATCCTCAAATTGGGATGGAATAACCACATGAAAAAATCACATTGAAGTTATCGGCTATTTTAAGGGCTGGAGCAGTTTTAACCACCCGCCACAGGCTGTGATCAATAGCATCATTAAGTACACAGAGCCTGGTGCGTGAACAGTACTGGTAGTTCACACAATCACAGCACAGTTCAATTCCCAGACAGATACCTCTATACACTGCAATACCAGTGGAGAAAGATGGCATTTCCCAACTATTGTACCGAGCGTGGTGGGTGAGTGGTTAACGCTCTCGCATTGCATTCGGGAGGTCGGCGGTTCGAATCCCCTACCGGTCATCCAGATTTGGATTTTCCATGGTTTCCCCATATCACTTAATGCGAATGCCGGGATGCTTCCTTTAAAAGGCCATGGTCGAATTCCTTCCCATTCCTTGCCCCAAGTCCCATCCCGCCTCTAATAACCTCGACGTCGACGAGACTTAAAGCTATAGTAAAAAGAACCATTCTCTTTTATGTATTACAGTCTCTACCAGAAAGAAAAAAAAATACAAATAGACATCAGTATACAACTTATTTCCCTGATCTTATCTTGCCTATTATTACGACTAAGCTCCGTTGCTGCAAGAAGTACTCTCATACAGATGTAACTGATAGTGATTTCTGTATATTTGATAGTAAATTCAGGTGACAATTAATACCTATAGAAACGTATCATGTACAGCACAATAATATTCTTGACGCGGGAGTGCAGGAGATTTATTACGCCTTCGACTTCCGGTAAACGTTATTCAGAATTCGATTTACAAACCACAATCTAGCTGCATACGACGATCCCACTTAGTGCTTTTGTACTGAAATACCAAATTACTTCAGGGAATCAGTCTCATGGGTTATAATACTGTTTACTATGAATTCACCGGAGAGCAGCTTATTTTTGTTCGTCATGTCGATTACCTTGAAATTCTTCCTGTTTACTTTAAGCTGTTATTTATGCCCAGTTTATATTAACTTGATTATCAAAACGAATCTTCTAACAGTCAGTAATACTTCCACTTCCTCTCAGATAACTGATCATCACAGAACAGTCTTAAACTGCTATTAACGTTGTTTTCGGTCGCCACTTACGGGACACCGGATCAGTAGAGGCTTCGATCTTTGAAATGCAGACTGCAGTTAGGAAAAACTTATGAATCATGAATTTTTTTGGGTTCCTCCGTACGCTTGGAACTTTGAGCGGCGATTGTGTTGTACAGAGTCAAATACTGAAAGAATATACGGAAAAATAGCACCAACCATTAGTTTCCACGTAACTTAAAAGTTCAAGACATTACCTGAGAGCCCTCACCAAAATTAAATCATACTTTTCACCTACTGACTTAAAGACAGGTATGGAAGAAAATTATATAGATGAATATTTTTACAGGTAAGTATAAATAGAGAAAAGCGAGTCATGCTGAGATATAAGAAACACTATACCCACAATCGGCTAAAACGTAAATCGACATGGAGTACTCGATCATCGTAACTAGAGTACCACGCTCATATATGGGTCGTAACGAGCGGTAGTATTTATCATTGAACCACTTTATACTTTGTTTGGTCAATGAAATCAGTGATACTGAAATTGTAGGAGCTCAGTAGTATCGTTGAATAAGAGTAGCAGAAAAAGATGATCTGTGAATGTGAGAGTCAGAGAGTATATAGAGAAAACAAGAAAACGGATTGTATTAGTTGTTAGCGAGTTTGCACCGTGAAATAAATTCTTTCTGCTATATAAGAGCTTCTACTTAATATCTGAGGTGAGTATTATTGTTCCTCTATAAAATAAAAGACGCGAAAAAAACATGATTAATTACTTTAACAGTTAACAGTGTACGAAATTTCACGTGAATACGCGATTTACCGATGTTTGCAGCGTTCAAATTTCATTTTTGTTTTCTTTTTTTATTTTAGAATCTGAGCTGAGAGTTGCATGAAGAATGATTCCACGGCAACAATCTCTTGGGTTACATTGTCCCTAGAGTGCAGGGAAGTTTTTGCGCTGAGCGCATCTCCTTCCTAGTCATGTGAGGTTGTCATCAGTGTAGGGCTAGCATTGTTCGACTTGCCAGGTCGTATTTGGTTGCATAAGTTCAATTTAGAGTTGCATCATTTACCAGTTTTACTGGCCATCTTGTATTTTTATTGTATTGAACGTGGGTGCCCAGCTGTTTTATTAGTGGGTTATCGTGATTGGGGCACTGCATGTATAACTTATCTCAACAAACCGTTATGAACCTTCGTGAGTGTATGTCCAAGCATTTAGAGTGTTCTGCAAAAGTTTCTCAAGAAAAATGAATAACGATTAATTATTATCTTTTTTATTGATATTTTTCTCATTACATTCGCGGAATATTTGTCTAGAATGTTTTTAAATAACTGAATTTTATTTTGAATGACGGAAATTTTTACTGTTATGAAAAAGTTTCTGAGTAAAGTACAATTTCATAAACAAATAACTATTATTTATTTGAGTGAACAAAAAAAAGGTTCTGTTGTCACTATGTTCCTGTAACTGCTGCAGAGAACACAGCGTAAACATCTGATGCTCTTCTCCTTACAGGAATTTCTGCATTTAGCCGTCGGAAATAAATAAAAAGCAATGTATAAATTTAAACGAACGATACATTATATCATTTTATATCTCTGCCTCACATTTTTATCTCTGCTACACAACAGACAATAGCATCTTAATGGCATCGCATTTACATATTCTTTTATCAATGAAAGTACACAAAAAAAAAAGTCGATTATTTATTTGAAATTTATATTTCCCGTTAGCAATATAAGCGCAAATAAAGACAATGAAGTTATTCATTTGAAATTTCTTGGTTAGCTAGCAGCGCTGCGGTGGTGGGCAGTGTAGCCAACAGTTCTGGTATCACGGGTTCGCCGAAGTTTTTCGCGCTATCGAGATGACGTCCAGTATCCAGGTATAATGCATTTTATTACCGCGAGGAGTATAAAGTACGCATAGTAAACTTCCGTAGTTTCCTTGAAGGAATTCGCTGCAATTTTTTTTTCAGATTTTATTCTGCGGTTAGGTAGAAGGCGAAAAACGTTGTCCAGCAGAGCTAAGCCCTTAAGAGCAGACAGTCGACGATTCTTCTCTTTGTACTGCCTGTGAGCCGGGGAGAGATCTTTGCGAACGTGTCTCCTCGAGTTCTCCAATACTGGAAGTAATCGAGAGCTGGACACAGCAGACCACGTCGAAGATAAACTCTCTTTTATGTTGTCAAGAAATTTCTGCTATACCAATCGACTATTGTAAAGTGTAGCTTTGAAGTACTACGATCGTTTAACAGCGTACATCGTGTGCAGGTGGTCCAGAAAGCTTTGAAAAGATTGTTTTTTGGGTTTATCTCTTTTCTCTGGTTTTTCAATCAAGTGTATAAAAGAACTGTCGCAGATTCAAATTACTTACATCAGAACTATTTGCTTGGTTGAAGAATTTGCCTTGGATTACTAACTCATCTCTGTTAACTATTCAATATTTGTTCGTTGATGCAATATGAGCTTGAACATTGTAATACTTTCATTCAAATATTTTCGCTATTAGATTTATTTAACCTCCTTAGACGTTTCGTAACAACTCACCGAAGGTATTTAAAAGTGAACTGCCCAAACGTCTCTTGACTAGCCATTGGGAAGTAAAATGAAATCTAAAAACAACAGCAACGACCACTAATAAAAATAAAGTATTCTATTGAAGTAGAATAATTTAGTATATTTACAAAAATACATTTAACTGAGAACGAGCACTTTCGCCGAAGGCAATTTCTAAACACACCTACTTTTGGATATCAACATCTTTTTTTTCTCAAATTCTTCCGGTATTTTCAGCCGCATGCCTAGGTAATTAATTCCAGTGTCTTACTATCTTTCCCATAAAAGAATATTTTCCCATCACGCTATCCCCAAATTTAAATGCGAGTATTTCACCAAGCTAAGTGGGTGAGCGGTAATTCTCGGGTCTAGTATTAGGAAGAATGCAATTATTTTTCCGACTGTAACGGCAACGATAAGTTTGAGTCCTCTGTAAGGACCAAACCGATGAGTAGAAAGCAGAATAACCCTTGCTATGGTCCTCAGGACGTCAGAGCTTCTACTTCTGCAGCTCTATTGACTGCCAATAGTGTCAGCTAAATCTGTTCAACATTTGTTCTGGTTCGCAACGTCTAAGAATGAGGTAATAACAACTGCAATGAAGTCTTCATGGGTGTACCGCCGGATTGTGTTGTGGCAACACGATATTTCGACGACTAGGTCCGTCGTCTTCTTCAGGTACGAAATCATCTGTACTGGTCGGCTGACCGACAGATACTGAGCAGCTCGGGTGCCACACTTCCTTATATGACGCGAACGGCTCCGTTCGCGGCATATAAGGAGGTGCGGCACCTGAGCTGGTTCAGTATTTGTTGGTCAGCCGACCAGTACAGATGTTTTCGCACCTGAAGAAGACGACGGACCTAGTCGTCGAAATATCGTGTTGCCACAACACAATCCGGCGGTACAACTGAGAAGACTTCATTACAGTTATACGCCTGGAAAGTCTCCGTTCGTTCAACAGTATAACTTATTTCTAGTTTTTTTGTTCTGTGACTACCACACTACGCGTCGTCGACCACAGAGAACATTAAAACAGCAAATTTTGCACAGATGATTCCCGCTCTCACCAAGACATTGGTCTGTCCCCGCCTGTTCAGCCTCCATTCCCAAGGCAGGTGTCCCACGGATTCTTAACGAGTCGTCACATGCTGTCACTTACACTGCCACCCTGATATCAGTTTTGCGTGCTTTATCAAGGCTAATGCCGGGATGGTTCTTTCAAATGGACAAGGTCGAAATTCTTATTCTCAGCGCTTTATTGATGTCAAAGATATGTAAAACCATATTGATAAATTACTAAGTGAGATGATCAATAATTTATCAAAAACGTTGAAATTTAGTAAAAACACTGAAATTTACTGAAAACGTTGATACAATTTAAAGTTTAAATTTGTGAAGGCCTAACGCAGGCGGGTACAGGAAAGGGAAAAAATGGGTGTTTAGAGGAAATTTCCACCGGAGCGTGCGCTCCATCGCTAGTAAATCAAATTAAAAACGTGCTAATTTCCTTCGTAATTCCTTCCCTACCAGGTACTACTCATAAATGTGCAACCAATATCGATGCGCGTCTCATCGACAATAAACTCTGTGTACACACCCAGCACTCTCTTTATCGACTCCTATCTTCTAATGACTCCCTGCCCTACTCAGTTATCATATCAGTTACAAACTACAAAATTCGTGTGAAATAATGCAGTCTATTTTGCGATGGAACGTGGGCCCTTACAGATTTACATACCGTGAAATGACGAGGCGAAAAAAATAATGGAAATAAGCTGTAACACAGATAATAAAGAATATTCATATTCCTTGGAACAGAAAATGAGTAAAATGGAAGAAAACGAAAATCAGTTAGATATAGACACCTTCACCATGCAGAAGATTGTGGGTAACAGAGAATGTATGTAGACGTACATTTGTTTGTGAAATGAGTCAAAACAGCGAAGAGAGATGGCAATACGCAAGTCTGCTCTTTCAGGTACTCTCTCTGACCAATTTTGTTAAGTAAAGGTGAATTCCCTTTTTGCGTCGTAATGAGAACTTGTGATGTGGGCGTGATATGCAGGAAGTAATATGATGATATCTGTATGCTTCGTAATATCTTTGAGTGGCTGTGGGCTGTACTGCTTAGTATTTCGCGTAAAAGGTTTTTTTTTTCTTTTCCACTCTGCCTCTTGAAATGCAGCCATATATTTACATTCTAAAGAAAGAAAACAGTAGTATCTAGACGTAGTGTCTGACTGCCGTGAAAGTTTTTATTGTAGGCAGATTTCAGTATACTTTTACCTTCCATCTCAACATCCCGATTGCAATATATGTCCTTACCCATATGCTTCAAGTTCTGTATCGTCGTCTTCCCTTGCAGTTCGTTTCTTCGAAACTTAAAAAATATATTATAATGTACCCATCATTCTGTTTTGCTTTTCTGTGAGCCTCTTCAACAAACTTATTTATTATTAATGACAGCAAAAAAAACTCAGAGTTTATTGCAGACCATTAACTGATATATTGTTCACTGACAACTGCAAAGTGCCCATGTATATTGTTCTTCACACTATAGGCCAGATGTCTGGACTTGTACTCGCGCGGCTTCGTAACGGTTCTTTGAGATAATCACTCTTCACGCAACTTAAGCGGTCTCACGCACGCCGTGAAATGCGTGGGTTGCCTTTAACGATGGACTCTCGACGAGGCAATAACACATATTCAGCCAACATCTGTCAAAAAATCGATGCTGGGAGACAGTTAAAATTAGTACAAATGCGTGTTAGAGGTTACTTCAAGTGTATGTGGTCTGTTCAATTACTGGAAACAAGGACGCAATGACGATATAGCGCTGTAGGCAAACTACAGTCCACACCGTGATGCACAAAAGAAAGCAGAAATGGTGATGGTAAGAGTATATGCATACAGAGTCTTTGGTCATCATTACTAGATAAGAGCAGTTCTCAACCGAGCATGGTGGTGTAACGGATAGCGTTCTGGCCTCACATTAGGGAGGACGGCGGTTCGAATCCCCGTCCGGGCATCCAGATTTGGGTTTTCCATGGTTTCCCAAATCACTCCAGGCAAATGCCGGGATGCTTCCTTAAATAGGCCATGGCCGAATTCCTTCCCATTCCTTTCCCTCATCCTTTCCCGTCTCTAAAGGCCTCGCTGTTGAGAGACGTAAAGCAATTAAAAAAAAAAAAAAAGCGGTTCTCTGCTGTTTCTTTGTATCAATCCTTCCTTCATCGAAGAGATACAAAGAATCTATCACTCAGTATTGCGGTTCCTCTTTTTCTTATCACTGTTCTCTGCCTCATGTTTCAATTAGTCTATTTTCCTAAAATCGACTTATGTGTTAGTCTCCTTGTCCTTACTCCCATCTCTAATGACCCAAACGTCGACAAGACGTAAAGCTCTAAACAAGTAAAAAAGTGCCACCGGTTAGGAGATTTAAGGCCTTAGTCTTAATGCATTTCCACATTTGCTACCTTAAGTTGGGGATGGAGAAAGAAACTAAAGCATCTGTAACACATTGCAACAGAGAGCGACAGATATCGAACACGAAAATGCAAGCCATAGATACGCCTTCCATCGTCGAGCTGCATAGATAGCACCTACCAGGAAAGCAGCAGGAAGAGTGATGTATGTGGTGCAGGAAATTCCTCTGTGTATGCTACAAACACTGCTAGCTCCTTTCTTCATTCCTGTACATATTGTCTGGCTTTAACGTTATTTTTGTAATTAATTGTATAAAAAAATCCCTAGTGACCACGTGAAACCAGTTATTAGTTTTGTTAGGTCTAGTCTGAATATGGATTTATTTTAAGGATAGCTAACTGCTATCACACTCCGATACCCAGTATCGCTAGAAGAAAAATTTCCCATTCCGAAGGAAAGTTATGTTTAATAAAAGAAATTAAAACCGTTAAAAACTATAACTGTCAAGGCCAACTTCATATCTTGCAAACTGTTTTGAGATTGTATACTGTGTTCTTTTTTATATATATTTTTGATTTGTTTGCATTCATCATCATTATCTAGGACAGCTTCCAGCCACTGGCCGGGTCTGCTGGGAACAAAAGCCTCGACAGCGCTTCCTGTTTAACCTCCATTTCTCTTCCTCCACTGTCGCCCAATTTCCTTCTCTTTTTCCGCACATTTCCTATCACCTTTAACCCATCTGTCTCTCGGTCTTCCTCTGGGCTTCTTCCGTTTTAGCTCCATGACCAGCATTTTTTCTGGTAATTTCTGCTCTCCCATTCTCCTTACATACCCATACAAATGTGACCTAGATTTTTCTATTCCCTGTTGTATTAGTTCTTCCTTTATCATCTCCCTAATTCTCTTATTCCTTATTCTATCTCTTCCTACTCCTCTGAAATTTCGTTTCCACATATTGTACTCTCCCTTTGTCCCTCTCCATCATCATCCAGGTTTCCGACGCATATATTAGTCATAGAGTCGGAAAACGATGAAAACTTTTAGTTCCTTCACGTTCAACTGAGATTTACTGCAGAAAATGTCTCAGGCGTGTTAGTGCCGAAATCAAAACGCAGTTTATTTGGAGAGAAGCAAGTGCCATTACACTAAAGCTGATTCGTGTGCAGAATGCGCGGTGCTGGTGAATTAAGCGCTGAAGCGAGGTGGCTTCTCGGGGCCGCACTTAAAACACACCATTCGCGCTTACTGCCGTTTAATTCCGCCCACGACCGCCTACATTTCGTCTGAGATGCAATTTTCTGGAAAATGTTACGGTATGTATGCGAATGGAGCCTGACGTGAAGGAACACGTACTAAAGCAACGATTCACTCCGTTAATTCTTGCCTTTTGTGTTACTTAACCTTCTATGTAAGGTACCAAAAGCATAACACGAAATTAACATACCAACCTTCTGATTTGAAGAAAACAAATAATACTCGAATAATTCAGAGTAAATCATTTAAGGAACCTTAAATTATTATTAGCCTCAGCACGATTATTTATTTAGTAGTCTTTATCCATAGATCCTTGCTAAGAAAAGACTACTGGGATGTGAAACATGTCATGCTTAATATATATACAAACAATATCAATAATGATCACAGTGAAAAATATATTTTACAATGATAAAAAGAAATAAGGAAGCAAAATGAAAATTAAGTTAAACAATTGAATTTTACAAAAGTCATATTAGATAAAATCTTTCGTACATTTCTTGAATGGTGTAGAAAGAGGTACCAGTAAGATAATCCCTCGGTTTTTCTTTAAATACATCTTCATTAACTACAAACTGTTTTATACTGTTTGGAAGTTTATTAAACATATGTGTCCCAGAATAACTAACACATCTTTCTACCAAGGACAGTGATGTTTCTGTTTTGTACAAGTCATTTTGGGTTCTTGTATTGATAGTATATACCTGTGAATTAGATGGAAACAAGTTAAAACGTTCGATGACTAAGCACATGAGAGAATATATATGCTGGGAAGTCGTTGTAAGAATATTAAGCTTTTTTAAACAGTTGTCTACAAGTTCTTGGTTTTACCATACACTGCATCCTAATACCTCTTTTCCTGTGGCATGAAAAGTTTTTCACTTTGTGAAGAGTTTCTTTAAAAGTTATGCCATACGACGTGACTGAATGAAAATAAGAGTACACTTGTTTCGTAAATTCTAGAACTGCTATTGAAGAAAGTATGCTTATTGAAAATGTGGCACTACTTAACTTATTTAGTAGTAATGTGATATTTATTATTATTATTATTATTATTACTCCGCGATTCACTAAAAGTGTGTGGCGGGGGAGTGCATTGCACCTATCCGAAAGGGTAATGGTTTGGAAGGGATATACGTGATGTGGCAGGAGGCGCCCACGGGCTATTGTGAGGAACCATCCCAGCATTCGCATGGAGTGATCTGGGGAAACCATGGAAAACCCAGATCAGGATGGCCGGAGCGCTTTAGCGAAAGCTACTCCTGTCGGATTTTAAGTTTACTCGCCCGGTAAATCGTTTCTATTCCACTCCCTAATCGCTCGTGGGAAAAAGAGTACAGAAATGAATCGGTTCCGGCCATGATTTCTCTTATCTTATTTCCGCGGTCATTCCGAGATATGAATGTTGCTGGTAGCAATATTTACTGACTGTCATTCCGAAATACGTCAGTCGTGAATTTTTCAATTAGCTTCCGTCGGTGTTCCAGGTCTTCCCAACCTAACTTCTTCAATATCGCACTTACGCTTTCCCTCCAACTATATATACCTGTCACGAATCGGGCGGCTCTTCTTTGAACTTTCTCTAACGCCTCCAGTAAACCCTTTTGATGGGACCCCATACGGAACAACAATATTCTAAGTGAGGACGTGCTAGTGACTTGTATAAAATCGATTTAACTTCCGAAGTGCATTGATTTAAATTACGACCTAGAAATCTGAGCATACGATTTGCTTTCCCAGTTACATTCTCGATATGCTCATTCCACGACAAATTATTACGAATTGTTACCCCTAGGTATTTAGCGGAATCTACCGTTCTAAGGACAGTATCATTAATTTTATATTCATAGTTAACTGGTGTCACCTTTTTGCTTACAGGAATGACTTGGCACTTTTTAGCGTTTTACTCCAACTGCCAATCTTTACACCACGCAATTATTTTCATAATATCGTCTTGTAACAAAGCGCAGTCGTCCTGGGTTTTGATTTCACAATAAATAATAGCATCATCGGCAAATAATCATTTCATCCCACTTATAATGTCGCATAAATCATTAATGTATATGAGAAACAACAGGGGCCCTGTCACGCTTCCTGGGGTACCCCGGACCTCACTTTGGTACGTGATGAACGCTCACCGTCGAGAACTACCAACTTAGTTTCTCATCTATTTGAATACCAAATAATTTTAAACTCTATACATAAGATAAAATTCTGAATACGGGTTGAGGGGGATTGAAATTATTGTAGGTAGCTTAGTGGATATCTCAAAGAAAAAATTTTCTAGGTAGCATCGAATGAAAGCTGGAAACATACAGCTTATAAAAATATATAAAAAATTGGTTTCCACTTATTCGATGATTTTTGAAAACGTTTGGCAAAAAACTGCAGAAATACATTCCCCCCTTTTTATTTCAGAAACTACAGATGTGTTTTTTTTTTTAAATGTATTGTGTTATGTATCCTGATAAAGTTTTTTGAGAAAATAAAGCAATCTTTCGGCAGTTTATGATTTTCACAAAATAGCTAACGAGTCAATTTGCCCAATTTCATATTTAAGAGATAGCGTTTTCCTTAAGAAATTATATCTACCATTCCATTAAGAATTTCAGGATTTGGAAAATAAATATGTTGTGAAAATACTTTTTTTTTATGAAACGTTTTTCCAAGACCAAGAGTAATTTATTTTAACTGAGGTTTTTTTTCTTGTGTTTGATTTATGTATTTGAAGAAAATTTGGCAAAATATGATGAACTCTGTTATTAAATAATTTCTAACTGATACTTTCGATACAAAAGATTCTGGTTTTTGTGAAATAACTGTAATATACAAACGCTGTACTGAATTCTCAGTGAGTGGGGCTTTGCGCCACATTGTATGCAATATCAATAGAGTTATGAAATTGTTGTGTGCATGTCAGCCATCGTCTTTGAGTCCGGTATTTACCTAGCATGATTTGAAAGAAAACTATGTAAATCTGAATTCAGGATGGCAGGTTGGGATCCGCGTCATATAATTAATTACACTAGGCGATGATTTTCACTATTTTGTGGTACAATTTTTTTTAAAAACTACTTCACGTGTAGACGTAAAATTGAACATAATAATCGAAAATCATTTACAGATGTGCCATCAATCATTATTTTTGCAAAAAACAAATAAATTACTATAATTTTTATTGTTTTTATTAGTAATACACATGTGTATAATATGTGTCAAGTGCTGCCATCTGCCAGATGCGTAAAGCGCCCCCATCTGTAGAATTTTTGTGAAAACAACTTGTAATGAATGGTGTGATAATTTCATTTTAATATTCACAAGTAAGTGAAAATAATAATGCCTGTGCGAAGGGAAGGATTTTGCAAAACTTACCGTGCATACTGAAAGAAACCAGAGGCGACTGCGCCACGTCACAACCTCACGTGACCGCGTCATATGATTTGAGACAGATATTTTCGAGAGTGAATGGACCAATAAATGCGTGCCATGTTGGTTGTGTGTTTATGTGACTTTGCTTCCAAGTGTGTCCATAGAGAACGATGCAGTTTCCAAACACAGTTGTTGAATCATAGTTTGACTATTAAATGCCACCATCAAGTTCATATGTAATGCATATGAGAAGATTCTAACACAACAGTTTACCACTGAACTATATGTCCACCACAACGATAACGGTACGATAATCAAATAAACCGGGTGTTGACTGAGAACTTATTATCCAGAAAGAGAGATATTATTTTTTGTATTAAATATGATCTATGGTTGTTGAATATTCTTTGTAAATAAATCTGTGTCTTGCATAAATGTAGATGCAGCGGTTTTGTAATTATACAATGAAATCCCGCTCCCTCCCTTAATCAGTTATTTAAATAACAATATAACTTTAATGATAAACTATTAAAAGTTTAATGACAATCAAAATTGAAAAATAAAGGGAAGGTATACGTAACCGGCACGCTTCAATCTTTAATAGAAAATAACGTTACCACATACTGAACCATTGATCGAACCTTACTAAATAACTTAATTATGTGTGAAAAATAAAACACTCCACATGGATATAATGAGAACTGTTTAACGGGAGAAATATGTTTCCACGTAACCGAAACAAACGAAAACTGCGTACTAGTGTCTTGGTATCGTTCTGTAATATATGTTGGAGAATGGAGTGACCTTAGATGGACTCGTTCCTGATTTAATGCAATCATCAAATACTAGATAGAACTCAAGCATGGAATATAAAGCAAGCAGCAGGTTACCTTAGTGTACTGATGCTTCGAGTCGAAGGTGTTGTCGCGACTGGTGTGCTACTATTCTCCCCGCGAAAGCGCCCGGCAGTCGTTAGTGGGAGAAGATGGGCTAGCTCCTGATTCGTTAGTCGAGATTTTAGTAAAAAGGTGAACTGTGGTTGGCTGTTGATGACGTCTATGAGTTACTAAGGGGTAAAGCTTTGCGTAGCAACTTGGCTGATGACGTTGGTTTTCATGACCTTCAGCCACGAGTTAAGCATTCACGAGTAAATTGTGCACACTTATTGAATCAGTGTCGGGTACCACAAGTGTCACAATTGATAAGGCTTGGCAGAGCATCCGGTCCTAATGTTACAAGCTGGGGAACGGCTCTTAACTACTCTTGGCTGCTACGAATGAAATGAAATAAAGATTTTGCACTAATCCTATATCTCAGATAAGCCATCATGCGATATACATAATCAAAGAGGGCCAGTTTATGCTGCTGGAGAACACATTGTTACACGGATTGTAGTCGCAGCCGCAAAGCATCACCACTATTTGCAAGAGAACGAGAACGACCAAGCTGTCGACCGACCTTAACCCAGATATTTTCAATGGTCGACATGTCAGGTGAACATATATATCTATACTCTGCAATTCATAAATATTGTGGGTGGCGGAGGGTGCAAAGTACCAATCATAATTCTGTGCATTCCATTTTCAACTAGCACGAGGAAAGAAAGAATATACAAAAGCATCAGTATGGCTTCTTATTTCTGAAATTCCCCGGTCATTGCAACCTAAATATGCTGGCGGAAGATTTCATTGTACTCGTAAGTCAAAGAATTTCGCATATTCTCGAATAAATTTAAACAAAAACGACGTCGTTTGTCTGCCAGACAGTCCAAAGCCCAACGTATGTACCAATTCTGTGACTCTTTTATAAGGGCTGTAACAACCAGTCACGAAACGAGTGGCTCTCCTCCGTATTTTGTCTATTGTGTTAATCAATCCCTTGCGATACGGATCTCAAACTCCACAACAGTGATTCAGATGTGGCCGCCCTAGAGTTTTATACGCTATTTCATTTGTATAATCATTACAATTTCTCAAAATACGACCCATGAATCGCTATCTAGAATTAGCTTTGCCTACGACCGAAGTTATGTGCAACTTCAGGGAATCAACTGTATCAACAACTGAATTTTTTACTTTGTACTCAAGAACAAACGGTTTCTTTTCGTTACTTAATTGTGTTGCCTTGCACTTTTTGCAGTTAAGTGTAATCTGTGATATATGGTACCATTCGGAAATAGCATCCAAATAGCACTGAATTTTTAAGCAATCGTCAGAGCACCTTACTTCTCTATAGATAAGTGCATCATCAGCAAACAATTGCATTCTGCAATTAACGTTGTCAACGAGATCGTTTATTAAAATTATAAAAAGACTGTTACACTTCCTTGAGGAACGCCCGAAGTAACATCTGACTTAGAAGAGGCTTCCCCGTCAACAACGAAATACTGTGGCCGACCAGTTAGAAAATCACGTATCCATTCGCAAATCTGATCCGATATACCGTATGCTCGAATCTTCGCTAAAGTCGGTTGTGTGGTACAGGACCAAAACCTTTCAGAAAATCTAATAAAATGGCATCAACTTGTGAACCTGCATCGATAACTTTCATTACGTCATGGGAAAATGGGGCCACACGATCTGTTCTTCCAAAATCCGTGTTGGTACGGTATAAGTAATTCGTTTTCTAGAAACTTCAAAATGTTAGAGCATATAACATGCTCCAGAATTCTACCGAAAACAGATGTTATTTATATGGGTCGATAATTTCTTGGATCACTTCGATCCCCTTTCTTGAAAACAGGAATTACCTGGGATATTTTCCGGGCCGAAGGTAATTTTTTCTCTTGTAATACAAGGACAATACCAAAAGTAGTAGGACTGATTTTTTTAAAAAAATTGAAGATATGTTTACAATTCTTTAATCCCCTTCTAAATAGCACCATTTGGCAGCTACACACTTAGGATTACGCTGCTGCCATTGGCCGTACGCCTTCTGGAAGTCAGATTCGAGGACGCTGTTGAGAGCCCTCGTCGATGCTGCTTGAACGTCCTGAATCGAGTCAAACCGCCGTCCCTTCAGGTGCCTTTTCATCCGTGTGAATAAAAAAGTGTCAGATGGAGCCAGCGGCAATGTGGCAATGTCGAATCAGTTCAGCAGTTGCCTCATGACGAGCGCGCCATGGCACGGTGCAGTTTCGTGATGCAGTGTCCAGTTGTCGGACGCGATTCATTCGGTCCCGCAGGCGGTTTAGCACTTGCACTCGAATTGACAGTTTCCACAGGGGGAACGAACTTCTAATGAATTACCCCACAAAGGTAAAAAAACACGAACAGCATTGTCTTGATTTTTGATTTGTTCATGCGAGTCTTCGTTGGACGGGAGGACGTGGAAGGCATCTGTGGACCGATTCGGCGTTGCCACGTTGCTGCACACCGCCTACAGTCCCAATCTGGCTCCAACTGACTTTTCTTTTATCCCCACGGATGAAAAGGCCGCTGAAGGGATAGCGGTTTGACTCAATTCAGGACGATCAAGCAGCATCGACGAGGGCTCTCAACAGCATCCTCGAATCTGACTTCCAGAAGGCGTACAGCCAATGGTAGCAGCGTAATTCTAAGTGAGTAGCTGCCCAAGGGTGCTATTTCGAAGAGGATTAAGGAATTGTAAACATATCTTCAATCTTTTTTTTTTTTTTTAAATCAGTCCTACTACTTTTGGTATTGACCTTGCTCACCGAAAATGCCCAATTTCATCCGCGTATTCTGAAAATACTCTTACCATCGTGACCCGGCACTTTATATCACTTCAGGAACTTCAATTGCTTTACAATACCTCCGCTATCAGTTTGTACCGGATTCATCTCTAATTCTACGCGATGTGGAATAGTGGGAATGTTTTCCATGTTTTCGCGGGTGAATGATTTTTTAAATTCGGTATTAAATATGGTAGCCTATTCGCGTTTGTTGTCAACTTCCCGACCTTCTTGTATTGGAATTGGTATACTGTTGTCACTACAATTATTACTATTATTTTTTTTTTATTTACGTCCAAAATTTCTTTGAGTTTTTGGTGAGGCTCTTAGTGATTAAAGTCTAGGAAAGTAGTGGCACCTGTCGTTCTTCGAAGAAAGTTTGCACATTCCTTGCCACACATGACCGGGTATTGTCCTGCTGAAATATGCCTGCAGGATGGGCTGTGCCGAGAGCTCTAAAAGCTTCCCCATGTACTCGTAGTGGTTGTTGTACATATGTATCTCAATACTAAGCAGGTGAGATCTCATAGCCAAATGCGCCCTTAACCATCACACTTGACATTTTTCCTCTTTGCCGCTCAACAAAGCAGTCTGCACGATTCTGTTCACCACTGTAGCGTCTAGAATTTACGCTGCCATCACTGTAGGATAAATCAAAGTTGAACTCGTCAGGAAACAATATATTTTGCCACTCAGCACACCAATGACGGCGTTCACGTGGCCATTGCATTCTGAAGAATTAATTATTTATGGTCAATGGAACCCAACGCAATGCTTTGCGTGCCACTAGCCCAGACCTGAGCTGAAGTCTTCGAACCCTAGGCGCAGACATGTTCACACCTGTTTCAGTCCTCAAACGTCAAAACAACACTGTGGACGAAGCTGATATATCGGTTACAGCAGTGCGGGCAAAATGCGGTCATTTTGAGCTGTGCAAATATTGAGGTAGTCCAGTTCCCGCTCGTCACTTTGTATAACCCTTTTCTATCCACTAGTTCAATACACACATCAATCTCATTGAATGTACGATTTTCCAATGTCACAGTACGATGAATCCGTTTCCCGGAGACCTATCACACCGCCACGTTCAAACTCACTAACATGATGACATTGCGCCATTTTACATTGAGAAGGCATACCGGCACTTACTCACATGCTGACGTTGCGCTCTTTTATGTTGGCAAGGCATACCGGCACTTACTCATATGTTGACGTTGTGCCCTTTTGTATTGACAAGGCATACTGGCACTTACTTGCTGACATTGCGCTCTTTTATGTCGACAAGACATACCAGCTCTTTCTCACTTGATGACGTTACGGTCTTTTATGTGGAAAAGGCATATCGGCATTTACTCACATGCTGACGTTGCGCCCTTTTATGTGGACAAGGCATACCGGCACTTACTCACATGCTGACATAGCGCTCTTTTATATCGACAAGGTATACTGACACTTACTCACATTACTCACATGCTGACGTTGCGCCCTTTTCTGTCGACAAGGCTCCTGGTACTTACTTGCGCGTTTACATTTCATCTGACGGCTCTGCGCTGACTGAACGGGGCGTAACGTTGATCTGTACGGTCATACAAAAGAGGTCGCTGCTAGGCCTACGTACACGCCCTCTACAATTGTAATCAGTTATTACGGTTCCACTGTTCCACACATCCTTCTATTTTGGAGTGGACCATTTCTTCTGGGTATTACAATTTTCAACAAACAGTATTGGAATCATTGACAGTAATATTTTAGAAAACTATAATCATCAGAATTAGTATTGAACTCAGTTTTTCTTTTTTAAGCATGCATTATAACTTAATTGAAAAAACATTATTTCAGTTTCATCTCGTTGATTAAAATTCCTAAGAGACGTCATGCACCTATGCATTGCGTTTATTGCTTAAAAGTATTGCTACGCTGCTTAAAAGCAAAGGACGTTTGTTCTCCTCAAATGCTCCAAAGAGAATATTTCCTCAACCATGATAGAGGTCAGCTGTGAACTGCTAAACCACCAACACTGTAGCATTCTCAGAAAGAATATATAATCAATGTGAAGTTAGCATCAGCCTGAATTCACAGAGGCCTCTCATCGTGTAAGGCGGAATACATTTTCCTAGTAATTTCCACTTCAAGAGTCGTGGCTCGATATTTGCTGCAAATTAACTCGCTACATTTCTGTTAACATGGAGAGAGAAAACGGCGTACGTACAACGCTGGAACTGCATTGGGCTGGTGTACTATGGACCTATGGCCAACTACGTTTTAGAATTACATTCTTGATTCTATTGAGCAGATAAGTGTGTTTTTTTTTTTTTTTTTTTTTTAAATTGCTGTTACAGCTTGTAACAATATCATAGCCCACCAATCACGTTTTAAAATTATATTTTTTCTTTAATTAATTATACGTGTTTATCAATAATGGGTATTAACGTCTGTAAATGAATCAGTATATCGTAGTATTTCCATAAGCAGTAGTATGTATAGTCTTTGAGGTAGCAACTAGTAGTGTAAGAATCTTTGACTCCCACACTGCTAACAGCTGTAAGTTGGCGCCACATTGTCGTAATGGATAGGCGCGAGTCAGAACTCAATTTTGTATGGAGACTGTAGTATAATGTAATTTGTGTTGGAGCATATTAAGAAGTACTGTTACGACTTTTTAAATGTTGATTTTTGTAGCTGCTACATTCTAAATAAATCAAATGATTCTTTCTTTTGGAACCATGATGGTAACAATAATTCCCATTAGTTGGCGTATCTAAATTTATTAAAAGCATTTTAGTTTAATATTAAATAAGCAGCAGCTTGGTTGGGTTCGTGATTAAGTATGAATACCATAGGACGGACATGACATTAACACATACAACACTTAAAATGCCCTCGGCCGAACTCCAACCGGTGACCTTCGGCATGCGTGGTCAGTATCCTAACCTCTAGGCTACCAAGACCGGTGTAAAGGTTATTAAACCATCTTCGAGAGCTAACCTAATGGTTGTGCATCAGGTATTGATCACTCAGAAGCAATGCAAGGTTGAAGGCGGTTTGGATTAATCAACGTTAAAACTAATGGAAGATTCATATACTTATCACACACGAATTTAATTTTTGTTATGAAGCCTACGATCATGCTGATTTATATTTTTGAACTGTAGGAATTTTTAACTCCCGGCGTCTCCTCAAATGTTATTTTGATTATATGGAGACAATACGTAAAAAACTACTAACGCTGATTAATGGGAATGAATTACAGAAGACACAGTGAAGGGGTTGTTACAATATATACAACTTGCACAAGCAAAACTGTAAACAATTGAGATCACGGCAGCTACCGGAAACAGTCTAAGCTTTTATTTATTTATTTTATTGTATTAAATGGTCTTTGGCTTTCGCCAATTTGACCAACTACCAGAGATACATTTGCTTACACAAAAACACAAACACTTGTAATACAGTATTTATCATTGGCCATCGTTATGATGTATTTTAGCAATAAGAACATTTTAAGTACTTCTTCTATATTACAAACCGTTTTTAAATTTAAACAAAGGTACAATTATAATTAGTACTAGAGACAACATAGTCATTTATATTATATTACTAGTTCTCCTTAGAAACATATTTGGCAGCAGTAACTTTCAGTCACTTACAAGATATTTGGCACATACTACCACTTATATATTTATGCGCTGCCAAATTGTTTGCTATCGATCATGGCATGACCATTTATAGTACATTATTACCAAATATTTAGCGAAAACATATATATACATATAGTACTTATATTACATTATACATACATCATTAGGATTGAGTAGGAAAATGAAATTATTTAATATAATCCAAAGTATAATGATTTGTGTTATATTATGCCTCTGGAAAAAGTTTTTATTTTTAATTTATTTTATTTATTTTATGGTCTTTGGCTTTCTCCACTTTGACCAGCTAAAAGAAGAACATTACTTCGCATCACAAATACAGACACTTGTGATACAGTATTTAGCAACAAAAGCATTTGAGCACTTGTACTTCATTATATCATTATAATATTTATCATTAAAATTAAACATTATTTAGTTGAAGCCATATATAAATTTTTAATATATTATTGAGCCATCATTAAAAACATATTTTTGTAGCAATCACTTTCAAACATTTTAAAGATATTAGCATACCTAGGCCCATATTTTTTAACCCCCCCCTTTTTTCCATCAAACACATTACAAACATTTATAACACATTATTTCGCCATCATAAGAACATAATTTTCAAGCATCCATAATCAAACATTTGTAATAAAGCTCATTGTGTTGTAGCGTATCAGTCTGATCGTAGAACTAGGCTGGGCCACACAAACCGTAAGGTTCTAGTACTTTGATTTCTGACATATTTAATTGATTTTTCTATTGCATATCCCAGAGGGTACAAGTATGATTCCTTCTTATTTCGTAATTCCATATTATATTTTCCCGTTGCATTTAGCAACATATTTGCATAACTGCAGTTCTAAGCTTTAGAAGTCTCAGAAATAACTTTCGGAGATTACAATTAGGTGAAAATGAAATAGAAAAGGAATCGCAGTGATCTTATGAAGAATATAAATAAAATTTAGAGAAAAATTACAGTGTTCAAGCGACAGTCGAAAATATAGTTCACGCTAGTCCTCCGAAAAGGTTTGAAAGTACACATACTTTAAAGGGTTAGCCTGTTGAACTTACAATAGAGTGCGGTATCAGTACAATCATCTGTAATTCACCCTATCCTCTCGTCTAACTCCATACAAAACTTTATATGCTATGACGTAAGAGATACCGTAGATTATCGGAGTATATTTTAATTTTTGTGTGTTGTTTTACTATCGAAAATACCCCCGTATAGTGCTGCCAGTTGCAAAGGTTCCATTGAGATTCAAATACTCTCCCTTGATATTTTCCCATATTGATTTCTTTAGCATGACTTTTTTTGTAATGAACTTTAATTGCGGAGATGAAGCTACCATTGCTATTTCACGAAGTTTCCTCCGATGCTAGAAGACCTTTTACCGAGCGTGGTGGTGTAACGGATAGCGTTCTGGCCTCGCATTCGGGAGAACGGCGGTTCGAATCCCCGTCCGGACATCCAGATTTGGGTTTTCCATGGTTTCCCCAAATCACTCCAGGTGAATGCCGGGATGCTTCCTTCAAAAGGCCATGGCCGAATTCCTTCCCATTCCTTGCCCCCATCCTTTCCCGTCTCTAAAGACCACGTTGTTAAAAAGGGACGTTAAACTGTTACAAAAAAAAAAAAAAAAAAAAAAAAATAGAAGACCTTTTGATTGTACATACATCACTACGTACTGTACACGCCACGAAGATCATCTCATGTAGATAAAGGCTGTCCTAGTCACCATCAATACATACTTCTCATACCAAGAATAACAATTAGCAGGTCCGACTGTTATGTCTCTTGCACGTCGAGGGTTTCTTACACCATCCTCTCACAAAACGAGTTCATCTGCTTAGCCAGTTTCTGCTTAATTCGTAGCTAGGAACTCCTTAAATTATATTTTTTTCCTTCATCTGTCATCTCTCTATTTTTTTCACTGTATTATGGTCGACCTGAAATGTCACACTAGCTATTCTGATTCCTTCAGTCCAAATTTCCGGAAAAGCTGTAATACATCATACCAATGTCCAGAGTAAAGTTTTTTTAATGCCTATTACGACTGAAAATATAACTTAAAAATAGAACTTAAAAAAAAATACGAGAATTTGTTTTGAAAAAGCAGCCAGGATCATCTGTGAAAGTATTTCAGTTTCCACTGAAATAAGATTCTTTTTTAAATTTATTATTGGCAGTCGATACCGATAACATGATGACGGTTATTAGAACTCTATAGCTAATATTATTTCGCCAATAACGATCATTTGCTTCCTATGTAACAAATTACGTGTTTATTTCTCATTACTGAGCGTGGTGGTGTAACGGATAGCGTTCTGGCCTCGCATTCGGGAGGACGGCGGTTTGAATCCCCGTCCGGGCATCCAGATTTGGGTTTTCCATGGTTTCCCCAAATCACTCCAGGCGAATGCCGGGATGCTTCCTTCAAAAGGCCATGGCCGAATTCCTTCCCATTCCTTGCCCCCATCCTTTCCCGTCTCTAAAGACCACGTTGTTAAAAAGGACGTTAAACTGTTACAAAAAAAAAAAAATTCTCATTTTCTAGTTAAGAGTACTGTATTAAAGTTTGCATTTACGAATATCTTTTCAACAGTCACTGAGTAACTACCCCATGA
>JARYHS010012519.1:58489162-58541944 GCA_031002005.1 Vandiemenella viatica | reverse complement strand
TTTTGGCGTCACCTTCTTTATTTGTAACAATCCAGGCGATCTGAAAACGTCTTCCCTCGATGATTGGGCGAGATAATGAACAAAATTCATCAATAATTATTAACAACCCTTATAATTGATTTTTAATCGCTATATATTTACTGTCGCTCTTTTTATTTAGTAGCTAGTTTCCAATGACTGCTTATACTCTATAGTTCCATACTGAAATGTTGAAGTTGCACGACTTCATGCCATATTCTCTTGCCTGACGTTCCGAAACAACCCTATCTGTACATTATCTTAAAAACTTTTCTTGTGCAAGAGCAGTGCGTCCGCTGTTGTGTCTTTCGTTAAGAAGCGAAACTAATTGTAGATTGCACATATTCACCCATGTGCGAAATCCTCATGCAATGCGAGTTCTCACTGTATTGTCGTGATGGGTCTATCTGCACTGAAGAGGTCCTTTCGCTACTACATGTTTGCGTGGGGTCACTGTCTTGAACCAACGTGTTGCATGAGCAGTTAACGCTCTGGCTTCACATTCGGGAGGACGCGTTTCGAATCCCTGTCCGGGCATCATATTTGGGTTTTCCATGATTTCCCCAAATCACTCCAGGTGAATGCTGGGATGCTTCCTTTAAAAGGTCTTGGCCGAATTCCTTCCCGTTCATTATCCCCAGTCCCTTCCCGCCTCTAATGACATCGACATCGACAAGGCGTAAAAAAAAACACTTTCTTGACTTGGCGACAGATACATTTACAGGCACCTACAATCATTAAACAGTCTATAGTTTTTGACAGTATATAATTTATTTATTTATTTTAAAAATGTACTCGTCGTTTATCTATTTCATCCTTCAGCCTGGGTGCATTAACCACTAAGCTATGTGATCGTTGATTTAAGTAAGTAAACCTCACTGCTTAAAAGCATAGCTCATTTTATGTATAAGAAAAGCTTGTTAGTGTGTACAAGGCAAAATAATTTTTATTGAAGTTACCATCAAATTAATGACCAATGTCACAATTTTAATTTTTATTTATAACAGTTTCCCTTTGATTCATCTCAGATCTGGGAATTCATGAAAACCTTGTTTACTTGAAGCCGTGCGGTAGTCCTGCAGCCACCTGTTGACTTGGAATTTCAGTTGATCATACGTGCCGCTGCCCACACAGCCGTATCTCGTAGCGGTGGAAAGCATGTAAATTGCTCTTGAGTCGAGGCCTGTGGATTAAAGCAGCGGGAACATTATTTACCCATTGACATCCGGGTCTCACCGCAGCAGCAAAGGTTTCTCTTTCTAGTGGGTGGCTTAATTAAATATGGTATACTTGTTAAAAGCGCAATGTATGCTAGGAAACTAAGGAAAGAAAACATTTAAATAAGCCAAAATCCATTAATAAATAAAATTTTGTGAAAAATGCTGATCGAAGTTTACTTGAGTTTCAAAATACTTGAAGCAGGTCGTGGCGATTCATTGACTGCCTACGGCGCTGGTAACCATTAAACATCTGTTATATAAGAAACAAGTGGCTGTAATAAAAGTAGAGAATCACGAGAGACATGCATCAGTTAAAAAGGGTGTGAGACAAGGTTGTAGTCTATCCCCGTTAATATTCAACTTGTATGTAGAAGAAGCAATGAAGAAAGTCAAAGAAAAATTTCCATGTGGCATAAGTTTTCAGGGAGAAAAAATCAGTATGCTACGATTTGCTGACGACATTGTCTTATTAGCAGAGAGGGCTGAGGATATTGAGAAGTTATTGAATGGCATGAACAAAATACTGAAGGAAGACTTTGGACTGAATATAAATCAAAGTAAAACAAAAGTGATGAAATGTAGCAGAAATGATACCAATACTAGCAGATTAAATATAAAAATAGGATCTGAAGCAATAGGAGAAGTGAGTGAGTTCTGTTACTTGGGAAGCAAAATTACAACCGATGGCCGAAGCAGGAATGATGTTAAAAGCAGAATAGCACTAGCAAAAAGAGCCTCCATGAAAAAGAGAAACCTTTTAGTTTCAAATATTGATCTAGGAATTAGAATGAACTTCTTAAAACTCTAAGTGTGGAGCACAGCACTTTACGGTAGCGAAACATGGACTTTAGCAATACCGGAAAGAAAGAAACTTGAAGCATTTGAAATGTGGTGCTACAGAAGAATGCTGAAAATTAGGTGGACAGACAAAGTAAGAAATGAACGAGTTTTGGAAATGATGGGTGAGAAAAGAAGTTTATGGAAGAAGCTTACGGAAAGAAGAGACAGGCTGGTAGGTCATATTTTGAGACATGCTGGATTGGTTAATTTGTTAGTGGAGGGAACAGTTGAAGGTAAGAACTGTAGAGGTAGACAGAGATTAGAATATATGAAGCTGATAATTGAGGACGTGGGTTGTAACGGGTATGTAGAAATGAAGAGGTTAGCACAGGATAGGAAGGGATGGAGGATTGCATCAAACCAGTCTAAAGACTGACGACAGCAAAAAAAAAAAAAAAAAAAAAAAAAAAAAAAAAAAAAAAAAAAAAAAATGTGTCTTATTTACTCCCTCATGTCCTAAGCATAGTCGTAAACACTGCGTATTCTGGCTCATTTGTATTTTTTGTCGCATTGGGTGAGCGGTAACGTTGGTCTTCCTAGGTTACTGGAAATCATTCCAGGCGAATATTGGCTTACTTGCTACAAAAGGCTATGGCAGAACTCCTTCTCATTCTTTGCCTCATGCCCCCTCCCTTATCTTCTATTAGTTCTAATGACCTTTATGTCAAAGAGCCATAAAGCTAGAACAAACATATATATCATTATTCATTATTATTGCTTGCGTTTGGGTTCTTTCAGATTTTAATCATGGCTTGTAGTTAAGAACCATATATATTATTTATATAAGATGTTTTTTCTGTCTCAAGCCATTATCTCCCTTGATAACTAACTGAAATGTATGAATGAGGTATAATTTTAAAGCTTAAGATCTACACTTTGATCACATCATATTTTAAGAAAGGAATTTTTCATAATTCAACCCTTAAAGGGCAAAAATGTCAGTATTTCTAAAATAGCATTTACCTCCCTGCTTCCTAACCGAAATCGATAAATGAAGTATCATTTTAAAGATTAAGATCTCCGATTTAGTGACATAATAGATTAAGAAAGGAGTTTTTCGTAATTCGACCCTTAAAGGGTAAAATCATCAGTATTTCAATAACATATATTTTTTTTTTTTTGTTACGAGTTATTTATCTCCCTTGATATCTAACCAAAATAGAGAAATGAGGTTTAAGGTTTAAGCTTAGGTCAAATCATATTTTAAGAAAATAATTGTTCCTAATTCAACCCTTAAAGAGCAAAAGTATAAATATTTCTACAACGCATTTTTGTGTCACAAGCCATTTATCACCTTTGATATCTAACCGATATAGGTAAATGAAGTATCATTTTAAAGATTAAGATTTCCGCCGTGGTCACATCATATTTTAAGAAACGAATTTTTTGGAATTCGACCTTTAAAGATAAAATTATCCTTGTTTCCATAGCATATTTTTTTGTCACGAACTATTTATCTCCCTTGATATCTAACTGGAATCGAGAAATGAGGTATTATTTTACAGATTAAGGTCTCTGCTTTGGTAAAATCGTATTTTTAGAAAGGAATTTTTGAAATTCGACCCTTTCTACTACGCGATTTTGTATTACGAGCCATTTATCTCCCTTGATATCTAACCAATATAGGTAAATGAAGTATCATTTTAAAGATTAAGATCTCGACCGTGTCACATCATATTTTAAGAAAATAATTTTTCGATATTCTGCCCTTAAATGACAAAGGTATCAATACAGGGTGTTTCAAAAAGGACTTTACAACTTTGAAAATTCATATAAATTTTATGAAACAAGGTACAGAGATGGTTTTGGTGTTGTTTTAAAGAAAAACACTTCAAGTTTTGAGTCGCGTAGTCCGCTAGTGCCTAATCGCGCCGCACAAGCGCTAGCGACAGTTACGTTAAAGATGGCTGCCTTCACTCGACCCGAGCGTGCTAGCTGTGTGTTTTGGTTTGAAGAATCGAAGTCTGCGACAACAGTTCAGCGTAATTTTGGTACCAAGAACGCTAAAGATCCTCCTAGTAGGCCTACAATTTATGAGTGGCATAGATGTTTTGTAGAAACAGGGTGCTCAGTAAGACATAAAAAATCCTCAGGTCGTCCAAGCACATCTGACGACGTCGTTGAGCAAGTGAGAAAAAGTTTTGTCAACAGCCCTACGAAATCGACCCGGCGTGCACCTCGTGAGCTGCAAGTCCCACATACGACGGTTTGGCTTGTGTTGAGAAAACGTTTGCATTTGAAACAATACCGATATTCGCTTTTACAAGCAATTAAAGACACTGATAAGATTGCACGTAGGAACTTCTGTGTGGATATGTTAAATCGAGTGGATGATGATGAACATTTCTTGGACAACATAATCTTTTCTGACGAGTCAACTTTTCACTTAAGTGGCAAGGTTAACACATATAACTGTAGGATTTGGGGCAGTGAAAATCCACATGAAACATTGGAACATGTTCGTGATAGCCCTAAAGTGAACGTTTTTTGTGCGTTGAGCAAGAGGAAAATGTACGGCCCCTTTCTTTTCCAAGAGAGAACCATCAACGGGATAGTGTACCTTGATATGTTGCAACAATTTTTGATACCACAGATCGATGAGGATGACCGAGACCGAAATGTTTTCTTTATGCAAGATGGCGCACCACCACTCTATCTGACTGACGTCCGGGATTTTCTCAATGACCGCTTTACAGGTCAATGGATTGGCCGTGATGGGCCAATTGTATGGCCCCCCCGTTCCCCAGACCTGACACCGCTAGATTTTTTCTTCTGGGGTTTCATAAAAGATATGGTGTACGTACCTCCTTTGCCGGCCACTCTACCTGAACTTAGAAGAATTTACGCTGCTGCTGAGCAAGTTATACCTGAAATGCTAGTGCGAGTCTGGGAAGAAATCGACTACCGATGGGATGTCTGCAGAATAACAAACGGAAGCCACATAGAACACCTATAGTTTAAGGTAAAAAAACTTGAAGTGCTTTCCTTTAAAACAACACCAAAACCAGCTCTGTACCTTGTTTCATAAAATTTATATGAATTTTCAAAGTTGTAAAGTCCTTTTTGAAACACCCTGTAGTTCTACAACGCGTTTTTGTGTCACGAGACATTTACTCACTTGATATCTAACCGATCTAGATAAATGAGGTTTTATTTTAAATAAAGTCTCCGCCTCGGTCACATTTATCTTTATTTCCGTAACGTTTTTTGTATCATGATCCTTTTATCTCCCGTGATATATATCCGGAATAGATAAATGAGCTATCATTTTAAAGATTAAGGTCCACGTCTTTGGTAAAAACTTAATTTTTCGGAATTTGACCTTTTAAGGACAAAAATAATTACTGCGAAATTTGCGCATATGAGACAGTTCAGAGCCAAGCCACTAGATACCAGCAGAAAATATCATGGAGATGTTAATAAACTGCTTCACTGGCGTCGACTTTTGTTAGACTAAATAAATAAACAATTGATACGAATAAGGCGGTTCTTCTTTCGTCCCATTACAAACGACCACTATTCAACGTATTAGCGAAATCATCTAGTTTGTCAATGTTCCCAATGGTTACTTAGAACCAGAGATTGTCAGTTACTGGGAAGCTTAAGTGTTTTCATCTGAAAGCGATTCGTGTTACTTACGTTTTCTATAATATGTGTATATTCTGTTTGTGAAATGTGTATTTTATGAGGCGGAGATTGGATACCGTCCCAGAATTCGCCTGCATGTGGGCGGAAGACTTCGTAAAAACCGTAACCCGGACGGCCGATTCGCGAAGTCCAGCTCTCGAAACTATGTAGTACTGTTGTACCTCTTCGATACAGAGTGGTGGCGCATAACATATCTGTAGATTTGGGAAAACATGCACTAGTCTCCAGACTTTTTTTGTTTATCGTACACTAGCCCGTACCCGCGACTTCGTACGCGTGGATTAAGATTTTTTTTGCCAGAATTAAATATAGAAAGTGGCTAACGAAGGATTGGTCCCAAACAATATCGAGTAGGAATAATATGACAGGAAAGCTATCACTATATCACTGTACCGTCGAACCTGTCTCTTGAAGAGAATCAATTTCCAACATATTTCGGTCACCATTCGATAAGGTCTCAAAATTTCGTGACTACAACTGTTAATCATACTGAAATTCTGTGGCCTTCATACAGATTTCCTTATAAAATTCCATCACAACGATATAGCCATTTAGTCGTCAAAACTTAACAAAAAGACAGAGACTTACTTCCGTATTTATAATAATATTACTGTGGTTCACACTTACACACTGACAGCGAACAACACCTGAGGGATCATTATAACGTAAAAAAGTGTACACCTACAACATTGCAAGACTACCTACGATTTGCCTCGCATTACACCTCTAATTTTCTAATATCTACAGTTTAACATTCAATCCGAATAACCTACGGCCCAGGCCTGACTCTTACGATGAAAAACAATTTTTAAAAATCTTAGCCTCCACGGAGAGTTGAACCGGAGACCACGACGTTCATAAGCAAGCGCTTTAACCACTAAGCTGCCAGTCCACTATATGGAAACACGGTACGGAGACGACCATATCCAACGTGTCTGTCTATCGCCGTATTTCGAAGTTATTAGACAACATGTGTTATTTATACAGATAATTTTTCAACCAAATGTAGACAGTATTTTTTTCCTTGTTTCAAAGGATAAGTGTGCAAAGTTTCATCGAGATCGGATGAAAACTGTGGATTTGTATGAAGAACAAACAAACAAACAACATACATTCATCTTTATATATAAAGATTTATCCTGCGCGAGAGATGTTATGTAAAACAGATTTTTTTGAAGTGAAAACTTCTATTGGCTTTGGCCAAACACAGACGGAACTGTTGGCCAAAGGGAGCACAACGAACAGAGTCCATTGTGCCAAGCTCCAAATCAACAAGAATAGCACATACTTACCCCTAGAAGCTTGATTATATTATACATTTATCCTTTCCAACTGCGATGTTTGGACGGGGGTAAATTTCTGAGTTCACAACTTCCCATTACCAACATGATATGAGATGCAATGACGTGTTGCTCGTATGATATTCGCGTTGGGCGCTTTATGGATGTGTAAAATCTTGTGAGTTCGTATCGCCAACATGCTACTGTTAACAGCATATCTGTAGCTATATGTGTGGCGTGTTGCGCTTGGACGGCCATGAAAGTATATTTTATACCTGTATCTTATATATAAAAATGATTTTTTTTAACAATACTCTTCATTGTTTTTATCCGATTTTGATGGAACTTTTCATACGTAGGCCTATACTTTAAGACAAATAGAAATGAGAATAAAATAAAAAACTTTTTAATGTACCATGTTTTTCTAACGGACTAAAAAGAATAAAATAATTTATCTAATCCTTATGAAGAATAAAACCACATACAGATTTCTAAATTCTTCTGAATTGTACTGAAAATTCTTAATAGCTATTAAAATACTTGTAAGATTGATAAGGAAAAGCATGCGGCGCATTCGTACATAACTATAAGAAGTGTAGAGAGCAGCTATCAATGAAAGAATTTACTTATCAGTTCAAATTATTTGCGGTGAAATAAAATTGTTAGTTGAGCTTTTACTGTATCAATTACCTGCTGCATGCGCCCCATTTTTTCGTCACCAATCTAACAAGTATTTTAATAGCTATCAAAAATTTTTAAGTATAAGTTTTCATTACAATTTAGAAGAAGTTAGAAATCTATATGTCGTTTTATCCTTCGTCAGGATTAGAGAAATTATTTTACACTTTTCAGTTCGTTATAAAAACATGGTACATTAAAAAGTTTTTTATTTTACTATTATTTTCTGTTTTTTTTTTGGGGTTATGTGACTAAAATTTGGAACTTATTTTAAATACTTTGTTGATATAATCACAGAGACATGCAACAAATTTCAGATTTGTTTCAATCTCTTTTCTTACTCTCTGGATCACGCTGCGGCATCGCGATGACTGTTCCTACTACAGCACCGTTTATACAATGTGTTTTCTTTTTCGTTTTCTTCATATTTCTCTTCTCCTTTTTGTTTTTCTTCTTTTTTCACATTTTAATGCACTGGCATTCATTTCTGAGCTATGGTCAGAATTTCAAGTCTCTAGCTGCACCGTTTATTCAATGTGTTTTCTTTTCCGTTTTCTTCATCTTTCTCTTCTCCTTTTTGTTTTTGTTTTTCTTTTTCCCACATTTTTATGCTTTGTCATCCACTTCTGAGCTATGGTTAAAATTTTAAGTCTCTAGCTGCACCGTTTATTAGTTTGTTTTCTTTGTCCTTTTCTTTCTCTTTCTCTTCTCCTTTTTCTTTTTATTCTTCTTTTTTCACATTTGCATCTATTGTCATCCACTTCTGAGCTATGTTCAATAATTTCAAATCTCTAGCTCATCGGGAAGTTAGTTTAAAATCAATTACGAAATTCCACCTGGAGAGACAAAGCCCAAAGCCCAAAAACATGGTTAAACACTGTTTACGATTGATTTACAAAAACCTAAAACCTAATTCGCTGTATTAGCATATGACATTTAAGAACCAGTTACAATTATTCTAACAAATATTTATTTGTACTTTCTCAGTATTTTCGAGCATCCTTGTCATCATGTCATGCGATATCCATGCAATGATACGGGGCAGTCCCATCCCATTAAACAAAAGTTTACAGTATTAAATTAATTTTGAAGCTATGTACTGAGATAAATTTTATCCTCAGTACATAGCTTCAGATAGAAAGCATTCAGGCATTTTCTTTTCCATTTAGTATGTCGATTTCACTGTATACTGTTCAGTACTTTTACAGTAATTTTTTTTTTTCACCTTCTATAGTGACATCACAGAATGCACCTTAATTATGTGCTATTAGTGAAAGTAGTAGATGAGAAAATAAGGATACATAAAAAGCGAGATAAGGCCATTAGTTGTGTAACAGATTCCATTCAGAATGGAAATATTTATTAACTGCACAATAAACGATTACATTCATAAGACCGTTAAACATTTCAAATGTTAATTAAAAGGAGTGGATCTGAACTGTGATCCAGTTAATGACACAATCTTGTTAATTTATTAATTTAATTTGCGACGGAGCGTATGCTCCGTTGGAAATTTCTATACGCACCTATTTTCAACTTCTGTCGTGGCTAAGTTATGATGACGTATCTGACCACTGAATAAGTAGAGAAGGTCCAAATACGCGCTACTACTTTTAATTTGGTCCTTCTGATTTACCTGGTCACTCATTATGGATTACTTCTATAAACGATAATGAAGGTGATATGAGGGTTAGAACTTCAATGACCAATTTTAATTTTTCAAAATCAAAGGATCAAAAAATTGTAAAATGTCTGATTTTCAAGAGGGGGTCAAAATACGGGATAGTTGTATAAATCGGGAAATTTCTCTTGTAATAAATTAAAAAAATTCAAATTTTTGTAAAAAAAACTTTAGTAACTTCAAATTTGGCAATCTTTATATATATATATATATATATATATATATATATATATAGAGAGAGAGAGAGAGAGAGAGAGAGAGAGAGATTTTCCATTCTAGCACATTCAGACTCTTCCCAACCTTTACACTTGTAGAATTGAATCCACATTTCGCCTCTGACATCACCTGAAAAGAATTCATCACAGAAGATGCATGCTGTATTGTCGTCACTAGGTTTATCCCTCTAGAGAATTCGCCATTGTCATCGTCATTGTTGTCATCAGTAGGAGGGCCCCTATAATCTTCTTCTGGGTCCAACTCTTCTCTGTGCTTACCTAATGTGTTTTTGGTTGGGCCTAGCAATTTTGAATTCTATTTCTTTGCTGAGGCACCTGATGTCACTTTCACAATCATCTAACAGTTGTTCCAGGCTGTACACTCCACACATTTCTTCAATCACTCGCTGTACGGAGATCCAGATATGGTGCACTTGCGGCCACGATTGCTTTTTCTTTGCAATGTGGGGATCAAAGGTACATCATGTGGACTAACACTTTTGGATATTGAAGCTTGAGAAGTTGGTCGTTGATCCGGGGTGCTGTAATCTTGGTGTTTATTTGTCAAGAGCAAGCCCGTTATTGGACCAGCGATGGTAGTCCGTTTTGAGATCATGCAGTACTTCAAGTTGATGGTTTCGGCAGCCATTACAAAACAAACAAATCGAACAGGACATGAGGTCAGATCATGTACTTTGAGATGAGGTGGAAGCCGTTTAATTTACTGAATAAGTATTGCGAGGTATCCTCTTTGTACGTCGATAATTTAAGAAATCCTGTTTGGCCTTACCAATCCTTCCAGGTTCTTTGCAATCTGATCTATAATCGATATCACGTTCCGGACGATATGTGTGGCCCCAGGATATCGTCTCACACGTTTTTCTGCTATCACCTCACAGATTAAATTTAGTTATACCTACTCTTCCCTATAAAATCAATGTATTTGTTGTTTTATAACAACTACTATTTATTAACGCAACTTAATTATTCAAATATTTACAGTTCTCGTTGATACAACATAAAATCTCACATATATCCAACATCTGCTTCTCTTTGGCTATAAAAACAAAACAACACCATTACAGCCTGCCAACTTCAACATAACAAAAAAAATATTATAAAACTTAAATTTACCCATTTTCACATACTACTATACTGTACGGCCCTCTATTAAAATAAATACATTCCTATATTGCTTAAGTTGTAAAATTATTACTATTATTATTAATATTATTATTTAAATGTCTGATGAAGTGGGACCTCACAGTATGAAAGAGATAAATTAATGATGACATACCTTGAACAGTTTTGAGTTTTTTGTAAGCTAATTTTCCGGTAAAACACTTTGCGCCAACGCACGTATGTCATGGACGAAGTTCATTTGCTCACTCCTCACTTGACGTTCCTTTTGGTGTCATTCTCGTGCCTGCGCACAACTTCCCTTCCCCACTTTCAGCAAGTAGCCCGTATTTAGATCCTAGCCCGTCTTTGGACCTTATCCTCTAGTGTGTATGGTGAGGTAGAATGGGACCAATATTAAATGTATCAAATACATGGACTGGAGAGCATGCAGAGTATGGAAGTTAGATTTGTCTGTGAAAATTATCGCAGAACAGGATCAGTAACTATGGCCGGAGCGTCGCGCTGACCCCGTCACATCCATTATAGTGCCAACTGTTGAAATGTGAATGCGGATCTCTGTCTCCTTGAATCCTACGGGAAGCGACAGGAGCCTAGGATACCCATGACCTTTACCTTTACCTTGCAATCAGTAACTGATATGATATGGAGCTACGTCGGTAGTCATTGAAAGCCTGGAGTTAGATCAAGAAAGTGCTGGGAGTGGCACGTTGATTCAATATAGCTCAGTTTTATTCCCTCTACAGAGTGTATAGGTACTTCAACGCAGGCGGCCAAACTACTGGGTCTTTCTTGTCGGCTGTTGTGAAAAACTAATTATACTACATTAAATGTGGGTCTGCTGTCAGCCAGAAGCAGGATACTGTATTGGACCAACTCTTATGGATCGTCTTGCAACGGATGGGCAGTGTTACAAACTGCTGGAAGTAATTTCGGAAAGCTCCATTTGATTAATAATCGCGACGCCACGGGCGAATGTCACTCAGATATTGCTTCGCTAACCACAAACCGATACGTAATTTTGATCCTCAAATTGGGATGGAATAGCCGCATGAAAAAATCACATTGAAGTTATCGGCTATTTAAAGGGCTGGAGCAGTTTTAACTACCCGCCACAGGCTGTGATCAATAGCATCATTAAGTACACAGAGCCTGGGGTGTGAACAGTACTGTTAGTTCACACAATCACAGCACAGTTCGATTCCCAGACAGATACATCTATACCCTGCAATTCCAGCGGTGACAGATGGGATTTCCCAGCTAATATACCGAGCGTGGTGGGTGAGCGGCCTCGCATCCGGGAGGTAGGCGGTTCGAATCCCCGTGCGGGCATCCAGATTTGGATTTTCCATGGTTTCCCCATATCACCCCAGGTGAATACCGGGATGCTTCCTTTAAAAGTCCATGGGAAAATTTCTTCCCGTTCCTTGCCTCAAGTCTCATCCAGCCGCTAATGACCTCGACGTCGACGAGACGTAAAACTATAGTAAAAAAAAACTCTCTCCTTTATGCATTTTAGTCTCTACCAGCAAGAGAAAATCAGACATCAGTATACAACTTATTTCCCTGATCTTATCTTGCCTATTATTACGACTGAGATCTGTTGTTGATAGTTAGCAGTATTCCGCTACAAATGTAACTGAAAGCGATTTTTGTATATTTGATAGTAAATTCGGGTGAGAATTAATCCCTACAGAAACGGATCATATACAGCACAGTAATATTCTTGACGAGGGAGTGCAGGAGATTTATACGCTTTCGACTTCCGGTAAACGTTATTTAGAATTCGATTTACAAACCACAATCTAGCTGCATACGACGATCCCACTTAGTGCTTTTGTACTGAAATACTCAATTACTTCAGGGAATCAGTCTCATCAGTTATAGCACTGTTTACTATGTATTCACCGGAGTGCCACTTCTTTTTGTTCGTCGTGCCGATTACCTTGAAATTCTTGTTGTTTAATTTAAGCTGCTATTTATGGCCCAATTTATATTAACTTGATTATCAAAACGAATCTCCTAACAGTGAGTAATACTTCCACACCCTTTCAGATAACTGATCATCGCAGAACAGTCTTAAACTGCTATTAAAGTTTTTTTCCTGTCAGTACTTATGGGACACGGGATTAGCATATATATCAGTAGGGGCTTCGCTCTTTGAAACTGCAGAATGCAGTTAGGAAATAACGTATGAATCATAAAATATTTTGGGTTACTCCATACACTCAGATCTTTGATAGGTGATTATGTTGTACAGAGTCGAGTACTGAAAGAATATACGGAAAAACAGCACCAACCATTAGTTTCCAGATAATTTTTAAAGTTCAAGGCATTACCTGAGAGGCCTCACAAAAATTATCTCGATTACTTTTCACCTACTGACTTAAAGACAGGTATGGAAGAAAATGCTATAGATGAATATTATTACATGTGAGTATAAATAGAGATAAACGAATCATGCTGAGATATAAGAAACACTACACCCACAATCGCCCTAAAAAGTAAATCGACATGGAGTACTCGATCATCATAACTAGAGTACCAGGCTCGTATATGGGTCGTAACGTGTGGTAGTATTTATTACTGAACCACTTTTTTCAATTAAATCAGTGATACTGAAACAAAAGACGCGACAAAACATAATTCATAACTTTAACAGTTAACACTGTATCCAATTTCACCTGAATGCGCGATTTACCAATGTTTGCAGCGTTCAAATTTCATTTTTATTTTGTTTTTTTGTTTTAGAATCTGCTCTGACAGTTGCGTGAAGAATGCTTATCTCAACAAACCATTATGAACTTTCGCTAATATATGTCCAAGCATTTAGAGGCGTATTCGTGACGACGGATAGATAATTGTTAGACGGTTCCAAATACTATAACTAGTTTAATCGCCCGTCAAAAATGACGGGTATCACCTATGATTGTTGTAGGAATTTGTTCTGTAAAAGTTTCTCGGGAAAAATGAATAGCGATTAATCATTATCTTTTTTGCTAATATTTTTCTCATTATATTCGCGGAATATTTGTCTAGGATGTTTTTAAATAACTGCATTTTATTTTGAATGACGGACATTTTTACTGTTATGAAAAAGTTTCTAAGTAAAGTACAATTTCATAAACAAATAACTGTTATCTGTTATTTATTTGAGTGTCACGTATCGTGATTACTTCCCTGTTTTTAATTGTCTGTAAAAAAAAAAAAAAAAAAAAAAAAAAAAAAACAGCGCAAACATTCTCGAATTTCTACATCTAGTTGTCGTTAATAAATCAAAAGCAATGTATAAATTTAAACAAACGATACTTTTTATCTTCTTACACACTTTATATTAGCTTGACATCTATGTATGTATAAATGAATGTAACGGAATTTTACAACTCAATTTTGACCCACTTCCAGATGTCCCAGCTGTTTGAAATTTCGCACACATATTAAGAACCGGTGACAATACAATAATTTCATAGAAATGTCCTGCTATTCTCTTTTACTTTGACAGTAACAACAAGGAAAATGGCTCAATGTCATGCAATTTTGCAATTTAATTCTAACCCAATTCCAGATGACCGGATTGTTTGAAATTTTGCTGATGTATTGATAACTGATTACTATACAATAATTTCATAGCTATGTCTTGATATTCTCAATACTTTGACGGTAACAACGGAAAAAATTTGCACACGTTTCAAGAACCGTTGACATTACAGTAGTCTCTTAGCAACGTCCTGCTATTCTCGTTACTTTGACGGTAACAATAGAAAAATGTTTGGATGTAATGAAATCTTTCATTTTAAATGTTCACCCACTTCCACTCTATAATTTGAAATTTTGCATACTTATTAAGAACCGATAACAATTCAATAATTTCACTCTCACCACGTTGGCAGTAACAAATTAAAAGTGGATGAATGTAATAGAAAATTTCAATTCAGTTTTCACCGACTTCAGTTGTCTTATATTTTTTGCCGCTGGCTATTTGTAAAGATAGAGTCATTGTCAAAAGTTATGTAGAGAGTACTGATGTAGCACCCCACGCTTTTGTACATTGAAGCTAATTTTATAGTCAGTTACTTTATTCTTTAAGCTTATTCAAAAAATTAATTTATCCTGAATTGTGGGACGTCCTATCGAGTTAAACAAAATCTTTAAGTTTAAAGATTATTTTTAAACTTTTAGTTCACATTACTACGAAACCGTGTTTTTATTTTTTAAAACTACCATTTAATTTATATCTCTGCCTCACATTTTTATCTCTGCTACACAACAGACAATAGCATTTTAATGACACCGCGTTAACACCTTCTTTTATCAGTGTAAGTTCAAACAAAATCAAACTCGATTATTTATTTGAAATTTATATTTCCCGTTAACAATTGGTCTATAATCGTAAATGTAGTTATTCATTTGAAATTGCTTGGATAGCCAACCAGCGCTGCAGTGGTGGGCAGTGTAACCAACAGTTTTTCGCTTTATCGAGATGACGTCTAGCCTCCAGGTATAAAGCATTTTATTACCGTGGATTATCTAACTGTATGTGGGATTAGTGAGGAGTATAAAGTACGCATAGTAAACTTTTGTAGTTTCCTTGAAGGAATTCGCTGCAATTTTTTTCAGATTTTATTCTGCGGTTAGGTAGAAGGCGAAAAAAGTTGTCCAGCAGAGCTAAGCCCTTAAGAACCGACAGTCGACGATTCTTCTCTTTGTACTGCCTGTGAGCCGGAGAGAGATCTTTGCGAACGTGTCCCCTGGAGTTCTCCAATACTGGAAGTAATCGAGAGCTGGACACAGCAGACCACGTCGAAGATAAACTCTCTTTTATGTTGTCAAGAAATTTCTGCTATACCAATCGACTATTGTAATGTGAAGCTTTGAAGTACTACGGTCGTTTAACAGCGAACATCGTGTGCAGGTGGTCCAGAAAGCTTTGAAAATAATGTTTTTTTTTTTTTGGGTTTATCTCTTTTCTCTGGTTTTTCAATCAAGCGTATAAAAGAACTGTCGCAGTTTCAAATTACTTACATCAGAACTATTTGCTTGGATGAAGAATTTGCCTTGGATTATAAACTCATCTCTATTAACTATTCAATATTTGATCGTTGATGCAATATGAGCTTGAACATTGTAATTTTTTCATTCAAATATTTGCGCTATTTGATTTATTTAACATCCTTAGACGTTTCGTAACAACTCACCGAAGGTATTTAAAAGTGAACTGCCCAAACGTCTCTTGACTAGCCGTTGGGAAGTATAATGAAATTTAAAAACAACAGCAACGACCACTAATAAAATCAAAGAATTCTATTGAAGTAGAATAATTTAGTATATTTACACAAATACATTTAACTGTGATTGAGCACTTTCGCCGAAGGCAATTTCTATACACACCTACTTTTGGATATCAACATCTTTTTTCTCAAATTCTTCCAGTATTTCAGCCGCATGCCTAGGTAATTAATTCCAGTGTCTTACTATCTTTCCCACAAAAGAACACTTTCCCATTACGCTATTCCCAAATTGAAATGCGAGTATTTTACCGAGCTAAGTGGATGAGCGGTAATTCTCGGGTCTAGCATTAGGAAGAATGCAATTCCCTTTCCAGCTGTAACGGCAACGATAATTTTGGGTCCTCTGCAAGTACCAAACCGATGAGTAGAAAGCAGAAAACCCTTGCTATAGTCCTCAGGACGTCAGAGCTTCTACTTCTGCAGCTCTGCTGACTGCCAATAGTGTCAGCTAAATCTGTTCAACATTTGTTCTGGTTCGCAATGTCTAAGAATGAGGTAATAACAACTGCAATGAACTCTTCAAGGGTGTACCGCCGGATTGTGTTGTGGCAACACGATATTTCGACGACTAGGTCCGTCGTCTTCTTCATGTACGAAAACATATGTACTGGTCGGCTGACCGACAGATACTGAGCAGCTCGGGTACCACACTTCCTTATATGACCAACGGCTCCGTTCGCGGCATATAAGGAGGTGCGGCATCTGAGCTGGTTCAGTATTTGTTGGTCAGCCGACCAGTACAGATGTTTTCGCACCTGAAGAAGACAATGGACCTAGTCGTCGAAATATCGTGTTGCCACAACACAATCCGGCGGTACACCCGTGAAGACTTCATTGCAGTTATATGCCTGGAAAGTCTCCGAACGTTCAACAGTATAACTTCTTTCTAGTTTTTTTGTTCCGTGACTACCACACTACGCGTCGTCGACCACAGAGAACATTAAAACAGCAAATTTTGCACAGATGATTCGCGCTCTCAGAACATCTCACCAAGACATTGGTCTGTCCCCGCCTGTTCAGCGGACACCACATAATGGGACTTAAGCCTCCATTCCCAAGGCAGGTGTCCCACGGATTCTTAACGATTCGTCACAGGCTGTCACTTACACTGCCACCCTGATATCAGTTTTGCGTGGTTTATCAAGGCTAATGCCGGGATGGTTCTTTCAAATGGACAAGATCGAAATTCTTATTCTCAGCGCTTTATTGATGTCAAAGATATGTAAAGCCATATGGATAAATTACTAAGTGAGATGATCAATAATTTACCAAAAATGTTGAAATTTAGTAAAAACACTGAAATTTACTAAAAACGTTGATACAATTTAAAGTTTAAATTTGTGAAGGCCTAACGCAGGCGGGTACAGGAAAGGGAAAAATTGGTGTTTAGAGGAAATTGCCACCGGTGCGTGAGCTCCATCGCTAGTAAATTAAATTAAGAACGTGCTAATTTCCATCGTAATTCCTTCCCTTCCAGGTGCTACACATAAATCTGCAACCAATATCGATGCGCGTCTAATCGACAGTAAACTCTGTGTACACACCCAGCACTCTATTTATCGACTCCTATCTTCTAATGACTCCCTGCCCTGCTCAGTTATCACATCAGTTACAAACTACCAAATTCGTGTGAAATAATGCAGTCTATTTTGCGATGGAACGTGGACACTTACAGATTTACCTACCATGAAACGACGAGGCGAAAAAAATTATGGAAATAAGCTGTAACACAGATAGTAAAGAATATTCATATTCCTTGGAACGGAAAATGAGTGTCAATGGAAGAAGACGAAAATCAGTTAGATATAGACACATTCACCATGCAGAAGATTGTGGGTAACAGACAATGTATGTACACGTACATTTGTTTGTGAAATTAGTCAAAACAGCGAAGAGAGATGGCAATACGGAAGTCTGCTCTTTCAGGTACTCTCTCTGACCAATTTTGTTAAGTAAAGGTGAATTCCCTTTTTGCGTCGTAATGAAAACTTGTGATGTGGGCGTGATATGCAGGAAGTAATATGATGATATCTGTATGCTTCGTAATATCTTTGAGTGGCTGTGGGCTGTACTGCTTAGTATTTCGTGTAAAGGTTTTTTTTTCCTGTTCCACTCTGCCTCTTGAAATGCAGCCATATATTTACATCTAAAGAAAGAATACAGTAGTATCTAGACGTAGTGTTTGACTGCCGTGAAAGTTTTTACTGTAGGCAGATTTCAATATACTTTTACCTTGCATCCCAACATCCCGATTGCAATATATGCCCTTACCCATGTGCTTCATGTTCTGTATCGTCGTCTCCCTTTGCCGTTCGTTTATTCGACTCCAGTAAAAAAGGTATTATAATGTACCCATCATTCTGTTTTGTTTTTCTGTGAGCCTCTTCAACAAACTTATTTATTATTAATGACAGCAAAAAAAACTCAGAGTTTATTGCAGACCATTAACTGATATGTTGTTCACTGACAACTGCGAACTGCCCATGTATATTGTTCTTCACACTACAGGCCAGATGTCTGGACATGTACTCGCGCGGCTTCGTAACGGTTCGTTGAGATAATCACTCTTCACGCAACTTAAGCGGTCTCACGCACGCCGTGAAATGCGTGGGCTGCCTTTAACGATGGACTCTCGAGGAGGCAATAACACACATTCAGCCAACATCTGTCAAAAAATCGCTGCTGGGAGACAGTTAAAATTAGTACAAATGCGTGTTAGAGGTTACTTCAAGTGTATGTGGTCTGTTCAATTACTGGAAACAAGGACTTAATGACGATATAGCGCTGTAGGCAAACTACACCTCCACACCGTGACACACAAAAGAAAGCAGAAATGGTGATGGTAAGAGCATATGCATACAGAGTCTTTGGTCATCATTATCAGATAAGAGCGGTTCTCTGCTGTTTCTTTGTATCAATCTTTCCTTCATCGAAGAGATACAAAGAATCTATCCCTCAGTATTGCGGCTCCTCTTTTTCTTATCACTGTTATGTGCCTCATGTTTCAATTAGTCTATTTTCCTAAAATCGATTTATGTGTTAGTCTCCTTGTCCTCACTCCCATCTCTAATGACCTAGACGTCGACAAGACGTAAAGCTCTAAACAAGTAAAAGATTGCCGCCGGTTAAGAGGTTTAAGGCCATAGTCTTATTGCATTTCCACATTTGCTACGTGCCCTTAGTTGGGGATAGAGAAAGAAACTAAAGCTTCTGTAACACATTGCAACAGAGAGCGACAGATATCGAACACGAAAATACAAGCCGTAGAATACGCCTTCCATCGTCGAGCTGCATAGATAGCACCTACCAGGAAAGCAACAGGAAGAGTAATGGATGTGGAGCAGGAAATTCCTCAGTGTATGCTATAAACCCTGCTAGCTCCTTTCTTCATTCCTGTACATATTGTCTGGCTTCAACGTAATTTTTGTAATTAATTGTATAAAAAAATCCCTTGTGACCACGTGAAACCAATTATTAGTTGTATTAGCTCTAGTCTGAATGTGGATTTATTTTAAGGATAGCTAACTGCTACCACACTCCGATACTCAGTATCGCTCGAAGAAAAATTTGCTATTCTTACGGAAGATTGTGTTTAAGAACAAAAATTAAAACCCTTAAAACTATAACTTTCTAGGCCAACTTCATACCTTGCAAACTGTTTTGAGATTATATCTGTATTCTTTTTATATATATATCTTTGATTTGTTTGCATTCATCATCATTATTATTATCTAGGGCAGCTTCCAGCCACTGGCCGGGTCTGCTGGGAACAAAAGCCTCGCCAGCGTTTCCTGTTTAACCTCCATCTCTCTTCCTCCACTGTCGCCCAATTTCCTTCTCTATTTCGCACATTTCCTATCACCTTTAACCCATCTGTCTCTCGGTCTTCCTCTGGGCTTCTTCCGTTTTAGCTCCATGACCAGCATTTTCTCTGGTAATTTCTCTTCTCCCATTCTCCTTACATACCCATACAAATGTGATCTAGATTTTTCTATTCCCTGTTGTATTAGTTCTTCCTTTATCATCTCCCTAATTCTCTTATTCCTTATTCTATCTTTTCATACTCCTCTGAAATTTCGTTTCCACATATTGTACTCTCCCTTTGTCCGTCTCCCTCATCATCCCGGTTTCCGACGCATATATTAGTCATAGAGTCGAAAAACAATGAAAACTTTTAGTTCCTTCACGTTCAACTGAGATTTACTACAGAAAATGTCTCAGGCGTGTTAGTGCCGAAATCAAAAGGCAGTTTTTTGGAGAGAAGCAAGTGTCATTACACGAAAGCTGATTCGTGTGCAGAATGCGCGGTGCTGGTGAATTAAGCGCTGCAGTGAGCTGGCTTCTCGGGGCCACACTTAAAACACACCATTCGCGCTTACTGCCGTTTAATTCCGCCCACGACCGCCTACATTTCGTCTGAGATGCAATTTTCTGGAAAATGTTACGGTATGTATGCGAATGGAGCCTGACGTGAAGGAACACGTACTAAAGCAACGATTCACTCCGTTAATTCTTGCCTTTTGTGTTACTTAATCGTCTATGTAAGGTACCAACAGCATAACACGAAACCTTCTAATTTGAAGAAAAGAAATAATACTCGAATACTTCAGAGTAAATCATTTAAGGAACCAGAGATGCTGTGAATCAAATTCATTGCAATCTTTTTGCGGTTCTGCAGCTTCTGCGTGAAGAATGAAAGCGTTATGGATTTGCTCAGCTATCTGTCAGTCATTCCGCACGTTGGACCCTCATAACGTCCGAACACTTTAACTTAGATACTTAAATTATTATTAGCCTCAGCACGATTATTTATTTAGTATTCTTTTTCCATAGATCCTTGCTAAGAAAAGACTTCGGGGATGTGAAACATGTCATGCTTAATATACATACAAACAAGATGAATAATGATCATAGTGAAAAATATTACATTTTACAAACACAAAAAAAGAAGAAACAAAATTAAAATTAAGTTTAACAATTGAATTTTACAAAAGTCATATTAGATAAAATCTTTTGTACAAATTCTTGAATGGTGTAGAAGGAGTTGCCAGTGAGATAAACCCTTGGTTTTTCTTTTGTGTTTTGTACAAGTCATTTTGGGTTCTTGTATTGATAGTATGTATCTGTGAATTAGATGGAAACAAGTTAAAACGTTCGATTACTAAGCACATGAGAGAATATATATGTTGGGAAGTCATTGTAAGAATATTAAGATTTTTAAACAGTAGTCTACAAGAAGTCCTTGTTTTTACCATACACCGCATCTTAATACCTCTTTTCCTGTGTCATGAAAACTTTTTTCACTTTGTGAAGAGTTTCCCTAAAAGTTATGCCTAACCACATGACTGAATGAAAATAAGAGTGCACCTGTTTCGTGAATTCTAGAGCTGCTGTTGAAGAAAGTATTCTTGTTGAAAATGTGGCACTACTTAACTTCTTTAGTAGTGTTGTGATATGTTGTTCTTGTCAAATTAGTTTCTCATCTATTTGAATACCAAGGAATTTTAAACTCTGTGCATAACATAAAATTATGAACAAGTATTGAAGGGAGATGAAATGATTATAAGGAGTTTAGTAGATAGCTCAAAGAAACATTTTGCCCAGATAATCTTCATGTGTATCAAATGAAAGCTGGAAACCTACCGATTCTAAAAAAAAAAAAAAAAAAAAAAAAAAAAAACAATTTTTTCGATGATTTTTGAAAAATTTTGTCAAAAAACAGCAGAAAAACATTTCCACCCTCTTTATTTCAGAAACTACAGATCCGAAAATTCTTTTAAAATGTATATTGATATGTAGCCTGACAAAGTTTTTGGAAAGAAATAAAGCAATATTTCAGCAGTTTATGATTTTCACGAGTCAATTTGCCAAATTTCATATTTCAGTAGATAACGTTTTCCTCAAGAAATTATATCTATCATTCCATAAAGAATTTCAGGATTTGGAAAATAAATATGATGTGAAAATTCTTTTTCACGAAACATTTTTCCAAAACCAAGAGTAAATTTTTTTAACTGAAATTTATTTTTAATTCCAAACGTATTTGTTTTGTCTAGAACTAATATTATTTTTGCAATATTTATAACCATACAGATGGTTTTCTGTTTTTTTTTTTTATGCCAGTTACCGTAGTTTGTAAGTTTATATATTTTACACGTGATTGTATATGTTGACGTATGACTTTCTTGAGGAATAATTTCACTGACAACATGTTAGGTTCAGTTACTGTCATAAATTATTTTAAAGAATGGGAAAACCGTTACAAACTATTGTTTGTGAAGTTTGAAACACCAGGAAGGAGATATGTGATCACAATGAAATTTATTCTACTGATTAAGGACTTACATGATTTGAGTCACAGAACTACACATGCAGTTTGATTATGAAAATTCAGTACATTTTAAAGCCACCTCAGGCTGCAATCTGTGCCTGTAGACGTCATGGTAGGTGTCGCGTGTTAGACCGAGCGGAAGCTATTATTTTCGACAGACGACTTTTGGATCCGTTCTCGACCACTAGCAACTGTCGGTGCGATTGGCTGTATGTGATGTAGCGTAGAGAAAATTATGTTAAACACTTGTTTGGTACTGGCACTTAGTAAAAGAACTATACAAACAATATTTATACTCTCTTCTGCTAGTATTATGGCGATCATCAAAATAGACACTTAGCATATTTTATCGTGATTTATTCTTATTATTGATTAGTGATCAGATTGCTTGAAGGAAACACACTGCATATAAAAATAATTGGCTATTTATTAGTAAACACTTGTGAAGGAACACTGGTACAAACACTTCAGATAAAGATGTTATTTCGTATACACACTGACTGCAAGATAGTTAGGACGGCACTATTGGTACTAGTTACGATATGGTTGCGTAATAACAATACTATAGTGCTCGTCACGAAAGAAGGCGGGTCGCGCAGAGAGAGAGAGAAATAGGGTTGACATAGAATATCTGACGTTGTCGCCTTTAACTATTCGCAGTACAGTTCTAAGGCTAGTATCACACGCTTTAGCAGTTCTCTCTTGAGCTTTGGTAACGTCACAGATCGACCCTCTCGCGTCTGCTTCCCGCTTAAAATGTTTATATACTTTCAAATCTTGCTTTCTGCTTTGACTATGCAGAACATTACGCGTATTTTGTTCATCTTCTATTATTTAGAATAGGAATTATTGCAATGCTCACTGATTTACAACTGTACAATTCACAAAGATATTGCATTCAACACTCGTTTTAACACGACAGGCTCTGGATTGTTACTAAATGTGATTGGCTACTGGCAGAGTGATGACGTACATGCGCATACTCTCGCTAAACTAGGCCGCCATCGTTCGTGACGGGCGCTATAGTCTTGGTATTGAATCGATCTGTAACATATGTTGGAGAATGGAGTGACCTTCGATGGAATTGTGCCCGATTTAATGCAATTATGAAACACTAGATAGAGCTCAAGCATGGAATATATAGCAAGCAGCAGATTACGTCAGAGTAATGATGTTTCGAGTAGAGGGTGTTATCGCGACTGGTGAACTACTGTTACCCCGCGAAAGTGCGCGGCAGTCGCTAGTGGAGGGGATGGGCTAACTTCTTATTCATTAGTCGAGATTTTAGTAAAAGGGTAAACTGTGGTTGGCTATTGATGACGTCTATGAGTTAGTAATAGTGGGAGTAAACCTTTAGGAAGCAACTTGGTTGCTGACGTTGGTTCCCTTGACCTTCAACCACAGGTTAAACTCTCACGAGTAAATTGTGCAGACGTACCACAAGTGTCGTGGTTGATAAGACCCGGTAGAGCATCCGGTCCTAATGTTACAGGCTGGGAAACGGCTCTGAACTTCTCTTGACTGCTACGATCGAAATGAAATAAAGATTTTACACTAATCCTATATCCCAGATAAGCAATCATGCGACATACGTAATCAAAGAGGGCCAGTTTATGCTGCTGGGGAACACATTGTTACACGGATTGTAGTCGCAACCGCAAAGCATTACCACTCGTTGCAAGAGTACCAGAAGGAACAAGCTGCCGACCGACTTTATCCCACAAATTTTCAATGGTTGACATGTCAGGTGAACATCTACGTCTATACTCTGTAATTCACAAATATTGTCGGTGGCGGAGGGTGTAAAGCACCAATCGTAATTCTGTGCATTCCATTCCCAACTAGCACGAGGAAAGAAAGAATACATAAAAGCATCAATATGGCTTCTTATTTCGCTAAATACCCGGTCATTGAAACTTAAATAAGCTGGCGGAAGATTTCATTGTACTCGTAAGTCAAAGAATCTCACATATTCTCCAATAAATTTAAACGAAAACGACGTCGTTTGTCTGCCAGACAATCCAAGCCAAACTTTTGTACCAATTCTGTGACTCTTTCATACCTAGAATTAGCTTTACCTACGACCGAAGTTACGTGCTAGTCTCATTTTATGTTGCTTTGCACTGTACTATTACACCCAGATACTTTAGGGAATAAAACTGTAACAACAACTGCATTGTTTACTTTGTACTAGTGAACAAACGGTTTCTTTTTGTTACTTAATCGCATTGCCTTGCACTTTTTGCAGTTAAGTGTAAGCTGCCATTTATGGCACCATTCGGAAATAGCATCCAAATAGCACTGAATTTTTAAGCAATCGTCAGAGCACCTTACTTCCCCATAGATAAGTGCATCATCAGCAAACAATTGCAATTAACTTGGTCAAGGAGATCGTTTATAAAAATTTTGAAAAGGCTATTACACTTCCTTGAGGAACGCCCGAAGTAACATCTAGCTTTGAAGAGGCTTCCCCGTCAACAACGAAATACCATGTCCGACCAGTTAGAAAATCACGTATCCATTCGCAAATCTGATCCTATATTCCGAATGCTCGAATCTTCACTAAAGTCGGTTGTGTGGTACAGAATCAAAAGCTTTCTGAAAATCCAAGAAAATGGCATCAACTTGTGAACCTGCATCGATAACTTTCATTATGTCATGGGAAAATAGGACCTCACGATCTGTTCTTTCAAAATCCGTGTTGGTACGGCATAAGTAATTCGTTTTCTAGAAACTTCAAAATGGTAGAGCATATAACATGCTCCAGAATTCTACTGAAAACAGATGTTATTGATGTGGGTCGACAATTTCTAGGATCAATCCGATCTCATTTTTTGAAAACAGGAATTACACGGGATATTTTCCAGGCGGAAGATAATTTTTTCTCTTGTAATTTATCTTACAGAAATGGCTCAATTTCCTCCGCGTATTCTGAAAATTCTCTTACCATCGAGACCCGGCGCTTTACACCACTTCAAAAACTTTAATTGCATTACAATACCTACGCTATAAATTTGTACCGGATTCGTCTCTAATTCTACGCGATGTGGAATAGTGGGAATGTTTTCCACGTTTTGGCAGGTGAATGAGTTTTTAAACTCGGTATTAAATACGGTAGCCTAGACGCGGTTGTCGTCAACTTCCCGACCTTCTTGTATTGGAATTGGTATACTGTTGTCACTACAGTTATTACTATAATTTTTTTTTTACTTACGGCCAAAATTTCTTTGAGTTTTCGGTGAGGCTCTTAGTGAATAAAGGCTAGGAAAGTAGTGACACCTGTCGTTCTTCGAAGAAGGTTTGCACATTCCTTGCCACATATGACTGGGCATTGTCCTGCTGAAATATGCCATGTGGAACTGCCTGCAGGATGGGCTGTGCCGAGAGCTCTAAAAGCTTCCTGATGTAGTGGTTGTTATACATATGTCCCTCAATACTAAGCAGGCGAGATCTCATAGCCAAATTCGCTTTTAAACCATCACACTTGACATTTTTCCGCTTTGCCGCTCAACAAAGCAGTCTGCACGATTCTGTTCATCACTGTAGCGTCTAGAATTTACGCAGCCATCACTGTAGGATAAGTTAAAGTGGAAATCGTCAGGAAACAATGTATTTTGCCACTCAGCACACCAATGACGGCGTTCACGTGGCCATTGCCTTCTGAGGAATTAATTGTTTCTGGTCAATGGAACCCAACGCAATGCTATGCGTGCCACTAACCCAGATCTGAGCTGAAGTCTTCGAACACTTGGCGCAGACATGTTCACACCTGTTTCAGTCCTCCAACGTCGAACCAACACTGTGGACGAAGCTGATATATCGGTTACAGCAGTGTGGGCAAAATACGGTCATTTTGAGCTGTGCAAATATTGTGGTAGTCCAGTTCCCGCTCGTCACTTTGTATAACCCTTTTCTATCCACTAGTTCAACACACGCATCAATCTCATTGAATGTACGATTTTCCAATGTCACAGTACGATGAATCCGTTTCCCGGAGACCTATCACACCGCTACGATCAAACTCACTAACATGATGACATTGCGCCCTTTTATATTGAGAAGGCATACCGGCTCTTACATGCTGATGTTGCACCCTTTTATGTGGACAAGGCATACCGGCAGTTACTCACATGCTGACATTGCGCTCTTTTATGTCGACAAGGCATTCCGACACTTACTCACATTAATCACATGCTGACATTGCGCCCTTTTATGTCATCAAGGCATAACGGCAGTTACTCACACGCTGACATTGCGCCCTTTTATGTCGACAAGACATACCGGCACTTACTCACACGCTGACATTGCACCCTTTTATGTCGATAAGGCATACCGACAGTTACTCACATTACTCACATGCTGACGTTGCACCATTTTCTGTCGACAAGGCTCCTGGCACTTACTTTCATCTGACGGCTCTGCGCTGACTGAACGGGGCGTAACGTTGATCTGCCCGGTCATACAAAAGAGGCCGCTGCTAGGCCTACGTACACGCCCTCTACAATCGTAATCAGTTATTACGGTTCCACTGTTCGACACATCCTCCTATTTTGGAATGGACCATTCCTTCTGGGTATTACAATTTTCACAAACAGTATTGGAATCATTGACAGTAATATTTTAGAAAACTATAATCATCAGAATTAGTATTGAATTCAGTTTTTCTTTTTTAATCATGTATTATAACTTTATTGGAAAACATTATTTCAGTTTCATCTCGTTGATTAAAATTCCTAAGAGACATCATGCACCTATGCATTGCGTTTATTGCTTAAAAGTATTGCTTCGCTGCTTAAAAGGAAAGGACGTTTGTTCTCCTCAAATGCCCCAAAGAGAATATTTCCTCAACCATGATAGAGGTCAGCTGTGAACTGCTAAACCACCGACACTGTAGCATTCTCAGAAAGAATATATAATCAGTGTGAAGTTAGCATCAGCCTGAATTCACAGAGGCCTCTCATCGTGTAAGGCGGAATACATTTTCCTAGTAATTTCCACTTCAAGAGTCTTGGCTCGATAGTTGCTGCAAATTAACTCGCTACATTTCTGTTAACATGGAGAGAGAAAACGGCATACGTACAATGCTGAAACTGCATTGGGCTGGTGTACTATGCACCAGGCCAACTACGTTTTAGAATTACATTCTTGATTCTATTGAGCAGATAAGTGTGTGTTTTTTTTTTTTTTAAATTGCTGTTACAGCTTGTAACAATATCACAGCCCACGAATCATGTTTTTAAATTATATTTTTTCTTTAATTAATTATATGTGTTTATCAATAATGGTATCAACCATGGAGGAAGGAAATATATGGAAACGACGCAAGAGACCTTCACGACGCATTGAAGTGAAGCAGGGAGGAGGAGGAGTGGGGGGGCATGGCCGGAGTGGAGGGGGCATGGCCGCTTCCATACAGACACGGGGAATATGTACAAAAACCTCAAGGGGACTCTAGGATAAAGGTGACGCCGCAATCTGGTGATGGATTATTATGTAACTCGATATGACAAATAAAAAATGAAGAATAAAATGTTTTGATATCCTGCTTAGTTTTCGAGATATTCTGTCCCAAATGTGAAATGGTTTTGGTTGAAATTCAGAAGAAAAAATTGGACAAAGTCAAATTTGATGATGGATTATTATTTAAAAAGACGAGACAAATGAAAAATAAAGAATAAAAATTTTCGATATCTCACCTAGTTCTAGAGATATACTGTATCAAAAGTGAGGTGTCCTAAGTTGAAATGGAGAAGAAAAATTTCACAAAAGTCAAATTTAATGATCGATTCTTATGTAACACGACGAGACAAATCGAAAATAAACAATAAAATTTTTCGATATCTTGCTAGTTTTCGGGATATACTGGGAACATCGCAATTGTTTGGAAGCGCAATATCGCCGCTGCCGCCACTGCGCATGCGCGAGCCTGCTTCACCAATTTAACGTCACTTCTCCTACATATATTTCCTTCCTCCATGGTATCAACGTCTGTAAATTAATCTGTATATCGTAGTATTTCCATAAGCAGCAGTATGTATATTCTTTGAGGTAGCAACTGGTAGTGCAAGAATCTTTGACTCCCACGCTGCTAACAGCTGTAAGTTCGCGCCACATTGTCGTAATGGATAGGCGCGAGTCAGAACTCAATTTTGTATGGAGACTGTAGTATAATGTAATTTGTGTTGGAACATATTAAGAAGTGCTGTTACGACTGTTTAAATGTTGATTTTTGTAGCTGCTACATTCTAAATAAATCAAATGATTCTTTCTTTTGGAACAATAATTTCATTTCGATGGTAACAATAATTCCCATTAGTTGGCGTATCTAAATTTATTAAAAGCATTTTAGTTTAATATTAAATAAGCAGCAGCTTGGTTGGGTTCGTGATTAAGTATGAATACCATAGGACGGACATGACATTAACACATACAACACTTAAAATGCCCTCGGGAGACTCCAACCGGCGACCTTCGGAATGCGTGGCCAATATCCTAACCTCTAGGCTACCGAGACCGGTGTAAAGGTTATTAAACCAACTCATTCTGCGAGAGCTAACCTAATGATTGTGAATCAGGTATTGATCACTCAGAAGCAATGCAAGGTTTGGATTAATCAACGTTAAAACTAATGGAAGATTCATATACTTATCACACACGAATTTAATTTTTGTTATGAAGCCTACGATCATGCTGATTTATATTTTTGAACTGTAGGAATTTTTAAATGTCGGCGTCTCCTCAAATGTTATTCTGATTATATGGAGACAATGCGTATAAAATTACTAATGCTGATTAATGGGAATGAATTAAAGAAGACACAGTGAAGGGATTGTTAACAATATATACAACTTGCACAAGCAAAACTGTAAACAATTGAGATCACGGCAGCTACCCGAAACAGTTCTAAGCTTTAGAACAGTGGTCGTCAAACTTTTCTGCTCAAGGGCCAAAACTAACAGTATGATGTGGCACCTCGGGCCACAGATTTACATGTATCTTTATTAATTGGCAACGCATGTAAATGGTGTGTTTTGAACCTCCAGTAGACTAGCTATAGTAAAGAAGTGAGAGGTTTACCACTGACTTTCTAGCACTAATCGTTAAAGTCGAGACCATTCGGAACACTTTGTGTAGAATATTCTGTTTCAGATTGCTGCCACCCTCAGTGACCCCTAAATAGTAACACTGTAATTGCCCAACGAAATATTGCTGCGTTGTCTTGGTGAGCAGATGGTTAATAACGACAACTGTACTTACATTTAAATGTAATATGTAACATGAGACACAATCACAACTGTTTACTACATGTTTTGAAAGTCATATTTCTTCAACTCAGTGGACTAAACTACAACAGCCTTAATTTCTTTCATACTAGCTGGCATTGACTAGATATGTATTTATTTCAATCTAATGTTATTTTGTCTCTTCCTCCCCTCACTCTCTGTCGCCCATGTCGTCCTTCTCCTCACTCACCATTCTTCATCCCTTTCTCTGTCCATTTCGCACTTCCCCTGTATGTGTCCATCTCCTCCTTCCCCTTCTCCATCCACATTACCACCCCCTCCCCCCCCCAATCCCAATAAGACGTTGCCTTTGCTTACCCCACAATATTTCTTCACAGGTGTGGAGGATAAACACACTCCAAAACACACACACACACACACACATTTTTTTAAGAGCTAATGACTAATGATTCCTTTTTCCAAATATTTACCACATATGAAGCTGACCGCCTCTATAAGCGCATTCATGAATCCAAGGCACTTTCATTTAAGATTTATACAACAGCAGATAATTTGTACGAGGCACACACGCCCATGAGTTGTCAGCACTGAGAAACAAACAACAAAACATTTCCATTATTACGTCCCCTCACACAGCAACGACAAATCTATCTGCCCCTGTACCGAGTGGCACCTGTAAAGGCGACTGAACAACTTTACGCGCTCCTACTTATAATTCTTCCATTATATTTTTCATTTGACGAAGGAGACATGTAAAGCCGACAGCTGCAAACCATTTATTCTTTATCGGATTAGGATATACATCATTTATCATTCTTCAGAAGCTGTAAACGTTAGCACCTGTTAAAATGAAATAGTACTTTCGAAAACAGACCATTTGCAACTGTTGGATGTATGTGACTCCTTCGCCAAATAACACTGCTGTGCAGTTGCTGACAACAATAAGCCATGTTTATGACACTGAAATCCTGCAACACAGGGAATAATATTTTTAAATCCCCATCCGCCAGTTTTACAACTATTAGATTTTGAGGGACGTATTTGTGGGAGGCGATAGTTGACATGTTGACAACAATTACATTTTTAGTCAGTCTTCACAAGAGTCAAGTGTTGAGACCGACTGGAATATTCATTGTAGCACGAGTCATTGATGACATGCGCCATTCAGATTTTCACAAAATGGCTGTCACCATTTTACAAGCGTATAAAATAGCATAAAATGCTGCTGATCAATTTTCAATAAACTGAAAAAAAAAGCATACAGTGCACCTGACTAATTGATTCCAGTCTAATTATCCCTGTGAAAATTCACATGACTTGCGTAATGTTACAATATTCATGTAGCTAAGCAGGAGCATAAGAAGGGTGAAGGCAAGGAAGAGAATCATTAGTAATTTTGTCACTACCAAAAACAAGTCTGGGATCAGTGTGTTTTGTTCCTTAAATTGATTTTACTTTCACGCAAGATGAACTAGACGTATTTTAAAAATATTATATTACATTATTCAAATGGCCACAAAAACTTTATTATAATTTTGTTAATCTCAAACTTTCAAAAGAATATATAAATAAATAACTAATTTAAAAAATAAGAAAACGACAGATACACTGCACATGCAAAGGGCTATATAAGAAAGCTACAGGTCTGTTCTTGAATGTGGTTTTTTATTAATTAAAATTGCAAAACAAAGTACAAATATAAAAATTTTCATTAATGTGATTTGTGATGTTGAACGTTTTTGGCTATCTCATCTATATCTGCGTCGTTTGGGCTGCATGCAATCCTCATTGCGTCTTCTAAATGACTGGACAACCGATTACGATATTTATTTTTCAAGTACTTCATTTTTGAAAATGAAGCTTCACAAAGGTAAGTTGAAGGAAATAGTGTTAAAATGAACTGTGCACAGTCTCGTAAATTTTTATAATTGTTAGACACACATTTCCAAAATTGAGTGTACGTTGGGTTTCACGATGTTCTATAAACAGAGCTTTAAGCTGTGTGTCATGTTGAAGTTCGATTATTTCATTTAGCAAGTTAGTTTTAGGAAATCCAAATTGGCAGAATAATTTGAGATCATCATGTTCAACATGCCAAGGGTTCTCTACGAGAATGAAACAGCTTCGAATATTTCTAACATCTGCAAATCTGTTTTGTATACCTTCCAAATGTTCTTTCATGTCTTGGTAAATAGTTTCGGCGATAGCTAAGTCTGATCGGAGCATAGCAACAGTTGGAAAATTAGGCAGTTCTTTTTCTCCGAGTTCATTTATATATAATTGCAGTTTGGCTTCAAATGCTAATATTTTGTTAGTCATTTGCCCAATTATCTTGTTTGGTCCTTGTAATTCAAAGTTAAGTGTGTTGAATTTTGTGTAATATCGGTCAAGAAAGCTGTAAGTATCCACCATTCATCATCATCAAGTTCAGGATAATTTTTGCCACTGTAAGAATAAAATAATTTCTGATTTCAAATTGAGAAATCGTTCCAGCACTTTTCCTTTGCTTAACCATCTGACAGCAGTATGTAGGATAACATCACTGTAACAAGCCTGCAATTCCTCCAGTAGTTCTTTAAATTTCCGGTGTATAAGTTCACGGGCACGAATGAAATTTATAACGCTTATAACCGTTTTCATAACATTCTTCAATTTGGTATTTGAAATTTGACATGCCAGACTTTCTTGATGCAGTAAGCAGTGAATAGAGGGTAAATGTGGCAAATTCCATTCCTTCTTAATCAGTGCTACCAAACCATTGTTGACGCCCATCATTGATGGACAGCCATCTGTACATACTGATATTAATTTGCTCATAGGTAAGTCATTTTTTTCTACAAACTCTTTAATTGCATCCATAAAATCAGAACCTTTTGTGTGACCTTTCATGGTTATAATTGCTAAAAAAATCTTCCTCTATTACCCCATCATATGTGCAGTAACGCACAAATAATGAAAACTGAGCCATTGAAGCTAAATCTGTACTGGAATCACATGCAAGACTGAAGTATTTGCATAGTTTTACTTTATTAATTACTTCCTCAAACATATATTTTGAAATATCTTCTATACGGCATCGACAGGTAGATTCTGAAAGTATGAGCTTATTTATTTCAGCTAAAATTTGCTTACTGTTAGAGAAATTTTGAAACAAAGTGTCAGAAACAGTCATCATACATTTCTTCACTAATTCAGCATCAGTGAAAGGTTTCATATTTTTTGCTAGAATATTACATACTTGGTATGATGCTTTTGTGACAGCTTCACTTTGCCCAACTGCTGCTAACATATCGTTTTGTTGACGACGAATGGTAGATTTTAGATGAGCAATTTTTTCCTTTCTTTCATTTGAATTCAAAGGAAAAGCTACTGTAAATGAACTGTGCTTACTTGTGTAGTGGCGAAATAAATTGTATCTCTTCAGTCCCACGATGGTATCCCGGCATTTAAGCAAGTAGCAGTACCTTCGTTGTGCCCACTTATAAAACAAAACTCTTCTTCCCATATTTCTTGGAAACTTATTTTCTCTTCATTTATTTTCCTCTTAGTCACTGTTTTTGAGGGTACACCAGACATTATTTATTCCACTACTAATGATAGCACAAAATATGAGCACAAATACACTCAAGACGCAACGAACGCTCAGGAGCACCGAAACTTACTGCACGATTGACACGACAAAGCTAACACTGAGGCGGCTGCGGGACAAACCATGGAGGAAGGAATAATATGGAGACGACGCAAGAGACCTTTACCACGCATGGGAGTGAAGCAGGCCGGCGGAGGAGTGGGGGGGCACGGCCGGAGTGGTGGGGGCTTGACCGCTTCCCAACAAACACGGGGAATATGTACAAACACCTCAAGGGGACTCTAGGATAAACGGGACGCCGCAATCTGGTGATGGATTATTATGTAACTCGATGAGACAAATAAAAAATGAAGAATAAAATTTTTTGATATCCTGCTTAGTTTTCGAGATATTCTGTCTCAAATGTGAAATGGTTTTGGTTGAAATTCAGAAGAAAAAATTATTCAAAGTCAAATTTTATGATGAATTTTTATTTAAAAAGACGAGACAAATAAAAAATAAAGAGTAAAATTTTTCGATATTTCACCTAGTTCTCGAGATATACTGTCTCAAAAGTGAGGTGTCTTGAGTTGAAATGCAGAAGAAAAATTTCGCTAAAGTCAAATTTAATGATGGATTCTTATGTAACACGACGAAAAAACTCGATAATAAGGAATAAATGTTTTCGATATTTTGCTTAGTTTGGGGGATATACAACATCCAAATTGAGGGGTTTAGGTTTGGATGCAGGCTGGACCAAAAATTAATTCTGTCAAAGCCACAATGATTACATGGTTGACATGCAGAATGGATATTTCAGTTTTATTACTACGACTAGTGGTTAGTCTAAATGTGTCTTAGACCAGAAAAAAAGTAAGAGGACCCACTCTAGGGATGAGCAACCCAGACATTTTGTAGGCTGGTACCAGAAATAAACATTTTATTCAGTCACCTTAATGAACATTCTCTTGATCAAGATGTGTTGTCTAATTTCACAGCCCTACTTATTAGGACAATTGTAAAAAAATTATCTCTCAGTTAGATTTAGATACGGGGGGGGGGGGGGGGAGAATGTTGTACAAAAAAAAAGAGACTAAATTAGAAACACATTCCCCAAATTGATTTTGTTCAAAGGCCAATAACTTCTTTATTTATGAAGCCCATTTTTATTTCTGCATGAACCTGTTTCGACATAAATAGATGAGAAAGATTTCAAAATCGGTAAAAATAGGTATAGATGTATTTACAAACAGAAACAAGTCTTATATGAAGCTTTAAAAATAACCTAAGTCAATGGCCTGAAATAGCTATTTAAAAAATTAATAAAACTCACAGCTTCTCACATAACAGTTAATTTTATCATCCATTGTCAGTATAATCAGCAACGTGACGAAAGAAATCGTAATAGTAAATTCACTGAATCGCGAAGTAAAACACGCCCCTTTAAATCTCATTTTAAACACTCGTTAAAAAATAATGCTAGTCTATTATGTGCAAAATAGCAAGTTTGCTGATTTTCTACACTACACCAAGAAAAATTTGAGAACAAAGTCATCCCATTGAGAGCTATGACTAAATATTTATAGACGTGCTGCAAAGTTTGCGGTGTCTACCGTTCACTTCAACAACGATAATTACAATTCAACTTACTTATGAAATGATATTCCAGGTTCTTTCCTGTCTGGCCTATTTGTGCAACCGTACGCAACACAAGCTGGCATTTTTAAACACTTATACACAATACTAAATGAAATAATCACTGCATCTACCGCAATGTGAACACCTTAATTGTTGGGAAGCGCCATATGGTCGCTGCCGGTGCTGCCACCATGCGGGAGAGTTTAGTGCTTGCTTCACCGATTTAACGTCACTTCTCCTCCATATAATTCCTTCCTCCATGGGACAAACCCGCCGACAAACGAGCGGCCGTAGGGGCGCGGCGCGTTTGATGCACGGCTTACATTGTTGGCTAGCAGTGCGCTCACGCCTCTGAGCGCTGCGGAACGCCGCAAGTGGCCCCGACTTTAATCACAATTCTACGCAGTTTCCGCAAACAAAACATGGCTACGCCAGACAAGTGGATAACTAATGCTGCCCGTGCGAAGCCGAGGAGGGCCGCGGGCCGCACGAAAACTTCATTCGGGCCGCATGCGGCCCGCGGGCCGCAATTTGACGACCAATGCTTTAGAAGGTTCAGAAATAACTTTCGGAGAGTGTAATTAGGTGAAAAAGAAATAGGAAAGGAATCGCAGTGATCTTATGAAGAATATAAATAAAATTTAGATAAAAATTACAGTGTCGAAGCGACAGTGGAAAATATAATTCACGCTAGTCTTCCGAAAATGTTTGAAAGTACACATACTCTAAAGGTTTCCTCTGTTGAACTTATAGAGTGCGGTATCAGTACAATCATCTGTGATTCACTCTATCCTCTCGTCTAACTCCATACAAAACTTTATATGCTATGATGTAAGAGATACCGTAGATTATCGAAGTAGATTTTAATTTTTGTGTGTTGTTTTACTATCGAAAATACCCCCGTATAGTGCTGCCAGTTGCAAAGGTTCCATTGAGATTCAAATACTCTCCCTTGATATTTTCCCATATTGATTTCTTTAGCATAGTTTTTTTTTGTAATGAACTTTAATTGCGGAGATGAAGCTACCATTGCTATTTCACGAAGTTTCCTCCGATGCTAGAAGACCTTTTGATTGTACATACATCACTATGTACTGTACATGCCACGAAGATCATCTCATGTAGATAAAGGCCGTCCTAGTCACCATCAATACATACTTCTCATACCAAGAATACACTTAGCAGGTACGACTGTTATGTCTCTGGCACGTCGAGGGTTTCTTACACCATCCTCTCACAAAACCAGTTCATCTGCTTAGCCAGTTTCTGCTTAATTCGTAGCTAGGAACTCCTTAAATTATATTTTTTTCCTTCATCTGTCATCTCTCTATTTTTTTCACTGTATTATGGTCAACCTGAAATGTCACACTAGCTATTCTGATTCCTTCAGTCCAAATTTCCGGAAAAGCTGTAATACATCATACCAATGTCCAGAGTAAAGTTTTTTTAATGCCTATTACGACTGCAAAAATAACTTTAAAAAATTATGAAAATTTGTTTTGAAAAAGCAACCAGGATCATCTGTGAAAGTATTTCAGTTTCCACTGAAATAAGATTCTTTTTTAAATTTATTATTGGCAGTCGATACCGATAACATGATGACGGTTATTAGAACTCTATAGCTAATATTATTTCACCAATAACGATCATTTGCTTCCTATGTAACAAATTACGTGTTTATTTCTCATTTACTAGTTAGGAGTACTGTATTAATGTCTGAATTTACGAATATCTTTTCAACAGTCACTGAGTAACTACCCCATGATTAGTAAATGATAATAGTTAATCTTTTCGGGACACGTCATGGTGACAGAGTAAGATCGGAGAATTAAAATTCCCTTAAATAAAATCCATCATCTCGACTTTACAATAGCGATAGATTTGAGTCACGCTCCAGACTTTTCTTCCTTCGATGTTCGCTTAGCATCGGGCCGAATAGAATTTTGGGCAGTTAGCTTCGAGCGGGAAACCTCGAATATATGATGATTTGAAGCCAACTCTCCCGGTCCGTAATCAGTTGCTCCACTGACAGAACTACGCTTTCTGACTCTCCCGTAACTGCGAATAACTAATTTTCAGATTTCCTGCATACACTTGTGGACGGAAGCATGCAAATGTCTCTTTTGATGACTGCGTCGCGCTTCATGGAGGCGAAAGGGCGGTAAAGCCAGTTACGAAAGTTGGCACTTCAAACGCCAAAGCTAGCTCAGATGGCTACAATAATTGGTACAAATTTTCCTAATAGCAGTGCAGATCCGGCACAGGATTAAGTTAACTCTGGCGATTTTGGTAATTGAAGTCAAACGAGCCACATTCCACCAGAGCTGTGAAGGTCGTAAACTTCTAATGCTATCCTCAGAAAACATTTTAGTTTTTTTCAGCAAAAATTTATGGATATGAGGACGATACAGTAATATCGCCTTCTTTCTGTTTAAAAGTCTACGGTTTTCGAATAATATATATATATATATATATATATATATATAGTTAAATTCTAAACCTTTGTTGCCGATTATTAATCCATTTCCCGAAAACATTTCTGAAACAAACTTTCTGCTATAAATTTCAACTGTTTAATGGCTTTCTGAACACCTCCACTATGGTTGAAAAACTTTTTATCGTTTAGATTGTCGTCATCTTTTTGCAGAGCAAAATGTGATGGATTGGGATTTCATGAAATTAATGGGGTCGTGAAATTGCAAGGCTGTTGTTTTTCTTTGCCGTAAATTCATGACTATAGAATGACCAGTTAACTGAAATATTGTCTTGTTGGATTTTGAACAATGTTAATATTTCTCAATTCTTGTACTTTTCGAGCGGTTGCTTAGCAAAAAGATATGAAAGTTCTAAGGTATTCTTTGTTGACCTTAAATATCAACATTGAGATGGAAAGAATAGTAGTGTGCTCTATTGTTACAATAACAAAAACAGCAAGGGTAATCTTGTGATTTGTTCAAATGTTTGTCACTTGTTTGTCCTAAGTTCCTCATAGAGTTTTCATCATTTTTTAACACTTTCGGCATTCATTCATTCCATGTTGCGAAAATCATTAAAACATTTTATGATGAGCAGTATTCGTAATTAACTTCCTAAGAAATATCCAAAATAATGATGTGCAAATTATCAACAACAATTATCTTAATTTTGTCTTATTTTTCAGTGTCAGTTGATGCTCTAGGCCAGGGGTGGCCAACCAAATGATCTTGCGGGCCACTTTGTAAATACATCATACTCCGCGTTCCGCATATAAAATTATATATACGCAACAATATTATTTTAAAATCAAAGTTAATGTTTTCTCATGATTTCGACAGTTAATTTTTGAATATATGGATGCATGAATAATGTGTTTCTTTTAATACATTGTTTTCATATTATAAAATTACAAAATAAAAATATTTCGAAAAAGTGGGATGAATCTCGCAGGCAGGAAAAATGTTGAAGGCGGGACGCATGCGGCCCGCGGGCCAAGGATTGGCCACCCCTGCTCTAGGCGATGAACTCCATTGATATTTCAGATGCTAATGGAACTACATAAAATTATCAAATCACTCCTAAACAGTTATTTTCACCAATTTGACTTCAGAACATTCTGCAACATTTGTAGCACTTTACTGCATGCTTTTATGTTTTCACTCAAAATTTATCTCATTTTCAATGATTTAAAAGTTTTTTACTTGCTACTATTGATTCATTGCATGTAAGACGTTACGCATGAATAAGGATTTAGAACTTGTTTCAAATAATTTATATTGTCCAAACTTCGCCGTTATTCATCATTCCACCTACAAAATAGCCTAAATCTTCGAAACAATGCATCTATATCAATACATAAAGTAACGCAAATCTGTTACCTACACATTCTGTATCAACTACAGAATTGGGAGGGTATGCAAAGAAGGGCTGCTAGATTCGTTTCTGTAAATTACCACAGAACACAATCGGTAATCGATATGATAAAATAGCTGGAATGGGATTGATTGGAAGACAGGAGGAAGGTGAAGAGAGTAATAGGAGTGTACAAGGCGTATACTGGTGATGAGGCGTGGAAAGATACTGGTGTAACAATCAAAAGTAATGCAATGAAGGGAAGAGATGAACATGACAACAAGCTGGCACTCGATTTCAGGCACAGGGCTGTGGGAACATTTTCTTTCGTAGCTAAGGGGTTACGAGATTGAAATGAGTTACCAAGAGAATTGCTGAATAATTTACGAAAAACAAGGAATCAATTTAAAGTTGAAACTTGTAGAGGGCAAAAGGAGATGGTTACAGGAAAGGGGGAAAATGAGTATGTAGGGAAATTGCCACCGAAGTGTGCGTTCAATCGCAATTAAGTTTAATTAAATTCAATGTTTTCCGCCATCGAATGTTCCAGATAATGTTCTCCGGACGTCGGGACCATGCCACAGTACTGAATAGTTCCGACAGAAATTGTTATGTAGGGTTCTCTCTTTTTGTTTTTCTGTCGATCTCTCTAGCTGGACGAAGACTGACTTTACCACCTCTGCACCTAGCTGGAGATAAGCAAATCTAACGATATGAAACTTCTAAACAAGCTTAATGTTGCTCTTAAGAGTGGTCGAAAAAGTAATAGTAGGCATAACAGGACTAAGCAATGATACTGAAAAATAAAAACGAATGAATATAGAATGGTCAAGTAATTCTAATTTATGTAACGTTACGGGCAATGAGTTATTGCACTAATGAAACCAACAGCAAAATACAAGAGCGGTGACAAAATCTCCAGACTAAATTTTTATAGCAAACAAATAGTGCGCTTTCATTGCAGCTTCTCATAAAGTCTCCTGTATGAAACAAGCTACGGTACAGTTCGGATGAACGCAGAAGTGAATATAATTAAAATTTGCGTCAATGTGTGGGAAAAAATAGTTCAAATCACATTCGTGTATATCGCCAGATTACAAATTTTCGTGAACTTGTTTAATAACATTTCGCAGAGTGTGTAAGAACGATTACACTATTCGTGCCCAAATTACAACTGTCAACAATTCATAAGACATCAAATTCACGAACATCAGATCTTTAAAGATGTATGTTTTGGTTTTAAATTTACAAAAAAATCAAATGCTAGACTCGTATTAGGTAACAAAAATAGACGACTGCCGTTCATGTGATCAATATAATTGCCAGTTTAGGTGGGCAGTTGGCGTTGAACATGTCCCAAAGAATCACTCAAGAATCATGCAATATTCTGTTCCCACTTGACGAGAACTATTTCTGAATACGAAAAGTAAAAGTTTAGATACCTTGCAATGCTGAATGATATATCTGCTAATATTATATGTGACGTTTTCTATTCTGGACGTTAGGGTGCCTTTGGCAGATACAGAAGTGGTAGGGGAAACTAATTCAAGGCTCTTTAAAGCATTATTTTTATTGTAGCGTCGACATGATGCGGACAACTTTCTAACTGTTAATTGCTAAATGCAGTTCTCAAACATTATTGTCTCCATTTCTGTGATACATTTTCCAACAGTTTAACTATGGGAAAATCTTGCACAAAAATTCATTATTCGTATATATGTACTTGTACCGTGTTTTTGTTTTTTGTTCTGCCTACCTTATAGGGACTGATTGTGTATGGTGACAGAAAAATCATCGTTAGAGATACATAATTTGGAGATACCATTCACGAATTAAGTTAAGTTGAGCTCATTTTTTTCGTTACGATTTTTTAACGCTTTACTGAAAAAAAAAAACGTGCCTTAGAATTTTATTACGATTGTTCTCTTTTTCTGCCATTGGTTATTTCTGGTAATTTGATCCTAGAAATTCAGATTCGTGGGCTGCACAGGAACCGGTTGAACTCTAGATTATGTCACAGAACGCCAGAGAGTCTTTCTAATTCCAACTATCGGGCCGAGACGATGAATGCAATCTGATAACAAGATACCAGATTAGACAGCAACAGAGGCGCTTTAAAGAGTTAATATTTCTCCAGAAGAGAAACAAAAGATATTACAAGATCTACTGAAATGTAGTTAGCAGATCATGTTTGTTACATAATAACTGATATTCAACTGCGGTTCTTGAGAAACATATGGACAATTGAGACAAAAAAAAAAGATAATAAATGTGCTGCATTCGAAATAACGTTATACGTAAGCAAAGATGATCAGTCAGTTTGAATGAAGACGAAATGTCTCATAAATAAATTTTTTTACTGAGTAAATACCCATTTTTTACGTCACGTGGAACTGTTACACTAAAGTAATTTTATTATAATATTGCTCATATGAACCGGTAATGAAATAATGTGTAACATAATCCAATTTAGCAATTAAAATTCTGAGATATATCATCTATGTGCTTCTCCAGTAGTTGTATTGCACGACTGGAATAAAGTTCAATATGAGTTGCATACCGATTTACTGTCCTCAGGTAAAAAGTTTTGGTGAAAATGTTCAAATATGAGCGTAGGTGTGTTATTCGAATTTGATAAGCTCTCAAGACACTCTATCATAATCTTATCTGGATATCTGGGAGACCTAAATAGCGCTATCAAATTCGTGACGATAACAGTGACAGAGACAGCGCTGTCGTATCTCGCAAACTTTACGACTATCACTATCAACTGCAGGTTAGTGCCCATTCATAAATTACGACGCACTTTAAGTGGCAGGGAGGGGAGACTTCTTCTTCTTTTCTGTCGATGATAGAATCTCTGGTTGTGCGATCGATTGGCTGTGTCTGTCGAGAGCTGCTCATCAAACTGCGATTTTGCATTCATCAGCTAAGTTTTTGTAGACTAAATTATTTTAAAATCTTTAATTATCATCTAAACTCTTAGAATTATTGCTAGCAAGAAGAATTATTTAAGATTACACCATAAATATCAGTTTTTAAATTTCGCGTCATTGTTGTTAACGTTATTGCTAGTTATTGCACGTTTCATTGGATTAAACTTAGCATAAGCTTGATAGTTAGATTACTATAATAATATAGCATAGGTAAAAATAGTAGTTTAAGTTATTTTGTAGTGTTAAATTTCTTATATACCGTCAAAAATAGTTCAAATCACTAGTTTGAATTTCGATTGTTAAAGCTTTCTGTATTGTCCTATATTAAGGCATTATTAGGTTTAAAATAACACAGTGTCTTAATTAATTAGTTCCGAAATAGTAATAAAATCAACTGGAAATAATAAATAATAAACATAAGTATTCATATATATCATTTAGTTACTCACATAGGTTACCATAGATTACATCATCGTTAAGAGCGACTATCGATATCGAAATCAAGTTTACGATAACAAAAACGTACGTTCTAATAATTAACGTGTTCTGTCTGAAATTTAATAGAGTTTAATTGCCATCTAATATATATATATATATATTTATTTAAAAAAATTCCACCTTTCTTTTTAACTTTCATAAGTAACAAAATAGTTGTTATCCACATTAGCACTAAATAGTAGCCTATTGACCTACCATCTTAAGTTTGTTTCGAAATCCATTAGCTTAAGTTTTATTCATTGGTTCTTAAGTAGTTTAATTACCTAGTCGTTTTTCATAAAACTTCAATCAAATTAAGTATATATAACAATTCAACAGTTAGTCGAGTATAGCGCCTATCATATTTAGTAAAAAACGTTAAAAAATATAGTATAAACTTTATAAGACTACTTTATCAAATAAATTTAAGGTTTGTTTAGAAGAAGGTTGAAGAATTTGGGAAAATCATGACTGGAAACTGTGGCGCCTGTCGTAGGTACGTTGCGAAGGGGATGGGTTGTAGTTGGTGTAAGAAGTGGTTTCACTGGGCATGTGGGGAAGAGGAAACGGGGGAAATAAATGAGGCTCTCCCATGGTTTTGTTCACTGTGTGTTAGGGATGATAGGATGTGGGAGATGGGTGAAACGATTAGGGAGTTGCGTGAAAGGATCAGGGTTCTTGAGGCTCGTCCTGTGGAGGCTCAGCCTCTGCAGACGTGGTCTGTGGTGGCCTCGCCTGTGGAGGTTCAGCCTGTGGAGGCTCAGACTGCACAGGCACAGCCTGTGGGGGCTGAGCTTGTCGAGGCTCAAGCTGTAGAGGCAGAAAGTGGAGATAGTGGGTTGGAGGAAGTTGATAAGGATGGGTGGGAGCTGGTAACAGGTCGTAGGAGAATCATGGTTAACAGGATGAACAAGCCAGACACTTCAGTAATTGTGGGAAAAAATAGGTTTGACCTGTTGCCAGAGTCAGGAGGAGAAGAGCCTCATGTAGATGTAGGAGTAGGAGTAGGTAAGATGCAGCAGACCTTTAGGAATAAGGGCGTGCAGGGCAAGAATAGGAAAAAAAGGGTTCTGCTGCTAGGTAGTAGCCATGGGAGAGGTGTAGGCCCTCTTCTGCAGGATCAGTTAGGTACAGGATATCAGGTCACAAGCTTTTCAAACCTAGTGCAACATTAGGCCAGGTAATAGAGGATATAGGTTCCCTTTGTAGGAGTTTCACCAAGGATGATAGAGTAGTGATAGTGGGAGGTGCGGGAAATAGTATTGATAGAAACGCGAGTTATAGTATAGAGAGTGACCTGAGGAAGGTGGTGAAGGAGGCACAGCATACCAGGGTGGAGCTCATGCAGGTCCTGAGTCGCCATGACCGTCCACAATTGAACTATGCTGTGAGGCGGGTTAATGTGGAAACGGAAGTGCTACTTGGGAAAGGCATTAGTTCTGTGTTGGGGGTTGTGCCTGTGAACACCATTGGTAGGTGGGGTTTCACTAGGCACGGCCTACACCTAAATAGAAGGGGGAAGGGAGTACTTTCTGAGTTGTTAGCTAAAGCAGTGAGGGAGCCCGTTTCCAGTGATGATGGGGTCAGGACTGTGCCTTTTTTAGGTTAGGGGCTGCTGGTGAAGGGACAGAAATAGATTATCAAAGTGATACTGATTGCAGATTCGCGATGGGGAAAGTCACAGATATTAAAGAAATAGATGAAATGGCTGAAACAATAACTGACTGCGTTAAAAGTGGGAAAGAGGAGATAAATTCTGAAAATGTAAAGCCAATAGTAAGGGTGTTAATGGTAAACTGTAGAAGTATAATGAACAAAGTAATCGAATTTGCAAACTTAATAGAGATGCATGAACCACAAATAATAATTGGGGTAGAGAGTTGGTTAAAAGAAGAAGTACTAGACAGTGAGGTTTTTCCTGATGGTTACAGAGTGTACCGCAGAGATCGAGGAGCAATTGGTGGAGGAGTCTTCATACTAGTTAGCAAAAACTACCATAGTTCACTGGCATTCATAGATCAAGACCATGAGTTACTTGGGGTAGATTTCTGGGGTAGTAAAAAAGAAAAAATCAGAGTGTTGGCTGTTTACCGCAGTGGAAGAATGACAGAAGAGGATGAGGCTCTTGGGGAGAAATTAAATTCATACTCAGATTTCAGAGGTGAGAATAGAATGATCATCATCGGCGGAGATTTAAATTTACCAGGTGTAAACTGGGAAGGGAATAAGATAAATAACACAAGGGAACAAAGATTGCAAATATCTTAATAAGGGAAGGAGGATTTACACAAGTGGTTGAGCAAAACACTAGGGGACAAAATATTTTGGATATATTTCTAATTAAGCCCGATGAAAACCTTTTGAGGTATCAAGTAACTGAAGGAATAAGTGATCATGAAGCAGTTCTGATGGATATTAGAGGATTCAGTAAACCAGCAGCCAAAATTGAAGGGGGAAATAGGTACAATTATAAAAAGGCACAGGTTTCAAATTTGAGGAGATATTTCAGAGAACAATTCAGCAAATGGAAGGAAGGCTCAGGTACAGTAGAGTCAAGATGGAAAGAGTTCAAGGAGATAATAAGAAAGGGGGAAGAAAAATTTATTCCAAAGCAAAAAATAAAGAGAAGTAGAGATCCTATGTACTATAATAGGGAAGTGAGGAGGTTAAAGAGGTTGGTAAGAAAAGAACATAACAGAGTTAAGAGACAGCAGGGTAGTAGGGAATATTTAAAACAACTAAACAAGGACTTAATAACAGCAAAGAAAATGGCCAAAGATGGGTTTATGAAGAGTATTGTCAGTGCAGGGGGGACCATTGACTGATGCATCTAGAAATTTCTATGGCTATATCAGGAAACTGAGGGGAAGGGAGGATGTAGAGACACTTATAGATAAGGATGGAGAAGAAGTTACTGACGATTTGAAAAAGGCAGAGATTTTAAGTAACTGGTTCAGAGAAAGCATTAGGGAAAATGAATCAGAAACAGGAGGGTCTAATTCGGAGAACGAGCTTAACAACACAATTAGAAATGACGATAGTAAAAAATTTGATATCCATCCTGAGGAAATCATGAAGGAAATAAGAAAGCTGAAAAAACATAAAGGGGCTGGTGAAGATAATATTACTACAGATATCTTAAAGATAGCCGGATGTGACATTGTACCTTATCTTGAAATATTATTTAAATTGAGTCTAGACACTTGCTGCTTACCACAGGACTGGAAAAGTGCAATAGTAGTACCGGTACATAAGGGAGGGGTGAGAAATAGAGTTGAGAATTACAGGCCAATCAGTTTGACATCAGTGGTAGGTAAATTAATGGAAAGATTGATATGCAACCACATCAGAAATATATGTGAGGAACGTAATTGGTTTTCAAGCAGGCAACATGGTTTCAGGCAAGGATATTCATGCGAATCTCAGTTGGTGGGATATATGCAAGATATTTCAGATGAAATGGACAAGGGAGGCCAAATTGATAGTGTAGCACTAGATCTGTCTAAGGCGTTTTGACAGAGTAAGCCATAAAATGGTAGTAAATAAGGTAAAAACCATTGGAGTGGATAAGAAAGTGATTTGCTGGGTAGAAGAATTTTTAAAAGGTAGAAAACAGAAAGTTAGGGTAGGAAATGTAGTATCAAAAGAAGTGGAAGTAAAAATGGGTGTGCCACAGGGTAGCGTATTGGGACCATTGCTATTCATTATTCTAATGAATAATTGTGTTGCCTGTTTACTATCTGAAATTAGATTGTTTGCAGATGACATAATGCTGTATAAAAGAATCAAAACGATAGAGGATTGTAAACAGTTGCAGGGTGATCTGGACAGGATATCTAATTGGGTTAGTAAACATGGAATGAAGATAAATGCAAAGAAGAGTCAGCTTATTAGATACACAAATAAAAAACAAAAGGTTAATTATGAATATAAGGTGGGAAAGAATTGCTTGCTGAAGACTTGAAATGCAAATATCTTGGAATTACTTTTGATAACAAACTTAACTGGGCAGGACACATAGGACAGGTGGTAGGAAAAGGTTTCAGAGTTCTGCACTTGTTGGAGAGAGTTATGAGGGGATGTACGAGAGAAGTCAAGGAATTGGGTTACAAAACTTTGGTCAGACCATTGCTCGAATATGGTAGTGTAGTATGGGACCCTCATTTTACGTATCAAATACAGGAGTTGGAGAGGGTGCAAAGAAGGGCTGCTAGATTTGTTTCTGGAAATTATCGCAGAATGCAATCAGTGACGGATATGATAAAGGAGCTGGAATGGGATTCATTGCAAGACAGGAGGAGGATGAGGAGGGTCATGGGAGTGTACAGGGCATATACTGGTGATGAGGCATGGAAAGATATTGCAGTAGGTATGAAAAGTAGTGCATGGAAGGGAAAAGATGACCATGACCACAAGCTGGCACTCGATTTCAGGCACAAGGGTGTAGGAAGATTCTCTTTTTTAGGTAAGGGTGTCAGGGATTGGAATGAGTTACCAAGAGAAACGATGAATAATTTACCGAAAACTTTGAAGGAATTTAAAGAAAAAATTTGTAGAGGGCAAATGTAGGTGGGTGCAGGATAGGGGGAAGATAGCTGTGTAGGGAAATTGCCACCGGAGCCTGTGCTCCATTGCAATTAAATTAAATTAAATTAAAATCAAATATGAAGTAGTTTTTCCACCAATGCGATGGCTTTGTCAGTAGCTGATTGGAGGTAAAATTGGGATGCATTCATTCCGATTTGTGTACATGACAACACATGTACCACAATTTCTCTCTCCCCGCACGAACATGTAGTATCTGGCTGTTCTCCCAGGTATTCCCTCGAAGCAAGAGTATCTTTGGAACGGCCAACTCCATCTCGAAGCATATTTACTGACTTCCATATGGGCCATGGTTGTTCAGACTCAGGTGGTAGACCCTCTTTTGGCTTGATCCACTCGTTATCATGTTGCACTCTCTTCTACAAAGCCAATATTCGTTAATTGCTTGGTGCTCCATTTAGTGGCCTTAAAGTGTTACACGACATGACAAGGGAGAGAGGGGTGACAAGTCGAGGACGTATTCATAAGCTTCGTGACGTCATATCTGTTACATAAAAAGGCAGTAGTACCAAAAAATTCTATGGCTTTACTTTTTTTCGTGAAATAATTTTCAGAACATCGTAACTAAGCTGCCCCAAAAATTGTGATAGTTGGAATATTGAATTCCTAGACATTATTTGTTTCTCTATGGTGTATAGAACTTGAGATAGAAAAAAAGTGCCTAACGTTAGTGAAATTGTGTGGATACAGCTAGTCTAGTAATCTAAAATAACGAAAAAATTACAAAGGGACCAGATAAAATGAACCCTATACCTCTTGAGTGATGTCACAAACTTGTGTAATATAATTAATGGCTGTGTAATGAATATTTAGAATTGTCTCAAGCAAATGAAAACGGGTTGACGTTTTCTACGACCATTTGAACAAATTTAAACTTACAGGGCTGAATACATTGCATACATTAAACATGCGATAATAATCAGTTTAAGTTCAGTTTAATCATAAAATTAAAGAAATGGTTGATACGTGTTCTCATGATAAATAACATTTAAATAAATTAACCTTTTTGTTTACAGTAACGACTTTATGGGGCACAAATTTAAATTTGGTAGTAACAGAATAATGTCCATGTCTGCGTGTAGTATCCAAAACAACTTCCACTGGAAGTCCTCAGTAAGTTCCATGTTCTGAATTTCTCAGATACTTCAGTGACATAGTTGAAAACTTTAGAAGGATCCTAGAATAGAGATCTAGCAGAAAAATTTCTTCGACATCCCAGAGTTTTAGAGACATTTCACATCTACCCATCCTAGTCATTCAAACACCTTAGCACATTGTGATGAAATTTCGTAGGAAGAAGTTTACTGAGGACATCCTGCAAAAGGTTTTTGGATACTATGCGCTGACATAGGCATTATTCTGTCAATAACAAATCTAATTCTGCGCTCCATGAAACAAGTCTTGACAGTAAGCAAAACGTTTAATTTATTTAAATGTCATACACCATGAGAAGAGGTATTAACTATTTCTTAAATTTTATGACTATTGGTTGCCTGTCAGCAATACCGCACTAGATCGAGTTCACTAAAAATAAATTTTTCGTTACTCAGTAACAACAAACGGTGAGTTAATATACTTACAATACTTTTTTTCAGATTTTCTCTGGTGATCTGTTCAGTTGTCAATAAAAAAACTTCTTATTATGAAATTTCCCCACAGCGTGCCAAGGTGTTGGAATTACGAGGATGGATGGATGTGAAATGTCTCTAAAACTCTGGCAGATCTCTATTATAGAACCAAATAAGCACAACAGCGCTCTTCACTCTAGCCTAAGGGTTGGTACAGATTAGTCATATGCATTGCGAACACCGAGATGTGTATTTAAAAAAAATAATAGCCGTACATAAAACAGCAATTAATTAAGCTTCTTAAAGTGGTGCCACATCGCATTGGGAAGGGGTGGATGATAAAACCGGCGCCAGTTCCAAATATGGATATAACTCTTAATAATCTATGCTGACGGGGGGCAGCATTTAATTTCCTTATAATAGATCTAATAACACGTTTAGCGAACTTACCAAGTCATCTTTACTGTATAGTGTTAGGAGAAACTCCACCCTATGATTGTATAGATCGGCCTTCAGGAGACATCAATCACATGCTATTTACAAGGGGGAAAAAAAGTGAACATCACAAAGTTAAAATTGTAATAGCTCTCACCAGTATGAATATCCACCTGTGCGGAGACTTTTCCGGCGTTTGAATTCAAAGAAATCTTCACGGGTATACCACCGCATGTTGCTGTAATAACGCAATATTGCCATATATCCCTAAAGATTTAAATGAAACTTAACTATACTTCTAACCAGCTACGGCCGAAACATATAATACAGTCTTATTCCATGTATTAAAAAAGTCATAACAACTTCATTTAAGAGTAACTCCCTAAAAACCATGTAAATTGAAACATATAATTCTGTTATTTTTATGGCATGTTTCTGAAATTAGACGTTAAGCACTTCCTTTTCTGATTTTTACAGTCAGATTTTGTTTTTCTTATTGTTTGTATTGTTAAATTTTACACAGTGGAATAAAAGTTTATAATTCGTAGAAGGATATGCTTGTATCTGTGGGTATGTATAAAATTTTGTATTATTAAGTGAACTGTGTGTATCAGGGAAAGTAAGTTCTATTTGGTAAACATAAAGTTAAAAAATATAATATGGTTTCTAATGTACTTATGATCGCTATAAGGTTTTTTGTTCCAAAAGACAATCAATTAAAAAATAAAATAATAAAAAAAAAACAGATTAATACCGAACAAACCTTTAACGACTCATAGACAAAGCACTTTCACATATGAGTGGACTGAAAGCTGTGAAAAACATGAAAATAGAGCTATGATTACATTGCACTACGGGGTGGGTGCAGTTTCCATTTGCATCATTTGCCTTCAGTCGTTTGAGTATTTGTATTCGCTATTTGCTTACTGTTACCGGAAACGAAAATTGCCTCTGAGACGGTTAATCCGGGTAGCAAGACCTGCGATTCCATTAAGTTAATTGTCTGTTATCTGAGTTAACGTCAGATAAACTGCTTGATCGCGGCCATGTCCTGCTCAGAGCTGCTAATAAATTGCCATTCATCCGAGATCGATGCTAATTACTCGAGTGATTTCGAGCCACTTGTCTGCTGGCTTACCTCCCCCTGTTGCTTGCCTTTGTGTATTTGTATGTCATCTAATTTGTTTCTATACATGCGTCCTATTTTGTTGTTGAAAACAATTTTCGGTTATTTCTGAAATTAAAGTTGAACACTAAAGTATCGGTTCATTGTTTCGCCCAACACCTCTAACAGATTAAATAATAGAATAAAGTGTAATAATGACGTTTGGTTCAGTAACTACCCACAAAAGACACTCTTTCTCTCATCAGTCAATATTTATTATTACGATTTACGTTTCACTGTAGGTACCGGATTTGTTCGGTGTCGAGTAACGTAATTGTTCAGATTGCTATTGTCCATTCTAAAATTCAGTAATCATGATTTCTCTAAATTAACCCACGAAGATAATATATGGCTTAGTAATTTACACTAAGCCTTAATCCTTTCCCATTGTTTGGTAGAATCCTACTTCCGGTATTGGTGCTAGATCCTAAAAATAAACTGACATGTGTTGACTTTTCCAAATGGAGTGAGAGATAGATTTGACTGTTTCAAGCTAATAAGAACTGTGTCTGTGACTGTTATTAATGTTATTATTATTATAATTATCATCATTATTAACCGAGACGAAACTTTATGCAAAGTTGTTGTTTTAAAGTTTTTTCAGATTTTAGCTAAGCCGTTCAGCACCTCCCTCGGTAAATTGTTTCAGCTCCTGACTCCCTAGCCTACGAATGAAAACTGCCCCCCTCTTTTTATGCCTGAAGTGGTAATTTCTTCCTGTCCAATGTTCCTTCTAATTTTTCTTTCAATACCTATCCATACCTATCGTCAGTGTATGCATTATACGTATCCAACATTTTCTTCACCCTCCTCCTCTCTTCCAAAGATTCCAAAACGCAACTCCTCTATCAAATAATTTTCTTAAATAAATCTTGCTTTTTGATATTTTTCAAATCCTTGCACTTGATTGCCGTAATGTGGGCTACATATTGTCCACCATACCCAATTTCTGACCAAGGTTTTATATCCCAGTTTCCTTCCTCCTCACTCAAATAGATACGGTATTTTGAAGTATATGCCTACTACTTTCCCAATGTCCCCTTTAAAACTAACGTTATCACTTAAAGAAATGCGAGGGTATTTACAATTTTTACCCTCTTCGTTACAATCATATTTATCTGTCTGTGTACCTAATAATTTGTTTCTTTAGGCATTTTATCTTCATTCCATAATAACCTACCTAAATAGATGCTCTACACAGATTTCTTGTTAACTGATTTAAAACAAAAGCTATCTTCGTAATTTCATTGATTTCACACTTCTGGAAAATGATTTCCAACGTTCGGGTAGAATGGAATTCCATGCAACGAAGATTTGATTCAACAAGGAACGGCGTAACCATATGAAGGATTGACAGATGGAGGTAATAATGATTCTGAGGAATTTAGTATACGAAAAGCTGAAACTTTCAGGGTTTATACAGTACATGCGTCTAGTGTTCTTTACATGAACAAATGGATGATTAGGTGATGTGATGGTCACATTACTGAGTGAGAACCGACGACCGCGAAATTTCAAGGCGGATGCATTAATCTGTGAGTTATCGGATGACTTACTAGGCAAATAAACCTTAATGCTTAGGCTCAAGGCTTTTTTTAATCGATCACAAAATTAAGTTTGTTAACAAGAAAGTAACGTTAACATTTAAACTCTTGTCACTGAATCGTATGCAATTAACAAGTTTTGGTTTTTTGGTTTATACGATTGGAAATAACAAATTTTCACAGCAGACTATAATTTGATAGGGTTCTGAGATAGATCCGAGTCGCTTATATGACGATTTTAAATGTTATGAAGCACATTCTTAACAGTAGCAATGGTATAGTATATTTTTGTTATTATTTTTTACTTTTTTATTTATTTTTTTTTTTTTTTTTTTTTTTTTTTTTTTTTTTTTTTTTTTTGCTTCTTGCTTTACGCATCGTTGTTAGGGGGACGTAAAAGAATTTGGCCATGAAATTTTAAAGGAACCACCGCGGCATTCCCATGCAATGATTTTAGAAACACATGGAAAACTTAATCTGGATGGCAGGATGGGAATTCGAATCTGCGTCCTCCCGAACAGAAAACCAGAGTGTTCTCGCTCACCCACTATGCTCGGTAGCGAACGGGTGGTGACAAAACCAACACAGAAACAATGGTAATGGATGACAAAAAATAACTGCTTGGGCCTCCATAAAATTCGTTCTGCCTTTTCCAAAATAATTATTTCTAACACGAAACCAAAAGGAAATCTGAAAATTTATGATTTGAAATAGCCAAGGAAACAATTTTAATCAGTAAAAAAATATTACATTTGTGAGAATTGTGGTGGCTCAGTGGTTAAGGTGTCCATTTGGGGACCAAACGGTCCTCCTTTCGAATCCCAGTATTGGCTGGGATTTTCAAAGGACTTAACCCGATCTTCACCTATGGCACAGCCAGCCTTTTAAAGTGAAGGACACCAGAACACTTCCATGGTTCGGATTCCACGTTAACTAATAAGTCCCCTATGACCGGTAGGATTACAGTGTAAGGTTAAGACAATTACGACAGGATTGCGCAGCCAGTAAAACCCTGTACCCATATCATTATGACCACATTAGCTATACCTTTAGTATAACGTAACGTAAAAATAAAATCGGATGATTATTATCAGCTGTGCGTTTTAGAGAAATATTACCATCAGTTATGTTATAAAACCATTTTTGAATGTCGTTACGGTTCCTATTTCTGCGTCTCATGTTTATAAGGTTTGGTTCTGAATCAGCTAAAATGTACAGTAGCCACAAAGGGAAAAATTTGCAAGTTAAGGTCATTCATCGGCCGTCTTAAATTAAAAAAGAGAATCACCAAAATCAGTTAGCTTGTACATCTAATTATACGCAAGTGCGAGGTTAAGCACGAAATTTCGTAAAATTGGCACCGGAAGCGTGGTGTTGTTTTACGTACTCACGGTCACTTGTTTGTATCCAGCCTCAGAAAAGTTTTTAATTGGGT
>JARYHS010012519.1:58443735-58488162 GCA_031002005.1 Vandiemenella viatica | reverse complement strand
TGCGTATTCCGCGAATTTCCAAAATAGTAGTAATTTGTCACACACACAAAGTGAATACCGAAACCATGCCACTGTTCAACTAATTGTTTTCAGATCCTCATGCGGCGTCATCATAAATTGCATTGCTCCATACATACATACAAATATTGACAAGTTGACTAAGCCACGGTGGATCGCATAACTCACTTGCACAGCCAGTCTGCTATAGGTAGTTGTAAATTTCACAACTTATACTACGACACTGAAGTTCTATCTTCTACCTGAATGTAATGATGTATTTGGAGATGATTTTTTTTTCTCATATCAGGTTTTTTTTTCGATGATGTCATGGCTGTTCTTATATCTCTGTGTGACTGAATTACATCTGGTGCATAGGCCTGATATAGACTGAATGTGACTGTGATTCGGTATGATATGCTGGGTCCACATATCAACATCGGTTCTGCTAGTTTGAACGGTTTCATAATGTTTGCTTGCACCTACAGAAATTCGGCCTACGAGATAAATATATAAAATTCTTTAACTCTACGAATCCCTACAGGTTAAAAGAGTATGGTAGGTTTAAAATGCGCTTTAAATAGTTGCATAAAACGGAGTAGAGAAGTATCTCGTTGACCTTTCTACACTGAGGCTATACTGATTTCATTATGATTCCCCATTCCTCAGTTTAGATACCCAAAATTACAAGAATTATAACCCTGGATACTACATGGATGTGAAAAGTGTGAATAATACACTCATAGAAAATTATTCACTTTGTTTTATTTTATCCACCTTCCATTAATAAATTCCTTTTTTCGAGTTATTTGTTAATGAGTTCGTGTGGTGGTATGATACTTCATTACTTGCACACTAGCCTTAATACGAAACGTAATAGACCTTGATACTCGTAAAGACATAAATTTGTTGAATATAAGTACGTATGCGACACTTTTCTATGATTTTCATTAAAAAAGTATACACAATGTATAAAATCATGAAAAATAGCCATATATAACAAAAAATCGGTAAAAAAAAGTTAATTTCCTCATTGAATGAAGTCATGGTCAACATAACAATTACACCTGCATGTATCACAATACTATTCATATATAACTTTGGTGGATTAAGATCGTGAAAACAGGTAAAACTTCACCCCAATTATGTAATTTCACTATACGAAAAATGTCATCGGTTTACATGGTTAGAAGTTGTGCATCATACCATACAATGTGTATTGAATGCCTCCACCAAATAGAAAAACCCACGGCATGATGCGGTGTATCATCATAAATGAAACTCATTCTGTTCACGGTCCCTATATGACATCGGACAACTCGAGTAGTACATCAGATATACCTGTCGAAAGTCACACTAAAGTATTTGAAGCTGAACTAAGCAAATCATGCTGAAGATGACGATATCACAAGTTTCATTAACTACAGAAATGTATATCATTTGGGCAAAAAGACGGAAAGTGTATGTTTCTGCTGTCATGACAATCTCCAGATTAACCCGCAGAACTCCCACCACACGCACACACACACACACACACACACACACACACACACACATCACCTTACCATCATGAAGGTGTGTAAAGTATAATATACATCAGATATACCTGTCGAAAGTCACACTAAAGTATTTGAAGCTGAACTAAGCAAATCATGCTGAAGATGCCGATATCACAAGTTTCATTAACTACAGAAATGTATATCATTTGGGCAAAAAGACGGAAAGTGTATGTTTCTGCTGTCATGACAATCTCCAGATTAACCCGCAGAACTCCCACCACACACACACACACACACACGCACACACACACACGCACACACACACACATCACCTTACCATCATGAAGGTGTGTAAAGTATAATACCAATAGATGCTTGCGTCATACAGCCCAAATATTATTCAGCATGATTTGCTTAGTTCAGCTTCAAATACTTTAGTGTGACTTTCGACAGGTATATCTGATGTATATTATACTTTACACACCTTCATGATGGTAAGGTGATGTGTGTGTGTGTGCGTGTGTGTGTGTGCGTGTGTGTGTGTGTGTGTGTGGTGGGAGTTCTGCGGGTTAATCTGGAGATTGTCATGACAGCAGAAACATACACTTTCCGTCTTTTTGCCCAAATGATATACATTTCTGTAGTTAATGAAACTTGTGATATCGTCATCTTCAGCATGATTTGCTTAGTTCAGCTTCAAATACTTTAGTGTGACTTTCGACAGGTATATCTGATGTACTACTCGAGTTGTCCGATGTCATATAGGGACCGTGAACAGAATGAGTTTCATTTATGATGATACACCGCATCATGCCGTGGGTTTTTTCTATTTTGGTGGAGGCATTCAATACACATTGTATGGTATGATGCACAACTTCTAACCATGTAAACCGATGACATTTTCGTATAGTGAAATTACATAATTGGGGTGAAGTTTTACCTGTTTTCACGATCTTAATCCACCAAAGTTATATATGAATAGTATTGTGATACATGCAGGTGTAATTGTTATGTTGACCAGTGACTTCATTCAATGAGGAAATTAACATTTTTTTTACCGATTTTTTGTTATATATGGCTATTTTCATGATTTTATACATTGTGTATACTTTTTTAATGAAAATCATAGAAAAGTGTCGCATACGTACTTATATTCAACAAATTTATGTCTTTTCGAGTGTCAAGGTCTATTACGTTTCGGTATTAAGGCTAGTGTGCAAGTAATGAAGTATCATACCACCACACGAACTCATTAACAAATAACTCGAAAAAAGGAATTTATTAATGGAAGGTGGATAAAATAAAACAAAGTGAATAATTTTCTATGAGTGTATTATTCACACTTTTCACATCCATGTAGTATCCAGGGTTATAATTCTTGTAATTTTGGGTATCTAAACTGAGGATGGGGAATTCATAATGAAATCAGTATAGCCTCAGTGTAGAAAGGTCAACGAGATACTTCTCTACTCCGTTTTATGCAACTATTTAAAGCGCATTTTAAACCTACCATACTCTTTTAACCTGTAGGGATTCGTAGAGTTAAAGAATTTTATATATATTTATCTCGTAGGCCGAATTTCTGTAGGTGCAAGCAAACATTATGAAACCGTTCAAACCAGCAGAACCGATGTTGATATGTGGACCCAGCATATCATACCGAATCACAGTCACATTCAGTCTATATCAGGCCTATGCACCAGATGTAATTCAGTCACACAGAGATATAAGAACAGCCATGACATCATCGAAAAAAAAACACTGATATGAGGAAAAAAAAAATCATCTCCAAATACATCATTTACATTCAGGTAGAAGATAGAACTTCAGTGTCGTAGTATAAGTTGTGAAATTTACAACTACCTATAGCAGACTGGCTGTGCAAGTGAGTTATGCGATCCACCAGTGGCTTAGTCAACTTGTCAATATTTGTATGTATGTATGGAGCAATGCAATTTATGATGACGCCGCATGGGAATCTGAAAACAATTATTGTGAACTAGTGGCATGGTTTCGGTATTCACTTTGTGTGTGTGACAAATTACTACTATTTTGGAAATTCGCGGAATACGCAAAAAAAACTAATTTCGGTTTTTTCCATAGTTTCCTCAAATAACTCCATTGAGACATTTGACTCGTGTGCAACCAACTTTATTCACAAACGCGTTTCGGTCTCCTCAAATGGTTCCAGGCGAAAAACTTAGCAATTTTGATAAAAAAAATGGCCACGTTTTTCACTTTACCTAGAGACTGCCATTACAGTAGAAACTTTTTTTCCGTATTTCAATGCACAAACAATTATTGTGAAGTTGTGGCACGCATTCGCTGTACCCGCGCAAATATCTGTATTTCAAGAATTTTACAGTCACCCCTCAACAAGAATGGGAAGTGGTAACTTAGGAGGGTCTATGAGTATACATCACTGACACAGGTATTCGAGCAGATAAACCTGTAGAACTCCCACCACATACATCGCGTTACCATCCCTGGCTACAGGAACAAACACCACTAAACGCGTTTTATTTTTATTTTTGTCATTGTCGGAGTGTCCACAGTGACTCTTGGCGATAAACGGCTATTTGTATGTCTAAACTACAACAGATACTAATTAACATGCGGACCGGGAATCGAACCCTCCATCTCCCACATGGTAGTCCCGAACGTTAACAAACCCACCCACCAGGAAGAAAAAAAGTACCTCTGAAAGGAGGACGAATATATAGACCTGCAGTGAAATCACCTACCTGCCTATAAAGTTATATTGAATTGGATAAAAGCACATGCGATTCTTTTTTATGGTTCTACGCCTTTAGAGGCGGGGGAAAGGACAGTGGACGAGGAACGGGAAGGAATTCTGCCATGGAAAAATGATGAAATTATCCCCGGCATTCGTCTCGCGTTATTTGGGGAAACCATGGAAAACCCAAATCTGAATGCCTGGACGGGGATTCGAAAGCGCACCCTCCCAAATGCTAGGTCAGATCTTTACCGATCACGATGCGTGATAGGACTGGTGCAGGGGAACGGGGTGGAATTCAGACATGGCCTTTTGAAGGAACCAACCCGATATTCAACTGAAGTACGGAGTAATGGCTAGTCTGGTCATTATGACCAGGGTTTTTATTGCCTGCGCATTCCGCACCTATCCTAGCCTACGTGAACTTAGCCGGGTGTAGAGAACCTACAGTTTAAACTGGAAGCCAAACAACGGAAGTGTTCTGGTGTAACTACATTACAACGCAAGTTGTGTCAGATGTGAATGTCAGGTTAAGGGCTTTTGAAAATCGCAGCTGAGACCGGGATTAGAATCCTGGACTTTTCACTTCCCGTCAAATTGCTTAAGCACCAAATGCAGTAATTTCGCAAAAAAAAGCATGGAATGCCGAAATTTCGATGTTCGGACAGGGATTCCAACCCACGTCCTCCCGAATGTGAAGCGACAACATTGCATCTCACCCCACCATGCTCGTTATTGCCGTAGTCATTTCACGTGTTCAGTCCTGTCCTTAGGTAATGCTGTCATGGAAAACTCAAATCTGGATGCCCGGACGGGGATTCGAGCCCACACCCTCCCACAGATGGCTTAAGCACCGAATGCAGTAATTTCACAAAAAGCATGGAAAGCCGAAATCTCGAAGGTCGGGACAGGGATTCAAACCCACGTCCTCCCGAATGTGAATCCACAACATTGCATCTCACGAATCATGCTCGTTATTGCTGCAATCATTTCACGTGTTCAGTCCTGTCCTTAGGTAAGGCTGTTACGACTGAGAAACTAAGTAGTTCGTTAAAGGATTCAGGCGATTTTGACTTGCTGTCGCAGTGTCAACTTCGACCTTTTCGCCTGATGAAGACAACAGAGCCTATTGTCTAAACGTCGCTCATGGCAGAACAACGAAGAATTTTTGTCATCTGTACGCCCAAAAAGACTCAATTTGACTGAAAAAAAAAAAAAAAAAAAAAAAAAAAAAAGCCAGTAGAAATAAAATATGAAATAATCTGCTCTGTCAAAGACCACTGTGCCCCGGGAGTATACAAAAATTCTATGGTAATGTGGAAAGATGTACGTAGTGGAAACAATTTCGGCAGGTCGAAATAATATCGAAATCAATATATATTATAAAAGTAAGCGTACAATGTGCGTGCCGCTAAACTAAAAAACGAGTCCCGGTACGATCAAGGGGGTTAAATGGCGTGGTAACCTTCAACCTTTATACATGAAGAAGGTTTCTGATTTTTTACCTCAAGGCGGTGATTTTGAAGATAGAAGGGGTGGAAGTTTCGACCTCTAGAACAGCGAAAAAAAAACGAAACAATCGAAGAGCGCGAGGCACGTTTACGTTGCCAACGAACGAAACAAAAAGAACAGCGAATCAACGAAACAGTCGAAGAGCGCGAGGCACGTTTATGTTCTCAGCGAACGTGAATGAGCACCGTGAGAAGCACAACGAAATGAACGAATTAAAGAATCAAGAATTGCGACACAATCTTATAATAGAAGACTGCGGACGCAAGCCACCCATGAAAATATCACCCTACGAGAAGCGCGGACGAGGACAAGTAAACAGTATAACCTGAAAAATGAAGCACTCCACTACGACCCGACAAAACAAAATAACAAAAACAACCACTTCGTAATCGGAAAAAATGGATAACATCTAACAATTTTGCAACGCGAAAAAATTCAGTGGAGAAACACCAGGATTCTGTTGCATGAATGGAAAATTCGATCACCACCACTGGAAGCACCTCCACAGGAAGTTCTACATTACATGACCGGGGGAAACTCCAGAATCGAAACACATAGTATTAATCCTCAGAATAACTCTGATCTTTACTGAAAAGACTGCAATTTCCAATCAAATTATCCTATAGTTTTACAATTAACACAGCGCAAAGACAAACTTTAAAACATTGCGGCATCAACCCCAAAGACTCCTGCTTCTCTCGCGGTCTATACTATCGAGTAGAAAATTATAAAAATTTGTACATATATACCCCGGATAACAAAATGATAAATGGTGTTCATAAACAAGTATTCGAAAAGTTAGAAAATGATTTCAATAAAAAAAAATTACCTCTCACATTTTAATGTTTATCATTTTATTAAAATTACTACACTATCTCACATCAACTCTCTGAGCGAAGCCGGGTACCTCAGCTAGTAATAAATAAAGAACATCAGTGATAGGCAAGACCAGGCCAACCAACAAAATCGGCTGTTGTAGAACACATTTTGCAAGGTATTGTGGAAGAAAAGCCGGTTGCAGCTGTCATAGTGGGAGACATGAGTCACACAGTCGCTTGAGGGGAGCGATAATTCGGGTGTGGTGCAGCTGTGCGCATTCAATTACGAACCCGCATCCTGCAGCTGCGTGGGGAGCGATAATTGATGGCTTCCGGGTGTGGCGCATTCAATTACGGACCCGCATCATGCAGCTGCGTGGGGAGCGATAATTGGAGTGTGGCGCAGCTGTGCACATTCAATTACGGACCCGCATCCTGCAGCTGCGTGGGGAGCGATAATTGATGGCTTCCGGAGGGGAGCGATAATTGATGGCTTCCGGAGGGGAGCGATAATTCGGGTGTGGCGCATTCAATTACGGACCCGCATTCAATTAAACTCCCCTAGTTCCTCGGCTCCCCTCCGCTCCAAACTGTCTGCAAAGACAGGTCCATAAGAATACATGGGGAAAAAACTGTCCGCTGACCGCTGTACATAAGGAAATAATAAGATCAATCTGAGGTTACAGATGTGAGACCCCCTCCCCGCAATTCAATTAGCATTAATTAAAATCAATTAAGGCTCCCCGCCATGGGGGAAAAAGTGGGCTCACTCCATCCTCCATAAGAATACATGGGGAAAAAACTGTCCGCTGACCGCTGTACATAAGGAAATAATAAGATCAATCTGAGGTTACAGATGTGAGACCCCCTCCCCGCAATTCAATTAGCATTAATTAAAATCAATTAAGGCTCCCCGCCATGGGGGAAAAAGTGGGCTCACTCCATCCTCCATAAGAATACATGGGGAAAAAACTGTCCACTGACCGCTGTACATAAGGAAATAATAAGATCAATCTGAGGTTACAGATGTGAGATTGCAGCGGCTCCCCTCCTTAATTCAATTAAACTCCCCTAGTTCCTCGGCTCCCCTCCTTAATTCAATTAGGACCCCACGCAATTCAATTAGCCTTAATTAAAATCAATTATGGCTCCCCCCCACGCAAATCAATTAAAATCAATTAAAATCAATTAAGGACCCCACGCAATTCAATTAAAATCAATTAAGGACCCCACGCAATTCAATTAACATCAATTAAAATCAATTAAGGACCCCACGCAATTCAATTAAAATCAATTAGCGTTAATTAAAAACTGTCCGCTGATCATCGTTTTATCACTACTGACCGACTTTACCACCTCTGCACCTAGCTGGAGATAAGCAAATCTAACGATATGAAACTTCTAAACAAGCTTAATGTTGCTCTTAAGAGTGGTCGAAAAAGTAGTAGTAGGCATAACAGGACTAAACAATGATACTGAAAAATAAAAACGAATGAATATAGAACGGTCAAACAATTCTAATTTATATAACCTTAAGGGCAATGAGTTATTGCACTAATGAAACCAACAGCAAAATACAAGAGCGGTGACAAAATCTCCAGACTAAATTTTTATAGCAAACAAATAGTGCGCTTTCATTGCAGCTTCTCATAAAGTCTCCTGTATGAAACAAGCTACGGTACAGTTCGGATGAACGCAGAAGTGAATATAATTAAAATTTGCGGAAATGTGTGGCAAAAAATAGTTCAAATCGCATTCGTGTATATCGCCAGATTAAAAATTTTCGTGAACTTTTTTAATAACATTTCGCAGAGTGTGTAAGAACCAACACACTATTCGTGCCCAAATTACAACTGTCAACAATTCATAAGACATCAAATTCACGAACATCAGATCTTTAAAGATGTATGTTTTGGTTTTAAATTTACAAAAAAATCAAATGCTAGACTCGTATTAGGTAATAAAAATATACGACTGACGTTCATGTGATCAATATAATTGCCAGTTTAGGTGGGCAGTTGGCGTTGAACATGTTTCAAAGAATCACTCAAGAATCATGCAATATTCTGTTCCCAATTGACGAGAACTATTTCTGAATACGAAAAGTAAAAGTTTAGATACCTTGCAGTGCTGAATGATATATCTACTAATATTAACCGTGACGTTTTCTATTCTGGACGTTAGGATGCGTTTGGCAGATACAGAAGTGGTAGGGGAAACTAATTCAAGGCTCTTTAAAGCATTATTTTTATTGTAGCGTCGACATGATGTGGACAACTTTCTAATTGTTAATTGCTGAATCCAGTTCTCAAACCATCCATTTCTGTGATACTTTTTCCAACAGTTTAAAATCTTGCACAAAAATACATTATTCGTATATATGTACTTACCTTTTTTTGTTTTTTGTTCTGCCTACCTTATAGGGACTGATTGTGTATGGTGACAGAAAAATCATCGTTAGAGATATCATTCACGAATCAATTTAAGTCGAGCTAATTTTTTTTGTTATGATTTTTTTAACGCTTTACTGAAAAAAAAAAACGTGCCTTAGAATTTTATTAAGATTATTCTCTTTTTCTGCCATTAGTTATTTCCCAGAACTTCAGATTCATGGGCTGCGCAGGAACCGGTTGAATTCTAGATTATGTCACAGAACGCCAGAGAGTCTTTCTAAGTTGAACTATCGGGCCGAGACGATGAATGTAATCTGATAACAAGATACCAGATTAGACAGCAACAGAGGTGCTTTAAAGAGTCACTATTTCTCCAGAAGAGAAACAAAAGATATTACAAAATCTACTGAAATGTAGTTAGCATATCATGTTTGTTACATAATAACTGATATTCAACTGCGGTTCTTGAGAAACATATGGACAATTGAGAAAAAACAAAAAATATTTTAAATGTGCTGCATTCGAAATAACGTCATACGTAAGCAAAGATAATCAGTCAGTTTGAATGAAGACGAAATTTCTCATAAATAAATTTTTTTACTGAGTAAATACCCATTTTTTACGTCACGTGGAACTGTTACACTAAAGTAATTTTATTATAATATTGCTCATATGAACCGGTAATGAAATAATGTGTAACATAATCCAATTTAGTAATCAAAATTCTGAGATATATCATCTATGTGCTTCTCCAGTAGTTGTATTGCACGACTGGAATAAAGTTCAATATGAGTTGCATACCGATTTACTGTCCTCGGGTAGAAAATATTGGTGAAAATTTTCAAATATGAGCGTAGGTGTATTATTCGAATTTGATAAGTTCTCAAGACACTCTATCATAATCTTATCTGGATATCTGGGAGACCTACATAGCGCTATCAAATTCGTGATGATAACAGTGACAGAGACAGCGGTGTCGTATCTCGCAAACTATACGAATATCACTATCAACTGCAGGTTAGTGCCCATTTATAAATTTCGACACATTTTAAGTGGCAGGGAGAGGATACTTCTTCTTCTTTTCGTGTCGATGACAGAATAAAATATGAAGTAGTTTTTCCACCAATGCGATGGCTTTGTCAGTAGCTGATTGGAGGTAAAATCATTCCGATTTGTGTACATGACAACACATGTACCACAATTTCTCTCTCCCCGCACGAACATGTAGTATCTGGCTGTTCTCCCAGGTATTCCCTCGAAGCAAGAGTATCTTTGGAACGGCCAACTCCATCTCGAAGCATATTTACTGACTTCCATATGGGCCATGGTTATTCAGACTCAGGTGGTGTACCCTCTTTTGGCTTGATCCACTCGTTGTCATGTTGCACTCTCTTATACAAAGCCAATATTCCTTAATTGCTTGGTGCTCCATTTAGTGGCCTTAAAGTGTGACACGACATGACAAGGGAGAGGGGGGGTGACAACTCGAGGACGTATTCATAAGCTACGTGACGTCATATCTGTTATATAAAAAGGCAGTAGTACCTAAAAATTCTGTGGCTTTACTTTTTTTCGTGAAATCATTTTCAGAACATCGTAACTAAGCTGCCCCAAAAATTGTGATGGTTGGAATATTGCATTCCTAGACATTATTTGTTTCTCTATGGTGTATAGAACTTGAGATAGAGAAAAATTGCATAACGTTAGTGAAATTGCGTGGATACAGCTAGTCTAGTAATCTAAAATAACGAAAAAATTACAAAGGGACCAGATAAAATGAACTCTATACCTCTTGAGTGATGTCACAAACTTGTGTAATATAATTAATGGCTGTGTAATTAATATATAGAATTGTCTCAAGCAAATGAAAACGGGTTGACGTTTTCTACGACCATTTGAACAAATTTAAACTTACAGGGCTGAAAACATTGCACACATTAAACATGCGATAATAATCAGTTTGACTTCAGTTTGATCATAAAATTAAAGAAATGGTTAATACGTGTTCTCATGATTTATAACGTTTAAATAAATTAAACTTTTTGTTTACAGTCACGACTTGTTTTATGGGGCACAAATTTAAATTTGTTAGTAACAGAATAATGTATATGTCTGCGTGTAGTATCCAAAACAACTTCCACTGGAAGTCCTCAGTAAGTTCCATGTTCTGAATTTCTCAGATACTTCAGTGACATAGTTGAAAACTTGAGAAGGATCTTAGAATAGAGGTCTGGCAGAAAACAATCTTCAACATCCCAGAGTTTTAGAGACATTTCACATCCACCCATCCTAGTAATTCCAACATCTTAGCACATTGTGATGAAATTTCGTAGGAAGAAGTTTACTGAGGACTTCCTGCGAAACTTTTTTGGATACTATGCGCTGGCATAGGCTTTATTCTGTCACTAACAAATCTAAATTTTGCGCTCCATGAAACAAGTCTTGACAGTAAGCAAAACGTTTGATTTATTTAAATGTCATACACCATGAGAAGAGGTATTAACCATTTCTTAAATTTTACGACTATTGGTTGCCTGTCAGCAATACGGCACTAGATCGAGTTCACTAAAAATAAATTTTTCGTTCCTCAGTAACAACAAACGGTGAGTTAACATACTTACAATACTTTTTTCTTAGTTTTTCTCAGGTGATCTGTTCTTCTGTCAATAAAAAACTTCTTACGAAATTTCCCTACAGTGTGCTAAGTTGTTCGAATTAAGAGGATGGATAGCTGACTTCTATTATAGGACCAAATAAGCACAACAGCGCTCTTCACTTTAGCCTCATGGTTGGAAGATTAGTCATATGCATTGCGAACGCCGAGGTGTGTATTTTTTTTTAAATAATAACTGTACATAAAACAGCAATTACTTAAGCTTCTTATAGTGGCGTCACATCGCATTCGGAAGGGATGGATGATATATCCGGTGCCAGTTCCAAATATGGAGATAATTCTTAATAATCTATGCTAACGCGGGAACAGCATCTAATTTCATCATAATAGGTCTAATAACACGTTTAGAGAACTTACCAAGTCATCTATACTGTAAAGTGTTAGGAGAAACACCGCCCTGTGATTGTATAGATCGGCCTTCAGGAGACATCAATTACATGCTATTTACAAGGGGGAAAAAAGTGAACATCACAAAGTTAAAATTGTAATAGCTCTCGCCAGTATGAATATCCACCTATGCGGAGACTTTTCCGGCGTTTGATTGCAATGAAATCTTCACGGGTATACCGCCGTATGTTGCTGTAATAACGCAGTATTGAGATATATCCTTAAAGATTTCATTGAAACTCAACTATACTTCTAACCAGCTTATTGCATGTTTAAAAAAAATCATAACATCTTCATTTAAGAGTAACTCCCTAAAAACTATGTAAATTGAATCATATAATTATTTTATTGTTATGCCATGTTCCTGAAATTAGACGTTAAGCATTTCCTTTTCTGATTTTTACAGTCAGATATTTTACTTATTGTTTGTAATGTTAAATTTTACTTAGTGGAATAAAAGTTTATAAATAGTAGAAAGATATGATTGTATCTGTGGATATGTATAAAATTTTGTATTATTTAGTGAACTGTGTGTACAGGGAGAGTAAGTTCTATTTAGAAAACATAATATTAAAAAATAGAATATGGTTTCTAATGTATTTATGATGGCTATAAGATTTCTTGTTCCAGTAGGCAATCAATTAAAAAATAAAATAATAATAAAAAAACAGATTAACACCAAACAAACCTTTAACAACTCATAGACACAGCACTTTCACATATGAGTGAACTGAAAGCTGTGGAAAACAGGAAAATAGAACTATGATTACATTGCACGACGGGGTGGGTGCAGTTTCCATTTGCATCATTTGCCTTCAGTACTCTGAGTATTTGTATTCTCTATTTGCTTACTGTTACCGGTAATGAAAATCGCCTCTGAGACGGTTAATCCGGGTAGGAAGACATGCGATTTCATTAAGTTAATTGTCTGTTATCTGAGTTAATGTCAGATAAACTGCTTGATCGCGGCCATGTCCTGCTCAGAGCTGCTAATAAATTGACATTCATCCGAGATCGATGCTAATTACTCGAGTGATTTCGAGCCACTTGTCTGCTGGTATACCTCCCCCTGTTGCTTGCCTTTGTGTATTTGTATGTCATTTAATTTGTTTCTATACATGCGTCCTATTTTGTTGTTGAAAACAATTTTCGGTTATTTCTGAAATTAAAGCTGGACACTAAAGTATCGGTTCATTGTTTCGCCGAACACCTCTAACAGATTAAATGACGTTTGGTACAGTAACTACCCACAAAGGACACTCTTTCTCTCATCAGTCAATATTTATTATTACGATTTACGTTTCACTGTAGGTACCGGATTTGTTCGGTGTCGAGTAACGTTCGGGACGTATATTGTTCAGATTGCTATTGTCCATTCTAAAATCAGTGATCATGATTTCTCTAAATTAACCCAGGAAGATAATATATGGCTTAGTAATTTACACTAAGCCTTAATCCTTTCCCATTTTTTGGTAGAAGCCGACTTCCGGTATTGGTGCTAGATCCTAAAAATAAACTAACATGTGTTCACTTTTCCAAATGGAGTGAGAGATAGATTTGACTCTTTCAAGCTAATAAGAACTGTGTCTGTGACTATTATTAATGTTATTATTATTATAATTATCATCATTATTAACCGCGACGAAACTTTATGCAAAGTTGTTGTTTTAAAGTTTTTCAGATTTTTGTTAAACCGTTCAGCACCCCCCTCGGTAACTTGTTTCAGCTCCTGACTCCCTAGCCTACGAATGAAAACTCCCCCCTCCCTCTTTTTATGCCTGAATTGGTAATTTCTTCCTGTCCGCATGTTCCTTTTAATTTTTCTTTCAATACCTATCCATAACTATCGTCAGTGTATGCATTATACGTACCCAACATTTTCTTCACCCTCCTCCTCTCTTCCAAAGATTCCAAAACGCAACTCCTCTATCAAATAATTTTCTTAAATAAATCTTGCTTTTTGCTATTTTTCAAATCCTTGCACTTGATTGCCGTAATGTGGGCTACATATTGTCCACCATACCCAATTTCTGACCAAGGTTTTATATTCCAGTGTCCTTCCTCCTCACTCTAACAGATACGGTATGTTGAAGTATATGCCTACTACTTTCCCAATGTCCCCTGTAAAACTAACGTTATCACTTAAAGAAATGCGAAGGTATTTACAATTTTTACCCTCTTCGTTACAATCATATTTATCTGTCTGTGTACCTAATAATTTGTATCTTTAGGCATTTTATCTTCATTCCTTAATAACCTACCTAAATAGATGCTCTATCCAGATTTCTTCTTAACTGATTTGAAACAAAAGCTATCTTCGTAATTTCATTGATTTCACACTTCTGGAAAATGATTTCCAACGTTCGGGTAGAATGGAATTCCATGCAACGAAGATTTGATTCAACAAGGAACGGACCGAGCGTGGTGGTGTAACGGATAGCGTTCTGGCGTCGCATTCGGGAGGACGGCAGTTTGATTCCTTGTCCGGGCATCCAGATTTGGGTTTTCCATGGTTTCCCAAATCACTCAAGGCAAATGCCGGGATACTTCCTTAAAAAGGCCGTGGCCGAATTCCTTCCCCTTCCTTGCCCCCATCCTTTCCCGTCTCTAAAGACCTCGCTGTTGAGAGACGTAAAGCAGCTTTTTTTTTTTAAAAAAAAAAAAAAGGAACGGCGTAACAAATGAAGGATTCACAGATGGAGGTAATAATGATTCTGAGGAATTTAGTATATGAAAAGTTGAAACTTTCAGGGTTTATACAGTACATGCGTCTAGCGTTCTTTACATGAACAAATCAATTATTAGCAGATGTGATGGTCACATTACTGAGTGAAAACCGAAGATCGTGAAATTTCAAGACAGGTGCATTAATCTGTGAATTATCAGATGACATACTAGGCCAATAAACCTAAATGCTTAGGCTCAAGGCGTTTTTTATCGAACGCAAAATTAAGTTTTTAACAAGAGAATAACGTAAATATGTAAACTCTTGTCACTGAATCGTATTCATCTAACAAGATTTTGTTTTTTGGTTTATACGATTGGAACTAACAAACTTTCACAGCAGATTTTAGTTTGACGCAGTTCTGGAGTAGATCCGAGTCGTTTATACGACGATTTTAAACGTTACGAAACGCATTCCTAATAGTAATTATGGTCTAGGATTTTCTTATTATTATTTTCTACTTTTTTTATTTATTTTTTATTTATTTTTTGCTTCTGGCTTTACGCATCGGCGGGAAAGGAGTGGGAGCAAGGAACGTAAAATAATTTGGTCACGTAATTTTAAAGCAACCATCGCGGAATTCCCCTGTAGTGATTTTAGAAAGAAATGGAAAACTTAATCTGGACGGCAGGATGGGAATTAGAATTTGCGTCCTCCCGAACAGAAAACCAGAGTGTTATCGCTCACCCACTATGCTCGGTAGCGAACGGGTGGTGACAAAAGCAACACAGAAACAATGGTAATCGCTGACAAAAAGTAACTGCTTGGGCCTCCATAAAATTCGTTCTGCCTTTTCCGAAATAATTATTTCTAACACGAAACCAAAAGGAAATCAGAAAATTTATGATTTGAAATAGTCAAGGAAACAATTTTACTCAGTAAAAAATAATTTGTGAGAATTGTGGTGGCTCAAGTGGTTAAGGTGTCCATTTGGGGACCAAACGGTCCTCCTTTCGAATCCCAGTATTGGCTGGTATTTTCAAAGGAATAAACCCGATCTTCAGCTATGGTACAGCCAGCTATTTAAAGTGAAGGATGCTAGAACACTTCCATGATTCGGATTCCACGTTAACCAATAAGTCCCCTATGACCGGTAGGATTACAGTGTAAGGTTAGGACAATTACGACAGTACTGCGCATCCAGTAATAACCCTGTCCCCAGATTATTATGACCACATGAGCCTTTGTCTTTAGTAAAACGTAACGTAAAAATAAAATCGGATGATTATTATCAGCTGTGCGTTATCGAGAAATATTACCATCAGTTGTGATATGAAACCATTTTTGAAAGTAATTACGGTTCCTAGTACTGCGTCTCATGTCTATAAGATTTGGTTTAGAAACAGCTAAAATGTGCAGCAACAATTAAGGGAAAAATTTGCAAGTTAAGATCATTCATCGGCCGTCTTAAATGAAAACAGAAAATCACCAAAATCAGTTAGCTTGTACATCTAATTATACGCAAGTACGAGGTTAAGCACGAAATTTCGTAAAATTGGCACCGGCAGCGTGGTAGCTATCACTATTGTTTTACGTACTCACGGTCACTTGTTTGAATCCAGCCTCGGAAAAGGTTTTAATTGAGTGCTCGGTTCATCTTGAGTTGTTCTTAGTATCAACTTCAATAACATAGTCACACTTTTGAAAAAAAAAAAAAAGAGGTGATACTTTCTGGCTTGCTGTAAATCTCGAAGAATCTTTTTCTATCCTTCTACGTATGGTTATTGGTTTATCGAATTTTTAAACATTTCTTACACGCGTAAATACTTACAGACAACACACTGAAAATATATAACAAAATGCGTATACAAACATTTTGAAGTTTTGTAACCTGAACATAATCGATTTCGCTTATTTATACGTACAGGAGTGGCTTGTTTATTAGAAACTGGGATTATTCTCCGTAATAATTAAATTTAAGATGAGCCGTCTCGGAAGCAACGTGAGAAAACTGTTAATAGTTGCATGGGCTCCTAAAATTATCACCAGTGAGATATGACGAACGGATGTTGTAAGTAACATGTGAAGTAACTTACAATTGTACTGATGTGTAGTGTAAAAATTTCAATTGCTCACGTTTTATCCTTGTACAGACTTGCAGACGTTCAAGAAAATTCGTGGAATTTAGCTGTAACATTTTTCAGATAAGTTTATGATAGTTAAATGTCTATCAAAGAGCATATAATTTGTCGGGAATCTAACTTGTAGTGCAGATAAGAGTATATTGATGAAGGGAATCTAATTCACAATCGGAATAGTGTAGAAATAGAGTAGGGACACTATGTAGACTAGTGTGGCTATATGCAGGTGGAAGAAACCCATTTAATCTAAATTTGGTGCTTATCACTTTTATCATGCCGAGTTTCACTGCGATGGCTTAAGTTATTGAACTTTGGCTTTGGAGATTGGGGTCACTGCAGCGGAAACTGTTGATGACTGGGCCCACAAGTAACAGATTGTGGTCTGTTTACATTTGATAGCGTGACTGCAGGATCTTTATCTTGTTTCTACGCTCGTAAATAAACTTCTTATCACCGATATTTATGTAAAGTTAGTGGTATGCAAGTTAAAATTGTGGAATTTTATGAACTAGTACGATTTAGTACAGATTACAATGAAATATTTACATTTCGGCAACATACCGTGAACCTAGCAATCAAAACTTATTCCAACTGAAATTATAGGTTTAATATGCACCTTGATTCAGTTTCACATCACGGTTAATGATTGTATTCTTTCGCCTGCAGTTGAAGTTCACAGTTTAGCCAGAAATATTTGCAGAGATTATGGGCAAGAACGATAATGACGGTACGATGGAGGATTTTAGTATTTTATTTTAAATCTACGTTGCTTTCAGAAGTGTCATGTTGTTGAGTCATACTTGATTTGAATGAATGACACTGTATATGTTTTGCGGTGTACCTAGAGTTGATCAGAAATACTGATATTTCGTCATGCAGCATTAGTTACAAGGATTTCAGTATTTAATTTATTTTACGTTGCTTTCTTGAGCAGCACATTAGCAACGTTTTTACTCAGCCGCATTTAAAAAAGATTCTTTCGTATCTCGATTTGAAATTGTACCTGATTTAACTGTTGTGTTTAATTCAGCATATAAAGCCTAAATGAATATTTTGCAAGTGTAATATATTCCATTTATATCTAGACATGTTTAGCTCTTCCATGTTTACTCTAATTAACTAAATGTAATGAACAGCTGGCCTCGGTAGCGTAGGGGCTAGAGCACTAGCTCCAGGTGCCGAAGGTCGCCGGTTCGAGTCCGGCCAAGGGCGTGAGTGTTGAAGTGTTGTGTGTGTGAATATAATTTCAGTCCTGTGGTGTATCTAATTGACTGGAGATACTGAGTGAAATAATTACTACCAAGTTGGCTGTATAGGCTCAGATACCGAAAGCCATTAAAAAAATGTACTGAACAATTTTTATTATTCTTGCCTCAAATTTATTTCCTAAAAAACCAGCCGTATTTAGTGACATGAAGTACACTGATGTGCCAAAACATTATAACCACTAGCCAACCGTGAGATTGGATGCAGTGGTTAAGCTTTGGTCTCGCGTTCGAGAGGATGCGGGTTCGATTCCCCGTCCGGGCATCCAGATTTGGGTTTTCCATGGTTTCTCCAAATCACTCCAAGTGAATGCCGGGATGCTTCCTTCACAAGGCCATGGCCTAATTCCTTCCCGTTCCTTGCATCCAGTACTTTCCTGCCTCTAATTACCTCGACGTCGAGAAGCCGTATAGCCATAAGTAAAAGAGAAAAGAGACTGTATGCCCTCTGGTGATGTAGCGGGTACGTCATCCGGTAAGGAAAGTACATAAACTGAGCAAAGACAAATTGGAAGTCACTCTTGCGACGATGCGTGTACCAAATGGGTAAATCCACTGACATAAGTGTCTTTGACAAAGCGGAAAATTATTATGGCCTGGCGTCTAGGAACGAGCATCCTGGTAACAGCGATGCTGGTTGGCTGTTCGCGTTTTACTGTAATGTGCGTCTGTGGAAACTGGTTGAAGTACGATGAAATCACGTGGATGTCCACACCTCATGACAGAACGTCGGAGGCTTGCACTGTCTGGCAAGCGGCAATGGGAGCAATGTGTGGCAGATCTGACGGCAGAGTACTATGCTGGTGCAAGCATAAATGTTTCTGAGCACTTCGTTCAGTGCACACTGTTGAACATGGAGCTCTGTAGCAGACCTAATGATTTCATCAATTACGATTGCAGAGGGCACGAAATCATCGATATTGAACCTTGGATCAGCGGAAACGTGTCTCCTGATCGGATGAATCACGTTTCTTGCTACGTCAGGTCGGTGGTCGTGTCCGGATACCCCGTCTTCCAGGCGAATGGCTGCTAGAAACATGCTCCGCAACACGGGACGCAGGCCTGGACACGCGGTCTATTCGGAAGGGGAGGTGAGGTGAGAAGCGGGGCAAGTGTAACATGTCCTTGAGCCGTCAGTTGATAATGAACAGGGTATAGTGCCTAATTTTCAAAACACAGCAACAACTGATTTTCCCCACTGCTTATGTTTACGGGTACATTTTTGTACTTGCCGGTCTGGTGATTTAGTGGTTGAGGCGCTTGTTTTAGGTCCCCGGTTCCGGGTAGGACCAGGAATTCTTAAGTGTTATGTTTGATCATATGATCTATGGCGGGACATTTTGAGGTTCGGACCACATTAAACTGTAACTCCCAGAGGAAAGGAACTGGATGTTCAACCAAACTACGGGTTGTAGACTGAAGTTCAGATTCAATTCATACTGTGTGTAATATAATCTCATGGATAGAGATATAATGTGGCAAAGCGCTTCTTCGTCGTTATCGAGAAAAATCATCATTGAAATATTATGTTGCGTTCAAACACTTTATACGTTACGGATATTTCAAGAGGTGCGTAATGCAGGAAGCGAGCTCTCTGCCTCATAGGACTGTCGTCACCTGATCGTATCTCGCTGTGAGCCACTTTTTATTTATTCAAATATTTATGCAGCTAATTCTCAGCAAACAGTTTCAAGAATTATGCATATAATAAGCTTGTTAAACGCCTTTTGATGTGGAAAACCTGCCGGCATCTTGTTTCGACTCTCCCGTCCTCTAGTTCTTCAACTGTAAGGGTTGAGTATATTTGTACTTCATACCTGCCGCTGCAAATATTTCTATTTTTGAAATATAACTCTGATTGCGAACAACATAATTAAATTCGAAAGCATCATTTTTTTAATAAACGGCATGTAAACAATTTACAGTATTTTTTTTGCATAATTGTTGAAACTGATTTCCGGTGGTTATCTGTATAGACATTATCGTAAATACAAAAGTTGCCATGAGTGCGATTCGATCCGAGAACGAGTCCACTGCACCCTGCCCCCCCCCCTCCCCCCTCCTTGGAATTTCCCTAACACAGGAGCAACGGAATATTTCACTGCCGATTTTCTTGACAACGGCGAAGAAGCACATGCTACTGCTTTGCCACATTACTCCTCTGGCCATTAGCTTTTATAACACAGTATGAATAAAATCAGAAATTTTACAATTTCCGCCCTCTCCTTGTGAGTTAGTTCTTACATATTGCTTTATTTTGTGTGATTTGTTCGCGATTTTTTTTTTTTTAAAAAAAAGCTCAGCAGTCACCTAGAGTGATTTTGAGTTAGAAAACAATGCGGAAGGAAATATGGTTTTTCGCGCCAGGAATCGAAATCAGGTGCTCTCAGACAGTGAACCAGTTGGCGAATCAAAATAGTGAATGCGATCAAGGTATTTGTTAATTCTAAAAAATGTAAGGAAACCACTATAGTTAGTAGCTCTTATCCCATATGAAAAACACATTATTTTTACTATTGCTCAAAGACGCTGAATTTCTTAGCTGATGTTGATCAGTTACAGAAATTATTCTCAGATGCAATATAAACATTTAATTCCTGATTGCTGATTGCATAATGACGTAATTAATTAACTACTTCATAGCACGCAGTTTGCTGGGCGACCCCAAAGGTAACTTCAGACATATATTATGCAACATCCAGTTATCTGACTAATGGAGGGTAGTGCTATACTGGATTCATCTAGTTTACCTGTCTGAAATTTACGTGAATATTTCAGCGATGAGTGGCGTAGCGGGAGAAGCCGTTAAAATGCTACTAATAAGTTATAACTTCAATTAGCACCATAAACCTCAAAATCCAACGCCGCAGAAAACATAAATAGGTAGTGAGAAATATGACTGAATGAAAAACGGTTGGAAGTTAGTTCTTAAACTATAGGTCAGTGTTAGATGGAAATGATTCAGGTCTATCAAAAATACATTAATGCTTTATTTCGAATACATTTTTCATATTTCTGAAACATCGAGCTAAATAAGAAATGGCCACCAGAGCATGCGATCTATCGAAATTAAATGAAATTAATGGGATTATACATTCGTTTTATTGGGCGCCTTATTGAAACACTTTTAATTGATCACGTACTAAGGAATTAACACATAAAAATTATTCGAAGAAAAAATTTAAGAATATTTCTTTTTTTTTTTTTAAATAAATTTCAAAAATTCGATAAACCAAATTTGGAGCGTACACATTGTCTCGTACAGTTACGACATAAATAATCATCGTGTGCATTATTTAATGAAATAAATATCTACGATTTGTCTTCCACCTCCCTTATAATTTCCAATTTTATGAAAATTATTTCAGCTGCATTTTTTTGCTGTTGATATTTTCAAATTCGTGGCTGTATTCCATAATGGAGGCACGTTTTCGTTTGCGATAAAGGATAATTTTAGTTAAAGAGCGTTGCTGTGTCAATATACCGTGATAGAATGTGCCGCGTATTATTCATAAACAATGGACAATCTACTGAATTGTACTAGATGTAAAAAGCTCCAAATATTCTAGAAAAATATAGTAAATGTCACCACGAACAGAGGAATACCAGTCCATTTCTCTGAAACACGGTAGCAGGTATTATACTGAACGTAAATTTAAAAAAGGGATAAAATATTTTTCGATCATAGTGACGCACAAGCATATTTTAAACCGATCATTTTTAAGACGTTCCTCCGTGAACATTCCAGCCTTAGCTTATATGACTAATTAAATAAAAATAATAATAACTTATAAAATTGCGATGGAGCGCATGCTCCGGTGGAAATCTCCCTACACATCTATCCTTCTCGCTTTCTCCTTCAGCACACTTTTGGCCTCAACCAATTTTTACTTTAGATTCTTTCCGTGTTTTCGGTAAATTAATCATCACTTCTCTTGGCAATTTATTCCAATTCCTTACATCCTTTCCTATAAAAGAAAATTTTGTGGTAATGGTCATTTTTACCCTTCCAAGCACCTCTCTTAATTTTTCCACCAATATCTTTCCACGCTTCATCACCAATATAGGCCGTGTACATTCCCATGACTCTTTTCACCCTCCTTCTATCCTCCAATGAATTCAACTCCAGCTCCTTTATCATATTAGTTACCTATTGGGTTTTGCAGTAATTTATAAAGACAAATCTGGCAGCCCTTCTCTGCACTCCCTCCAATTCCTGTTTTTGATACCCGGAAAGTGGGTTCCATACTACACCAACATATTCCAGCACTGGGTACCCCAATTACCTTATTCTCTAGTGCATCCCCTCATCACTCTTTCCAACAGGTGAAGGATTTTGAACCCTTTCCCTACTACCTGCCCAATGTGTTCTGCCCAGTTCAGTCTGCTATCAAATGTTATGTCAAGGTATTTACATTTCGAATCTTCAATAAGTAGCTCCTTCTCCACTTTATAATCGTAATCAATCTTTAGGATTTTATCTGTGTAACTAATAACCTGGCTCTTCTTTGTATTTATCTTCATCCCTTGCTGACTCACCCAGCTAGTTATCATATTTAGATCACCCTGCAGCTGTTTACTGTCTTCTATTGTTTTGATCCTTTTATATAACATTATGTCATCTTCAAACAATCTAACTTCTGACAGTAAACCATTCACACAATCTTTCATTAGAATAATTAATAGCAATGGTCCCAATACAATACCCTCTGGAACTCTCATGTTCAGTCCCACTTCTTTCGATACAGCATTTCCTTCCTTGACTCTTTGCTTTCTATATTTTAGGAATTCTTCTACCCAGAAAATCAACTTTTTATCAACTACAATAGTTTTTATCTTATTTATGGTTCAATCTGTCAAAGGCATTTGAAATAGCTAGTGCTACACTATCAACTTCCCTGTCCATTTCATCAGAAATATCTTGCATATAGCCTACTAACTGAGGCATTTTAAAAAGAAATGACTGACGCATCAGCGCTAGAATTTGAACCCCCGTCGATTGTCATCAATAGAGTGGGAAAGGACAACGTTGTGGGCACTCGCTATAGATCCTGTTTACGAGGTCTAAGGTGTAGAGATGGGTCGTTCGCGAATGAATCAGTTCTTTAGAGCAATTCTTTTAAAAGAGCGAGAGAGCAGTTGCTCACTAAAAAGTGAACTGCAGTTCTTCTAGGTGAGTCGGTCATAAGTCGGCTAATTCTAAAGATCAAGAAGAGTTTGTTCACGTGGGCTTTGTGGACTGTTGAGCTAAAAAAAAAGTCTACTAATTGCATCGATTTAAGGGGGGTATTTCATCGAAAAGGTGGGGGTGTAATAGGATTCTGAGGGGTGAGACCTTAAAAAAAACCGTTCTTTTCGTAGAGTGATCAAATGAACACCTCTTTTTAGTGAGTCACTTTGCCCACCTCTACTAAGGTGTTTTGTCTTTTACAATTTCATATTGGCGTGGACGGTCTTTTACTTCATTAAGTTCGAGTATATGAACTGCACTGTTATACTAAACTAGTGTTTCATGTATATATGAGTGGGTCTCACGGATCGCAGATCCTCATATCAATCGTAGCAGGTTAACATCTAACCTACTGTTCAGAGCCCGAAAAGAATCCATAGGCCTTTTTCCTTCCGAATAAGATGATAGAGGACAAACCCCCGTGCTTCTATATTCATCCCAGCACGTTTCACGTATCATTTAACAAGTGAACATTTCATTTGATGAAAATACCGTTCTTTTTGTACGATCAAATGTTAACCTCAGAATATATCAGCGCACTCCCTACGTTTGTCTGATTTCTCTCACTGGGCAGAAGTGTGTATTAGCTCCAGTTGATCATGTCGCTATAGAGGCATAAATATTTTAAAACTGTAATCGGTCTGAAGGCATCGAGTGTGGTGGTTGAGCAGTTACGCTCTAGTCTAGCGTTCGGGAGGACGAGGGTTCGAATCTCCGTCCAGCCATCCAGATTTGGGTTTTCCATGGTTTCGTCAGGTCACTCCAGGCGAATGCCGGGATAGTTTTCTTAAAAACGCCATGGCTGAATTCCTTCCCATTTCTTGGCGTCAGTTCTTTCGGGGACCTTACGATTTCAGTCAGAAGCCTTAAGCAGTGAGTCATCATACCCCTCAAAAGTCTGTTTCTAGCCATGGAGGAGCATGCAGCACTCTGCCCCCTTCCGTTGTAAGCTACCTAAGTAATCAGGCAGCTGGTCTAAACATGGTTCTTAGTGAACCTAACTGAGGTGTAAAGAACAAGAAAAGCTTCGGATATTCTCACGTTTAACGTACATTATAAAGAGTAATCGTAAATATTTCTCTCACGATATTTCCATTTCCATAATTAGTACCCTGAAGTATAATTTTGATTTAAAAATAGAAACAACTAAATGCTCTTAATGAATATTATTTAATACTTAAAATTTACATTCTGTACATAAAATATCCAAATGTTATTTACACGTGGCCAAAGCATTTACGCTAAACACTGATTAAGGTTCAAACCTACTACACTACTATTGTAATGTGCAGCATAAGAAAAACAGTTTTGGGCGGAAGGGGATATTCTCCACCGGCCCAAAACTAGTACTGACCGATTGTAATCTGTTTTAATTGCTTCGTTTTAATGTCCTCTTGACGTATTGAACGCTCCTTTCTCAGAAAAGGCGCCACGAATTAAATTAAAAATACAGGACTGCTATCAGACCGCAGGCAGTCGGCGCTCTGTTTGACCGGGTGTTTAAACTGCATCAACGCCGACATGCTGCTTCGTATTGTGGGGAATAATAGATTAGCGTGAACACGTATGAAAATTCACAAAGGGCACACATATCGAATATTTGAAATCCATGAAACATAATAAACAAAGATTCTTGTTTCTATCTCAGAGGGACTACATAAAACGATTCTTTGAAACACTGGTAGTCATTTTTAATAATCCTTTATTATTATTTATATGTATATCTAAATTATTTAAACGTTAACGCTTTGCATATCTTGTCAGGTTTAAAATAATTCAAATCGGCGGTTCTCACGATGTTTTAGTTTAGGGCGTTAACCACCACCAAACTCCTAACTACAGTGAGAACAACGTTACACTAGACAAATAAATAGAAAGAGAATTTCATTAAGTTAAAAGTAGTTTAGCTAGCTGAAAATAGTGCTAGAGGGTAGGAGTAAGGTTTATCTGCAATTTTGTTGGTATCAGCTACCTTCGAAATCGTACGGTTTTGCGGCGGAATTATTGATTAATCTGCTAAGAAGACAACGCCGCGTCAATTTGATTTTTTCTGAACTTTCAGCGAACATAATTACGCCTTCTTCAGCAGAAGACTGCTTTCTGTTGCCTAATAAAATCTGTTTGACAACCAGCTGCTGGAAATTTCAAAGCATGCGAACAACATCAGAGAAGGTAGCAGTATGGGCCATTATCGGAACAAGAGACCTCTACCTTTTTCAAGACTGGTCAAGTTCCATGATTGGCTGATGGAAGGCATTACTATCCTGAAGAAGAACAAAGTATATCAGCGGAATTTGTTATGCAATTCAGATTGGCACACTCTTAAATGTTTTAAATGTTGCATAGAGGAAGTTTCTTTTTCCTACGTGGTACACATAGTGTTGCAAACTGAAAAAAAAATGTTTTTTTTTTTCAGCTTTGTGAAAAAAAAACATGAAAAAAACTTAGCACCCTTGTTTTTTTTCTAAATTTGTTTTTTTTTTCAGAAAACAATAAATTTGATAAATTATAGTTTTATTTAAGGAAGTTACATTTTACAAGTGTGTTTTAAATCTTACATAATGATCCATAAAAGTATCTATATAGGTAACATAATTTTATTCATCCTCTGTGTCAGTACCACATTCACTAGTATCAGCACTACCAACACTAGTTCGGTCGGTATCGGAATTTTCTGTTTCTTCTTCTGTCTCCCCTAAATCCATAACTTCAGAAGTACGATAGTTACATTTTCTTTTACTGGTTGTATTGTACGCAAAAGATTTTGAGATTGAAATTTTAAATTGTGAGCAAAGTACACACTGTGCATAAAGACTGCGTCGATAGTTCCATATTACGGTCTTTTAAGTTTGAATTTAAATCAATTATCATACAAAATAGGAGCTTTACTTCTTTTTCAATTGTTGGTTTACACCAACGGTTGCAAGGAAACGATGCATAATTACTGACAATTTAATGACTCAGTATCACTATACACTGAGTGTTTAACAAGCATAAGAATATAAGGAAAGCACAATAAGTAATAAAAAGAGGCAAAAAACTGTAGATAAATTTAAAAAAGATACGTCGGTCTACAGATAAATTCGTAGGGCTGGCAGCACTAGTTCAAATAGCGAGTGTCAATCCAAACAACGGGGAACAGGGATTCCTTCTCGCGCAACCTAGCCTCTTCGGGAAATCCCCGTTCATAAAAGAAATTTTCAGTCAAAGTTGCCAAAATTTTCGTAATTTTTTTTCCTACTGAACCAGAAAAATACAGTAGATTTAAAAATTAAGATAAGTACTTAGAATAAACTCTAAAACAGTCATATTAAACGAGAACTGCCTTACAAATTTGAGATTTAGTAGTTGTGAAAAAAACGTGTCCCAGAAAAAAAAATGTTTTTTTTTTCACAGTTTTTTTCATGCTTTTTCAAGCTAGAAAAAAAACCGTTTTTTTTACAACACTAGATACACAACACTAATTTGCTGGGGTGTACAAAATACTCTCACTCGATAAGCGATATTTTATATAAAGTAATAGTCTGAAATAGTGTACTTTTGGGAGGTATGGTGTTTTAAACAGCCGTAGAACTAATAACTACTAATCAAAAGAGATTTATATAAAATGAAAACAAAATGCAGTGCAAATAATAATAAAAAAATATTTCCACTGTCAATTATCTTTTAAAGAATACTGATAACGAAATGTGCAGGAAATTTCTTAGCGTAACAAAATAAAAAATTTATCTCAAAATATAGAAAATGTTTACTGAACGAGCAATATTGTAATCCTGAATGTTGATATCACTCATATATGAAACACACTATTTCAGCATCTATTCCATCTAAAGAATACGTAAATGTCTATATATCTATAGATTCATGAGTTATCTGTAGTATCAGTTTCATATTTTGTTTTGCCAATTAATTTTTCAGGTAACACATCCTGGTAGCAATATCTTATTTCTTTAGTCTTTTGTAATGACCTAACGCACACTGCTCCGTTCCAAATTGATTACTCTGAAGGCTTGGCTGCTTCTAAAAACCCTTTAGCTGAAATGATATGAATTTACTTTAAAGTGAATTAATTTTTTTACTGGACGACAATTGGTCTGCCGGTCTTCTTCGTAGACACCTAAAAGAAATCAGGAGAGATCGTTTCTCGTTTCTGGGTCTTCAGTTCTTGAGTCTTCGCTTTGGGCGATGTGGTTTGTGTTGGACTAGACCGCAAGGACGAGTGTAATTCTGTACTGGCGACCGCAATAACTTTACAGCAGTCAACGACCACGGAAACAGCCGTAAACTGACAAGGAAGCTTTCTAAACCCCAGACTGAACAGAAGATTCTTTCACGTGGATTTTGTTGAACTCTTTCCAATAAAAATACAGCTATTTCTACTCCTGTTACGCCTGCTGCTTCGATTGCTTGTATGTAGCGTGAGAATTCTTTAGTTGAGTGACTCTGATATAAATTGTTAGGACGGTTCTATCAGTAATCATGCTGGTCCATTAAATGTGTAAAACGAATTCTACTGCTTAATAGTTCTGACTTCATTCGATGTTTCCATAACTTTTACTATCTTATATTTTTACGGCACCGAGCTATAATATTATATTAATTTTTTTTGGTCTATGGTTTTGCGCCTAGTCGACGTTGAGGTCACCAGAGGCGGGAAAATACTGGGACCAAGGAACGGGAAGAAATTTGGCCAATGCCTTGTGAAGGAAGCATCCCGGCATTCACCTGGAGTGGTTTGGGGGAACCATGGAAAACCCAAATCTGGATGCCCAGACGGAGATTCGAACCCTCATCCTCCCGAATGCGAGGCCAGAGCGTTACCGATCACACAACATTAAAAAATTAATTTTCTGATACCATGCGTTGGTTAAGTGGTGTTGTATTGTTGAGGTATAGCTTTCTTAGTGAAATAGAAACTGCAGATTAACAGAAATATTTTATTGCGATACCAGACCATTACAATAAAAAACCAGACATTAAATAGTAAAGTCTATATCTGCCCAAAAATATTAATTTTAAGTCTTTAACCACTTAATACCAACGGTTTGTAGGCAAACTTTTCAGAAACAAAAGTTTACTCAAAAGTTTTCCTTTCATTCTGTCTCTTTGCTAACTGACTATTCGAGCATCCCTCGAAAATAAACGTTCGGATGCAGCAAAAGTCCCGACAATAGCCAATCAGATGTTGCTCCAACCTGGTTTATATCTAAATATTGAGTAGTATCACGCAACACTTTTTTTTTAGAGGACTAATATCTTATTTCGATTCACAGCAAACACCGTCAAATAGTAGGAGTGAATCTAAGAAATTGATTTTGTTCATTCACTCATACGAACCAGATAGCATACCGAAAGAAAAATACATCCTCACCGTTGTTATTACCCGCTAGTTGCTGACATTTACTTCAAATTGAAATAATTTGATCATGAATATATTTAGTAATCTTAACATTTATTTTTATTGTTTTAATCATTATTAGCAAGAGTTAGTTTTTTATTGATTCGATGTTTTTATTTAAAAAAATCGATGCATCGAATAGAAAAATTAATTGCCAAAACATCGAATCAATCCGATGTATCGTACGGTAAACATCGAATTTATACGATGCATCGCTGTTTAGTGAATATCCCTAACCTCGACGTATATGAGAAGTAAAGACATAAGCAAAAATAATCACGGCTTATGTGTATCTTTGTAAGTCATAAAGTATGAGGTGGTATGTTTACGTTGCTGTGTAATGGATCTGCATCAAATGCTATGCGAATGATTTCATTCAAAACTTTGTTTTTGTCCCAAAACAGTTCGAAGTGTAATCTGATATCATGAGAAGTATGCTGTATTATGCTAAACACAATTACCTATTTAATTTGTTTCACTTAGTTGAGTGTTATAATGGACTGTAACTGAACGACAAACTTTTTTCCTTAGACAAAGCAAACATTTAATTGCAATACTTTACTATTATCTGTGTCAGAGAGAATAAGTGCGTAAGAACGAAGTATGGATAGATTTTCTTACAAGTTTTATTTTAAACTGTCAGCTGCCTGGAATGTGGTTTATGTGAGTTTCCAGAGTACGATACGTAATTTCAGACACTCTGTAAGATATAGTGACATTTATTAATTGTAGATAATAAATTTATTCATAGCGCTGATGCATTGAGACTGATGCGTTAAGGATTGTGTGCTGTAGAAGACAATGGTGTATGCCGACATGCTATTCATATCTGCTAGCTAACATTGATTTCTGCATGATGGCCGTGGGCGAAGCCATTACATGATAGTGACAGCTCGTTTAACCCTCGCACTGCCTGGCATAACCTGTTTATTACATTCAGCATATCATGAAGACTTCTTTTCTCGTAAGCATTACTAGGCACATCATAAAAACCAACCTGAAAAGTGCTTTTTTGGATGAATTTGCATTCTGTTTTTAGTGGAATCTGGTGTGCTTGGGTAAGCGCAACTACATAATCGTATCCAGCCTATAGCGAAAAATCTAAATAAGTATAACACTATTGGGTGGGAGATAGTCAGCGTTAATACTACGGCCTAAGTTACACAGTTACAAATAGCCACCCATTCTGATTATCTCGTTACCCCGTTACTTAAACCATCGAATCTACCAGCTGAAGTAGATAGTGCCAGTATTTCAAATTAACGTGAATTTTAAGATAGGTAAAAAATTGAACCATGGACCTCTGTGTAAAATAACACACTAAAACTGTTTAAAAGTTTGCAAGTCTCGCAACACCTAGTCCTTCTTCGATTGCATAATTAAATTCTAAAGTCTATGTTAGGGCTAGGCTTATAACAGAACATATACAAAATTAAATAAAAAGTAACTAACTTCTAAAATGGATTAATATGGTCTAATCGTTCTTCGTCGAGCTTTCCTAAAATTTTAGTTGGGTGTCTACTATAATACACCAAGCCATAAAAATAATGTAGCAATACCATACATTGACTTTTCGTTTATCACATATGCATGGCAGTGATCGTATATACGATAGGTCTCCTTACAGATGATAGTTCTTGGAAGGTTTAATAATTTCGTGAAATTTAGGTTTAGAGACCTCAAATCATGGTCACATAATAGAAACGCTTGATATGTTGTTATTTCTCGAAAATTTAAAGGCTGTTACATGATTAATAAAAGGATCGTATAGAGCAAAATTCATCAATCATGTGTACCAAAACCAACATTTTTTATAGGATTACATAAATATTTGAAATAAATACTTGTTACAGTATAGCAATATTCAACGTATAGTTTGGCTACTCTGCCAAAGTATTTGCGATGAGATGGAAGCTGCACCTAATATGAGACACAGTCATGTTTGGAATTTACATTTCTTTACCTCTTCAATCCTTTGATGCTATTCCTGACATTTGTAATAAGATACAATGTAATAAGTAATATGTGATACATATGTAATAATAAGATACCACTAAGCCATACCTAATCTTTGACATATTGGTCCATTCCTCTAAGAAGCCCTTAGGAGAGCATCGCCGGTAACGATCTGAATGAGAATGCCAACCTGTTTGATAATTAAAAGCTGCTAGGAATGTTTTCCGTAGATGTAACATTAAGGATTCAGTTTTTTTTTTTTTTTTTTTTTTTTTTTTTTTTTTTACATTGGTGTTACGATATTTAAGAAATTTTAGACTTGTACGACGCAGGTAGTAAAGCAATTTCATGAGTGTCATCTACAATAACTTGTATGTTTTACAGATTTTATCCTATGTTTATTAGTTTCGATTTACAGTATGTGATTTTATCATCAATCGGATGCAAGATTTGCGTGACGTTCTCAATGCCAGAACCTATCACAGCGCAGACATGAAAGAGCATGGTTGGATAAAATAAAGCTGAAAAAGCTTCGTATCAAGAAAGTACATCCACCGGACCCCTATTTTACGTGCGATAGATGTGACAAAATTTGCATCGCCGCCATCGGAGTATTCAGCCACAAAAAAAGATGTTGTGCACTCAACCCTGGCTATAACTAAGTTAATACAACTATCATCTGTGAAGATGTTGTGGCCTATATATATATGGCGAAATATGTTTGAAATAACCTTTGAATTTCGGCAAGTTTTAAGTGACTTTATTTCTAGTTAAAGGCCACAGCTATAATTTTTTTTAACGATCTTTCCACTGATTTGATATAATCCTCCATCCCCATCCTTTCCTATATTGTGCTAACCTCTTCATCTCAACTTACCTGCTTCATATATTCCAATCTTTGTTTTCCTCTACTTCAGTTCTTACCTTCGACTGTTCCCACCGCTAACAAATTAATTGATCCTGCATGTCTCAAAATGTTACATACCATACTGTCTCTTCTTTCTATACGTCTCTTCCACAAACTTCTTTCCTCACCCATCATTTCTCTCCACCTAATTTTCAGCAATCCTTCTATAGCACCACATATCAAATGCTTCAATTTTCCTTCTTTCTGGTATTCCTAAAATCCATGCTTCGCTACCATAAACTGCTGTGCTCCACACATACTATTATTGGTATCATTTCTTCTTTATACTATATGCTTAATTATTCCAGTAATGAGTGAAATAACATAAACTTTTTTTTTGGAGTGATTCTGAGATTAATGTTCATATCATGGATAGTTGGAAAAACATAAATAGATAGATTAGGATCGTAATTTACTCGTGAGGTCTGCACTATTATCAGCGGAACGAAAATAAATAGGACGTATTGTTTAAAAAGTTTACTTTTTGCTTAATGTATTTCGCTTACTATTCTGTCTCGAAATTAGCTCTACGGCTTCTATCCACCTAGGCAAGAAGTCCTCCGATAGCTGGAAGATCTCTTGCGAAATTTTTGTACCGAGTTTTCAGTTGCATTAGCCGGGAAAAAAATGCAGAGATCTTATTTTCAAAAAAGGTTGCAGAGATTGAGAGTTTCCAAGAGATACAGCAGAAACTAAGAAAAACAGCGAGGGCAGAAGAAAGAAGGAAACAAAAGAATGAAAATATGTACAAATATAATGAACAAAGAAAAGAAAGCAGTAAGTTATATCCTGTTGTCAAAAGTCGAAATGGAAAAGATGAATAAGAAGAGAATACATTATCAAACAAAATTGTTATTTCCATTTTATATGTGAATTCAAGTTAATCTCTTTCTATACTAGTTGATTTAATCTCAGAATTAAATTCGCCTACTTTCTGAGTGCTCGAAAATCAATCTGATACATTAACTCAATTTTAAAAGTGGATATGAAGTTTTTGCTACTATTTCCAACAATTTTTTTTTTCTTTTTTTTAAATAGAGATAATCTGCATCGATGCAGTAGTAATATTACTACAACTTATCGTTCGCACACGAAGCTAACAAACAACCATGATCAATGGCCCGAGGTCCTTATTGTAATTTTACTGTTTAAACGAAAATAATATAGGAATGGCGTTAAAATTTCATGTTTTACATGATTCCAAAACGTTTTAATCCGCTAAGAATTATTTAACATAAAAGATATGCTGGAACATGAAAAATACATTTTCCCATAACTTGCGTGTAACAACACACACACACACACACACACACACACACACACACACACACACATATATATATATATATATATATATATATATATATGCAGTTTCTTTCTCTCCAAATATGCTGATAAATTTTGAAACTTATTCTCTGATCCTACAGTATTTCATTTCCTCGTATTTATATATCAAACCGTTTTTACTTGCGCTATGCTGACGGGTAAACGACTTGATCAAATTTTAATTTTTATTAGTTTACTTTTTTGTGTTTGGGTAGTGGTACATTTTCCATGTTAACTTGAATCTGCGAAATATTGCAAGTAGAAAAATATATCAGAAATGAATATTCTCAGAACGTTAAGAACCAGAAGGAAAATAGTATGAAGTAAGCACTTAATGATACCAGTCGAGAGAGACGCAATACTTAAGGAAACTACACAGTAGTAACAGTTAATATTGTCTGTATTGAACAAAAGAATTATTAATAACAGTTAATGAATCTACATCGTAGTAACAGTTAATACGGTCTGGATTTAAGAAACAAATTATTAACAGTTGAGAGAGATAACAGTTAAGGAAACTACAAAGTAGAAACAGTCTGGATTTAATAAAAGATTTCCAAAAGAAACAGTTAATATTGTCTGTATTCTACAAACGAATTATTAACAGTCGAGAGTGACATTAAGGTAACTTCAAAGCAGAAACAGTTAATATTGTCCGGATTTAACAGAAGATTTCCAAAAACAACAAAATACTGAAACTTTTAGGGAAAAAGAGCCATCTCGGGAGAAAGATAATAAAATGAAATGCCTAAGCAGCCTATGAAAACAACTTAGGAGTAGCTGTTTATGCGGAACAAGATGATAGCTTGGAACTGGAAGGTGTCTGGTGTGTGGATATATATGTCTGCTGTCAATTGATAGGTTTCGTGTGCCGATGCAGTCGGTGTATTGCCTCGCTTCATGGTACGCGCTCCTCTGCTATTGTGCTGTGCGTGTTGCCTGCTATCTGTGCAGCCAGGGGAGAGCAGCTCCCGGGATAATTATCTCGCAATCAGAGAGCGTTCAGATACCGTCATGCCGCTAATAGGAGCCACACAGAACCAGGCACTAATTTTTTTTTTATCTCGCCTTGCAACCGATCAGTGAAGCTAGAAATTAAAAGCTAATTGGCTGGTTACGAAATCACCGACACGATTAGTCTTAAAAATCTTTTTCTCCAACCACGGTATAATTTCCACCAAGCTGCGAAGAAATCTGTGTTGCGAGTAGTTAACTCCTGCATTAAGCTTTATTCGCTGTAGAATGAGCAGTGTAAGCAGCGTCAACATGAAATTCATCGTTTTGTTCAACAACTTTTGACTGTACAAATCTTGATATTCAAGCAGTCGCATTTCCGAAGCAGGAAACGAACCGAAACTTCAAGAATGCCAGGTCAACGGCATAATCATTATGCTGCCAGCCTTGATAGTTACACCTTATATTAAACCGTTCCACATAACATCTTGAGGCAACAGTGTTTCTAGGAGTGGCGTGATGGAGTTGTTGAAGACTTGCCCTGCTCTATTATCGTGTCAGCAGAAGAAACCATCGGCTCGCTGACGCCAGCATTACGCTGTCGGGAACACTGTGTCACGCCTTCCTGCAGAGTGGATTATGTTAAGGAGTACGTTCACCTGTGAATATTGCATTTGTTCTTCCTCCTTAAACCACAATTAACAGTTATTGCAACAGTGCGAAATTTTAGGTTCAGATATTTATCAAACCTTCAATTTTTAAGTTTCTCTGAAGATTTTTTTTAACTATTTAAACAATGACGTGTCTGTTTTGGTAAGACAAATAGGTGTCTACAGCATGCTAACTGTACTACTGATGATCGGAATTATATGAAACTTTTCCGTTGAGTATATATGTTCTTGGCCTCCGCGTGTAAATATCCGTTTCAGCATCGTGTATGCAAGCCTTCTATTTATACATATGAGTAAACGTTTTATGATAGTAAGGCTTCGATTTTAAATGAATTTCAGTACTTTTTAATTTATATTTTGGAATTTCTGGTTTATATTAGATCAAAAATTTGGTTTACCTTTATTATTCACTGTGTGCAGCTACTGTGTTTTGCTGTTTAGTAGTTGACTATTTATTTCTTCTTTTTTGTGCTGAAATAAATGTGTTTAACAGTATGGTCAGAGTTGAGAATTTGAAGATGTTATTTTTGCTTAATAATACCCAACAACAGTCGCCAATAATTTCTTAAGATCTATTACTGCTCGCTGCCAGTTTTTATTCTACTGTCGAAAAGAGTTTGACGAAAACCAGAAGTTTGAGAAAGATAAAAAATAAAAACTTTTAGATACTGCACATAATTTAAATCAGCTGTGTAGTTGTTAGGCGGAAATGTGTGTAACTATAATACCATGGAGGAAAACTTGTAATGGTTTCATTGCGGCACATGTTAGAGAGTACGGCCTACACTACATAATATAACTTTAATACGCACTAATTTCATTTTTCTGTTGGAACTACTCAGTCGCCAACAGTGTATTAAACCTTAGAAGGAAAAAAGGGGAATAGAAAGTTCTGTGCATATTCAGCAGAATTTGCGGCCAGGATTCTCGCTGAGTGCAGTTAAGAGCGATGAAATTTTCATGAAGGAGTATGCAGTAGGGCTATGTTTCAAGCCAAAGTACAGCTGATCAGCAGTAACACAAACTCGTTAGAGGGTAACGAAACATTTCTCGGGTTGAGTCGTGAAGGAAATTCTCGGAAATGTGAGTTCATACCGCAAAGGGAAATAATTTGTAAATTTTTCGTTATTCAGCAACTTATTAAGCAGGTCTTACTGCACATTTAGCCACTTATTGCAACCCATCTTGGATTCCAGTAATACTGCTCGCTGTGTTTCGTAGCATCTAAATCTACAGTCCATAAATACTTGTCTTTTGATTTCAATGGATAAGCACAAAATTAAAGAAGCTTCAAGATCCGTTCACTACACTCAGAATGAAACAATTGGTACAACTATCAGTCTGTTGGCCCGGATCATGTAATCCGTAACTGTAATTCCTCCGCCCGGTATACCACATCTGTGATACTCCGTCTTCTTATTTCCTAGTCCAGATTGTTCGCTGTCCACCGCGTACACACTGCAATCCAACCGTAATACGCTCTGAACCATTCTACTTTGTTACCCAATCAGTTTTATTCTGCCGAATTGATTCACTTTGCTTGATGGTCTCAATGCTCTCTCAAACTCGTAGACCAACCAACATTAAAAATATCCTACTGCCAATCCACGCAATTCTAAATCACAGGTTACTTTTATAAATTAGCCAAAAACCACCGACTCGAATGCAACCAACTTAATATATAAATCTAATAATAATGTAACAGGAAAAAATTCAGTACACTCCAGATCTTCTTGAGTTTGGGGCTCTGTTAATAAGCTACAGAGAAGGAATTAATTAATTTAAAAATTTATTTCTGTCCATCTGTTTGTAAACTATATTCACTCATAGGTTTTTGTGGGGGTTTTGTAAACGAGGGCATGTTTCAATTTGATGTTAAGTCAGAAAGCTGGTAAATTTAAGATAAAATTGCCCACAAATTTTTTCGTTGAACGTGATTTACATAAAATCTAATGGTCGGATATTTATCTGGTTTCATTTAATACACAACCTACGGCACAAGGAGTAGAATAGAGTATGTTTCATTTTATGTCATGTCGAAACATGAGAAATAAAGATAGAAGAGCTAGGAGATTAGTATCCATTTTTTTTTTTTTTTTTTTTTTTTTGCTGAACGAGACTCCTGCAAAAAGAACAGGTAGAGTTTTGATGCGGTTTCAAACAGTTTCTCAGGAGTAGAGTAAGGTATGTTTTATTTTAATGTGAAAAACTAAGATATTTAAGACAAAAGTGCCCACAAATTAGTAAGTACATAAAGTTAAGTTACTTCCCGAAGTCCAATTATTTATTGTGATTTCAGCGTAGGAATGGCATTACGTTTCATTTTTTGCTGTCGGTGTATGAACTATGACGTAATCGGTCAACGAATCCACGTGATTAAGGGTTGCGAAAAACAGCTGTATATGGAAATATATCGAACAAACTTTTATGTTTAACTTACTCTCCTGGACACAACACCTCTTATTCTGAAACAGTAAATAAATTTGAATAATATGAACTGAAAAACTGCTGCCAGGAAATTACGATTACAACAGATTAAGCACTCAGGAATGTAGCTCATAAAGATTTTTCCCGTTTCTCGGCAAGGCCCTGGACAATAATACTAAAACATAACAACAATTATAAGTGCAATCTTAACCTGGTTGCCCAGATGGCACCCCGTCCCGCCAATTTGTTCCAGCCGGTCAACGAAGTTAATACTGACAATGAATGGGCTACACAATCATATTAGAACAATCTGGTGTTTGTTTTTTGTTTAACGTAAATTCGTCTTTTATGTGCAGTACTAGCTGGCATTCGATAATTACAACCAACATGAAAACTATCAAATTTGAAACGATTTGTATTCAAAGACTATGAAACGGAGGACAACGGGTTGAACAACGTTCCACAGAGAAAACTTGAAAGGGATAAGTACGAGTATAAAAGTCGGAATCTCACAACGTGGGAAAGTTCGTAACTGCTGGGGTAGCGAAGCGGTTGATTTGTATACTCAGAGTAGCCTTAGGAAGCGAACTCTTCTCGTTTTTTATGTAACTTGATGCAAAATAATAGTATTTACTATGATTTATATTACGGTAGACGAATTAAGACATTTAAAAAAGAGGCAGAAGAAAATTTCGAAACATTGTGATGCTTTAAATGTAAAAATGCCATTGTACAAGAAAATGGAAGCAGTACCAGTGGAATGGAGGTATAATTGGAGGAAACACCTGTCTGAGTTTGGTCAGTGTGGCTCGTTCTAACAATTTGCCACGCTGCGCTGTCATTCTGAAGTCATAGCAGCAGCAATACCTGCAACAGCCAAAGCATTTTGCTGCGCGAAATAACTCGGAAGATTGCCATGAGCGCCAAACGCGTATTGACTGTCATCACATAGCACGGAATCGACTTGATGTGAGAGAAGAGCCCTGAGTGTACTAAGCTATTTCCTTGCAGGTCACACTGCATTGTGTGCTATGCTGGTCCTAGCTACGATGTTGACCCACCTGCAAACCACAATTATTATCTGATTACAGGAGAGCTCTCGCTCCTCCGATTAGCGGTAAACATATTACTGTGTCGGATAGCAATTGCGGTTATCTCTGTACAGGTACGAACGACAAATGCAGCGGTAAACTACTCTCCAAGTACATAAATCACTTTCGCCTGAGAGAAATGGAAATGCAAGACTGCTCAATGAATACTCAAGCCATTAGCGCACGTTTAGTGACTCTTATGCAGTAGTACTATTCGAATCTCATTAAATGAGCTAGTTAAGTTCTATAAAGCAACGAATTTCTCGTACTAGAGCCGAATAGACAGGTGTTATGCCTACTGCCAGGTGCTAATGAGTGTTGCCATCAGTCTGTGTAAAGGTACGTTTCCATTACTAAAAATTTGTCCTGCAACATGTTGTGGCACATGTGTCCGCACGTGTGCCACAAGTTTGTTGAAATGGAAACGGTCTGTAACATGTTGTGGCACAAGTGCCGGTGACAGAAATGTGCCAAACGACTGCGGGACACAACATGTGCCGCAACTTGCGCCACAGCCGATGGAAACAGACTGTGACAAGTCCCAGGGACATGCGCGCGCGCGGCAGCACACTCTCTGTGATCAGCGCGTGTTTTCTTGTTTGTGGTAATCTTACTTTATTTAAAGCTAGTTTCAAGTGATTGTTTCGCCATGGAGTGGTCGATTTGGAGATTCTGTGTATATACATTAAAGAACTGTAGCTATCACCTGTCGCTTAGAAACGAAGGGTTGTCGCTAACATTTCAGCGGGAGAAATTGGCTCTCGACTTGTCATGGATTTTATAATCTTCGGTCCAACAAGGTTCTGTAACAACTGAAAATCACTTGCTGTCATTCTAACAAAATTCTCGTTATAAGCTCCTTCCGAATGTCTGTTTGCTAGAAAACTTCTCTTTTTTATCTGCTTAACGTCTCTCTAACAGCGAGGTCTTTAGAGACGGGAAAGGATTGGGGGGGGGGGCAAGGAATGAGAAGGAATTCGGCCATGGCCTTTTGAAGGAAGCATCCCGGCATTTACCTGGAGTCATTTGGGAAACCATGGAAAACCCAAATCCGGATGCCCGGACGGGGATTCGAACCGCCGTCCTCCCCAATGCGAGGCCAGAACTCTTGCCGTTACACCACCACGCTCTGTAGAAAATTTCTAATCCACCATCTCGGTCGTTTTCGCTAGAAGATCATAGTATCCGCCTGCCATTACAACAAAAGCTTCAGTAACCGAGTTGTCCATATCGCTCAAATATTTGAACCAACAAATCACTCCACTCACGAAACTGGAAAACACTGTATCTGATTCCCTGTACAAACTTCAACTGTAGTCTTGCACTCGAGGTCTCTGTGCAAATGCTGCAGATGTCCCAGGCAATTGGAAACAGATGACAATTACGTGCAACATGTGCCGGGCACAAGTTGTGAGACATGTGCCAGGAACTTGTCAGAATGGAAACCTACCTTAACTATGTTCAGCGTGTGGTTAGTGTATTTATTGTTTGTGAAAAGTGTAGTTTAAGTGGAGAATGGGGACCATCCCAGCATTCGCCTTGGTGGATACTCAAAGCCGCCTAAAAGTCGCAGTCAGAACACCAGGTACGTGGGGTTTGGACTCGTGCCCGGTACGTTGTACCTCCCCTATATCGTGTGCGGCGTCTCAGCACACTGATCCACACTGCCGAGTTATATCAACGTTTAGGCATAATTCACGTCATAGCAGACACTGTGGGAATTCGGTAATAAGCTTCTAATTAGCAAGCTTTGGCTGTGGAAGAAAATTATGTAATGGCTGTATGTATGGTGGAAACAATCGGGAATTGCGGAATGTGGTTTTATCTAAAAGATCATGCAGAAGGAAAATTCGCGCACTGGTCAGTTAGTTTTATATGGAGGTATCAGTGCTTTTAGATCACTAGATACACTTCATGGAGACTGAGCGTGGTGGGTGAACGGAACAATCTGGTCTCGCATTCGGGAGGACGCCTGTTTGAATCCCAATCCGGGCATCAAGATTTTGGTTTTCCATGGTTTCCCCAAATCTCTCTAGACGAATGCTAGGATGCTTCCTTTAAAAAGGCCATGCGCGAATTCCTTCCCGTTCCTTGACCCCATTCCTTTTCCGCCTCTATTGAAGTCGACGAGGCATAAAGCTACAAAAGGGGGGGGGGGGAGGGGGGAACCGTGGAACAGTAGTTAAATTTTCTCTATTAAGAACTTACGTATACTTTTTTTTTTTTTTTGCTGTTAGAGTATAGAAAAGACTAGTTTTAGTCAATTCATCTGTCAATATTGTATTACATGACCCTCAATTCTTAGTTGCACATGTCTATGTCCACTATCTTTCTTAACAGGTGTATTTTTTCGCTTTCATAGGAGGTATTATTCAGTGATAACCTTTATTCATGGGGATGAAAGTAAAAGAAAATAAAGTTCGCTGTTGTATTTTCGGAGACCAATCTAATATTTTTCCTTGAAAATTTTCTAGACCTAGCAGCAATGAAACGGCGGTACTTGGATTATCCTGATGCTTATATTCCTGCGTGATATATTCTACCAAATGTTGGTTCTACTGTTTGATTTTTCAGAATTGTTATATTAATTTTAATCATATGAGAAATAATAATTTTATACTGATCATCCAAAACCACTTCTGGTGATTTGTGTTAAGGTCCCTTCAGAATTCCATTACCGAATTCATTACCGTTCCTTCCCCCGGTTCTTTTCCGCTTCCAATTATCTCGACGTCAACGAAGCGTAAAGCATTCAGATCTATGAATGAAACCATAATAACCGAAAGCCGAATGGTTATTCTGAAGCTACAATTATTAGTAAAGACGCAACACTATATCATCGTTGCAGCAGTAGGCTTGTTCGGCAGAACCGACTGGTTGTCATGGATTTGCGCTGTTATTCGTGGTAGAAGACCAGTTGCAACTCTGAAGCTCTTATCTTTGAAGTCATTTATCTTATGTGGGGTTGGAAATGCTCGTGTAACTTTAGTGCACTACCTTCACTCATTGAATCCACTCCATTCAGTGTTTAGTGATTACATTTAGTACCAATGAGAGCTCTGCCAATTAGCTCATACTGAATGTGCTCTGTACCAAGCAAGGATGTTTACTGTAACGTATGTGAATACATTTTTCATACCAAGCTTGTTTGCAGTAAACATTATGTTATGAGCTGCTTCTTTGACTGAATTTCCCTTGACTTTCCTGATTTTACTTATATTTGAACATTGATTAATCTGTTTTTGTCTACTCACTTGTCTCGGTACAAATTATTCGACCATTCGTATACCAACCTTCCTGTATGCCATTCGTGTATGGTTTTTCTCAGTCTTCTCATCGAAGGACGGATGGTCACCAGCCTTTACCTCTAATGATTCGGATATAACAAGCGGATAAACTCAAGTGCTGTAAGGTAAATCGATTCACAAATAAACGTTGCTTTGCAATTTCTCCCCTAAATTTTAATGGTGTGATAAACTTTTCTAATTTGTAAGAGAAAATAAAATGATTTTGCTAAGCGCTTTGTTTGAAATGTTAGTATAATGGTACACAAAATAAAGAGTCTCAAAGTGAAAGTTAAAGATATAACTTTTGACAATCATCCAAGCAATACGTGTTTCTTGACCTCAGTGGTAATACAGGAACATTCACCTCCTCGTGGTGCACGCTGGGTAACCAAGCAATTCCCGAAATTTTATCCTTTGAGATTATCCGCAGCAGAAATGACAGGTTTTCTGAATACAAACGAGAGAACCATAAATTACATTTTCAGATTAGATGTTTTGTTATATATGTAGCTGTGTTCTGTAATTGAACATGTAATTTATAGCTTAAATAAATGAACAGTGGTAACACAAGCTAAAATTAATTGAAAATAGAAGCATTATCTTATTCTGGATTTCAGAGTCCCAGAGATGAAATGTTGTGGGACTGGGAATCCAAAGAAACATAAAAATATCATCTAAGAAGCCTATGAATGTAGAATAAAAGCCATTGTACATTACGTTGTTTGAGTAATGAGAATGCGTTAATGGAAATTCAGCGCTTTGTCGCTAACTAATAAAAACGTTTAATAACCGGTCAAGGGCAATTCAAGGCTCACGCAATTAGGGTTCCATATTCTAGTGAGCTCAATACTCGTAGATACCTTGTATACGATTGACAGAAAGTTGTTGATTGGTGCAAAAATCAATACCTGACACTTTCACAGGTAATGAAGTGAACTCCGCTAAATGGCTCGTAACTCCAAGCTATGTAATCGATGGAAACGCTAGTGCAATAGTGCAATTAAAATAAAATTTGTGGTAAATGTGTTAGGATGTAATTAAAAAATATTATTAATAATACCAAAATAAACACAAAATAAATAATTTTGCATGTTTTGCTCGCAAAGTGGAAACTATAATAGATCGAGTGTTTTTATTTTGTCATTTAAGTAGTGTGCATGGACGATATTGGAGACATATTTGAAGTTCCTAGGCAATATTAATTTTGATATATACTGAGACACAAATAATGTTTTAAAGTCTACCACTTCATGGCCTTTTACAAAAACTGATTATTATAGAGAACCATCAAAGTAACGCAGATAAAGACAGGACAGAAATAGTTAACAGTTACAACGTTAGAAAAAGTATTTAATAAATTGTTGAAAATGAAACGGATCTGCCTAAATAATAACAAAGATTTCATTAACTTCAAGATTAATTAAAATATTTTTCTTCCATTGTTAGTCTTTTTAAGTTACATGGAAAGATTAGTTCATAATCGAAGATAGAGTACTTACTTCCCACACAAGATACATGTGAGTTAACTAGCAGTGATTGAAGTCACTAGGTTAAACCCAAACGTCTGAATCATTCCACTTGCGTTAGCAATGAGGTTGTAACCTCAATCTTACACAGTTGCCTCTATTCATCACAGTTAAAGATCTTGCTTTGTGGTACGGTTGTGGAATCATTTAAAACAACAGTGAACGTTGGTGTACGTCTTTCAGTTCATACTATAATATTTATAGTATTGCGCTGCAGTGTGATTTTCCCATTTTACTTTTACAATACAAAACATTTCTGTAGGTCTTAAGGACTAAGCGCAATGATTTTCAAATATTAATGGATTTGTACCCTTACTTGCTTTTTACACTCTCACTCTAAAATAGCATTTAACGTTTTGGTCTGACATTAAAAATAGGCCTAATAATTAATAAATTGCACGAACTTTGCATCACTAAAGTATATTAAAACAGATCCTATTAAAAGATGAAGCTAAGCATGGTATTCAATCCTAAGGCTGGTTGGACCTACGGACACGCGAAAAGTACCGATATTGCTTGGGTTTTTGATACAGATACTTTTGTACTAGCTACTTTTACTCATATCAGTACGTTTTTGGAGGTATCGATACCAAAACGAAGCTTCAAAATTTTTGGCAATACTACAAAGTCACAAAAATAAAAAAGTGAACATACCGTTACAACACACTTGACTGTATGGTGTGGCATAAGAATAGATAAGAATACTGATATCACAAGAGTAGAATTAAGATGTCTTATATTAGCAGCATTGTCGTTTTTATTTTAAAAGGGAAAAATTGTAGGGTATGTTACTTTTTCTTTGATTACCACCATTTCCACATGCTTGATTTGACTGGAGTGGGTGTAAAGCTTTTCTCTTTACTGTACTCTTGTAACTTAACGGTGTTGTAATTGCAACTGTTAATTGTCTATCCGTTAATATTTTATTATTTTATAACAATACATGTAACTGTAAGTTCAGTACACATTAGCAAATACAAAACAAGCAAAAGTCTAGCATCAGGCTCCTCTTTAGTAATAAAAAGGATGAAATGAGAATAATTTTGCATCACAATTGTCTCCATTGTCGACTGATTCTTTAGAGCATTAGAAAGATATGAAAGCAGTATACGTATGAATTAGCCCATGAATGCCTGACAGTTCCAGCAACGTCATACCCCGCCGAACATTTATTTTCGAAGGCAGACAGTACAATACGAAAGACAAGAAATAGATTAGCATCGAAACGATTGGAGAAATTATTGGTTTTAAGTAACTGTACGCAGTAAGGATGGGAAGTGTATGATTAGTATATACTTTAGCTACTCACTGAAATACTTTAATGACTCATGGCAGTTTGCTGTTGATTTGATTTATATCTAAAACAAAAATTGAGCCTGATTAAGTCCAACCTTGTTTTAATTTATAATATTTTTTTCACAAAATAAAACTACAAAAAGGAACATGATTTATTGCTGCAAATTTCATCATCATAAAAATGTGTTGGCTATTTCAGCTGCAAGAATTAAAAAAACAGAGAAAAGGGTTTAAAATTTAAAATCAAAGCGCAGCTACAGGCATTTAACC
>JARYHS010012519.1:58384978-58442735 GCA_031002005.1 Vandiemenella viatica | reverse complement strand
AATCTAATTCACAAACGGAATAGTGTAGAAATAGAGCAGGGACACTATGTAGACTAGTGTGGCTATTGGTAGGTGGAAGAAACCCATTTAATCTAAATTTGTTGCTTATCACTTTAATCATGCCGAGTTTCACTGTGATTGCTTAAGTTATTGAACTTTGGCTTTGGAGATTGGGGTCACTGCAGCGGAAACTGTTGATGACTAGGACCACAAGTAACAGATTGTGGTTTGTTTACATTTGATAGAGTGACTGCAGGATCTTTATCATGTTTCTACGCTCGTAAATAAACTTCTTATCACCGATCTTTATGTAAAGTTAGTGGTTTGCCAGTTAAACTTGTGGAATTTTATGAACTAGGACGATTTAATACAGTTTACAATGAAATATTTACATTTCGGCAGCATACCGTTCAGTGACGGTTAAATGAACCTAACAATCAAAAATTATTTCAACTGAAATTATAGGTTTAGTATGCACCTTGATTCAGTTTCATATCACGATTCATCACTGTATTCTTGCGCATGCAGTTGAAGTTTACAGTTTAGCCAGAAATATTTGCAGAGATTATGGGCCAGAATGGTAATAACGGTACGGTGGAGGATTTTAGTATTTTCTTTTAAATCTACGTTGCTTTCAGAAGTGTCATGTTGTTGAGTCATACTTGATTTGAATGAATGACACTCTATATGTTTTGCGATCTACCTAGAGTTGATCAGAAATACTGATATTTCGTCATGCAACATTGGTTACAAGGATTTCAGTATTTAATTTATTTTACGTTGCTTTCTTGAACAGCACATTAGCGACGTTTTTACTTAGCCGCATTTAAAAACGATTCTTTCGTATCTCGATTTGAAATTGTACCTGATTTATCTGTTGTGTTTAATTCAGCATATAAGGCCTAAATGAATGTTTTACAAGTTTAGTATATTCCATTTATATCTAGACATGTCTAACTCTTCCATGTTTACTTAACTAACTAAGTGTAATGAACAGTCGGCCTAGATAGCGTAGCTCCACATGCAGTAGGTCGCCGGTTCGAGTCCGGCCGCGGGCGTGGGTGTTTAAGTCTTGTGTCTGTGAATGTAATGTCCGTCCTATGGTGTGTCTAATTAGCTGGAAAAAATTCATACTGGAGATACTGAAAGCACTGAGTGACATAATTATTGTCGAGTTTGTTGTTTGGTATCAGCTGCCGAAAGCCATTAAAAAAATGTAATTAACTGTTTTTATTATTCCTGCCTCAAATTTATTTCCTCAAAAAACCAGCCGTATTTAGTGACATGGAGTACACTGATGTGACAAAACATTATAACCACTAGCCACCGTGAGATTGGATGCAGTGATTAAACTTTGGTCTCGCCTCCTAGCATCCAGATTTGGGTTTTCCATCAAGCGTGGTGGGTGAACGGTTAACGTTCTGGCCTCGCATTCGGGAGGACACCGGTTCGAATCCCCGTCCGGGCACCCAGATTTGGGTTTTCCATGGTTTTCCCAAATCACTCCAGGCGAATGCCGGGATGCTTCATTCAAAAAGGCCATGGCCGAATTCTTTCCCGTTCCTTGCCTCAATCCCTTCCCGCCTCTAATGACCTCGCTGTCGACGAGGCGTAAAGCCCAAGCAAAAATAAAATTGGGTTTTCCATGGTTTCCCCAAATCACTCCAGGCGAATGCCGGGATGCTTCCTTCAAAAGACCATGGGCTAATTCCTTCCCGTTCCTTGCCCCCAGTCCTTTTCTGCTCCTAATGATCTCGATGTCGAGAAGGCGTAAGCCATAAGCTAAAGAGAAAAGAGACTGGATGCCTCTGGTGATGCAGCGGGCATGTTATGCGGTAAGGAAAGTATATAAACGGAGCAAAGACGTATTGGAAGTCACTCTTGCGACGATGCGTATGACAAATGGGTAAATCCACTGACACAAGTGTCTTTGACAAAGTGGGAGATTATTATGGCCGGCGTCTAGGAACGGCATCCCGGTAACAGCGATGCTGGTTGGCTGTTCGCGTGTTACTGTAGTGTGTATCTATGGAAACTGGTTGAAGTACGGTGAAATCACGTGGATGTCCACACCTCATGAAAGAACGTCGGAGGCTTGCACGGTCATGTAAGCGACATAGGGAGTAATTTGTGGCAGATCTGGCGGCAGAGTGCTATGCTGGTGCAAACACAAATGTTTCTGAATACTTCTACATCTACATACTCTGCAAATCACAAATACTGTGGGTGGCAGAGGGTGCTAAGCACCAATCCTAATTCTGCGCATTCCAATCCCGAACAGATCGAGGAAAGAAGGAATACATAAATGAATCAGTACGGCATCTTATTTCTCGAATCTTATCCCTCCTGTCATTGCGAACTAAATAGGTTGGCGGAAGAAGTATTTCGTTGCACTCGTAACTTAAAAATTTTCGCATATTCTCCAGCAAATTCAAACGAAAACGACGTCGTCTGTCCGCCAAACAATCCCAGCCCAACCCACGAATCAGCTCTGTGACACTTACGTAAGGACTGTAACTAGCAGTCACGAATCGAGCGACTCTTCTCTGTACTTTATCTAATGTGTCAATCAATCCCCTGCGATACGGATCCCAAATTGCACAACAGTATTCCAAATGCTGACGCACTAGTGTTTTGTACTCTATTTGCTTTGTATGAGCATTGCAGCTTCTCAAAATACAACATATAAAACGTAGTTTCGAATTAGCTTTGCCTACGACGAAAGTTATGTGCAAGTCCCATTTCATGTTGCTTTGTACTGTTACGCCTAGATACTTCAGGGAATCCACCGTGGCAACAACTGAATTGTTAACTTTGTACTCCTTTTTTATTACTTATGTGCATTGCCTTGCACTTTTTACAGTTAAGTGTAATCTTCCATTCACGGCAGCATTCCGCAATAACATCCAGATCGCGCTGAATTTCTAAGCAATCGTCGGAGCACCTCACTTCCCTATAAATAAGTACCGAGCGTGGTGGTGTAACGGATAGCGTTCTGGCCTCGCATTCGGGAGGACGGCGGTTCGAATCCCCGTCCGGGCATCCAGATTTGGGTTTTCCATGGTTTCCCCAAATCACTCCAGGTGAATGCCGGGATGCTTCCTTCAAAAAGGCCATGGCCGAATTCCTTCCCATTCCTTGCCCCTTCCCATCCTTTCCCGTCTCTAAAGACCACGTTGTTAAAAAGGGACATTAAACTGTTACCAAAAAAAAAAATATAAATAAGTGCATCATCAGCAAAAAAAACGCATCCTACAATTAACGTTGTCACCGAGATCGTTTATAAAAATCAAGAAAAGAAGTGGTCCTAATTCACTTCCTTGAGTAACCCCCGAAGTAACATCTAGTTTAGAAGCGGCTTCCCCGTCTACAACGACATACTGTGACCGACCAGTTAGAACATCACGTATCCATTCGCAAATCTGATCAGATATACCGTACGCTCGGATCTTTGCTAAGAGTCGGTTGTGTGGTACAGAGTCAAAAGCTTTCTGAAAATCCAAGAAAATGGCATCAACTTGTGATCCTGCATCAATAACTTTCATTAGATCATGCGAAAATAGATCCAGCTGCGTTCCACATGATCGGTTCTTCCGAAATCCGTGTTGGTATGCTGTAAGTAACTCGTTTTCATCTAGAAACTTCATAACATTAGAGCATATGACATGCTCCAGAATTCTACTGCAAACAGATGTTAGCGATATCGGTCGATAATTCCTAGGATCTCTCCGATCTCCTTTCTTGAAAACGGGAATCACCTGCGCAATTTTCCATTCAGAGGGGACTTTTCTTTTGTCTAAAGATTTACGAAATGTATCTGACAGAAATGGTTCTATTTCTTCCGCGTATTCCGAAAATACTCTTACTGGTATACCATCGGGACCCGGCGCTTTCCCCCACTTCAGGAGCTTTAATTGCTTTATGATACCTACAATATCAATTTGTACTGGGTCCATCTCAAATTGAACACGCCGTGGAAAAACGGGAATGTTTTCCATGTTTTCGTCAGTGAAGGAATTTTTAAATTCGGCGTTAAATATGGTAGCCTTGTCGCGGCTGTCATCAACTTCCCGACCGTCTTGTAGTAGAACTGGCATATTGTGGTCACAACCACTTATTTTTTTTACATACGACCAAAATTTCTTTGGATTTTCAAAGTGAGTTGCATCGAAAGTCATTAAAGGCCTCGCGCATCGCATTCTTGACCTGTCTTCTTATCTCAGCTAGCTTCTCTAAATCACTCCTACACATCGTCCTTCTTGAGCGTGCATGAATCTTCCTTTGCTTTTTAAGTAACCTTTTAACTTCACGCGTATACCACGGGGGATCGTTCCCGTCCCTGATTGTCCTTTTCGTTATATGTAAGTCCATACCTTCCCTGACTATATTTATGAATCGAAGCCACATCTCTTCAACCAAGCCTGTTCCCTCTATAAAGGAAATGTATTTATCCCTCAAAAACGTTCTTAAACTCTCCTTTGGGGCCTTTTCGAACCTCTAAACGACCCTTTCTTTTTAACCGACTTCAAAAAAAAGGAGGAAGTTCTCAATTCGTCTGTATCTTCTTTTTTTTTTTTTGTATGTATGACCAGCGATATCTTCACCAATTTTGAACAGATTTAAATTAATTTTTTTAGTGGATTGGGTATACCTCCAAAGTGGTCCCATATTAATTTTATTGAGAAACCACCCCTTCTTACCCCCTCCGCCCCCTAATTTTTATACAAATCCACATTTTTTATTCGATCTCGATGAAACTTTGGACATATATAGCCAAAAATGAAGACAAAAATACTGTCAACTTTTGGTTTAAAAAAACCGAACCCCTCTCCCCCTATCCACCCCCTTAATTTTTGCCAATTTTCTTTATTCAAAGCTACAGTCGACACCATTTAACTTATCTCCATTAAAGTTGGCAATTACATGTAGTTTTTCATGGAGAAGGATTCTGACCAAAAAAATCAAAATAAAAAACCACCCCTCTCCCATTTACACCCCTTAATTTTATAGAAACCTACATTTCTTATCTGATTTTTATTGAACTTTGCCCATGTATACTATAAAACAAAGAGAAAAACCCTGTCAATATTTGGTCTTCCTAAGTTGAACCCCCTCCCTCCTCCTTCCACCCCTTTAATTATTGTCAATGTTCTTCATAAAAAGCTACACTTGACACCGTTTGACCGATTATCATCAAAGTTGGCATTTACATGTAATTTTTAATGTAGAATCTGACGAAAAAATAAATTAAAAACCACCCCTCTCCCCATCACAACCCTTAATTTTTATACAAACCCACATTTTTTATCCGATTTCGATGAAACTTTGGACATGTATAGTAAAAAATGAAGAGAAAAATACTGTCAACTTTTGAATTGAAAAAACTGAAGCCCTCTCCCCCTATCTACTCCCTAAATTTTTACCTATGTTCTTTATACACTGCTACAGTCGACACATTTAACTGGTCTCCATTAAAGTTGGAATATACATGTAATTTTTCATGGAGAAAGTTTCTGACCAAAAAAAATTAAATAAATAATTAAACCACCGAATGTCTCCCTTTACACCCCTTAATTTTATAGAAATCTACATTTCTTATCTGATTTTTATTGAACTTTGCCCACGTATACTTTAAAACAAAGAGAAACATCCTGTCAATATTTGGTTGCCAATGCTCAACCCCTTTCCTCCTTCAACCCCATTAACTATTGTCGATGTTCTTTATAAAAAGTTACAGTCGCAGTCGTTTGACCGATTACCATGAAAGTTGGTGCTGATATGTATTTTTTTTTTTTTTTTTTTTTTTTTTTTTTTACGAAGAATGTGTTTGACCAAAAGATCTAAAAACCACCCCCTCTCCCCATTAGACTTCTTAATTTTTATACACAACCACAGTTTTTATCCGGTTTAGACAGAACTTAGCAAATTTTTACTATAAAACAATGAGAAAAATGATGACAACTCTTGGTTTGCAAAAAATGAACCCCTCTCCCCTTTTCCACCCCCCTGATTTTTGTCAATTTCTTTTTAGAAAGCTACAGTCGACACCATTTGACCGATCTTTATTAAAGTTGACACATATATATGTAATTTTTTATGGATAAGATCTCTGACCAAAAAATAAAATAACTACCCTAGCTGCCCTTTCCTTAATATTTGTACAAAACCCACATTTTGATTCGATTCGGTGGAACTTCGCATGCGTATACTTTAAAACAAATAGAAGAAGAAAAATACTGTACACATAACTTTCACAAAAATGCAAACCCTATCCCCCTTTCTACCCCATTAATTACTGTCAATGTTCTTTATGCAAAGCTACCGTTTCTTTCTGATTTTGAAGGAAGTATGCACATGTAGACTATACTGCAAAACAAACAGAAATATACTGTCTACATTTGGTTTTGAGAGTCCAAACACTGCTCCTTCCTTTCCATCCTTTAATCTACAGTTTCTATCCGATTCTCCAGGAAATTTGCACACATATACTTTAAAACATACAGAACAATTTTGTATAAATTAGGTTGATGAAGCCCAATCCCTCTTCCCTTCTACTCCCATCCCTCCTAATTTCCCATGTTCTTTATAGATACCCACAGTTTTATCAGATTTCCATGGACCACTGCACATGTACTTAAAAAAAAAAGTCTATATTCTGTTTACAAAACCCTACCATTCATCCCTTACCCCATTTAATTTTGGCAAATGTTCTTTACACAAAGCTACAGTTTTTGTCTGGTTTCGATGGAAATTTTCACGTGTATACTTTAAAACAAAGAGAAAAATACTGCCCACACTAGCTTTACAAAAACCAAACTACACTTCGTCTCCAAACCCCTTAATTGTTTTTTTATACATACCTACAGTTTTATCTGATATCAATAGAAATTTACACACGTATACTTTAAATCAATCAGAAAAGGCAGTATAAATTTGGTATACAAAAGCTGAATCCCTCTTCCCCTTTATCCTCACCCCTTTTAATTTCCAATGTTCTTTACAAAAATGAACAGTTTTAAATCCCGTCAAAATCAATTTAGATATTTTTAAGTCATTGAATAATATTTATAAAATACATATGTCATAATGTCTCAACATGTACTTCAGATTTCAACTTGGATCCCAAGCTTTCACGTTGTGAAAACCAATTAAAAATCTATATTTTCTGTGTGACGCTGGAGCAAACAGATATATTTCAGAGATTTGTGTATGTGGTATGTATTAATGCCCAGATGTTACATGTTTCGGTTATCGAGCAGCAGCTTTAACAGATGTTATGATAAGATCGAAACATAGCCTGACATTCCTAAACACAACGCCCAATTCACCCCGTTCTGGAAGTGGTTGTGGTATATATAGACAGAATTCTTCTTTGAAAGCAAGCGCTTTAATCTCTGAGCTACCAGGAAGTTCACAAAATGGGAACTGCTGCGGCATATTTAAAATACCAAACGAACTATAATACCACTAAAAATTTCAAAATAAAATAATTGTTTAAAAAACATAAAAACCGCCTTAAAAAAAAAAAAAAGACTAAAAATTTTAAAATAACTTTATACCTTGCTTAGGAAAAAGTAAATCTAAATAGACAACATTTTACATTACTTTCATTGAAATTTTGACATTAATTAGTTATTTTTGGAGTCGGTTCCAGCGAAAGCAAGAAAAATAATAAGGAATAACAATAACACATAAAAAAATCATGTTACTGCTTACCTACAATTAATGCTAGAAACATGTTTCAACAAAACTGAAACATACAGATGATGCGCCGATATTATACTAACTGTAAATCGTTTACTGCATGATGCAGCCTACCAACTGACACCGCAGCGTCAGAGATATGCCTGGATGACCAATAAGGACAAGCCACAGATTAAAATAGTGTTAATTTGTTTCCCTAAGCTGTCTTCCACAATAACAGCATCTGCCTCACGACATGCTGTAAAATATTGGGAATTTTTGTTCGTACTCCCCGTTTCGCCTCTAACGCCAAAAGAAGTTCAGTAATTCGATCTTCGCGATGTGACAGCTGGCACCGACTCCAAAAATAACTAATTAATGTTAAAATTTCAATGAAAGTAATGTAAAATGTTGTCTATTTAGATTTACTTTTTCCTAAGCAAGGTATAAAGTTATTTTAAAATTTTTAGTGCTCTTTTTTTAAGGCGGTTTTTATGTTTTTTTAAACAATTATTTTATTTGTTTTTGTGCGTGACTGTTAATTTCACTGCAGCAATTACAGCTTTATGATCACTAATTCCCGTGGTGGCAGAAAAGTCCGTAAATAATTCAGTCCTATTTGTAACGAGAATATCTAAAATGTTTTCGTTAACGTTGTCGCACCGCGTTACTTCGTTCAGCGCACACTGTTGAACATGGAGCTCTGTAGCAGACCTAATGATTTCATCAATTACGATTGCAGAGGGCACGAAATCATCGATATTGAACCTTGGATCAGCGAAACGTGTCTTCTGATCGGATGAATCACGTTTCTTGCTACGTCAGGTCGGTGGTCGTGTCCGGATACCCCGTTTTCCAGGCGAATGGCTGCTAGAAACATGCTCCACAACAAGTAAGCAAGCCTCGACACGCGGTCTATTCGGAAGGGGAGGTGAGGTGACAAGCGGAGCAAGTGTAACATGACCTTGAGCAGCCAGTAGATAATGAACAGCTTATAGTGCATAATTTTCAAAACACAGCAACAACTGATTTTCCCCACTGCTTATGTTTATGGCTACATTTTTGTACTTGCCGGTCTGTTGGTTTAGTGGTTGAGGCGCTTGTTTTCGGTCCCCGGTTCCGGTTTTTAGTACATTTTAAAACCACAGTAATAGCTGGTTATTGTTAGGGCGCTAATGACCCCGACGTCGACGCGCCCTAAAACACCAATAATAATAATAATAATAATAATAATAATAATAATAATAACAACAACAACCCGGTTCCGGGTAGGACCAGGAATTCTTAAGTGTTATGTTTGATCATATGATCTATGGCGGGACGTTTTGAGGTTCGGACCACATTAAACTGTAACTCCCAGAGGAAAGGAACTGGCTGTCCAACCAAACTACGGGTTGTAGCCTGAAGTTCAGATTCAATTCATACTGTGTGTAATATAATCTCATGGATAGAGATGTAATGTGGCAAAGCAGTAACTTGCGCCTCTTCGTCGTTATCGAGAAAAATCATCATTGAAATATTCCGTTGCGTTCAGACACTTTATACGTTACGGAGATTTCAAGAGGTGCGTGATGCAGGAAGCAAGCTCTGTGCCTCATAGGACTGTCGTCACCGGATCGTATCTCGCTGTGAGCCACTTTTTATTTATTCAAATATTTATGCAGCTAATTCTCAGCAAACAGTTTCAACAATTACGCATTTAATAAGCTTGTTAAACACCTTTTGATTGGGAAACCAGACGGCGTCTTGTTTCGACTCTCCCGTCCTCAAGTTCTTCAACTGTAAGGGTCGAGTATATTTGTACTTCATACCTGCCCCAGAAAATATTTCTATTTTTGAAATATAACACTGTTTGCGAACAAAACAATATAATTAAATTCGAAAGCATCAGGATTTTTTTTACAATAAACGGCATTTAAAAAATTTACAGTATTATTTGCATAATTGTTGAAATTGATTTCCGGTAATTAACTGTACAGACATTTTTGTAAATAAAAAAAGTTGTCATGAGTGAGATTCGATCCAACGACGATGGGCTAATGAAGCTGAGCCATGCGCTTCTAGGAATTTCCCTAACGCAGGAGGTATTTGAACGCAACGGAATATTTCACAGCCGATTTTCTTAACGGCGAAGAAGCACATGTTACTACTTTGCCACATTACACCTCTGGCCACGAGCTTTCGTAACACAGTATGAATTAAATCATAAATTTTACAATTGCCGCCCTCTCCTTGCGAGTTAGTTCTTACGTATTCAATTGAATTTGTGGTTTGTGCTCGAATTTTTTTTAAGCTCAGCAGTCACCTAGAGTGATTTTGAGTTAAAAACAATGGGAAAGGAAATCTGGTTTTTCGCGCCAGGAATCGAAATCAGTGCTCTCAGATATTGAATCGGTTGACGAATCAAAATAGTGAATGCGATCAAGATAGTTTTTAATTCTAAAAATGTAAGGGAATGTTAGTAGCCCTTATCCCATATGAAAAACACATTATTTTTATTATTGCTCAAAGACGGTGATCAGTTACAGAAATTATTCTCAGATGCAATATAAACATTTAATTCCTGATTGCTGGTTGCATAATGACGTAATTAATTAACTACTTCATAGCACTCAGTTTGTTTGGCGACTCCATAGGTAACTTCCGACATATATTATGCAACATCCAGTTATCTGACTAATGGAGGGTAGTGCTATACTGGATTCATCCAGTTTACCTGTCTGAAATTTGCTTGAATATTTCAGCGATGAGTGGCGTTGCGGGAGAAGCCGTTAAAATGCTACTAATAAGTTATAGCTTCAATTAGCACCATAAACCTCAAAATCCAACGCTGCAGAAAACATAAATATGTAGTGAGAAATATCAATGAATGAAATACGGTTGGAATTTAGTTCTTAAACTATAGGTCAGTGTTAGATGGAAATGTTTCAGGTCTATCAAAAATACATTAATGCTTTATTTCGAATACATTTTTCATATTTCTGAAACATCGAGCTAAATAAGAAATGGCCACCAGAGCATGCCATCTATCGAAATTAAATGAAATTAATGGGATTATACATTTGTTTTATTGGGCGCCTTATTGAAACAGTTTTAATTGATCACGCACTAAGCAATTAGCAGATAAAAATTATTGAAAAAATTAAGAATAATTTTTTTTAAAAATAATTTCAAAAGTTCGATAAAAACCAGAATTTGAGCGTAGACATTGTCTCGTACAGTTATGACATAAATAATCATCCTGTGCACTATTTAATGAAATAAACATCTACGAATTGCCTTCCACCTCCCTTATAATTTTCAATTTTATGAAAATTATTTCAGTTGCATTTTTTTGTTGTTGATATATTCAAATTCAAGGCTGTAAGCCATAATGGAGGCACGTTTTTGTTTGCGACAAAGGATAATGTTAGTTAATGCGCGTTGCTGTGTCACAACATACCGTGATAGAATGTGCCACGTATTGTTCATATACAATGAGCAATTTACTGAACTGTACTAGATGTAAAACGCTCCAAATATTCTAGAAAAATATAGTAAATGTCACCACAAACAGAGGAATACCAGTCCATTTCTCTAAAACACGGTAGCAGGTATTATACTGAACGTAAATTTACAAAGGGATAAAATATTTTTCGATCATTGTGATGTACAAGCATATTTTAAACCGAGCATTTTTAAGACATTCGTACGTGAACATTCCAGCCAAAGCTTATATGACTAATTAAATAATAATTTATAAAATTGCGATGGAGCGCGTGCTCCGGTGGAAATCTCCCTACACATCTATCCTTCTCGCTTTCTCCTCCAGCACACTTTTGGCCTCAACCAATTTTTACTCTAAATTCTTTCCGTGTTTTCGGTAAATTATTCATCACTTCTCTTGGCAATTTATTCCAATTCCTTACACTCTTTCCTATAAAAGAAAATTTTCCCACATCACTATGCCTGAAATCAAGTCCAGCTTGTGGTCATGGTCATTTTCACCCTTCCAAGCACCTCTCTTAATTTTCCCACCAATATCTTTCCACGCTTCATCACCAATATAGGCCGTATACATTCCCATCACTCTTTTCACCCTCCTTCTATCCTTCAATGAAGTCCACTCCAGCTCCTTTATCATAGTAGTTACCTATTGGGTTTTGCAGTAATTTATAAAGACAAATCTGGCAGCCCTTCTCTGCACCCCCTCCAATTCCTGTATTTGATACCCGGAATGTGGGTCCCATACTACACCACCATATTCCAGCAGTGGTCTGACCAAAGTTCTGTACCCTGATTCCCTTACTTCTCTAGTGCATCCCCTCATCACTCTTTCCAACAGTTGAAGGATTTTGAACCCTTTCCCTACTACCTGTCCAATGTGTCCTGCCCAGTTCAGTCTGCTATCAAATGTTATGCCAAGGTATTTACATTTCGAGTCTTCTATAAGTAGCTCCTTCCCCGCTTTATAATCGTAATCAACCTTTAGATTTTTATCTGTGTAGCTAATAACCTGGCTCTTCTTTGTATTTATCTTCATCCCATGCTGACTCACCCAGCTAGTTATCATATTTAGATGTTTCCTGTCTTCTATTGTTTTGATCCTTTTATATAACATTATGTCATCTTCAAACAATCTAACTTCTGACACAATCATTCATTAGAATAATGAATAGCAGTGGTCCCAATACACTACCCTCTGGAACTCTCATGTTCACTCCCACTTCTTTCGATATTGCATTTCCTTCCTTGACTCTTTGCTTTCTATCTTTTAGGAATTCTTCTACCCAGAAAATCAACTTTTTATCAACTACAATAGTTTTTACCTTATTTAGCACCATTTTAAGGTTCACTCTGTCAAAGGCATTTGAAATAGCTATTGCTACACTATCAACTTCCCTGTCCATTTCATCAGAAATATCTTGCATATAGCCTACTAACTGAGGCATCTTAAAAAGAAATGATTGACGCATCAACGCTAGAATTTGAACCCCCGTTGATTGTCATCAATAGAGTGGGATAGGACAACGTTATGGGAACTCGCTAAAGATCCTGTTTACGATGTCTGGGGTGTTTTGTCTTTTACAATTTTATATTGGCGTGGACGGTGTTTTATTACATTAAGTTCGAGTATATGAACTGAAGTGTTATACTAAACAAGTGTTTCATGTATATATGAACGGGTCTCACGGATCGCAGATCCTCCTATCAATCGTAGCAGGTTTATGACCAGTTAACATCTAACCTACTGTTTAGAGCCCGAAAAGAATCCGTAGGCCTTTTTCCTTCCGAATAAGACGATAGAGGACAAACCCTGTGCTTCTATATTCATCCCAGCACGTTTCACGTATCATTTAACAAGTGAACGTTTCATTTGATAAATATCATTCTTTTTGTACGATCAAATGTTAACCTCAGAATATATCAGCGCACTCCCTACGTTTGTCTGATTTCTCTCACAGGGCAGAAGTGTATTAGCTCCAGTTGATCATGTCGCTATAGAAGCATAAATTTTTTAAAACTGTAATCGGTCTGAAGGCACCGAGTGTGGTGGGTGAGCGGTTACGCTCTAGTCTAGCGTTCGGGAGGGCGAGGGTTCGAATCTCCGTTCAGCAATCCAGATTTGGGTTTTCCATGGTTTCGTCAGGTCACTCCAGGCGAATGCCGGGATAGTTTTCTTAAAAACGCCATGGCCGAATTCCTTCCCATTTCTTGGTGTCAGTTCTTTCGGGGGACCTTACGATTTCAGTCAGAAGCCTTAAGCACTGAGTCATCATACCCCTCAAAAGTCTGTTACTAGCCATGGAGGAGCATGCAGCACTCTGCCCCCTTCCGTTGTAAGCTACCTAAGTATTCAGGCAGCTGGTGTAAAAATGGTTCTTAGTGGACCTAACTGAGGTTTAAAGAACAAGAAATACTTTGATATCCTCACGTTTAACGTACATTATAAAGAGTAATCGTAAATAATTTCTCTCACGATATTTATATTTCCATAATTAGTACCCTGAAGTATCATTTTGATTTAAAAAATAGAAACAACTAAATACTCTTATTGAATATTATTTAATATTGAAAATTTACATTCTGTCCATAAAATATCCAAATGTTATTTACACGTGGCCAACGCATTTACGGTAAACACTGATTAAGGTTCAAACCTACTACACTACTATTGTAATGTGCAGCATAAGAAAAACAGTTTTGGGCGGAAGGGAATATTCTCCACCGGCCCGAAACTAGTACTGACCGATTGTAATCTGTTTTAATTGCTTCCTTTTAATGTCCTCTTGACGTTTTGAACTCTCCTTTCTCGGAAAAGTGGCCACGAATTAAATTAAAAATACAGGACTGCTATCAGACCGTGGGCAGTCGGCGCTCTGTTTGACCGGGTGTTTAAACTGCATCAACGCCGACATGCTGCTTCGTATTGTGGGGAATAATAGATTAGCGTGAACACGTATGAAAATTCACAAAGGGCACACATTTCGAATATTTGAAATCCAAGAAACGTAATAAACAAAGGTTCTTGTTTCTATCTCAGAGGGGCTACTTGAAACGATTCTTTGAAACACTGGTAGTCATTTTTAATAATCCTTTATTATTATTTATATGTATATCTAAATTATTTAAACGTTTGCGCTTTGCATATCTTGTCAGGTTTAAAATAATTCAAATCGGCGGTTCTCACGATGTGTTAGTGTAGGGTGTTAACCACCACCAAAGTCCTAACTACAGTGAGAACAACGTCACACTAGACAAATAAAGAAAGAGAATTGCATTAAGTTAAAAGTAGTTTAGCTAGCTGAAAATAGTGCTAGAAGGTAGGAGTAAGGTTTATCTGCAATTTTGTTGGTATCAGCTACCTTCGAAATCGTACGGTTTTGCGGCGGAATTATTGATTAATCTGCTAAGAAGACAACGCCGCGTCAATTTGATTTTTTCTGAACTTTCAGCGAACATAATTACGCATTCTTCAGCAGAAGACTGCTTCTGTTGCCTAATAAAATCTGTTTGACAACCAGCTGCTGGAAATTTCAAAGCATGCGAACAACATCAGAGAAGGTAGCGGTATGGGCCATTATCGGAACAAGAGACCTCTACCTTTTTCAAGACTGGTCAAGTTCCATGATTGGCTGATGGAAGGCATTACTATCCTGAAGAAGAACAAAGTATATCAGCGGAATTTGTTATGCAATTCAGATTGGCACACTCTTAAATGTTTTAAATGTTGCATAGAGGAAGTTTCTTTTTCCTACGTGGTACACATAGTGTTGCAAACTGAAAAAAAAAATTTTTTTTCAGCTTTGTGAGAAAAAAAAACATGAAAAAAAACTTAGCACCCTTGGGTTTTTTTTCTTTTTTTTTTTTTTTCAGAAAACAATAAATTTGATAAATTATAGTTTTATTTAAGGAAGTTACATTTTACAAGTGTGTTTTAAATCTTTCTGAATCATACCATGTCTTACATAATGATCCATAAAAGTATCAATATATAGGTAACATAATTTTATTCATCCTCTGTGTCAGTACCACATTCACTAGTATCAGCACTACCAACACTAGTTCGGTCGGTATCGGAATTTTCTGTTTCTTCTTCTGTCTCCCCTAAATCCATAACTTCAGAAGTACGATAGTTACATTTTCTTTTACTGGTTGTTCTTGTATTGTACGCAAAAGATTTTGAGATTGAAATTTTAAATTGTGAGCAAAGTACACACTGTGCATAAAGACTGCGTCGATAGTTCTGTACATATTACGGTCTTTTAAGTTTGAATTTAAATCAATTATCATACAAAATAGGAGCTTTACTTCTTTTCAATTGTTGGTTTACACAAACGGTTGCAAGGAAACGATGCATAATTACTGACAATTTAATGACTCAGTATCACTATACACTGAGTGTTAACAAGCATAAGAATATAAGGAAAGCACAATAAGTAATAAAAAGAAAAAACTGTAGATAAATTTAAAAAAGATACGTCGGTCTATAGATAAATTCGTAGGGCTGGCAGCGCTAGTTCAAATAGCGATGTCAATCCAAACAACGGGGAACAGGGATTCCTTCTCGCGCAACCTAGCCTCTTCGGGAAATCCCCGTTCATAAAAGAAATTTTCAGTCAAAGTTGCCAAAATTTTCGTAATTTTTTTTCCCTACTGAACCAGAAAAATACAGTAGATTTAAAAATTAAGATAAGTACTTAGAATAAACTCTAAAACAGTCATATTAAACGAGAACTGCCTTACAAATTTGAGATTTAGTAGTTGTGAAAAAAAAACGTGTCCCAGAAAAAAAAACATGTTTTTTTTCACAGTTTTTTTTCATGCTTTTTCAAGCTAGGAAAAAAAACCGTTTTTTTTTACAACACTAGATACACAACACTAATTTGCTGGGGTGTACAAAATACTCTCACTCGATAAGCGATATTTTATATAAAGTAATAGTCTGAAATAGTGTACTTTTGGGAGGTATGGTGTTTTAAACAGCCGTAGAACTAATAACTACTAATCAAAAGAGATTTATATAAAATGAAAACAAAATGCAGTGCAAATAATAATAAAAAAATATTTCCACTGTCAATTATCTTTTAAAGAATACTGATAACGAAATGTGCAGGAAATTTCTTAGCGTAACAAAATAAAAAAATTATCTCAAAATATAGAAAATGTTTACTGAACGAGCAATATTGTAATCCTTGAATGTTGATATTACTCATATATGAAACACTCTATTTCAGCATCTTTTACTCCATATAAAGAAATCGTAACTGGTTATATATCCATAGATTCATGCGTAATCTGTAGTACCAATTTTATATTTTGTTTTGCCAATTAATTTTTCAGGTAACACAACCTGGTAGCAATATCTGATTTCGTTAGTCTTTTGTTACGACGTAACGCACACTGCTCCGTTCCAAATTGATTACTCTGAAGGCTTGGCTGCTTCTAAAAACCCTTTAGCTGAATTGATATGAATTTACTTTAAAGTGAATTAATTTTTTTACTGAACGACCACAATTGGTCTGCAGGTCTTCTTCGTAGACACCTAAAAGAAATCAGGAGAGATCGTTTCTCGTTTCTGGGTCTTCAGTTCTTGAGTCTTCGTTTGGGCGATGTGGTTTGTGTTGGACTAGACCGCAAGGACGAGTGTAATTCTGTACTGGCGACCGCAATAACTTTACAGCAGTCAACGACCACGGAAACAGCCGTAAACTGACGAGGAAGCTTTCTAAACCCCAGAGTGAACAGAAGATTCTTTCACGTGGATTTTGTTGAACTCTTTCCAATAAAAATACAGCTATTTCTACTCCTGTTACGCCTGCTGCTTCGATTGCTTGTTTGTAGCGTGAGACTTCCTTAGTTGTGTGACTCTGATATAAACTGTTAGGACACTTCTATCAGTAATCATGCTGGTCCATTAATTGTGTAAAACGAACTCTACTGCTTAATAGTTCTGACTTGATTCGATGTTTCCGTAACTTTTATTGTCTTATATTTTTACGGCACCGAGCTCGGTGGGTGAGCTGTAATGCTTTGGCCTGGTATTGGGAAACACGTTCGTTAAATTCCCGTCGATCCATGCAGATTTCAGTGTTCAAGATATGACTGTATGGTTCCTTCAAAATTCCATGATCGAGTTACTTGCCGTTCCTTGCTACTCGACTACTAATGATCTCGACTGGGGTTGTCCACTTAGAAAGTACATCGATGTAAAACATCGGAACCATGCATCGATGTTTTTGGATGATTCGCTTAAAAACATCAATGTTTTTTCAACATCAAATACTTTTTTTTATCTCAACAAATACAAAGCAACAATATTTGTCAGCAAAAATGTTGTTTCATTTATCTCTTACCTGTTCATTTAAAATCGCCAAGAGAAAATATGATAATAGTTTGATATTCACCGTTTCCAGTTGAACGTAGGTATTTCGTTGTCTTTCGTTTGGTCCGTGTGAACACAGAGCAACACTATATCAGCAGTGTAGTGCTGAAGCTGTAATATTATGTTGTTTTTTTTTTGTCGATGTCTACGCCGAGGAGATCAGAGGCGGGAAAGGACTGGGGTCAAGGAACGGGAAGAAATTTGACTAAAGCCTAATGAAGGAAGCATCCCGGCATTCGCCTGGAGTGGTTTGGGGAAATCATGGAAAACCCAAATCTGGATGCCCAGACGGGGATTCGAATCCGCGTCCTCCCGAATACGAGACCAGAGCGTTACCGATCAACCAACATTAAAAAAATTAATTTTATGTTACCGTGTGTTGGTTAAGCAGTGCTGTATGAGTGAATTAAAGCTTTGTGAGTTAAATAGAAACTACAGACAAACAGAAATATTTTATTACGATTCCAGACCATTACAATAAAAACCAGACATTAAATACTAAAGTCTAAATCTGCCTAAAAATATTAATTTTAAGTCTTTAACCACTTAACACCATCGGTGATTAGGCAAACTTTCCAGACACAAAAATTTACTCAAACGTTTTCCTTTCATTCTGTCTGTTTGCTAATTGACTATTTGAGCAGACTTCGAAAATAAACGTTCGGATGCAACAGAAGTCCCGACAATAGTCAATCAGATGTTGCCCCAAACCGGTTTATATCTAAATATTGAGTAGTATCACGTATTACTTAGTTGTTTTAGAGTGCTATTTCGATTCACAGCAAACACATTCGAACAGTAGGAGTGAACCTAAGAAATTATTCACTCATACGGACAGTATAGCCAACCGCAAGAATTTTTTTAAATTTTTTTTTTTTATCTGCTTAACGTCTCTCTAACAGCGAGGTCTTTAGAGACGGGAAATGAGGGGGGGGGGAAAGGAATGGGGAGGAATTTGGCAATGGCATTTTGAAGGAAGCATCCCGGCATTTGCCTGGAGTGATTTGGGAAACAATGAAAAACCCAAATCTGGATGCCCGGACGGGGATTCGAACCACCGTCCTCCCGAATGCGAGGTCAGAACGCTAGCCGTCACACCACCACGATCGCTAAGAAAAATTCATCTTCACCGTATATTTAATAATCTTAAGATTTATTTCTATTGTTTTTGTCATTATTAGCCAGACTTAGCTTTTTATTGATTCTATGTTTTTATTTAAAAAAAAAGATGCATCAAATAGAAAAATTCATTGCCAAAACATCGAATCAATCCGATGTATCGTGCGGTAAACATCGAATTGATACGATGCATCGCTGTTTAGTGAATATCCCCAACCTCGACGTCTACGAGAAGTAAAGACATAAGCAAAAATAATCACGGCTTATGTGTATCTTTGTAAGTCATAAAGTATGAGGTGGTATGTTTACGTTGCTGTGTAATGGATCTGCATCAAATGCTACGCGAATGATTTCATTCAAAACTTTGTTTTTGTCCCAAAACAGTTCGAAGTGTAATCTGATATCATGAGAAGTATGCTGTATTCTGCTAAACACAATTACCTATTTAATTTGTTTCACTTAGTTGAGTGTTATAATGGACTGTAACTGAACGACAAACTTTTTTCCTTAGACAAAGCAAACATTTAATTGCAATACTTTCCTATTATCTGAGTCAGAGAGAACAAGTCCGTAAGAAAGCAGAACGAAGTAAGGAGTAAGGATAGATTTTCTTACAAATTTTATTTTAAACTGTCAGCTGGCTGGAATGTGGTTTATGTAAGTTCCCAGAGTACGATACGTAATTTCAGACACTATGTAAGATATAGTGACATTTATTAATGGTAGATAATAAATTTATTCATAGCGCTGGTGCATTGAGACTGGTGTGTTAAGGATTGTGTGCTGTAGAAGACAATGGTGTATGCCGACATGCTATTCATATCTGCTTTTTAACATTGATTTCTGCATGATGGCCGTGGGCGAAGCCATTACATGATGGTGACAGCTCGTTTAACCCTCGCACTGCCTGGCATACACTGTCTATTACATTCAGCATATCATGAAGACTTCTTTTCTCGTAAGCATTACTAGGCACATCATAAAAACCAACCTGAAAAGTGTTCTTTTGGATGAATTTGCATTCTGTTTTTAGTGGAATCTGGTGTGCTTGGGAAGCGCAACTACATAATCGTATCCAGCCTATAGCGAAAAATCTGAATACGTATAACACTATTGGGTGCAGATAGCCAACGATAATAATACGGCTTTAGTTACACAGTTTCAAATAGCCACGCATTCTGCTTCTCTCGCTACCCCGTTACTTAAACCATCGAATCTGCCAGCTGAAGTAGATAGTACCAGTATTTCAAATGAACGTGAATTTTAAGATAGGTAAAAAATTGAACCGTGGACCTCTATGTAAAATCTTATATATATATAAAAATAGACGTGTTTTTTTTACTATATTTCACTTTTCAGCCAACACTACCTAGCACAGATCACTGATGTTTGTGGGTGGAAGTTGCATGGAGTTTCCTGTCGTGCACAGCGTTGGCCGAATGACGATAGCTGTGGGGATGTGGGAGATATAATGATTAAAGTTGGTAAGTGCAGGGCGTTTTCATATTTCGACCAAAAATTCGTATCTCCGTATAATTCTCTTTCCTGCCACAACTACATAACATAGACCTTTGGTGTTTGTGTGTGGTAGTAGAATCGTCTTTCCTCTAGTGCACTACGGTTGTTAGATGTCGGTAGCTATGGGGGTGTGGGAGAAATGGGGGTTGAAAATGATCGACCTGTGGCAATTTCATACTTCTGCCAAAGACAAAAGTGTCATGGTGTATCACTTTTCAGCGAAAACTATAGATCACAGATAACTGTCGTTTGTGTGTAGTAGTAGCACAGAGTCACCTTTCGATCACAACAGCGGCCGATTTTCAGAAACTGTGGTACTGTGGTAGATATGGTGGTTGTAAGTGGCCGACCAAGGATATTTTCGTATTTCGACTGTCTCCGCATATGTCACTTTTCTGCCACAACTACATAGCGTAGAGCATTGGTGTTTGTGTTTGGTAGTAGAATCGTATCTCATGTAGTGCACTATGGTTGTTAGATGTCGGTAGCTATGGGGGTGTGGGAGAAATGGGGGTTGAAAGTGGTCGATCTGTGGCAATTTCATACTTCTGCCAAAGACAAAAGTGTCATGGTGTATCACTTTTCAGCGAAAACTATAGATCACAGATAACTGGCGTTTGTGTGCAGTAGTAGCACATAGTCACCTTTCGATCACAACAGCGGCCAATTTTCAGAAACTGTGGTACTGTGGTAGATATGGTGGTTGTAAGTGGCCGACCAAGGATATTTTCGTATTTCGACTGTCTCCGCATATGTCACTTTTCTGCCACAACTACATAGCATAGAGCATTGATGTTTGTGTTTGGTAGTAGAATCGTATCTCATGTAGTGCACTATGGTTGTTAGATGTCGGTAGCTATTGGGGTGTGGGAGAAATGGGGATTGAAAGTGGTCGATCTGTGGCAATTTCATACTTCTGCCAAAGACAAAAGTGTCATGGTGTATCACTTTTCAGCGAAAACTATAGATCACAGATAACTGGCGTTTGTGTGTAGTAGTAGCACATAGTCACCTTTCGATCACAACAGCGGCCGAATTTCAGAAACTGTGGTACTGTGGTAGATATGGTGGTTGTAAGTGGCCGACCAAGGATATTTTCGTATTTCGACTGTCTCCGCATATGTCACTTTTCTGCCACAACTACATAGCGTAGAGCATTGGTGTTTGTGTTTGGTAGTAGAATCGTATCTCATGTAGTGCACTTTGGTTGTTAGATGTCGGTAGCTATGGGGGTGTGGGAGATATGGGGGTTGAAAATGATTGACCTGTGGCAATTTCGTACTTCTGCCAAAGACAAAAGTGTCATGGTGTATCACTTTTCAGCGAAAACTACAGATCACAGATAACTGTCGTTTGTGTGTAGTAGTAGCACAGAGCCACCTTTCGATCACAACAGCGGCCGATTTTCAGAAACTGTGGTACTGTGGTAGATATGGTGGTTGTAAGTGGCCGACCAAGGATATTTTCGTATTTCGACTGTCTCCGCATATGTCACTTTTCTGCCACAACTACATAGCATAGAGCATTGATGTTTGTGTTTGGTAGTAGAATCGTATCTCATGTAGTGCACTATGGTTGTTAGATGTCGGTAGCTATTGGGGTGTGGGAGAAATGGGGGTTGAAAGTGGTCGATCTGTGGCAATTTCATACTTCTGCCAAAGACAAAAGTGTCATGGTGTATCACTTTTCAGCGAAAACTATAGATCACAGATAACTGGCGTTTGTGTGTAGTAGTAGCACATAGTCACCTTTCGATCACAACAGCGGCCGAATTTCAGAAACTGTGGTACTGTGGTAGATATGGTGGTTGTAAGTGGCCGACCAAGGAAATTTTCGTATTTGGACGAAAGGCATGTGTCTCCGCAGATTTCTGTTTTCTGCCACGACTACATAGCATAGAGCATTGGTGTTTATGTGTGGTGGTAGAATCGTGTCTTTTGTCGTGCACTATGGTTGTTAGATGTCTGTAGCTATGGGGGTGTGGAAGATATAGGGGATGATAATGGTCGACAAGCGGCAATTTCATATTTCTGCCAAAGACGCATGTGTCACGGTGTATCACTTTTAAGAGAAAACTATCAATCGCAGATCACTGGCGTTTGTGTGTGGTAGTAACAGAGAGTCTCCCATCGATCACAACGTTGGCCGAAATTCGGTAACTGTGAGAGTGTGTGAGATATGGTGTTTGAAATTGATCGATCATGAATATTTTCGTATTTCATCCAAAGACTTGTGTGTATCCGTAAATTTTAGTTTGCTGCCGGAACTACATAGCGCAGAAGACTGGTATTTGTGTGTGGTAATAGTATCGAGTCTCCCATCGTGCACTACGGTGGTTAGATGTCTATAGCTGTCAATATGAATTCTTTACAATCACGAACGAAGTCGTGGGTACCAGCTAGTAATACACTAAAACTGTTTGAAAGTTTGCAAGTCTCGCAACACCTAGTCCTTCTTCGATTGCATAATTAAATTCTAAAGTCTATGTTAGGGCTAGGCTTATAACAGAACGTATATAAGGTTAAATAAAAAGTAACTAACTTCTAAAATGGATTAATATGGTCTAATCGTTCTTTGTCGATCTTTCCTAAAATTTTAGTTGGGCGTCTACTATAATACACCAAGTCATAAAAAGAATGTAGCGATACCATACATTGACTTTTCGTTCATCGCATTTGCATGACAGTGATCATATATACGATAGGTCTCCTTACAGATGATAGTTCTTGGAAGGTTTAATAATTACGTGTAATTTAGGTTTAGAGACCTCAAATCATGGTCACATAATAGAAACGCTTCATATGTTGCTATTGCTAGAAAATTTAAAGGCTGTTACATGATTAATAAAAGGATCGTATAGAACAAAATTCATCAATCATGTGTCCCAAAGCGAACATTTTTTATAGGTTTACATAAATATTTGAAATAAATACTTTTTACAGTATAGCAATATTCAACGTATAGTTTGGCTATTCTGCCAAAGTATTTGCGATGAGATGGAAGCTGCACCTAATATGAGCCACAGTCATGTTTGCAATTTACATTTCTTTACCTCTTCAATCCTTTGATGCTATTCCTGACATTTGTTCACATGTAATAATAAGATACATATGTAATAAGTAATATGTGATACATACGTAATAATAAGATACCACTAAGCCATACCTAATCTTTGACATATTGGTCTATTCCTCTAAGAAGCCCTTAGGAGAGCTTTGCCGGTAACGATTTGCATGAGAATGCTACCCTGTTTGATAATTAAAAACTGCTAGGAATATTTTCAGTAGATGCAACATTAATGTTAAAGGTTTCAGATTTTTTTTTACATTGGTGTTACGATATTTAAGAAATTGTAGACTTGTATGTCCCAGATAGAAAGCAATTTCATGAGTGTCATCGACAATAACCCGTATGTTTTACAGATTTTATCCTATGTTTATTAGTTCTGATTTATGTGATTCTGTCATCAATCGGATGCGAGATTTGCGTGACGTTCTCAATGCCAGAACCTATCATAGCGCCACTATCTGGTAATGGCCAAAACACGTATCATTCCAAAGAAGATCCAGTCAGTGAAAAGCAATGAAAAGCAACCACCGCAAAATTAAGTTTAATATCCCAGTCAATCATGATGATGCTTTACACAAAAAATTCTCGGCCGAAGTTACTGCAAGACACAGGTGGCGCCAAAGGGTTTTTTTTTTAACTTTTTAATGTCTCTTAACAGCGAGGTCTTTAGAGACGGGGAAATGATGGGGCAAGGAATGGGAAGGAATTCGGCCATGGCATTTTTGAAGGAATCATCCCGGCATTTGCCTGGAGTGATTTGGGAAACCATGGAAAACACAAATAAGTGTTCGAACCGCCGTCCTCCCGAATGCGAGGCCAGAACGCTAGCCGTTACACCACCACCCTCGGTGGCGCCAAAGGTATGTGGCTTCTTGCTAAATAAAAGAATTTACAAACTGCTTTTAGCACCTTTAGAACAAAAGATACGTCTCAGAATGACTGGTTTGCTGATTACTAGGACAAATTACGTCCATACATTGAGCACAAAAGAGCAGCTCATATAACACTTATAAACAGCCCCAGTGATCATGCCAAGTTGGAATTCAAAAAAGATAAAGCAGATCTACAACGTATCACTCGCCGTTGCGTGAATGAGTATTGGACAAACCTCTACAAGTCAATACAGCAGTACCATGATATCGGGGACTACCAAGGCATGTATCAAGGCATCAAGAGTGCAATCGGCCCCACAACCAGGAAACGCGCTGCCCTAAAAGACTTAAATGGGGAACGTATTGTTTACAAACAGAAGAAATTGGAAAGATGGTCAGAACACTACACCAACCTTTACTCCAGGGCAGTCATCATAAAGCCTGAAGCACTAGACAGTTACCTACTTATCCCATTGCATTATAATTTGATGTTTTGCCCTCACAGGGCGAACTTCATTTTTCACTGAAGAGACTCAAGCTGGGGAAAAGTACAGGTCGTGGTAAACTACCGGCTGAAATAATTAAACTTGACTGTATCTTTCCTGTCGTATTTGAACTCCTAAAGCGGTTCTGGCATGAGGGCACAATACCGGAGGACATGCGAGATGCATATGTATTTACTCTATATAGAGGCAAAGGTGATAGAGGCGATTGCAACAATTATAGAGGTATATCCCTCCTTAACATTGCTGGCAAAGCTATCGCTCGAGTGGTCTTGACAAGACTGGAAACTCTCGCCTCACGGGTCTGGCCTGAATCCCAGTGCGGATTTCGTGCCGGCCCTTCCACGAGTGACATGATATTTACTGTCGGCCAACTTCAAGAAAAATGCCGTGAACATCGTGTGCCTTAATACATGGCTTTTGTTGATCTAAATAAAGCCTTTGATACTGTCAGCCGTACCAGCCTTTACGACATCCTGCACAAAATCGGCTGCCCACCTACGCTGCTGTCTTTAATCAAGGCCTTTGACGACAACATGCTGGGCTTTGTGATATTTGATGGTGAAATTTCTGCATCCTTCAAGGTAAGGGCTGTGTCTTAGCGCTCACACTCTTTGGAATTTTCTTCTCTGCTTTGCTATTAGTAGCTTTTAAAAAGTGACGTTAGTGAACACCCGCATTCAAGGAATGATGGTAGACTTTTTAATATAAGTCTATTGAGGCCTGTTCAAAAGCGTATTGAACTAATTGTAAGCGAACTTCTATATGTTGATGATGCGGCCTTTGTCGCTAATACGGAAGAAGAGCTTCAGGAGGAGCTCACCAGATTTGGTCGTGCATGTAATCTGTCCTCGATACCAAGCAGACGGTTGTCATGGTTCAAGGCATAGACCGTCTCCCAAAAATACATTAGAAGGCATCCGTCTTCAAGTGGTAGAACAGTATTACAGTATTTAATTTCCTCGTATTTATATATCAAATAGTTTTTTTCTTGCGCTAGGCTGACGGGTAAAGTACTTAGTCAAATTTTAATTTTTAATAGTTTACTTTCTTGTGTTTGCGTAGTGGTACATTTTCCATGTTAACTTGTATCTGCGAAATATTGCAAGTAGGAAAATACAGGGCGTTCGCCGGAAAACGCTACCCTCCCAGTCTGTTGCCGTCGGCAACTTGCTCGGTCAGTCGATGCCAGCAGTTTCCGCCACACGGCACCGTGAATCACCGCACTGTTTAACACCTCCGCTGCCCCAACAGTGCAGTGCAGTGACCCTTACATTGTTAAGAACGGTTTCTTTGCATTGTAGATAGTTTGTGACTTCAGTCTCTTATTAATCAGTGTTGTGAATAAACGTTTCTTTGCGGTTTGGCTGGTTTGGGGCTTCATACTCTTATTAATCTGTACCGTGTTTGAGTGGAAGTAAAATTATGGTACGTTACAGTTTGCAACAAAGAATATTTCTCTACGATACATATGTGAAGAAGAAGTCGTTTAAAAATTGTCGCAGTAAATTTCGTCGCGAATTTCCTGGCGCTTTACTGCCAGCTAAATCAACAATTCTGCGTCTGGTTAAAATAGTAAGAGAAACGGGTTCATTTTTTAACAAAAAGAGACTGTCGGTCAACCGTATTCTCACAGAGGAGAAAATTGACGATATCGCTTTTCGACTAGAACAGTCACCCAAAAAATCAGGGCAGCGTGTGTCTCGAAATATGTTCAGAAGATGTGAAATGTGCATTACACAAGAGGGTCAACACTTCCAGCATCTTTTATAAGGTAAGCTAATGAATTACGTCACATTTAAATGCTTAGCACACAAGTTTATGAAGTTTATGAAGCGTAATTATTATGAGATAGTCCGCGGCCGACGGTCGAACAATGCCGGAAACTGAGCGCTCGCTCGCCGGGAGCAGTTTCTTCCTTGTAGCGCTAACAGTGGGTTGCGTTTCCCGGCGAACGCCCTGTATATCAGAAATGAATATTCTCAGAACGTTAAGAACCAGAAGGAAAATAGTATGAAGTAAGCACTTAATGTTACCAGTGGAGAGAGACGCAATACTTAAGGTAACTACAAAGTACTAACAGTTAATATTGTCTGTATTGAACAAACGAATTATTAACAATTAAGAGAGATAACAGTTAATGAAATTATATCGTAGTAACAGTTAATATGGTCTGGATTTAACAAACGAATTATTAACAGTTGAGAGAGATAACACTTAAGGAAATTACAAAGTAAAAACAGTTAAAATGGTCTGGATTTAACAAAAGATTTCCGAAGGAAATAGTTAATATTGTCGGTATTCTACAAACGAATTATTAACAGTCGAGAGTGACATTAAGGTAACTTCAAAGCAGAAACAGTTAATATTGTCCGGATTTAACAAAAGATTTCCAAAAACAACAAAATACTGAAACTTTTAGGGAAAAAGAGCCATCTCGGGAGAAAGATAATAAAATGAAATGCCTAAAGCAGCCTATGAAAACAACTTACGAGTAGCTGTTTATACGGAACAAGATGATAGTTGTGAACTGGAAGGTGTCTGGTGTATGGATATATATGTCTGCTGTCAATTGATAGGTTTCGTGTGGCGATGCAGTCGGTGTATTGCCTCGCTTCATGGTACGCGCTCCTCTGCTATTGTGCTGTGCGTGTTGCCTGCTATCTGTGCAGCCAGGGGAGAGCAGCTCCCGGGATAATTATCTCGCAATCAGAGAGCGTTCAGATACCGTCATGCCGCTAATAGGAGCCACACAGAACCAGGCACTAATTTTTTTTTTATCTCGCCTTGCAGCCGATCAGTGAAACTAGAAATTAAAAGCTAATTGGCTGGTTACGAAATCACCTACACGATTAGTCTTAAAAATCTTTTTCTCCAACCACGGTATAATTTACACCAAGCTGCGAAGAAACCTGTGTTGCGAGTAGTTAACTCCTGCATTAAGCTTTATTCGCTGTAGAATGAGCAGTGTAAGCAGCGTCAACATGAAATTCATCGTTTTGTTTAACACCTTTTGACTGTAAAGCAGTCGCATTTCCGAAGCAGGAATGCTGGCAGCTCGTCGGGAAACGAACCGAAACTTCAAGGATGTTAGGCCAATGGCGTAATCATTATGCTGCCAGCCTCGATAGTTACACCTTCTATTAAACCGTTCCACATGATATCTTGAGGCAGCAGTGTTTCTAGGAGTGGCCTGATGGAGCTGTTGAAGACTTGCCCTGCTCTATTATCGTGTCAGCAGAAGAAACCATCGGCTCGTTGGCGCCAGCATTACGCTGTCGGAAACACTGTGTCACGCATTCCTGCACAGTGGATTATGTTAAGGCGTACGTTCACCTGTGAATATGGCATTTGTTCTTCCTCCTTAAACCACAATTAACAGTTATTGCAACAGTGCGAAATTTTAGGTTCAGATATTTATCAAACCTTCAATTTTTAAGTTTCTCTGAAGATTTTTTTAACTATTTAAACAATGACGTGTCTGTTTTGGTAAGAAAAATAGGTGTCTACAGCATTCTAACTGTACTACTGATGATCGGAATTATATGAAATTTCTCCCTGGAGTATATATGTTCTTGGCCTCCGCGTGTAAATATCCGTTTCAGCATCGTGTATGCAAGCCTTCTATTTATACATATGAGTAAACGTTTCAGTACTTTTTAAATTTATATTTTGTAATTTTCTGGTTTATATTAGATCAAAATTTTTGGTTTACCTTTATTATTGACTGTGTGCAGCTACTGTGTTTTGTTGTTTATTAGTTGACTATTTATTTCTTCTTTTTGTGCTGAAATAAATTTGTTTAACAGTATGGTCAGAGTTGAGATGTTATTTTTACTTAATAATACCCAACACCAGTCGCAAATAATTTCTTAAGTGCTATTACCACTCGCTGCCAGTTTTTATTCTGGGAGCGTGTATAAACCACGTAGCTCCATTTTGGCCTACTGTGAACCCCTCATCCCCACCACGTAGCCCTACGTGGCTTTTGCCTCCCCCCCCCCCCCCCCCACGTAGCACGTAGCTTTTTTCCCTTTTGATTCCACAAGATATTTTGTACTGTTTTCTCTTTTCAGACTATTGTAAATTACATACGGAGATAATTAACTGAGGGAAATAAATATCACATGCTGTTGTGAGTTCTGTTTCTCATTTTAACTGTGAGAAATGTTATGAAAGGAAAGCTACGTGGTCTGGCTTGGAACCCCCCTCCACCCACGTAGCCCAGCGTAGCCTTCCAGCCCCCCCCCCCCCTGGACCGAGCCACGTAGTTTGTGCACGGTCCCTCTATTGTCGCAAAGAGTTTGACGAAAACCAGAAATTTGGGGAAGATAAAAATGAAAACTTGAAGTTCATGCACCTAATTTAAATCAGCTTTGTAGTTGTTAGGCCGAAATGTGAGTAACTATAATAGCATGAAGGAAAACTTGTAATGGTTTCATTGCTGCACATTTAGAGAATAGGGCCTACACTACATAATATAACTTTAATACTCACAAAATTCATTTTTCTGATGGAATTACTCAGCCGCCAACAGTGTATTAAACCTTTGAATGAAAAAAGGGGAATGGAAAGTTCTGTGCATATTCAGCAGAATTTGCGGCCAGGATTCTCGCTGAGTGCAGTTAAGAGCGATATAATTTTCATGAAGGAGTATGCAGTAGGGCTGTGTTTCAAGCAAAAGTACATCTGGTCAGCAGTAACACAAACTCGTTAGAGGGTAACGAAACATTTCTCGGGTTGAGTCGTGAAGGAAATTCTCGGAAATGTGAGTTCATACAGCAAAGAGAAATAATTTGTAAATTTTTCGTTATTCAGCAACTTATTAAGCAGGTCTCACTGCCCATTTAGCCACTTATTGCAACCCATCTTGGATTCCAGTAATACTGCTGGCAGTGTTTCGTAGCATCTAAATCTACACTCCATAGATACTTGTCTTTTGATTTCAATGGATAAGCACAAAATTAAAGAAGCTTCAAGATCCGTTCATTACACTCAGAATGAAACAATTGGTACAACTATCAGTCTGTTGGCCCGGATCATGTAATCCGTAACTGTAATTCCTCCGCCCCGTATAACACATCTGTGATACTCCGTCCTCTTATTTCCTAGTCCAGATTGTTCGCTGTCCACCGCGTACACACTGCAATCCAACCGTAATAGGCTCTGAACCATTCTACTTTGTTACCCAATGAGTTTTATTCTGTCGAATTGCTTCACTTTGCTTGATGGTTCCAATGATCTCTCAAACTCGTAGACCAACCAACATTAAAAATATCCTGCGTGCCAATCCACGCAATTCGAAATCAGAGAGTACTTTTATAAATTAGCAGAAAACCTCTGACTCGAATGCAACCAACTTAATATATAAATGTAATAATAACCTAACCGGAAAAAATTCTGTACACTCCAGATATTCTTGATGGAACAGAGTTTGGGGCTCTGTTAATAAGCTACATAAAGGATTTTTTTTTTAAATTTATTTCTGTCCATCTGTTTCTGTAAATTATATTCACACACAAGGTTTTTTTTGGGGTTTTGTAAACGAGGGCATGTTTCATTTTGATGTCAAGTCCGAAAGCTGGTAAATTTAAGATAAAAGTACCCACAAAATAGTATTCATTTTTCGTTGAACGTGATTTACATAAAATGTAATGGTCGGGCATTGATATGGTTTCATTTAATACACAGCCCACGGCACAAGGAGTAGAATAGAGTATGTTTCATTGTATGTCATGTCGAAACATGAGAAATAAAGATAGAAGAGCTAGGGTACTAGTATCCATTTTTTTCGCTTAACGAGACTCCTGCAAAAGGAACAGGTAGAGTTTTGGTGCGGTTTCAAACAGTGTCTCAGGAGTAGAGTAAGGTATGTTTTATTTTAATGTGAAAAAACTAAGAAAATTAAGACCACAAATTAGTAAGCACATACAGATAAGTTACTTCCCGAAGTCGAATTATTTATTGTGATTTCAGCGTAGAAATGGCATTACGTTTCCTTTTTTGCTGTCGGTGTGTGAACTATGACGTAATAGGTCTAGGAAATCCACATGATTAAGAGTTGCGAGAAACAGCTGTATATGGAAATATGTTGAACAAACCTTTATATTTCGCTTACTCTCCTGGACACAACACCTCTTATTCTGAAACAGTAAATAAATTTGAATAATATGAACTGAAAAAACTGCTGCCAGGAAATTACGATTACAACAGATTAAGCACTCAGGAATGTAGCTCATAAAGATTTTTCCCGTTTCTCGGTAAGGCCCTGGACAATAATAATAAAACATAACAACAATAATAAGTGCAATCTTTACCTGGTTGCCCGGATGCAACCCCGTCAATTTGTTCCAGCCGGACAACGAAGTTAACATTGACAATGAACGCGGAAGTCTTTACAATCACGTAAGAATAAAGTGGTAAAAAAAAAAAGAGCAAATTTGAAACGATAAGTATTCAAAGACTATAATACGGAGGACAACGGGTTAAACTTCGTTCGACAGAGAAAACTTGAAAGCGATAAGTACTAGTATAAAAGTCGGAATCTCACAACGTGGGGAAAGTACGTGACTGCTGCGGTAACGAAGCGGTTGATTAGTATACTGAGAGAAGCCTTAGGAAGCGAACTCTTCTGGTTTTTTTATGTAACTTGAGGCATTTCTATAGTTTAATAATGGTATTTTTTTTTACCTATGGCTTTACGCCTTGTCGACGGCTAAGGTCATTAGAGGCGGGATTGGACTGGGGACAAGGAACGGGAAGGAATTCTGCCATGGCCTTTTTGAAGGAAGCGTTCTGGCATTCGCCTGGAGTGATTTGGGGAAACCATGGAAAACCCAAATCTGGATGCCTTGACGGGGATTCGAACACGCGTTTTCCCGAATGCGAGGCCAGAACGTTAACAGTTCACCCACCACGCTCGGTAGTATTTCCTATGATTTATATTACGGTAGGCGAATTAAGACATTTTAAAGAGAGGCAGAAGAATATTTCGAAACATTGTGATGCTTTGAATGTAAAAATGTCATTGTACATCGTAAGAAAATGGATGCAGTACAAGTGGAATTGTGGTATAATTGGGGCAAACACCTCAATGACTGTGGTCAGTATAGCTCGTTCTAACCATTTGCCACGCTGTGCTGCCATTCTGAAGTCATAGCAGCAGCAATACCTGCAACAGCCAAAGCATTTTGATGCGTGAAATAACTCGGAAGATTGCCATGAGCTTCAAACGCGTATTGACTGTCATCACATAGCACGGAATCGACTTGATGTGAGAGAAGGGCCATGCGTGTACTGAGCTATTATCTTGCAGGTCACATTGCATTGTGTGCTATGCTGGTCCTAGCTACGATGTTGACCCACCTGCAAACCACAATTACTATCTGATTACAGGAGAGCTCTCGCTGCTCCGATTAGCGGTAAATATATTACTGTGTCGGATAGCAATTGCGGTTGTCTGTACAGGTACGAACGACAACTGCAGCTGTAAACTACTCTCCAAGTGCATAAATCACTTTCCCCTGAGAGAAATGGAAATCTAAGACTGAACAATGAATACTCAAGCCATTAGCGCACGCTTAGTGACTCTTATGCAGTAGTACTATTCGAATATCATTAAATGAACTAGTTAAGTGCTATAAAGCAACGAATTTCTCGTACTAGAGCCGAATAAACAGGTGTTATGCCTACTGCCAGGTGCTAATGAGTGTTGCCATCAGTCTGTGTAAAGGTACGTTTCCATTACTAAAAATTTGTCCTGCAACATATTGTGGCACAAGTGCCCGCATGTGCCACAAATTTGTTGAAACGGAAACGGTCTGTAACATGTTCTACATCTACATTTACATATATACTCTGCAATTCACAAAATTGTGGGTGGCAGAGGGTGCTCAGCACCAAAGCTAATCTCTTTGTTGTACATTCCAATCCCTAATGGTACGAGGGAAAAAAGAATTCATATAAGAATCATTGCGGCACCTTATTTCTCTAATCTTATCTATCCTGTCATTCCGGCTCAAATAGGTTGGTGGACGAAGTATTTCACTACACTCGTGAGTGAAAGTGGGAGTACGCATGTTTACCAATAAGTTTAAACGAAACGTGCGTCGTCTATCTACCAGAGACTCCCAGCCTAGTCTACTAATTAGTTCTGTGACGCTTTCATAAGGACTGTAGCAAGCGGTCACGAATCGAGCGCCGGGGTCTGAAATGTGCCAAGCGACTGCGGGACACAACATGTGCCCCAACTTGTGCCACAGCCCATGGAAACATACTGCGACATGTCCCAGGGACATGCATGAGTGCGCGCAGCACACACTCTGTGATCAGCGCGTGTTTTCTTGTCTATGGTAATCGTACTTTATTTAAAGCTAGTGTAGTGTTTGTTTCATGATGGAGTGGTCGATTTGGAGATTCTGTGTATAAACATTAAATAACTGTAGCTATCACCTGTCGCTAAGAAACGAAGGGTTGTCGCTAACATTTCACTGGGAGAATTTATAATCTTCGGCCAAACAAGGTTCTGTAACAATTGAAAATCACTTGCTGTCATTCTAACAAAATTCTCGTACCCACTTTGGAGACGTAGGTCTACCATCAAGCTCCTTCCGAATGTCTTTTTGCTAGAAAACTTCTAATCCACCATCTCGGTCGTTTTCGTCTTTTTTTTAGATGATCATAGTATGCGCCTGCCATTACAACAAAAGCTGCAGTAATCGAGTTGTTCATATCGCTCAAATATTTGAACCAAAAAATCACTCCACTCAAGAACAGCTGTAGTCTTGCACTCGAAATCTCTCTACAAATGTTGCAGATGTCCCAGGCAATTGGAAACTGTTGAACAATTACGTGCAATATGTGACGGGCACAAGTTGTGCGATATGTGCCAGGAACTTGTCATAATGGAAACCTACCTTAACTATGTTCAGCGTGTGGTAAGTGTATTTATTGTTTGGGGACCATCCCAGCATTCGCCTTGATGGATACTGAAAGCCGCCTAAAAGTCGCAGTCAGAACACCAGGTACGTGGGGTTTGGACTCGTGCCCGGTACGTTGTACCTCCCCTATATCGTGTGCGGCGTCTCAGCACACTGAACAACACTACCGAGTTATGTCAACGTCTAGGCATAATTTACGTCATAGCAGACACTGTGGGAATTCGGTAATAAGCTTCTAATTAGCAAGCTTTCGCTGTGGGAGAAAATTATGTAATGGTCGTATGTATGGTGGAAACAATCGGGAATCGCGGAATGTGGTTTTATCTAAAAGATCATGCAGAAGGAAAATTCGCGCACTGGTCAGTTAGTTTATATATGGAGGTATCAGTGCTTTTAGATCACTAGATACACTTCATGGAGACTGAGCGTGGTGGGTGAACGGAACACTCTGGTCTCGCATTCGGGAGGACGCCTGTTTGAATCCCCATCCGGGCATCCAGATTTTGTTTTTCATGGTTTCCCCAAATCTCTCTAGACGAATGCTGGGATGCTTCCTTTAAAAAGGCCATGGGCGAATTCCTTCCCGTTCCTTGTCCCCATTCCTTTCCCACCTCTATTGAAGTCGACGAGGCATAAAGCTACAAAAGGGGGGGAGGAGGGGGGAAACGTGGAACAGTAGTTAAATTTTCTCTATTAAGAACTTACGTATACATTTTTTTTTTTTTTGCTGTTAGAGTATAGAAAAGACTAGTTTTAGTCAATTCATCTGTCAATATTGTATTACATGACCCTCAATTCTTAGTTGCACATGTCCATGTCCACTATCTTAACAGGTGTATTTTTTCGCTTTCATAGGAGGTATTATTCAGTGATAACCTTTATTCATGGGGATGAAAGTAAAAGAAAATAAAGTTCGCTGTTGTATTTTCGGAGACCAATCTAATATTTTTCCTTGAACATTTTCTAGACCTAGCAGCGATGAAACGGCGGTACTTGGATTATCCTGATGCTTATATTCCTGCGTGATATATTCTACCAAATGTTGGTTCTACTGTTTGATTTTTCAGAATTGTTATATTAATTTTAATCATATGAGAAATAATAATTTTATACTGATCATCCAAAACCACTTCTGGTGATTTGTGTTAAGGTCCCTTCAGAATTCCATTACCGAATTCATTACCGTTCCTTCCCCCGGTTCTTTTCCGCTTCCAATTATCTCGACGTCAACGAAGCGTAAAGCATTCAGATCTAATAATGAAACCATAATAACCGAAAGCCGAATGGTTATTCTGAAGCTACTATTATTATTAGTAAAGACGCAACACTATATCATCGTTGCAGCAGTAGGCTTGTTCGGCAGAACCGACTGGTTGTCATGGATTTGCGCTGTTATTCGTGGTAGAAGACCAGTTGCAACTCTGAAGCTCTTATCTTTGAAGTCATTTATCTTATGTGGGGTTGGAAATGCTCGTGTAACTTTAGTGCACTACCTTCACTCATTGAATCCGCTCCATTCAGTGTTTAGTGATTACATTTAGTACCAATGAGAGCTCTGCCAATTAGCTCATACAGAATGATTGCTCTGTACCAAGCAAGGATGTTTACTGTAACATATGTGAATACATTTTTCACACCAAGCTTGTTTGCAGTAAACATTATATTATGAGCTGCTTCTTTGACTGCATTTCACTTGACTTTCCTGATTTTACTTATATTTTAACATTGATTAATCTGTTTTTGTCTACTCACTTGTCTCGGTACAAATTATTCGACCATTCGTATACCAACCTTCCTGTATGCCATTCGTGTATGGTTTTTCTCAGTCTTCTCATCGAAGGACGGATGGTCACCAGACTTTACCTCTAATGATTCGGATATAACAAACGGAAAATCTCAAGTGCTGTAAGGTAAATCGATTCACAAATAAACGTTGCTTTGCAATTTCTCCCCTAAATTTTAATGGTGTGATAAACTTTTCTATTTTGTAAGAGAAAATAAAATGATTTTGCTAAGCGCTTTGTTTGAAATGTTAGTATAATGGTACACAAAATAAAGAGTCTCAAAGTGAAAGTTAAAGATATAACTTTTTGACAATCATCCAAGCAATACGTGTTTCTTGACCTCAGTAGTAGTACAGGGACATTCACCTCCTCGTGGTGCACGCTGGGTAACCAAGCAATTCACGAAATTTTATCCTTTGAGATTATCCGCAGCAGAAATGACAGGTTTTCTGAATACAAACGAAAGAACCATAAATTACATTTTCAGATTAGATGTTTTGTTATATATGTAGCTGTGTTCTGTAATTGAATATGTAATTTATAGCTTAAATAACTGAACAGTGGTAACACAAGCTAAAATTAATTGAAAATAAAAGCATTATCTTATTCTAGATTTCAGAGTCCCAGAGATGAAATGTTGTGAGACTGGAATCCAAAGAAACATAAAAATATCATCTAAGAAGCCTATGAATGTAGAATAAAAGCCATTGTACATTACGTTGTTTGAGTAATGAGAATGCGTTATTGGAAATTCAGCGCTTTGTCGCTAACTAATAAAAACGTTTAATAACCGGTCAAGGGCAATTCAAGGCTCACGCAATTAGGGTTCCATATTCTAGTGAGCTCAATACTCGTAGATACCTTGCATACGATTGACAGAAAGTTGTCGATTGGTGCAAAAATCAATACCTGACACTTTCACAGATAATGAAGTGAACTCCACTAAATGGCTCGTAACTCCAAGCTATGTAATCGATGGAAACGCTAGTGCAATAGTGCAATTAAAATAAAATTTGTGGTAAATGTGTTAGGATGTAATTAAAAAATATTATTAACAATACCAAAATAAACACAAAATAAATAATTTTGCATGTTTTGCTCGCAAAGTGGAAACTATAATAGATCGAGTGTTTTTATTTTGTCATTTAAGTAGTGTGCATGGACGATATTGCAGACAAATTTGAAGTTTCTAGGCAATATTAATTTTGATATATACTGAGACACAAATAATGTTTTAAAGTCTACCACTTCATGGCCTCTTACAAAAACTAATTATTATAGAGAACCATCAAAGTCACGCAGATAAAGACATGACAGATAATAAGTTAACAGTTACAACGTTCGAAAAAGTATTTAATAAATTGTTGAAAATGAAACGGATCTGCCTAAATAATAACAAAGATTTCATTAACTTCAAGATTAATTAAAATATTTTTCTTTGTTAGTCTTTTTTAAGTTATCTTACATGGAAAGATTAGTTCATAATCGAAGATAGAGTACTTACTTCCCACACAAGATACATGTGAGTTAACTAGCAGTGATTGAAGTCACTAGGTTAAACCCAAACGTCTGAATCATTCCACTTGCGTTAGCAATGAGGTTGTAACCTCAATCTTACACAGTTGCCTCTATTCATCACAGTTAAAGATCTTGCTTTGTGGTACGGTTGTGGAATCATTTAAAACAACAGTGAACGTTGGTGTACGTCTTTCAGTTCATACTATAATATTTATAGTATTGCGCTGCAGTGTGATTTTCCCATTTTACTTTTACAATACAAAAAATTTCTGTAGGTCTTAAGGACTAAGCGCAATGATTTTCAAATATTAATGGATTTGTACCCTTACTTGCTTTTTACACTCTCACTCTAAAATAGCATTTAACGTTTTGGTCTGACATTAAAAATAGGCCTAATAATTAATAAATTGCACCAACTTTGCATAATTAAGTATATTAAAACAGATCCTATTAAAAGATGAAGCTAAGCATGGTATTCAATCCGAAGGCTGGTTGGACCTACGGACACGCGAAAAGTACCGATATTGCTTGGGTTTTTGATACAGATACTTTTGTACTAGCTACTTTTACTCATATCAGTACGTTTTTGGAGGTATCGATACCAAAACGAAGCTTCTAAATTTTTGGCAATACTACAAAGTCACAAAAATAAAAAAAGTGAACATACCTTTACAATACACTTGACTGTATGGTATGGCAAAGAATAGATAAGAATAGTGATATCACAAGAGTAGAATTGAGATGTCTTTTATGTTGGTAGCATTGTAGTTTTTATTTTAAAAGGGGAAAAATTGTAGGCGTATGTTACATTTTCTTTGATTACCACCATTTCCACATGCTTGATTTGACTGGAGTGGGTGTAAAGCTTTGCTCTTTACTGTACTCTTGTAACTTAACGGTGTTGTAATTCCAACTGTTAATTGTCTATCCGTTAATATTTTATTATTTTATAATAATACATGTAACTGTAAGTTCAGTAAACGTTAGCAAATACAAAACAAGCAAAAGTCTAGCATCAGGCTCCTCTTTAGTAATAAAAAGGATGAAATGAGAATAATTTTGCATCACAATTGTCTCCATTGTCGACTGATCCTTTAGAGCATTGGGAAGATATGAAAGCAGTATACCCGTAATTGTATGAATTAGCCCATGAATGCCTGACAGTTCCAGCAACGTCATACCCCGCCGAACGTTTATTTTCGAAGGCAGACAGTACAATACGAAAGACAAGAAATAGATTAGCATCGAAACGATTGGAAAAATTATTGGTTTTAAGTAACTGTACGCAGTAAGGATGGGAAGTGTATGATTAGTATATACTTTAGCTACTCACTGAAATACTTTAATGACTCATGGCAGTTTGCTGTTGATTTGATTTATATCTAAAACAAAAATTGAGCCTGATTAAGTCCAACCTTGTTTTAATTTATAATATTTTTTTCGCAAAATAAAACTACAAAAAGGAACATGATTTATTGCTGCAAATTTCATCATCATAAAAATGTGTTGGCTATTTCAGCTGCAAGAATTAAAAAAACAGAGAAAAGGGTTTAAAATTTAAAATCAAAGCGCAGCTACAGGCATTTAACCATAAAATAAAAAATAAAAATTCAATGAAAGAAAATCTCATTCCATGTAATGATTTGAAAAATATTATGTGATCTATACTTTTCTTTCGAAACCTCAAGGTATCGATACTCTTTTTCAATTTTTTTTCGCGATACTATTCATGAGCACGGTTTCGATACTTTTATTCGATACCGTGTCCCTAGTTGGACACTCCCGAAGGAAATGTACTTAGCTGGGTATTTGATGTAGAGTTGCCAGTTCTTTTCCTTCTTATCTACCGCAAGTGTGTCACAGGTATATGTAGCATTAACGGTCTTCGAAAATCTCCATCTAGACAGGGATTCGAACCCACGACCTTACGATCTCCAGTCAGACGCCTTAAACACCGAGCCAACAGGTCGCTCGCTATAAAAAGTATTTGGCACTATATCTGAAATATATTATGATAAACATTGTTATTTGAGAACTTTTGCTCATGCACATTTAGATCAATCATTCTTGCTCCGGAGGAAAAAATGGAAAACTTCCCAAAAATGGCTGTCACATCGGCAACAAAATTAGATCGAGTCTCTTATAGAGTGATCCCGCTTTTAGACCAAACTATGTTTAATACAGTTCAAAAGAGTGTTTTAACAAAGTAATAAAAATGATTGATAACCAGATTTTGTAGGTGTGATTAACCATAGCTGTCTCTCTGCTATCGAGCCTGGTGGGTGAGTATTCCGGAGGACGCTGGTTCAAATCCTTGTTCAGCCATGTTTTCGGTTTCCCATGGTCTCCAGAAATACTTACAGGTGAATAACGGAACGGTTCCTTCAATAGACCGAGCGTGTCATGAGGAATGTAGCACAGTTGTCATCAGCCGAGGAGCTGAACACAGTGACCGCTTTCGGACTAATCAGAGGTCAGGGGCGAGGCAATTGAGCATCGCCCGTCAGTCAGCAGTCTGTTAACGACAGCTTAGTGAGCTACGGGCGTTCTTCAATAGGTAGCTGAGTTTATTAGAGACACGTAATCAATACAATTCTCGCCACGTTTCGTTGCTATCCTTCAGTGTACAATCAATTTATCCGAATTACTATTTATAGTTAGTACAATGTTATACATGGCATATCATCTTTGAGACGACGAATAACGATTGGTATATTTATCGTTTAAGACGTCGGTTATGCCACTAACATTTAGAAGCTAATAGTTTCGTTTAAGGAATGACGTTTATTGTAAAAGTACCAATATGCTGCAATAGATATGAAGAATGAGATGGGAAATAAATTTACTTTCTAAAATTTGCGTGGAATCAATAATATATAGGTGAATTACCGAAATAAAATACCATTATTTTTTTTAGCGAATATTGTTCTAACCGCGTAGATTTCATGTCGGTGATTGATAACAGATGCGAAAATGTGTCACACACACTTGTACTGAAATATCTTCTTTTAAATGCCTTTATTATAAGCGTTTGAGACGTGGATGTGGAGGAGGATGGAGAGGATAAGCTGGGTGGATAAAATAAGTAATGCTGGACAGGGATAGTGAAAGGAGAAAAATACATCAAGTAAAGGGCCCCATACACACAGCAACTTGTTGGCCAGCCATGTCTCCCAACTTGGTTGGCCAACACAAAAATAAGTTGACCAACACTGTTGCCCGACATCAGTAGAGAAAGAACAAGCCTACGGAGAACAAGGTGTTTATTTATACAGTAATGTTGGAACTAGAAGAAATAGCTTTATGTACAGTTATCATTCCCAACTTTACTGGTTCTCTTTCTCTTAATGACTTCTAAGGACTCCTACCAAACATGCAAATATAAGTTAGTAAATGTTTAATCAAGCTTTTTTAACAGAGATGGGCAGTATTTTAAATACAGTTAGACCTTCGATCATCCGAAATATATCAGACCCACAAGTCCAATTTATATATAAATATAGGCCTACACGTACTGCACACAAAATTTTCATGAAAAATCTCGGCACTTACACATTTTCTATCAATGAAATGAACTATGTTTTAATAACAATTGGAAAACGTTTGGAAATAATTAGCTTGGAAATTTCGTGTAGAAGAATGAAATATAAAATAGTAATAAGTTTTAAGAAATAAAAACAGGAAAAATCGGGAAAGAGGGGAGCCAAAAATTGATGAACTGAGTGAAAAAATGGAGGAAGCCAGGTTTCCTAGTACACTTTCAACTTATTCACTTATTATTATTTTTTTAAAGTTTTTAGAAATTTTAAATTACAATCAACATTAGAACATATTATTTATCGAATTTGCAATAAAAATTACTAAAAATACCTATCAAACTATTCTTTTTTATTTTCCAGATTGATTTCGGTTAACGGATATTCGTTTAACCGATGATCTACTTTACATATTTAAGATACTTTTGTAATTCACGATATTTCACCGAAATCTTTTTAATTGCAAAGCTATTAATTAAACTTGAGCTCACCTCAGAGTCGTCATTGTCGTCTTCATCGTCGTCTGCACTGTCAAAGGACGATATTCCCGGCGACTGTGTTTCCTGGTCCCTTAAAAAATCAAAGTACCACAGGGTAGTGATGTTCCGATACCATCAAACTATCGATACTTACTTAAATGAGTAGTACTCAAATTGTCTTACGATACTTATTCATATCAGTACTGCAAAAGTATCGATACTTACTCATATCGATAGTTTTTTTAAATTAATATATATATATATTATTTGCCTAGTGTAATAAAATCAGAAAACACTCAGTAAACATTTTTATTTATTTATTAAAATCATAATAAAGCCCTCATTGTACGCAAACTTTGAGGGTTTTGTCTTACGCTTAAGTATTTATTTATTGTAGTTTTAACACTTTTAAACAATAAAAGTCCGCTTTTTGGAGGCTTCAAAAAAAAAAGTTACAAATATTTTGGGGACAGCTTGTTTCTTTTGTTTGGCATTGTTTCATCCGCATTAGAAAATAAACATTCATTCGATACTGACGTCGCTACAACAAGATACCGTTGTGCGTATTTTTACAGACAAATATAAGTTTCATTTCTTCCCATTCTGTAAATGGATTGCTTTTTAGAGACATTACAGTGTTTGACTAGTTGAGAGACTTTGTCACTACGGTGCATTTTCTTTTTCTTTGTGATGTTTCCAGAAGTGATATTCCTGTGAAACGTTAGCTGAAGCAGCTTCTTCTTCCAATTCACATGGGCTACTTAGTTGCTTATGAACCATATCTTTTAGTTTTTGTGTGGGGCTGCGCGGGAGCGACCATTGGCCAGATATAGCGAAATGCGCGCCAAGTACGACTTTATTACAATGAAACAGGGACGTAAAACAAATTCTTTTGAGCTTAGATTGCCTATTCTAAGACTGATTTTGTTTCATTTTCAATGCTACCAACTTGAAGCCAACGGGAAATTAATTTCGCAGGTGTGACTGAGTGGCGCAGCGGGGATGATTCATTTAAAATTTAGCACCGGGTGCGTTTCGATACTTTCGATTCGATACAAGTACTTTTCTTTCGATACCGAGTAAGTATCAAATGAATTTATTCGAATATGAAAAGTACTCGGTATCGAAACAAAGTATCGAGTACTTACTGTATTTACTTGTATCGGAACATCACTACCACACGGTAGGTTCATATTTATCTTCATCTTCTGCTCCAGATCTTTCACTTTTTAGTTTTTTCTTGAGTTCCCGTCGATTGCATGTACGCATATTTGCTATACGTTTTTTCATGCTTTCGAGTGTGGCATCCCGTTCCACTTCTTTGAAAGCAATCAGAAATTCTTCCCAGCCCTTGTTTCTTGAATTATTATTGTTATATAAATCAGATTTCACTTTCCACAACTGTGGTAGACTGCGAAACTTTTCGATGACGGTGTTCCGTGCATCGTTGTTCTGAATAGTAGCCATCACAATACCACTATTAGCATAGATCACTAGCACTGCCTCGATGAGAAACCGGAGCAGACTGATGTTGGCAGTAAAGTTGCACAACTTGCCCATACACACTACGACACGTTGGCCCAACAATAGGCCCCGCCTACAAATATCAAAAGCGTTTGAAAACCGCCACCTTGGTTGGCCAACTTGTGATTTGGTCTGCCAACCTACCCATACACACACCAACTTCAGCTACAACACAACCAAGTTGGCCAATAAGTTGTTGTGTGTATGGGGCCCTTAGCAAAAGAGAGAAAGAAGAACTGGTTGGGACACTTGTTGAGAGGGGAGTGCCTGATAAAGGACGTCTTGGAAGGTCTAGTTTGTGGTAGGAGAATAAGAGGAAGAAGGACGTACAAAATTATAGACAACATCAAGGATGACGGCAACTACATGGACCTTAAGAGAAAGACAGAAGACAGAAGAGCATGGAGAGCAGCCAAGTGAAAACCTACCCGAGGGCAGAAAACTAATGATGATGATGATGATGATGATTATAAGTTTGTAAAGGGCAGTGAAACGTATTCATTTGCTCAGGGAATCGAATATGAAATCCAGTGAACTTATTTACTGGAGATACATAATCAAGTATCATGAAAACCTAATGGAATTAGAGATGGGACGATATAATTGTTAAAGAACATAATTGTATATAATCTGCGTTTCCATAAACGTAATAGCTTAAAGAGTTAATTAGAATATTACCAATAATAAAGGAAACATTTTTATTAAGATAAAACTTAATATATCTATTAATTAAGCAGTTGACTGTATAAAAATTTATCTGTACAAGTTTTATTATTTCGAGAAGTTTTTATAGTCACAAAAAAACGAGGTAATATATTTCTGGCTTCAACCCGTTAAGGACAGGACCTCTTGCCACTATGACCTGATTCCTAATCTGGATCAACAGAGCTTGAATATTGATTCAGCTATCTATATCTAGGTTATGATTTTCTGTGAAAAAATCAATATCTGTAGAGGTTATTTGTTAGCATAGGCCAGGTTAACGTCAGGTTCCAACAGGCTTAAAGCCTTGAAGTAAGAAACTATGTGAAGGAGGTCATTCGAATGTGATGCTCTCAAAAGATCATAGGAATCCCGACAAGAACGTTACGAAATGTGAACTCCTTTAACAGCGAATGCTAGTGAGATGTTGGCAAATTCATCTTTCGACTCCAATCTTTCGTTACGTACATTTCAGTATTAGTAACACTTGGCAGGGTCACTCAGCTGTGTGTAATATTACTATGACACGAAGTTTGCTGTGCAAAAATGCAAAGCTATTGTCTGCAATACCTCTGATCTATGCCTATTCACTTTTAGTCTGGTATGTGTGTTGCAGATCGAAGCCATTCCGTAGGATGTGAACGCCCGCGGCGGTGGTAAAGGGCAGCGATGCCGGCAGAGGCGGAGGCGGCGGCGGGGGCGGCTGCCGGAGGCGGCATGGAGGTGGTCACGACAACGGAGGCGGTCGTGTGGCCGGCCAACTTCACCACTTTGCTCTACACCGCGGCACCCACCGACAACGACATCAACTCCTTCTACTTTTACCAGGTACGTAACTCGCTATAGCAAAGCTAATACTTTTCGCGAGTAACGTGGCTGTTCCATCTATGCGGTATCCACATGGATTTGTGGTGTGTCAAACTGTGGAATGGTAGGATGTTATAAAGCGAACGTTTTAGAGATCTGACAGCCAGTACTACCGAGAATTCCAGGTGAGCTGTTAATCAGTGGTCGTGGAATTCATAGGAACACAGGTTTGATGCCTGATTTGGCCAACAAGATTGTGGTTCTTCATGATTTTACTAAATATTTTAACCAACTTCCGAAATACTTCCTACAAAAGGCAATGATGAAATTCCTTCCCATCTTTCCTAACCAGTCCTCTCAGGGGTCTAGTAATGCTGACATGAATACTAGATAACCAGTACTTCCATTTTTCATAGAAAATCTTTGATATTATTCTTGCACGCCTTAACAAATTCTCAATTGCGAAAGTGATGCTGGTGGAAATCGTAGTGCGCAAACTGAACATTCAATCATGACCCAAATATTTTGCATTTAAGTCATGTCTGGCAATCTAGGAGGCCAAATCATTCGCTGAAATTGTCCAGCATGTTCCTTAAAACCAATGGTGAAAGATTTTCGAGCGATAATGCTGTGTTGGTCGTACTGGAAAAATCAATCTTTTTCCGGAAACAATATGGCCATGAATGGATGAAGTTCGTCTTCAAGTAACTGATCTTAACCGTTTAGAGTCATTGGTTGGGTGAGTGTGCCCAGAAGTCTAAGTTTATGTCACGTAAATACAGAATGGTTCCACCACCATCTTGCACAGTGCCCTCCTGGAAGCCTGGGTCCAGATCCTACCGCCAGCTCTTACCAACTGTAATTGTGTCTCATCTGAATATGCAACCTTTCTGCAGTCATCTAGGGTCCAACCGATATGATCACGAGCAAAAGAGAGGCTCTGCTGCTGATAGTGCTTCGTTAGCAGAGGCATTAGCTTCGGTCTTCTGCCATATCCCATCTCATGCCAAGTCTCGCTGCTCTGTTCGCACGGACACGTCTGTCGTCCGTCCCACATTGAGTGGTGCTTTTCTTTCACGTAATAGAGCGTTTGTCTATGAACGCTGACATCTCTACGCAAACGTCGCTGCTCTCGACCATTGCGTTATCCATGGTGGGAGGGAATGTCGGAGGTTACATATTCATGGCACTGTGGATCAAGGAATGATGAATTCACTAAAAATTTCCGAAATACAGTGCCCCATGTATCTATCGTGTAATAAATGGGAGTTCCTTGTGGGAGGATTTTTTATAGTTTATCATTTTATAATTGACTAGCTGATACCCGCGACTTCGTACGCGTGGATTAAGAATTTCTTTGCCAGAATTGAATATAGAAAGTTTTTGGTAGCGAAGTATTGGTACCAAACAACACCGAGTTGGCATAATATGACCGGAAAGCCATCACTATATTATTCTACCATCGAACCTGTCTCTTGAAGAGAATCAATTTCCAACATATTTAAAAAACAGAAAAACAAATTAAGGTGCGGGGATGTGAGGGGGGGGGATGGAGGTGTTAACTAAGGGCAGCTTTATTTCAGCTTGGTCTTTTCTTCTTTCTTCAACATGACCAACCGATTCTTGGGTTCTAATAACTTTAGCTGCTCGTGCTCTGCTAGAGCTACAACTTATGCCAGTTTACGCCCGAAGGGCATGTCAAAAAAGATGGCAAAATAAACTGGTGCCAGAAACGTTTAAGCAGACAGAAAGTAATAGGACAGAGAAAATCGACATCTGTACTAAATAATACGTTTTTTCTCTAAACGAAATTTACTAACAAATTATACACTAACATAATGCGCGAGAAGCATAGCTTGAGCAAGCGACGTGACATCACAGACTAACACACACACACACATCCGCCTCTCCGTCACCATTCGATAAGTTCTCAAAATTTCGTGACTACATACCGAAAAAAAATAAAAAAATCCTGTGCCCTCCCTACAGATTTTCTTGTCAAATTCCGTCAATATCGGTATAGCCATTTAGTTGTCAAAACGTAACAAAAGTCAGAGACTTACTTTCGCATTTATAGTATTACTACTGCAGATCACACACACCCTGACTTCGAATCACCCCTGAGGGATCAATATAACGTAAAAAAGTGTACACCTACGGCATTGCACCCTTAACTTTGTGATATCTACAGTTTAACATTCAATCCGAATAACCGACGGCCTAGGCTTGACTCTTCCGATCAAAAACCATTTTAAAAAAAAATCTTAGCCTCCACGGAGAATTGAACCCTAGACCACTACCCAAACATCAGTAAGCAAGCCCTTTAACCACTGAGCAACCTGACAGCCACACGGAAAAATAGTACAGAGACCTCCACATCCAACGCTTCTGTTTACCGCCGTTCAGTAATTTTTCGAAAATATAAAACAAAATGTATTATTTATACAGATAATTTTTAAACCAAATGTAGACAGTATTTTTCTCCTTGATGCAAAGGATAAGTGTGCAAAGTTTCATCGAGATCGGATAAAAACTGTGGATTTGTATGAAGAATAAACATACATACATTCGTCTTTATATATATAGATAATCAGTAAAGGATAATTTAAATTTTAAAGAGGTCGGATGTACAGGTAAATTGTCACAATATGATATACATTTATTTGATTCTTATGGCAATTACATTTCTAGGCGAATTTATCTTTAATTTTAATACATTAATGTATGAAAAACAATGCAACGCCTAGGTGTACAATCAACCGTTGAACAAACAAACAAAACGAAATTTACTTGGAAATTAGACCTCAAATTATTACAGCATGAGTAGGAATAATATGCAGAATTAATATACATAACAAACTATGATATCAGACACTGTTATGAATGATGTCTGTGACTTTACAATAAAAATAACCTTGAGCGCCACGAATGGAACAAATATGCCATTCGAAATTGTAAGAGAATGTACCAAAATTTTTTTTTTTAGAAGACAAGTGCTTTTCTAACATCTCGTACCGTTGTGGCAAATTATGCCGTTAGCTGAGAAGTTTTTTATTATGAAAGTTAGAGCAGAAAATTCTACTTTCAAGGTCGCTTAAGGGTCGCTATCAGTTACCTGGAATGCACAAACATTGTACTTGGTGATGTAAAACTTTACCATTGCAGCTCTGCGTCTGTGGCCGACGATGGGGGGATGGACTCACGGTATGTGAGATTTGTACCTTTCGGGCAACTGCAATAAAGCTTGACCGCTTAGTGCTTACATCAACATTACGGACCCTCTCTGTGCGAATGTCGGACCAGCATTCGCGCTCAGAATGCAGCGTCTGAGAAAATCGGAAGCCTGGATCGGAGTTAGAGGCCCGCACGAGAGACGACATGCAAGACGAGAGTCCAGCACCAGAATCGAAACGCCGGGAACATCGTCTCATATCAGACTGAGTCTTGTAGCATCTTCCATCACTCACGTACACATTGGATCCGCCCTGTGGGCCCGTAGATACCTGCTGAATATAAAATTTCCAGAATTTCAGTCATGTGCCCATTTTGATATGATCGTGGTCTACGCATCCTAATGTCATGTGATATTACGGACGTTTTATTCGTACAAGCTGTCTCGCGTGTGGACAACGTTAGAAATGATTCGCGAAACATCGTGGGTGACGCTATGTTCGGGCGACCCCGCTGTCCACTGGCGTCCCTTGGGACCTGTCTAAAGGTTTCGAGGAACCGCCCAGGGCAAGTGAACACCCAACCCCACCCCACCTTGCTCGGCGGCCTCATAGAGTCGCGGACAGCTAACGTTCTCCTTAAAAGACACTACCACGCCCGCACAACTCAGTAGTTGCCAAACGATATTTTTTATGTCAATTTGCACTAAGATAAACCGAATATTCAATATTGGCATCATAGCATTACTTAGAATGTTGTAAAAAATTATCTAAAGAACACTAACGATCGCCCAAGATTGTAAGAAAAATTAATCTAATATATTGTCATTAACATAATAAAATCCGCCGTAGAATGTGGCGTCAAGCGTCACATTATAAGCGTCAACTACTACTCCGCTTTTAAAATCTGTTGTTTCATGACGTATGGCCATAATGACGTTAGAAAATCTTTCACACGACCTGAGAGAGTCACTGCACACACATTTCTTCTGTGGTGTTACCGCCATCTGGAACTTTTCATATAATGTTCCACGACTTTTTGCACTTCAGCCTTTCCTGTCGGAAAGACGATAATTTTAAACGAAAAAAACTTGGAGATTACCTCTGCGACCTTTCGCGTGGGTAACATCATTCGAGGAGAAAGGACGGGTGGCTGCGATAGGCAGTAATCTGCGTGCGTCTAATGGCTTAATGACTCCATCTGAAGCTTCCCGCTTGCATCAACTGTTCCTCAACGTTGTGCCGTGACCTACGGAGGCACTGTGGACGAAACACTCATGTTATTCCCAGCAGTTTCTGTCAGTTCTTAAAGAAGTATCCTTCCTTGTGATCCATTACCTATGTTCAACAATTTCTTATTAGGTTTCTTGGTATGGTACAAGAGCCTGTAAATAATACGTTCAAGTCTCTGGGGGCCCCAAAGCGCACCTCTGGGGGCTCCCAAGCGCAGTTAAGAGGCCCACGAGCCTTCATGGCAAATTGGCGGCCTTTTTTTTAGCTCTACAGTCGCCTAAGGGGGCCCCTGAGACACAGGAAGTCCCTCACTAAGGGCCCTCTCACTGATCAGGGGGGCCCCCAACCACTGCTCAGGGAGTCCCCCAACCACTGCTCAGGGGGCCCCCTAAGCACAACTCAAGGGCTCCATCCTCAGCTCAGGGGGCCCTTACCAGCAACACAAAGCAAAAAAAAAAGGTCGCCCATCTGGCCTGAGGGCCCAAAATAATTTTTTTGCACCGGGGCCCTTGTTGATCTAGCTACGCCACTGTGTTGCAGGTATTCAACTTGAACTCTTTCGTTGCTTATCTAATAGGATTTAATTTATTGAAGATTAAAGGCACTACTATTTTAAGTGCTATGCAATACAGTGTTTATTCATAAGATAATCAGCGTTTTACTTCTACACCACTAGTTAATTTTAAGCGACATCGTGGTTTAAGATGACGAAATGGAAACAAGTGATTAATAATAATCAAAACGTGAATTTACTGTTAACTGGACAAATGTGTTATATGCTATCATCATAAGTAATCATGAATCGATGAGCGTATAATTCGACGCAACAACCTCTTCGATCAGTAAACGCAATTTAACGATCATATTACGAATTATAATTGAATATAAAAGCTTCATATTCCTCAGGTGAAACATAGTTGTTGGTTAAGGCAAAGTTAAATATAAATAGGTGCTCTAAATGAAGGAGCTGGGCTGCTATTTATTAGCTTCTGTATACCTGTCAGGTAATTTTAGAATTGTCACAGTCATTAAAATAAATACAATATTTACGGCTATAGAGTAAAGTGTTAGAAAACAACTCCCGCGATAGTTTACCGTGTTATTTTGTTACTTTATATTTTTACAGTCGACGTACACTAAAGTAAAGTCGGTAACAGACAAAGAGAAATACATTTTTTCAGTAACGTTCAATGGCTATTATTTTACTGCCGCGGATCATTGTTAACGTCAAGCATGAAATTGCCTGCTGTCAAGTGAGGAAGTACAGTGTTGCCATAATTCTGGGAAATGTGTAACAATCCTCTGTGTGTGATAGGTGTAATTTCTGTTTGTGATATGTGTATTCAGAATTACGACGAAGTAGTGAAATATATTAATTTAAATTATTTATTGTTTGTTCTTATTGCAGTAAATTTCGACTCTTTAAACCAAGTAACTACCTATGGTTCTGTATTGCATTAGGAAGATAGATGAACCGTATTATTAGAAGATTTCAGGCCAAGTTTTATCGCAATGCATGTCACTAACTTGCGTTACCTTGATTGTATTAATTGGCGTGCGATAGAAGCTTTGATTTTCTAGCGGCAATATCAGGAGAGTTTGGGGTGAGGTTGAAATGCAACCTGAACCAAGATGACAACTGAAACATTTTGCTTCCCCCAGGGGTCTGGGTCTCCCTCCGGGGAGGCCTAGATGACGGGTTTGGCGCACCCGGAGGTCCCAAGACCCCCCCACCTCCATGCTTTTTTGTATCTTTATAGGTGCAAGTTAGAGCGTTGGGGGAAATTTTCCCCCTCTGGTGATGTGGTGGGTGGATTGTGCTGGAGGTGTTTGGTTAATGCCCCTTTATCTGAATAGTGATGACTGGAAAATTGTGAAACCTGCTGGTGTAGATCCAATACTTATTGCGTTTACCAAGACAGGGGATAGGAGTCAGAATTGGGTCCTTGCAGGGGTCGGTTGTAGGGGGCGTGTTGTCACCGCTTCTGCCGTCCCCGGAAAACTTTGGGTGGTCAAGCTGCATATAGGCCGCAGCTGAAGTGCGTTGAGCAACCTTGCCCTGACTGCTCCAGTGTTGGGGGTGGCCTGGTGAACGAAGGCCAAGCACTCTAGAGGCTTAGTGCACCTCTGCTGCCAGCGCAGCATAGACCCCGAAATCGAATGAAGGAGCCAGTACCACGGCCTTGGGGGCTGGGCTTGGTTGCGGTTCGCCACCTCTGGGTTCTGCCCCTGGGGCTCAGGGGTAGCATCCCTGCTGGTGGGAGCTGTCTCTAATGCTGCCATAATAGATCCTCTATATAAGTGTGGATCGGTAGTGCACTGGCTTGCCAGGGGTGGGGCAGCATTGACCCTATGAACGCTGTGAAACCATCGGGCCGCCGCAATGGGATCGTGCACTACGACGGTGCTCTGTGGAGCTTGGCGAGTGCTTGGGAACCTGTGCTGACACTGGACACGAGTGTCGGGCGGGTGCGGGGGAAAGCGCACTCTAGTGTAGGAAGCTGCGTAATCAGTGACTATACGTTCGGTCGGCGGATCATGTGAAGGGGCATTCCTGAGCGGTGCCCGGTCGCTGCGGCTTCCGATTGACCCCGCGGGGTTCGGGTGGGGCCGGGTGTCGCGCGCAGGTACCACAGAGTGGCTTTGCTATACGTCCAGGATTTGGAAGGGTCTTCGGCCTGGTTCGTGGCCAGCGCCGCCCCCGCGCGGTCCCCGTGGACACCCATAAGGGTTGGCGAAAGGCTCCTGGCCTCACCGTCCCTGCTGTAATGGCGGGTAATTCAGAAAGTACAATTCCGCGTCGGGGCGTAGTGAAGTAGTATAATGGAATGGTGTGGTGGGGGTGGCAGTTTGAGGGCTTCGGCCCAGTTGCTGCACTAACCTCAACCCGGTCGGTGGACCATACATCTGCAGTTATGAAACTTTTTGCTACAGCTTAAGATACGAGGAATCGTATTGAGCGTAATTTTATACCCATTTGGATGAAACTGAAACTTTTTGTTACAGCGCAAGGCGCGGGAAATTGCAATTAAGTAACTGGAAATAAATGACTTGCAGGAACTCTCCGATCTAACCGTCATTTCAGACGGGCTTTGAGGCTAGTTTTAAAATTCGAGGCATGTCCACAAAGTAAGTTCCGTTTGGTTGTATAAAACAAACGTGTACAGATACAGAAAAAATATTTACTGTACAAAAATCTACAACTGTTAAACTACTTTTCTACATAGCTTCCGAAATTTTGTAGGCACTTGTCATAACGTGGCACAAGTTTTTGTATGCCTTCTTCATAGAAGGTTGCCGCCTGTGTATTCAACCATGTGGTAACATCTTCTTTCAGCTCGTCATCATCGTTGAAGTGTTGACCACCATGGACCGATTTTAGGTGTAACAAGAGATGAAAGTCGCTAGGAGCGTGGTCCGGGCTGTACGGAGGATAATCAAACACGTCCCAGTGAAATTCCCGTATGAGTTGTTTGGTCACATTCGCCGTGTGAAGTCGGGCATTATCGTTGGAAAAAACAACACCTTTTGATAGTAAACCTCGGCGCTTGTTCTGTATTGCGCGGCGCAATTTCTTAATGGTCTCACAGTAACAATGTGTATTGATTGTTTGGCCTCGTGGTAAGAAATCAATCAGCAAAATGCCTTTTCTGTCCCAAAAAACGGTGCATATGACTTTTAGAGGTGTCAAGATTTGCTTAGGCTTAACATTCGTTGGGGTTGAAGTGTGCCTCCATTCCATTGATTGCCGTTTTGTTTCAGGGGTGTCGTACTATACCCAAATTTCATCCCCCGTGACTATCCGAGAAAAAAAAACATCGCCTTCTTCATTGTAGCGTGTCAAAAACTGAAGTGCACTGCCCATCCGTTGTTTTTTATGTTGTTCAGTAAGAATTTTGGGTATCCAATGTGTGCAAAGTTTTCGAAATTTCAGTTTTACAGTTACAATTTCATGAATTAGCGATCGTGAGATTTGCGGAACTTCCGTAGCAAGGTCACTAAGTGTAAACTTACGGTTGTGCTTAATCTTCTCTTCAATTGCGTGAACCAGTTCATCAGTTCTTCATCGTGCACTTGATCACGTCTTTCATTGAAAATTCTGACCCATCTTCTAACCATTGATCACTCATAGCATTTTGTCCGTAAACCTCACAGATTTGGCGATGAATTTCCTTTGGTTTAACTTTATTTGCATGTAGAAAACGAATCACAGATCTGATTTCACACGCGGCGGAATTTTCAATTACGGCTGACATTATTAAGAAGCACAACAAAGCACACATCGGCAGCAGCGATCTGAAAATGACGTACATGTTTTCTCCTTGAGTCAGAGTAACTGCCGTGCACGTTCGGAACTGCGATCATAGAGCTGCCGCGGATAGAAATAGAAACGGAACTTACTTTGTGGACGACCCTCGTATTAAGTAAAAATAGTCTCTGCACCAACAAGTAAAAATTCCGAAGACATCATTCTACCTAACTGAAGAGTATTATTTCGCGACTGTTTGTCGGCTGTGGGGGAAGCCTGTCCTGGCTACTGAACATCCTGAATGCACTATGGCTTCCGAAGCATATGGTTTTTAAATAATGTAGACCATTGGTATTTTCTCAGCATCCGCAACGTAAATACTGTGTAAATTGGGAAGAAGTTAGAGAAGATTTTAAGATTGTTTCAAAGCAACCAAGGATCATTTTCGACTAGACTAATAGTTTCTGATTTGTTCGGCGTCAATTTGTGTTTGCTGTGTATTATTCTGTTCTTGATTTCCATTCGAGAACCTTGGGATAAACTCCGTGTTTCGTTCTGTTGGTGACAATATATGAAGTCACGTGGTGTCAATAAACGCAGCATCGCATCGTTTACAGCTTACAGATACTTGTGTCGTATTTGTACTCTAGAAGGGAAAACTTTTATTGCTCTAAGATTCTTATTGCCATTGGCTCCAGCCTGGTGATTGTAAAGTATTATTTAGGCAAACTGTTACAATATGTTATGCTTTCTTTTCTTTAAGATTTCAATCGTCGGCTACCAAAATGTTAACACAATCGTGACATTTACGACAGTGACAGAACTTAGTTAATTAAATAATAGCCTGTCGTATAATGTAATACGAAAAACTGTATTATAACTTTCGCGACACGCCAAACGTAATAACCGTTGAATAAAATTTTCTCGGGTAACTAGACGAGTTAGTCCATCGCTTAGGCACGATATTTTGATGGTCACAACTCTGCCGCCATTGTCAAGTTACTGTCACTTGACAATGGCGGTAGAGATTGTGACCGCCGAAACGTCGTGTTCAAACGATGGACTAACTCGGCTAGTTACCCGAGAAAATTTTATTCATTTGCAACGCCGAGAAAACCTCCAGTAAAAAAAACTGTTATGTTATATATCATCGTATAGTGTACAAAGAACAGATTTTCTACGTGATCGACACTGTACTATCATGTACACATTTGTAATCAACTTAACTATATTACGTGGCACACTAATTCAGCGGTATATTTCTTTGATCTGGTTTGAAAGTTTTCTTTTGATTTTTGTGACAGACTACTTGAATCTCGCATTCTGGAGTACTGGCGATCGATCCTCGGTGGGGTCATTCTGATTTCGACTTTTTATGGCTATGACAGAATCCCTTTCCACTCTTTGATCCGAAGCATCTCTCGACCTAATGAATTCTAGGTCGGCGAGCAGTAAAACCAAACAAGAAATACACCCTAAAAGGGTGCTTTGTGTACAACGTTTTCCTTTATGAGTAGTAAAGTAAGTGGATTCTGTAACTTACGAAGTAAAATTATAACTAATACCCGAAGCAGGTATGATGTCAAAATCAGTACAGCATTAGCGAAATGAGGTTTCTTGAAAAAGAGAAATCTTTTAGTTTCAAATATTGATCTGGGACTAAGAAAAACTTTTTTTTAAAAGTCTATGTGTGGAACACTACACTTTACGGTAGCAAAGCAGGAGGTTTAGTATACCAGAAAGATAGAAAATTTAAGCATTTGAAATGTGCCGATATAGAAGAATGCTGAAAATTAAGTGGAAAGATAAAGAACAAAATGAAGTTGTTTTGTAAATGATGGGTGAGGTGTAGAGGAAAACAGAAATTAGAATATATGAAGGATATAAACGAGGACGTAGGTTATAAGAGGTATGTTGAGGGGAAGGGGTTAGCGCATGATTTGAATAGATAGAGGATTGCTTCAAACCAGTCGAGGAAATACGAATATCTGTCTCGACGCACTGGCGAATCAACCATGAAGTTTTCTTCCAGAAAGAATAATCAGAGCGCATCCTACTCTTTGCCGCAGGAAGAAGATTTACCGGGAACTGAAATGTATCTGTTTCTGACAACACCCACACAGTATTAAAGGGTTCAGAGACTTTTCTAGACTTAGCTGTACAGTGTCAGTAAAATTATAATTACGTGGTAAGCAGATGGAAAGGGATTTCTGAAAACTTGTTTCAATTTTTAAAGCAGCTGTTCCAGTTTTACTAAGGAAAATAAATTTATGAGTGTTCCTGGAAAATGTAAAACAAGATTGTTCTGGGAACACGTAATCTAGACGGCAATTTACACGCCGACGAAATATCAGAACGGACACAAAGCAGTGATAAGACTAAAAATTCATATGCGTTTTACAGGAATTTGGAGGGCATCGTTCAAAATATCTATAGTGTCTATTTCAGTTGTACTGTCGCATTCATCTATCAGACGAGCGACCTAATGGGATCGAACGTATTCTAACATCACAGTAACGACTGTCGATGAAACTTTTTCACATCAGCCTCTGTCAAATTTGGCTTTTTATCGAAAATCCTGAACATTTCCTTTGACAAAGTGAAAGACGTTAGTCACATCGTGAAGGTTGAACATACTAGTTTGTCGTGAAAATGTACTTTAACTTCTTCGAATTCGCTGCAACAGTAGCTCTACCATTTTAGATATAGTAACATTAAATTTTTTTTGTTTCTACATTTGATTGAGTATTCACGGGGATTTTTATTGCATTTGTCTTCTTCGACAACTTTAACATTGTTTGTTTCGATGTTTCAGTATGTTGCAGATATTTCTTAATGCAGTTAATCTAATACTAATAATAAAATTAAACAGAAATTTCGTAATTACTTCCTACTGGATATCTGTAATTTAAGGCCCTTTGTTAGGAACAAAGTGGTAATATATCAGCAACACTTATGTGAAATTTAAATTTCATTGTCACTTTAATTTCGTCAGCTAAAATGAAGACCCATGTTTAGCACACGAAATATAAATGAAATTACTTTGAAACATTATGGTTGTGATTAAGTTATTGTTATAGTGAAATAATTTTAAGTTACTATGTAATGTTCCTTTATGAGAATAGTTATTTTTTAAAATACTACCGTCTCACTTGGAGGCAGCGGTAGACAATTCGCTTGATAGTCCTAAATAAATTTTGTCAAGTTTATTACAAAATTTCGCTTACACCAGTGTGAAAGAAAATGTACCATTTAACGAAATCACTATATACAAACACCTGACTAATACATGAACTCTGCAAAATGCATTAATGTTAACAAACGACTTAACGTTCTTCTTAAACCTGTTATTATTATTAGAGTTGTTAACTTAACTAATGTGTATTACGGAAATACCATATACCCAAGGGACACACTTAAACAACCTTCTGACAAGTTTTATGTGAGTACGTGTTATGTCACCGCAATTGTTAAAAGCAAGTGCAACATCTCACATTCACAAAAACAACTCAGCATTAAACATGGCCACACCCAACGCTTTACCACTTCCGGCGTATTCCACAAAGTACAGTGATACTTAAATATTAGATACGTAAACAGTATTTGAATATTTGTGAAAAGAACTTTGATTGTTCGAAACATACAACTAAGTGAAAAAATCCAGTAATGCTCTTAGCTTTTGTCACTGACGACTAACGTCCAGCCACTATTAGAATCCAGTATATGAGATTTACGAGGTTTTCAAACCTGTACACAGCCTGAATTGCATCTTTTAGGTTGTAGCGTATCACCAGGGGGGGGGGGAGAATTATTAATTAATTCTTAATATTTTACGCTATACAGGGTACTATAATTGAATATCAAAATGTGAATTATTCAAATGAGAATTGGATGATTTTGGGATTTGAAATAGTAATAAAAAGACATTTTATTAAAGATTTTTACAATGGCATCTACAAATCTGAGCGTATTTACCATTACGTTAATAAACAAGAGGTTGTGCAATTTTCTAAGCAACGCTCAGACGTACAATGAGCCCTTTAAATGCAAGCAAACAAGTATAGTTGTACTTTAAAAATCTCACAATTATTCTAATGCAAAGTATGTTACCAGTATAATGATAGCAAACAGTAATGAATTTTAATGGGTTGGGACGCCACGAATGATTAACCTGTCATTCGACAGTTACACAGTCTAACTCAGTGGTTTTATCAGATCAGAGCAAGGATCTTTATCTCAGATGCGCTTAAGGGTACAGTTTCAAAGGGAGTTGCCGGCTGAATGGCTTCGTAGAAACACATTACCGTTCCATGGCAGGTAGCGCTGGGCGGAGATGACCACCTGGTCGATCGTCGTAACTGGCCACGCCAGCAGTACGCGGCAAGTCGCAAGTTAGAATTGCGCCTTAGATGGTCGCCAGGACACAAGTCAGCACAGCACACATGGACCCCAAGTCGCCAGCGACTCGTCTGGGCTCCGGAATGGACGTGATCTTGGCTGGCCTCCCGACTGGAAGGAAGTAAGGAAGGAAGTCCTCGTCCTTTTCTGCCACCACGGAGGTAAACTCTAACTCCGCCTCTTGTGGCTCGAAGACGACATAGAACATAAAATTCCCCGAATCTTAGTACTATATTCCCTGTGATTGGCTGACCATCTGACGTCATGTGATTCTGTGGCTTCTCTTGGCCACGTTAAGTTTCGGCAATCCTTGAGAGCCGATGTCTCCTTCGGGAGGAAGGAATTCTGTTTACGGCCTGCCCGACAGAAATCCCTAATCCTCTTACCATTCTGCCCAAAAGGCGCCAGCCAGACTACCCTTCACTGAAGCGTCAAATCCTTGCCTTTCACCCTTTCACGCGCATCTTTCGAACATACAGTGGACATCCCAAGAAATGGAAAAATATTCTAATCCTTTACTTTATATACAATAAAAAGTGATATGTAACAGGGAACTTAGCGAATCGTTACAAGGTAGATAAATTGTAACGTTCAATCCTGGAGTTGAGGAGAACACGATTCGGCAAGATTCTTGGCTCCTTACACTATAAATCATATTTTGTTCCAATAGATAATAGGCATTTTCAACACCTCACCGAAATTACACTACCGTGCACCCGCCAAGTCGAGTTTTTTTTTTTTTTTTTTTTTTTTTTTTTTTTTTTTTTTTTTTTTTTTAATTGGCTTTAG
>JARYHS010012519.1:58330485-58383978 GCA_031002005.1 Vandiemenella viatica | reverse complement strand
TGCGTCTTCAATGGTCGGTTTACGAAAAGGTTTTATCGGAATTCTGAAGGAATGATCAACCACTATGAATGTACAGAATGTGATTTAATAATCCTGCATTGCATTATTCACCAATAAAACTTTTGCTCGTAAGTCTATTCGACTGAAGAACGTTATGGATGTGGTAGTAAATACCATCAATTTCATTAGATACCGTGGTCTTAACCATATCCAGTTTAAAGCATTTTGGATAAACTTTCTTCAGAACATGATGATCTGACATACTATTGCGAAGTAAGGTGGCTAAGCAAAGGTAAAATGCTAAAATGATTTTATGACCATAGAAAAGAAATGGCTGATTTTATGGAAATGACAAGAGATATCATTGCCACAAATTTGTGATCCAACATGGCTTTGTGACTTGGCATTAGTGGTAGACATCACAGGACACTTAAACGACCTGAACTAGAGGCTTCAAAACAACGGCAATTGGTAAATCAGCTGTATAGTCATCTTAAAGTTTTTCAAAACAAAATTCGCTTATGGGAAACACAATGAGAATTAAAAACTGTTTTCGTTTTTTAAACATTATCCAGTCACGAAAACACTGAATACAGTCGCTATGCTGAATAACTGAAACTACTGTCAGAACAATTCACTGATTGGTTTTCCGATTTTAAGAATGTGGTAGCACTTTCAATATTTTTGCAAAAGTGTAATGTGGAAGATGCTCCACTTCACCTACAAATGGAGTTGATCGCGCTTCAAGAAAACTCATATTTGAAGTCTAAATTTGATGCTGTGGAACTAAGCGAATTTTATAGAACATATCTTTCTGAGGAAAAATATCCACAGCTGATAGTTTTCGCACGAAAAATAATTTGCACATTCGGATGCACGTATAAATGTGAGCAGCTTTTTCCAATCATGAAAATTAGTAAAAATATGCATTGTACTCGGCTTACAGATGTTAATTTAGAATACACTTTGCGCCTATGTACTAGTTACATTGACCCAATATCGAAACTGGGAATTTTTATCGCCTTTTTATTCACCTACTTATTTCTTACCTACGGCCCGTGACCTAATTAAGTCCAGAAATTACGCCCTCGGCTAAGCAAAGGTTGCCCGTGCCTGATGTAGACCATTGGTACTTACTCAGCATTCGCAACGAAACTGCTGTGTATATCGGGAAGAAGTTGGAGAAGATTTCAAAATTGTTTCAAAGCAACTAAGGATCATTTTCGACTAGACTAATAGTTTCTGATTTGTGTTTGCTGTGTATTATTCTGTTCTTGATTTCCATGCGAGAACCTTGGAATAAACTCTGTGTTTCGTTCTGTTGGTGACAATGTATGAAGTCACGTGGTGTCAATAAACCCAGCATCGCATCGTTTTCAGCTTACAGTGACTTGTGTCGTATTTGTCCTCTAGAAGGAAAAACTTTTATTGCTCTAAGATTCTTATTGCCATTGGCTCCAGCCTGGTGATTGTAAACTATTATTTAGGCAAACTGTTACAATATGTTATGCTTTCTTTTCTTTAACATTTCAATCATCGACTACAAAAATGTCAACAGAATCGTGGCATTTACGACAGTGACAGAACTTAGTTAATTGAATAATAGACTGTCGTATAATGTAATACGAAAAACTGTATTATAACTTCTGCGACACGCCAAACGTAATAACCGTTGAATAAAATTTTCTCGGGTAACTAGCCGAGTGAGTCCATCGTTTAAACACGATATTTCGGCGGTCACAACTCTGCCGCCATTGCCAAGTGACTTGTTCTTGATTCAAATTACTTGACAATGGCGGCAGAGTTGTGACGGCCGAAATATCGTGTTTAAACGATGGACTCACTCGGCTAGTTACCCGAGAAAATGTTATTCATTTGCAACGCCGAGAAAATCTTCAGTAAAAACTGTTATGTTATATATCATCGTATAGTGTACAAAGAATAGATTTTCTACTTGATCGACACTGTACTATCATGTACACATTTGTAATCATCTTAACTATATTACGAGGAACACTAAATTATCGGTATATATCTTTGATCTGGTTTGAAAGTTTTCTTTTGATTTTGTGTCTGACTACTTGAATCTCGCATTCTGGAGTACTGGCGATCGATCCTCGGTGGGGTCATTCTGATTTCGACTTTTTATGGCTATGACAGAATTCCTTTCCATTCTTTGATCCGAAACATCTCTCGACCTAATGAATTCTTGGTCGACGAGCAGCAAAACCAAACAAGAAATACACCCTAAAAGTGTGCTTGGTGTAAGACTTTTTGCTTTATGAGTAGTAAAGTAAGTGGATTCTGTAAATTAAGAAGTAAAATTATAACTAATGCCCAATATCAAAAGCAGTATAGCATTCGCGAAAAGAGGTTTCTTGAAAAAGAGAAATCTTTTAGTTTCAAATATTGATATGGGACTAAGAAAAACTTTTAAAAGTCTATGTGTGGAACACTACACTTTACGGTAGCAAAGCAGGATGTTTAGGAATACCAGAAAGATAGCAAATTTAAGCATTTGAAATGTGCCGATATAGAAGAATGCTGAAAATTAAGTATAAAGATAAAATACAAAATGAAGGTGTTTTGGAAATGATGGGTGAGGTGTAGAGGAAAACAGAAATTAGAATATATGAAGGATATAAATGAGAGGTATGTTGAGGGGAAGGGGTTGGCGCATGATTTGAATTGAGAGAGGATTGCTTCAAACCAGTCGAGGAAATACGAATATCTGTTTCGACGCACTGGCGAATCAACCATGAAGTTTTCTTCCAGAAAGAATAATCAGAGCGCATCCTACTCTTTGCCACAGGAAGAAGATTTACCGGGAAATGAAATGTATCTGTTTCTGACAACACCCACACAGTATTAAAGGGATCAGAGACTTTTCTAGATAGCTGTACAGTGTCAGTAAAATTATAATTACGTGGTAAGCAGATAGAAAGGGATTTCTGAAAACTTGTTTCAATTTTTAAAGCAGCTGTTCCAGTTTTACTAAGGAAAATAAATTTATGAGTGTTCCTGGAAAATGTAAAACAAGATTGTTCTGGGAACACGTAATCTAGACGGCAATTTACACGCCGACGCAATATCAGAACGGACACAAAGCAGTGATAAGACTAAAAATTCATATGCGTTTTACAGGAATTTGGAGGGCATCGTTCAAAATATCTATAATATCTATTTCAGTTGTGCTGTCGCATTCATCTATCAGACGAGCGACCTACTTGGGATCGAACTTACCATAAAATCACAGTAGCGACTGTCCACGAAACTTTTTCACATCAGCCTCTGTCATATTTGGCTTTTTATGGAAAATCCTGAACATTCTCTTTGACAAAGTAAAAGGTGTTAGTCACATTGTGAAGGTTGAATGTGCTTAACTTCTTCGAATTCGCTGTAGCTCTACCATTTTAGATATAGTAACATCAATTAAAATTTTTTTTCTATATTTGATTGAGTATTCACGAGGATTTTTATTGCATTTGTCTTTTTCGACAACTTTAACATTGTTAGTGTTCCCATGTTTCAGTATGTTGCAGATATTTCTTAATGCAGTTTACCTAATACTAATAATAAAATTAAACAGAAATTTCGTAATTACTTCATACTGGATATCTGCAATTTAAGGCCCGTTGTTAGGAACAAAGTGTTAATATATCAGCAATACTTATGTGAGATTTAAATTTCAGTATCACTTTAGTTTCGTCAGCTAAAATGAAGAACCATGTTTAGTACACGAAATATAAATGAAATTACTTTGAAACATTATGGTTGTGATTAAGTTATTATTATTGTGAAAAAATTTAAGTTGCTATGTAATGTTCCTTTATGAGAATAGTTATTTTTTAAAATACTACCGTCTCACTTGGAGGCAGCGGTAGACAATTCGCTAGATGGTACTAAATAAATTTTGTCAAGTTTATTACAAAATTTCGCTTATATCAGTGGGAAAGAAAATGTACCATTTTACGAAATCGCTATATACAAACACCTGACTAATACATGAACTATGCTAAATACATTAATGTTAACAAACGACTTAACGTTCGTCTTAAACTTGTTATTATTATTAGAGTTGTTAACTTAACTAAAGTGTATTACGGATATACCATATACCTAGGGTACACGCTTAAACAACATTCTGCCAAGTTTTATATGAGTACGTGTTATGTCACCACAATTGTTAAAAGCAAGTGCAACATCGCACATTCACAAAAATAACACAGCAATAAACATGTCCATACCCAACGCGTTACCACTTCCGGCGTATTCCACAAAGTACAGTGATATTTAAATATTAGATACGTAAACAATATTTGAATATTTGTGAAAAGAACTTTGATTGCTCCAAACAGACAACTAAGTGAAAAAATCCAGGAATGCTCGCAGCTTTTGTCACTGACGACTAACATCCAGCCACTATTAGAATCCAGTATATGAGACTTACGAGGTTTTCAAACCTGTACACAGCCTGAATTGCATCTTTTAGGTAGACAAATTGTAACGTTCAATCCTGGAGTTGAGGAGAACACGATTCGGCAAGATTCTTGGCTCTTTACTCTATAAATCATATGTTGTTTCAATAGATAATAGGCATTTTCAACACCTCACCGAAATTACACTGCCGTGCACCCGCCAAGTCGAGTTAACGGCAGCACTGCTTATTCTTTCCTGCAAGCGATTCGGGTAATTTCTGTACCTCCGTTTCTTCGGTCAAATTGGAGCAACATGTCTCAAATTTCTATTATACATAGATTTAGCAATCTTAGCAAACATACCAAATTCTATTTCATTACTGTTCTGTATTATTATTGTTATTATTTTAATTGTGATGGGGCACACGCTTACGTGGCAATTCCCTGTCAGTTAATTACACGCATTTCTTTTTATTATCTTATATAATTTGAGTGTTAAATTCCTTCCCATCTACTTTTTCGATTTACACATTTTCAGTTCGGATGACGCAAATTCCGTGGTCGTAAAAAGCCGAAATTTGGTACACAGATAAAATTTTACCCCCATACTACCAGAAGAAAAGTCTGAAACTCTTAAATTTGCATGTATCTATTCCTAACGTTAAATGGTTTTCTACCCTAATCACTTTACATACCTCAGATTTTCATTGTAGACGGAGGTTACTAAGTTCAACTAATGTATTGAATTTTACTTCCGTCCTCTCCTTACCTTAGAAGTGAATGAAGTTCAAGTTGTTTTATCGACTGCGACACCCCGACACCATAATTATGTTATACTTCTCGTGGTCCTAGAAACAGGTAATTCGATACACATGTAGGCCCTATTGTTTCACATCAGAAAAGTCCAATGTTGCTGATTTTCCCTGTATTTATTGAATGGCAACTCCAGATATGAAACGTTGCGGCGCATATTTGTAGGTTAATTGCTCAGATCAAGGTATATGGGGGAAGGGAGGGATTCAAATGAGGCCAAAATGGAGTTTACTTAGTTTATGGACGCACCCTTACAAAAAGGAATGATGTACCACAAAAACAATTCTTGTAAAATTAGGCCAAGTCTGACGATTGTTTAGTGACAAAAAGGTATGATATCTTCTCCTGAGCCAGGTTCGTCTGTTGCTGCTCTGCATCCGGTTGTGGAATTTTCTGATATAAAGATCATGATTAACATTTCTTCCACCTTTGAAAATAATTTTCAAAAAATCCTCGGCATGTTGCAACACCACAACTATATGCTTAGAGACGGAGAGCAACAATATACCCGGTTGCCGCACGCCGACTTTATAACAATCATTAGGAAAGAGGTTTTCCACAAATGGTCAGAATTATGGACGTCAACAAAACAATCAAAGGAAAGTATTATTCATCAATCCAACCCCATATACCTTCCAAACTATGGTTTGAAGACTCTAAATTGGGCAAAAGATTCAAAACATCCATAATACGCATGCGACTTGGACACGGATGCCACCCCCTAACACCTTCATAAAATCGGCGTCATACAGTCACCTTTTTGCCAGACAGATCAAGAAGAAATAGCAGATCTCAATCATATCATACTAGCATGCACCCGCTATCGGACCCTACAAAACAAATTATACAACAGCCTGGTCAAGCTCAAAATCCCACTTCCAACATCGGTAGATATCCTGTTGAGAGAGGGAAGAGTCGATGTGTACGGAGCGATAGCTCTTTATTTAAGAGAGGCAGATATCTCCCTTTAAAGCAAAGCATTTATAAAAATAATAGATTTTTATTGAAGTGTATGTGTGTATGTGTATATATATGTATATGTGTTGGTATGTATATGTGTGTATATATGTACGTATGTATGTGTGTATGTATATATGTATTTATTATTATTATTTTCAATTTACTTAATTGTACTAAATGTAACGATTGATACTGTACATTAGCTGTTAAGAAATTACCATAAAAGGCAAGTGCTATTATATTAACTGTTATTGTGCACACCTGGTATTACTCGTACTTCAACCAGAATGTTATTCTATAGGAATTACAAATTATATTGGGTAAGAAAGTTATGGAATTGTAATTGTCATATCATTGTACTAATAATGCATTACTGATTAATTTTATAAGCTATGTGAAATAAGGCTTGATTACATTCATTTAAAAAGTCAAACAGCAAATGTAAACACAAATGTAATTATTAAAGCTGGCCGTATGGTCAATAGACCGAATGCCATGATTAAAAAAAAAAAAAAAAAAAATATGCTTAGAGATACAGCTTCTCCAATAATTTTAAAGTTGTGGTGTAACTATTGAATTTCAAACCTGTTAAACAAAGGCTCCCCAACCAATTTTGGAGATGGACCACAATTTCTATTCTAAGTTTGACTGCGGGCCACATAATATAACTAAGATATATGCAAATGTAACAAAGATATAAGTAATTGTAACAAAGATATAATTAATACAGTTTTATTACAATCAAAAAGTGAAAACCATTAATGAGACCTTTACAGAGGTTCTTTTAATTATAGTCAAAAAGTTAAAAGCGTCAGTGAGACCTTTGCAGGCGTTTTTGAGTTAGCTGTTAGGGAGTAAATTGAAATGCGCTGGCGGGCCACGAAGCCTTATCTTAAACCAATCGTTGTATGAAAGTCACAAACTAGTAAATCAGCAACGAACTGCTTAAGAAATGCGTGAAGATGCGTAGTTTTATCTTGTATTATTAATACCTTACTTAAAGGAACTTGTGAGGTACACAACCATTTCTGATTTTTAATATTAGTAAAATTCTTTTTTTTTATTTAGTTATTGAGTTTTTAAGGTCACAGCATTTCAAGAGAGGTATACGATATCTTTGGTGAAAAAGAACAATTGAAGAAAGAAAGGAGTTGAAGAGAAAATGATATAAGAGAAGGTGTGGATGGAAAAAGCCTAACTGTAAAAAATCCTGGCTGGATTTGTAATGGAAAATATTAGCCTGAGGGCAGAAGATTAGTGTAATGATAAAGTTAGTGAAGCATGAAAGTTGTATTAGGTAACTGACTGTCATGGAAAATGGAAGATAATAAGATAAGTGGAAAACTTTCGTTTAATGTTGAGATTAAGATGTTAGGACCACAAATACATGAAGAAGTAAAAAAGAATTATAACGAATGCAGATTAGGATTAAAGTATAAATCCAAGCAAGAAGAAATGAACAATGAAGTATAGAAGAAATAAAGGAATGAATAATCACAGAAAAGAGAAACTACACCGTGCAGTTAAATGCAATGTGACGAAACAATATGTAAATTCACCAGAACCAGTGAATGATGACGCGCCTTTACAGTGGTGGAAATGGTTCAAGATGTGTGAAAAGAAAAAAGAAGGAGAAGACACAAAAGAGAAAGGATTGGAATGGAGAGAAAGGGAAATAACAGAAATGTTGGGAGCAGTCGATCCAGATGAGATAAATAAAGAAGTGGTTGTTAGTAACAAAGAAGAGAGTGATAAAGAAGCAGATGATGAAGAAAAAGAAGAGGAAATTGAGATCAAAGAAGAATAATAATAGGAAAACGGATACAGAAGAATAACAAGAAAATAATGATGTTAGTGTCAAAGGAAATGACAACAATAAGAAGTCAAATAAAGAAGAAACAGAAGAAGTGGAAGGAGACCACAGTGACCACACTGATTTTAAAAGTAAACTCGAGAAGACAAGCGAATTTATAGTACAAGAAGACGAAGAGCCAAGAAAAGAAAAGGAATTATTTGGTATATTCGAAGAGGCAGGAAAAAAAACGACAAATGAAGGAGATGACCAGTGGAAGAAACAAGAGATGAAGGGATATGATGAAGGGAAGGACTTAGGCAAGAATGTTAGAAAAGTAATAAATAGTGGATTTAGAATATGAAGGTCGGAATGTTAAAAAGCGTAAGCTTAAAGAAGCGTAGAACAACAGGGATCCAAGGAATATGAACTGAATTTTCAACCCTGAATGGTGGGAAAGAGGAAGATGAAGATCAACTGTTTTTGTTTGCTGTTTAATTGTTTTCCTTTTATATATAATAAGTGATGACATTCCTTATTGTTCAAACTGTAAATTCCTTGTTGATCAATGAGTAATGTGGGAGCATGTGTGAGCTACACAACCTCAGCATTTGTGATTTTTAATATTAGTAAAATAAAATGTTTTTTTTATTTAGTAGTTTACTAGCATTGAGGTTTTAAGGTCACAGAATTTCAAGAGAGGTATACGAGATCTTTGGCGAAAAGAACAATTGAAGAAAAAAAAGGAGTTGAAGAGAAAATGAAATGAGAGAAGGTGGATGGAAAGCTTAATGGAGAAACTGTAAAAAATCCTAACGGGATTTGTAATGGAAAATATTAGCCTGAAGGTAGAAGATTACTATAATAATAAAATTAGTGAAACAACCTATTTGTACTAATCTGACGCTGGAAACCTAAGGAAAAGTAGTATATTTAAATTTCTAAATATAATAAAAATAAGAGATGAAGGTAAGATTGTAAAGAAGAACCGCAAACGAAGTACATTTTTTTATCATTTCTTTAAAAAAAAAAAAAAGAAAAAAAAAAACCTTACAAACTCTTTTCTGATTACCATCCTCAACCTATAGACATTGCACAGCTTTTTTGTGACAATACTGCAATTTATTGTTGTTGATAGTGATGTGGATGCTGTGTAATTCTTAATTTTCTCTTCTGATTCCTTGATAGACTGAACAGTTTTCTTCGTTTATACTAAAAGAACATCTTACGAATACAATCATTTCACCACAAGCGATCTAAGAAAAATTATTTTTCCCTTAATCGGCAGCAAATGCTGATGCTTCAATCGATTATTTTTCATTCGTTTTTTTTCTTGATATTTTGAACATCACACAGATCTTAAAGAAGGAAGAGCACAAGGTGATTCAGTAACGATATTGAAACAACGTATTTTTAGTGTAAATATAGAGAAGGAAAACAAAACACAAAAATTCAGTGAAAATGCACTATCCATTACGTGGGTGGTAGTTACAAGAACAACTTGGCAATATGACAAAGAATACATGACGCTATCTGTGTTTGCATTATATGTTTATTATCATTTTCATAATTTTCAGCCCACGAATAGTTAAGGGTTTTCCGGTGAAATAGGTATGTGGACACGAATGTTTCTGCTGGGAATACTGAAAGCGGGAATAATTAACTTTTGCTGTATTAACCATTTCGACACTCGGAAATTGGCGCTATGTGCGGTAACAATCTGTTACCAGCAAACTTCATTAACAGAAATAAGTTTCATGAAAATTTAGTTCACGGTTGGAAATAACTGTCATAAGCAGGAAAGTGTAGTTTACTCAATAACAGGTTTCGAGCAGCAGGGTATAACGTCTTTCTGTTGGTCGCATCTTTCTGGTGTACATTTAATCTAAATTAAATGCTTGGCAGCTTGTGCTGATGTGCTCGCCTTGCAGCCAAAACGATGCGAATTAAATTCTGGAAGCTTTTTATGCGGTTTCGTGAAATTACTCTCAGTGCCAGAATAGTTACTCGCATGTAGCACTGTGGGATTTACGTACATCTTTTTAATTAAGTACATAATCACACCTTGAAAGAGGAAAAAGATTTGTATCTCGTTCGTCTTCTTAGTATTGAGGGACCTTGATTTATGTAAAACCTTATGATTTTCTTCATATCTTTCATTGTTTTACTAAGATTTCTTTCTCATCACAGCTTTTTCTCTTTTATTAATTTCCCTTATTATTATGGTATCTTTCGATTCCTTCCATCTTAACAGTTTGCAAGTTCTAAGAGCATCGCTTATTCATTGCATCATAATAGTTTGGCTGAGCACATCAATTTTTCTGATTATTCTGGTAAATCTCAGACATTTCTGGTATTTACTTCATATTCGTGTTCACAACATACATAAGGACAAGGCAAGAAACCTTACGATTTATTTGTGTAAATGCTTCAACGCTTTTCACGATTGACATTAATTTTATAAGCTTGTAGCATAATATAGTTTCATTAATAAAAGCGGAGATATTTACGTGTTTTATTAGATGGACGTGTAACTTCATTTTCAAACAACCCACTGCTAGTGTTTCTAGACTGAAATTTATTTTAATAAAATAAAAATTACTTACCACAGGTCTCTCGTTCGTATTGCAGTTTGAATTTTAAATTTTCTGTACTTATAGTTAATACTTTGCGAAAAATTTTCAAAATCTTTATGAGTGAAAGCCGACTGTAAATTTTCTGTGTTTATAGTTAATACTTTTGCGAAAAGTTTTCAAAATCTTTGTGAGTGAAAGCCGACTGTAAAGCTTACTAAATGGTAATTGTGGTAAATGATATGATAAATGTGCAGGCTATCCAAAATGTGTTGTCAAGGATAATTTGCTCTTTCAAATGTAATAAAATAATGTTGTGAAGCATTTTTTCAATTAGGCCTTTACACCTCGTCTACATCGAGGTCATTAAAGGCGGGAAAGGACTGGAGGCAAGTAATGGGAAGGAATTCGGCTGTGACCTTTATATAGGAGCCATCCCGGCATTATCCTGAGGTAATTTAGGGAAACCATGTAAAACTGAATTCTGAAAATATGACGGCCATTTGTTTTAAAATGCTAGGCCAGAGCATTACCGCTCACCCACCACGGTCGGTATCATGAAGCAACATTTTTTTAAAATTATTTATAGAGTGAAAATGGAAGTCCACCAATAGAATATTTTATTTACTTTACACGTTGACAAATAATAATCCATTGTACGTACATTATAAGTAGGAATAATGGATACAATTATTAACTAAACAATTAGCCCAATTACATACTCGAAGAGTAGATTTTAAATATCATACTCGTTTTCTTCATCAGTTTCATCATCAGCACAATTTAACATTTATAGTTGATTGATTATTTCGGAACATTATATACATCCGCTAATTTCCATGATAATTATTTTGTTGATCACGTAAAATAGGTCGTACTGTGAGAGGCGTCTTGTGTTATTGGACCGGAATTGTTTAAATTGCTACGTAATTTTTATTTTCAATTATTGTTTTACATGCCTCCGAGTAAATTAAGGCATAATTAAATCTCAGTATGTTTGATTTGCACGTTATAATATGCATTTCCGATAACTAGAAAAGTGTATGAGGCTGTTTATTTTTTTAATTTAAGTTTTTTTTATGAAGTATTTTATAATATGCATAGCGTCTATGTGTGAAGGATCGCTTATGAAATCATATTAATCGTTCACAAATTATTGTATGGAAAATGTGTTCAGTGATTAGTGCTATTGCAAGCGTTAAAAAACTATTAAGAATGCTCATACTTCGTTTAGTCTGTGTAAGTAACTTGATATCTTTTTTTGAATTATTAGAGTTATTTTTCTAATGCTTCCGGGATTAATTTAAATTATTGGATCGGAGTGAAATGCCTACCAGTGCTATACAATCGAGAAATTCACGTGCCCGTCAATATACATCGAACCATTTTAGTAATAGAAGTATTCCTAAAGCTTTCATTTAGAATAGGTTAAGCTTCTATCAATTTTTGTTTCAACTCTGCCTGCTGTTCCATGAATGAAGAAACATTTACTTTAGGTCGAAATATTTGTTTTGCTCCTGTTTTGCAGAGAGCTCCATTTGTAGCGAAGGGTAAACAAATTTTGATCGCACAATCAGTCATCAGTTTGCATCTGGCTTATTCATTAACGTTTTTAATTAACAGTTCTCTGTTCTCTGAACCGTGTATATGACAATTGTATCGCAGGATTATTCGATAAGCCAGCACTGCCGATGTGATGATAACTGCTGTTTTGTCAGTGTTGTAATTCCTGGTTTTCCAACTGCTTCACAAGCGACATTTATAGGTGAAACGTATCCTTCATTTGTGTTTCCTAATTTCTTATTTCACGAAACGGAGGGAGTGACTAGAATCATTTATTAATCACGAGATGGTGAACAATAAATATCCTGCTCAAATAACAGTAATATGACATTCATAAAAAATAATATGAATCCGCATCAGACAGAAAATTTTAATAAGACTTGAACGAAAAGTTCGAAAGCTCTCAAATGTTTGTTCAATTAATATCGCTGTTGCATGATTGCTTTTCTGAGATATAGGAATACCTTAAAGTCTTTTTTTTTTTCGTAATAGTCAAGACAAGCCGAGACCTTTTCCCCAGCTTGTAACTTAAGAGGCCAGATGCTCTGCGCTACTTGTCGAGTCTTATCTACCACGACACTCGTGCGACATTACACCAGCTCCATAAGGCTATACAACAACTCGTGGGGTCTGAAGCTGTGGTTGAAAGTCATGAGAACCAACTGTCAGCAACCAAGCTGCTACACAAGGCTCTTCCCTTTCTCCTTGTACCTCGTAGACGTCATCAGTAGCCAATCAGAGCACTTGTTCTCACAAAATTCGCAACCAGCGAATCAGAGGCCAGCCTTACCCCCTCCACTAAAGCACTACCCCTAGCTTGACCAGAGAGTGTATTTGATAGCCAATCGCGGCCATCTTGCACACTTATAACATCATTTCACTGAGGTAAATCTGCTGCTCTCTATATATTTTATGTTGAGCAAAACATAGTATTTTCCTGATCACATCAAAGTATAAATTATTCAGTCTCAAGTCACTCAATCCCACAGGAGATGCTATAGGTCGAATCCATTTCAAGCCTAAGGCCATTATTACGCAATCATATTGTAGTATTATAAGGGCCGTCGAGATTGTCTTGCATTTAGTGTGTTTACGAAATAACATAATTATTTGAAGTGTTAGTATAAAGTATGTTTCTTCCACAAATATTTATGAATAAATAACCAACAGTTATGCTTACTTCTTCCAAAGTAACCTTGATCATAAAAATAATATATAAGAATAACTCTAGATGAAATATGCTAATTGTTCACTCTGAATATTTGCCACAATACTAAGAGAAGTTATCCTGTAACGCTTGTAAGCTCCTTTAGCAACTATACGTACTAAGCAATACTTAACCCAATATCCCGACATTAACTTCGCTCCGATTAGTTGGTGGAGGTCGAGACGAATCCAAAGGGTTTGTTGCATATCAGTCTCCGCTCTGCTAAACATGCGTCATCGCTTACATAAAACAGCAGCAAGTTAAGAAAGATTGAAGTACAATTTTCTTTAGACTGAAAAAGCGTGTTAGGGTTGTTTCATATTTTTACAATTATTAACACGTTCATTGCTGAGGAGGTCTTCGGTCGTCCGCTAGAGAGCATCCCAGTGACGGTGGAGGACTTGAGACGTCCTTTCCCTATGGGATTGTATAGAAGGTTGGTGATTCCAGTACCTGGCCTACAAGCTCGCCCTTTCTCTCAGCCATTCATTAAAGTCTTACCTTTCACTGAGTGAATACCGTTTTCAAATCGGACAACTGGTTTTTTAATATAATTTTTCAAACTTGGTGTTTTTTTCAAGTACAAAATATTATTCTATTGATTAATTTCTCTAATCTACTTGATAATTAGAAGAATATTAAGGTAAGCCTTATTTAAATTATTTACTTTGTAATATGTATTTTGGCATTTGCTGTAAAATTCGTAATAAATTTTAACTTTTTTTTAACAATAATGTTGAACTTAAATTATTATGTTTCGCAATTCCATTCTAGAATAACTTTCATTTTTATAATAATAAATGTTTAAAATATATTTGCTGATAACGGTTTCCTTTGTTATTTTTTATTAAATATACTATATATATATATATATTGAGTTGAAATAATTGCGAGCTCTTACCTGGAGTCAATTACGTACAACTTTCATCCTTTTTTAAATAAAATTTATTTGAATGTTTAGTTCGCAATTTGTTGAAAAATTGTTTTCCTACAGCAATTTTCAAAAACAAATATAATTTACTATGGATACGATATTCCGATTTTTTTTCCTTAAACTCTTATTTATTATATTTAATTAGTCTAATTGTATTTTTTCAATTAAAAGTAAAATAAACAGCATTAAAGGGCAGAAAATTAAAATCATCTGCCGCCTCAGGTAAGATGGTCTAGAGACGTCCGCGTTATGTGGGTTTGCATTCAGAGTTACTCACTGACAGGACTCTTCATATTGCCGCTAGCGTTCAATGTGTTAATAACAGTATGCTGCGGACTCCAAGTGAGCGAGAGGTAGCGGAAAACTCAGCTGTTGTTATTGGAAGGACACGGGACAGGCGCAGATGGTGTTCGAACCCATGTTTGCAGGCAGGGCAGGTGATCTCAGTTAGGTAGGGGATTTATCCGTGAAGCTAAGAGGTATGGAACTTTTTCAAAAGCGAATAAAGTTGGCAGTGGAATGGGAAGCTGAGTGACGTATAGGAAACGCCGGTCACGTGAGCGTGCGTGTGTTAAAAAGAACATGAGTTTGGACGTGTGTGAATGTACGAATGTAACAGCAAATCACAAGGCAGCGAATTGTTTGTTACAAACGAATTTGAATTGTTTATAATTTCATGAATAACCGCAAGGGATACATATTCTGCCTTATTGGGACTGGTCAGCAAGGAAAGGGGTGCTCTAGAGGTATAACGAGACCTAGGCTCGTATATCTGATAGCGATGAGGAGTATATTCTATGGACGATACCGCTGGTGACAAGTATTCGGTGCTGTGTCTCGTTGGGGACAAGTCTACGCACGGCCACAGAGGTGACAAGATTCAGTGGCTAATCACATGAATGACTATTCTTGTTTTTGTGCGGTTATGTTATTCGTATAGTCTCGACTGCGAGACGCATCATAGAAGTTTTCATCTGTATCTACGTCGGATAATTATCCGAGCTTGTCTTGCTTGGTTCGGGTTACTTTTTTTTAGTTTATGGCTTTACGCCCCGTCGACATCGAGGTCATTAGAGGCGGGAAAGGACTGGGGGCAAGGAACAGGAAACCGAGCGTGGTGGGTGAGCGGTTAGCGCTCTCGACTCGCATTCGGGAGGACGGTGGTTCGAATCCCCGTCCGAGCATCCAGATTTGGGTTTTCCATAGTTTCCCCAAATCACTCCAGGTGAATGACGGGATGCTTCCTTCAAAAGGCCATGGTTGAATTCCTGCCCGTTCCTTGTCCCCAGTCCTATCCCGCCTCTAATGACCTAGACGCACATTTCGCCACCCCTTATGGGTGCCCACGGGGAACAACGCGGGTGTAGCGGCCACCACGAACCAGGCCGATGACCCTTCTAAAACCTGGCCGTATAGCGTAAGCCTCTCCATGTACCCGCGAGCAACACCCGGCCCCACCCGTACACCGCAGGTTCGGGCGGAAGCCGTAGCGACCGGGTGCCGTGCAGGAGTGCCCCTCCGCATGATCCACCACGCCAGCTGATCGAATGTATCTTACTGATTATGCAGATCCCGCACTAGGGCGCGCTCATTGTACGCCGTCCGGCGCACCCCCCGACACACGTGTCCAGTGCGAGCACGGGTTCCCACGCACTCATCCAAGCTGTCTACAGAGCACCGTCGTAGCGCACGATCCCGTTGCAGAAGCCCAAAGGTCCCTGCAGCGATCACAGGGTGATGCTGCTCCACCTCGGGTAAACCCATGGACTACCAGTCCGCATTTATATAGGGGGCCTGCTATGGCAGCAAAGAGGCTAGCTCTTGCTGTTATAAATGATGCAGCAGATCTTCTTAACACTACGAAATATAAAATTATTTCGCCCACGCATATAAAAGAACGTCATCTTCTCGCAATCCAAATCACTAAGCCAATAACTGCAACGTATGTAGGTTATTTTTATAGAAATCATATAATCCATGAAATTACCAGTTTACTTTCACTGATTCATTAAATGAGATAAAATAAATTCCATCATTATCCACGCGTAATGTATGAAATTATTGTCATCGTCTATAAAAAGTCACTGTAACGTACTCGTGGAACTTTTTTCACCTGCAATTTCAATCACGAATTATGAGGCTTCTACGAAGACATGCAAAATTTATTTCCTTTTAAGGATGTGAAGTTTTAATCACCACATATGCTTCAATGACCGACTACTGCCATCACTCTGGGAAACGTGTAGCTTGTGTTCGTAGGATAAGTGTATTTTTGTTTGTGAAATGTGCAGTTTAAGAGGAGGAAGTTGGAGGCCGTCCTAGAATTTGCCCAGGTGATTTTTTAATGGCTTTCGATGAATTTTTTCCAGCTAATTAGAATACCATGGAACGGACATGACATTCACAGACACAGCACTTAAACACCCATGCTCGGGGCCAATACTCTAGAGTCTAGACCCTCCACTACCGAGGCCGGCTTGCCCAGGTGATTGCAGGAAACCAGGTACGCCACGCTCGGGATTTGAACCCAGGAGTGCTGTACCTCCCCGATGGTGACGCTTTACAGGCGCGCACCCACACTGGTGGATATTACATAACTTAATGTGTATCAACTAATGCTACTGCAGATTGCCATAGCTGCAGTGCAGTGATTCTTCACCTGTGACCGCGGAGAGAGATTTCGCGGGCAAAATAGTCAAAATTTAATTCTAATTGAATAAAGCTACCATAACAAAAAATAACTTAACAATTAGTAATATCGTAATAGGATTAGTTTTTCTTTTCATAGTTTGCTATTTTTCTTTTAGTTACATAACACTATTATTCATTTGGTTGATAAATATTAAGAGCTTTTCGTAATTAACTTTTAACACTTCACTTACACTACTGTGTTTCCGTAGTAATTTAGAAGATACTTTTAGATTTATTGTGTTTATTGGTACAACGCCTTCTTTTTATTTTTTTGCATATGGCTTTACGTCTCGAGTTCATAGAGGCGGTACTGAGGGCAAGGAATGGGAAAGAATTTGACCATTGACTTTTGGAAGGAAGCATTCCGGCATTCACTAGGAATGATTTGGGGAAACCATAGAAACCCCAACTCTTGATGCCCGGACGGGAATTCGAACCCGCGTCCTCCCAAACGTGAAGCCAGAACTCATATAAGGTAATGGTCCTAAGAATTATTTTGGATATTTTGCTGGTCCTCGCGTTGATAAAGGTTGAGTAACGCTGCAGTAGTGGCTCTCATAGTATGTACCGCTCTGTGACTTGTGGGTAGCAGTAGCACATCCAAGAACCACTGCGAAATGAGTTAACTACATTTCTGCTCCATTGGACCTCGATGATAGCGGATTTTCCCTGGATTCATTGAGCAGCAATATCAGTTTGAGGAAGTTTCCTCTCCTCAATCTCGACTGGAGACAATCATACTCATTTCTCCAATTTTCCGTTATTTTTTTTTTTTTTTTTTTTTTTTTTTTTGCATGATCATAGCACCGAGAAAAGAGGTTTATTTATCAAACGAGTGCTGTTTATTACAAAGAGATGGGAAAATTAGTTTAGTTGTAGAGTGCTCTCAAAGTCTGATACTGCCCCCTAAATGTGCCTTCGGAATGCCAGCTAGTTGATCAGAATTTTCTGATAACGGTATGATATACACGAGTTGCATATCAGCAGACGAATCAGGACAAAGAATCATGGCGGAGATCTTGGCTGCCGAAGAATCCAGGACCAATATCAATTCTGTGGAATATTTCGTAAATACTGTGGCAAGCGGTTACAAATTACGTGGATTTTAACTGCATATTGTCGACGATATCAATCAATCCCTTGAATTATGGATGCCTACAGCAGAATAATACTCTGAATAGGGTGCAATAGAGATTTTTACCGAGCGTTGGTGGTGTAACGGTTAGCGTTCTGGCCTCGCATTCGGGAGGACGCCGGTTCGAATCCCCGTCCGGGCATCCAGATTTGGGTTTTCCATGTTTTCCCAGATTACCCCAGGCAAATGCCAGGATGCTTCCTTCAAAAGACCATGGCCGAATTCCTTGACCACCATCCTTTCCTGTCTCTAAAGACCTCATTGCTAAAAGACGTTACGCAGTTAAAAAATAATTGTACGCTATTTTATTTATTGATACGTTATAGTTCTTCAGTTACGAAGGTCACAGACATCTTAGACAGCATCTTTGAAGTGGCAATGGGCCGGCCATATTACGCGGAGAAAAGGCCAAAGATGGCCAAAAACAGTGATCGCCACAGACGGAGAGGAAGACCACCAGACCGATGGGACAAAGACGTTCTCAGGGTTGTCGGAATTAACTGGCAGAAGATCGCCCAAGATCTTACAACCTGGAAAGGACTGCCCGAGTTCTACTTGAATTCATGACTTTAAGAGGAACATCATCAATAAAAGATTTAATTTGCTGTTGCTGATGATGATGATCATGTAGGTCTTCAAAATTGGAGCTATAGATCACTGTCTAGAACTAGTTTTTCCAATGAGGCATTTTATGTGCTGATTCTTTTTAGTGCCGTTTTGTACAGTTGCACCAAGCAGTCAAAGCTTTCAAAATTTCCAACAACTGAACGGCCTAGTTCATACTAATGGTCAAGTGGCGTCTTATTATCATGGTACCGCAAGGACCTGAGTCAACAGGGCGAGATAAGACGCAAATTGAGATGCAGAATTTGAAACGAGTACCACCTTCCTCAGTCATTTGGAATGCCCCTTCAGTCGTTTTGTGACGTCGTAGCTTCCGATTGCCGCAGTAGATTTCAGCAGTTTCAGGATGCGTACTGTTAGTCCGTTTCTTGTATAATCTTAGCTGTAAGATCATGACGAGCAGGCGCTAGTTACGGGCGCGCCCCTTCACTGACGTGGGCTGTCGATCACATCTGAATGGACTGCCTGCCGAGGCTGCTTGCTGTCAGCTTTGTCTCTGACTTACGGCCGCTATTACAACTGCCGCCCGTCCCGGCTCATGTATATTCAGACCTCTCAGTCACGAACGTGAAGCAACTCATTTAACAAACGGCAGGCCCTCATCTCCTAGTACAAGTTTCCGGCATCGATATTGAGAGTTCATGAATTGTCATCACTTGGAGCAGAAGCGCTGCTTTTGTGAACACGTTTTAGTTTCTTTGCTTTTTACTGACTTTGATGCAAATTACTTGTATATGTTGGATAAAGCTCGCCTCATTGGTTCTGGTCACCGGCTCTTTACTCCTGATTAGCTGATACTAGATCTGATAGTGAACACATTTTACTATTTGAGGGTAGTAGAGGCGAAGGAGCACGATTCCTATTCTTATATCTTATATTTTTGAACGAGCATATATTGTATCGCGAAAATGGCTCTAACGATTTGGATGAAATTTCATATTTAGATAGCGTTTTGATTTTCAAGTTTATCTAGATAGGTGTCTTCCCTGAAAAACGCGATTTTACAGAAAACGAGCAATTCTTCTATTTGATATCTCGGAAATAGCTTTAACGCCATATCGTAGAAGTTTCAGGTACCGGTAAGCATACTAATGTTAGTTTTGTTTCTCTTTGGTTAGAACAAGGAACTCTTACAGGGTGTCCAGAAAAGGACTCCCTGATTTCAAAATTAAATATCTCGAAAACAAAGATCGATAGAGGAATGCAGTAAACGGTATGTTTATTGTGACAGCTGTAAGAATTGTATAGAGCAGTGTGAAATAATAGTTACAAAAGCTGCTAACAGATGTACGCTGTACAGCTCATATCAGCATACATAAGTGAAATAATCGTATGAAAACAATCTTTGCAAACAATCACATCACAATGTTTTCAAAATGTGCACCATTGGCACTATAGAGGTGGCGCAAACGAAGAATGAAATTCGCCATCACATTTCGTAGTGTCTCGACCGAAAAGGATTCACATGCCGCAGAGATCGCCGATTCCAGCTCGTCCAGCGTGGCGGGATGCTTCGGGTATACCATGTCTTTCACTGTGCCCCACAAAAAAAAGTCACAGGGAGTCACATCCGGCGAATATGGAGGCCAATCCATGCCTGCACCAGTAAATTCGGGATATCCCAAAGCAATGACTCGATTCCCGAAGTATTCCTCAAACTGCTGTATACACTTCTTACAGCTGTCACGATAAACATACCGTTTACTGCATTCCTCTATCGATCTTTGTTTTCGAGATATTTAATTTTGAAATCAGGGAGTCCTTTTCTGGACACCCTGCATATGTTTAAACGAATAATTTATGTATACTAGCTAACCCGTGCGGATGTTTCGCACAGTACCGTGGTCAGTCACCGAATGGTAATATAATAACGTCGAAATAAGTAAATGCAAGTATATTTATTATTAAAGATATTTTATTTTGAAGAGCAGTAATAAATATCACTTTTATTTTTTTTAAGGTTATTATTATTAGATACTAAATGTTTAATTGTAAAATATTTAAAAATAAATTCAAAAGACTTATTCGCTTTGTCAGACGTGATTTTTTCAAACTTCTTTACAAAATTTCTTTGAAAACAATATGAGCAATTGTAATGTGATAATGGACGGCCGCGTAGCTCAGGCGATGGAGCGTCTGACTTCGGCCCCGACGACCGGACTTCGATCCTCGATGAAGCCGAACGTCAGCAACGGCCTCCGAGGCTCACTCAGCCTGCTATCGAATGAGTACCGTGTGGAAAACTCCGCGGTAAGGTAAAGAAAAGGGCCGGACAGTGTTGTTGACCACGGCACGTCCACTCTAGTGCCTACGGTCAGGAAATAGGAACGCGGATCTCTAATTCCGCTAATCCTACGGGAATACGGCTTAAAAGCTCTGAAAACCCACTGCCTTTACCTATGATGTGATCATTATTTACTTTGTGTCTTTCACACTGAATTAGATTACTGAATCTACGAACTGGTGAAAAAGCCACGTACAGTTGTCCATACGAAAAAAAAAAGTTGAAGCGTCTAACCTGATTTTTATTGAGAATTGTTTTCTTATCATTTGGATCATAAGGTGTGAGGTTAATGCGAGTTATGGGCGTAGTTTTATCGGAGTGAATGAATTTAGTATCGAGGATGTACTCGTCTAAATGAATTACCACTAACCTTGCCTCTTTAATTAATCCCTGATTAGCATTAAGGTTTTTTACTAACCATAGTAATAGCTTTTTTCTTTAAAAATGGAATGGATTTAGCGATTTGGATAAAATTTAATTTGTAGATAAGTAGATAACGTTTTGATTTTTACGTTTTTAACAAATTTCACCAAAAAAACCCCCCAAAAAAACCGAACAATTCCCGTATTTGGTATGTTGGAAACGGATCTATCTCGTAGAATTTTCAGGTAGCAATAAGTCTACTGATGTTAGTTAATATTCTCTTGGTTAGAGCAAGGAACTGTGCACTTAAAACCGCCTTGGAAATCTTTTTTTTTTTTTAATAAATTTCATTTCACTCAGGCATCACGCAAAGTTTTGTATTTAATTCAAAACCGCTCTACAGATGAATGTTTTTTTTTCCGCTTCTTTTTTATTGCCTGCATCTTCAGCCTTTTCTAGAGTACTAGAGTACTACCCTAATGGAGAAACTAAGTGTCGCCACCTGTTAGCGAAACGTATAATATAATATGATAACTGTATATTGTTGTTTGTGATACGTGTAATTTATGAGGTGGATGTTACCGACGGTCCCAGCATTTGCCGGGATGACTATGGGAATTCTCATAGAAACTATAATCAAGACGGCCGTTAGGCGTGTCCCGGCATTTGAACCTGTATCCATTTTGCATCTTAAGCTCAGTGTGAGGCGCTTTAATGCTTGAGACCATACTGGTGGATGCAATCGGGTGACAACTCAAAATATTGTTGACAGGATTCATCCATCACATGGGAACGGAAATCTTGGCGACTTTAGGTGTACTTTGGAAGAGTAGGCCGAAATGGAACATGATTTCACCCTCTCCCCCAATACACTACATCGGACACACACGCATATCCAGTAATCCACGCACCTAAATACACTTCCATACTGAGGAGTGTATACGAAATCGCTCGAATGAAATTGGCTAAGAAAAACAGGCGCCACGAAAGGTAAAACATCCATGGCGATCAGTATCATCGTGCTGAGTAAAAGAAAACTTCCGACAGATTCTTTTGTTTGAGCTTATCAGAGATTTGAAGGCAGCAACGGAGCTCAGAGTATTTGTGGTGTTGACTGAGAATATGGTTATGTTGAAACCGCAGCAGAAAATAGATATGTTGTTTCAGAGAAGACTACTTTGACAGTAATCCTTCGCGTTTAGGGAGATTATCTGGCGTAATGAAGAGACCATTTAAGCGGATAAGTCCATGGCGATCCAAGTTAGCGAGACGGAGATCCGTCATATACGTGGTTAATAATTATTCTGTTGTATTTAAATGCAATTTTTTGCTGGAATTAAGAAGATTTAAATTTAGCACTTTAATGGACACAACCATGTTCCACCTAATTAAACCTGTTCAGAACATATTTGAAGTATATAGATTGACACCATTTGTCAAATCTTGTAGGAACCACACATAACGTTAAAATAAGTGAGTGTCACATTGGCATTGTTTAAACCAAACACGAGAAAATTCTTTATTGAGATATGGAGAAATTTAAAAAGTAGACCAGAGGTAATTAATTTATTAAATTAGTGTTGCAATTGACTTTTGACATAATTTACTGATAAAAAAAGTTAAAAAAAACTGAGTGATTTTATGCTTTATTGCGAATGATGAATAAAAAAGTAATTTTCCTGGAATCAAAGGAAGAGAAAATTTAAGTGCTTCCTTACGAAATATGAAAAAACTTGGATTATGCTAACAAGAGCTTTCCTGAATTAGATCCTACCGAATATTGCTCAAGGTTGATTTGTGTAACGAGACTGGCTCCTAAAACGGAAACTTTCTTATCAAAATCCGCTAATGGTGAGGAAGCAATGCTCGCTGACGCCACATATTACAGGTGCTGGAATTATGAACCAAATTAAATTGGTCTAATTAAAGCTACTAATTATATTTTCAGTACAACTACGACAGAGAAAGTCTTCAATTAATGAGCAATACAAGTCACATACGAAGCTCGTTGAACTAAAAATTTGTAAATCTGTTAAAGTTATAGAAAAGCTGATTGTTCCCAACACAGTGCTTATAAGACCAAAAATAATGGTACGTAAATAATTTTTTTGCGTTTAATTACAGGTTTTTAACATTTAATACGAGTTTTTTGTTTTGTAAACACGGTAGGAGAAAATGGAACTGGAGGGAAAATATCCAAAACGTGCAGCTAACTGTAAAGAGAATGTCATCTCATCAAAAAATCTTCCTTCATAATTACGTAAGCAACTACGTCACCAGTCCTCTAGCGACTGGAGTCAATATTAATCTCATCGCTCTTCACGGTTCTAATGTAGCTTACCTTGTCACCTAGTTGGCAAGTTCTTCGTATGAATGGAGTTTAATAAAGTGCCTGCTCGGTGTTCATCTTCGAGTCGGAATTATCGCAGTGGCCCCTGACATTAACAAAGTTATCTTTTCCGTCGCGATCAGGGACTTTGATACGTCACGCGATTAATGGTGTTATTTCAAACTCAAGTTAACTTCTATAAGGTATGGAGAAGTACGGCAGAATATGCAGAAAATTATCTCATCCGCTTGTCACGAAATACAGAAGCCATGCTCTTCTGACAGCAGCTTTCAACCAGCATTGATTCCTTAATTGCATAGAATTTAATCATGTTTTCAGGTTCTTGATGAAAGAGGAAAGGAAGACAGTTGGATAATCTTGCTGAAATATACTAAAAGATATAACACAAGAGATACTTAATTCTAAACACTTCAATAAAAAGCTAGAACATAAATCTTCACTACTATTTTTTGGTGTTATCTGAACAATATTTCCATGTCTCTGAGCTTAAAAAGATTTTTTTTACAATATTATAGTAACTGAAGCTCGCTTGAAGAGTAAATAAACTTGGCTAACATACTATTTCAAAAGTTAGGTTCTTAGGTGAGGTATCTGAACCTTTTAACATCGGGACATGAGTTCGACAAAGAGATGGACTATCACCCCTTTTGTTCAGTGTTGTTCTGGAAAAAGTAATCAAAGCCTGGGAGAAAGAAGTAAAAGGAATAACCATTTGCAAGCTACTCAGAAATAAACTTCACCTGAGGTGTTTGGCCTTTACAGATGACCTAGAAATTCTCTCCTACAACATGCAAGAGGCAATCTACGGTCTTGAAAAACTGCATGAAATTTCAGTACTCCAGATCTCATATGCTAAAACCCAGCGATGTGTGAGAGGGCGCATTGTCGTGATGAAAAAATCTATTGTCTTTAATCTCCGGGCGGACGCGGTGGACTCAATGCTTCAAACGGCGGAGCACTTCAGCGTAAAACTAACTGTGAGAGTGTGTTTGGCAGGAGCAAGCTCTTTGTGGATCACTCCTTTGGCATCAAAGAAAACAATGAGCATGCTTATTTCGCTTGATCTTTGAACCTCTGGTGCCGCAGTGAAACCATGGCACGTAACATGGCTTCTTCTTTATAATGCTCTTGAATCATACCAAAAGTCTCTGTAGCGGCTTTATTTAGTTTCTCGCAGAACTTTATCGAATAACGCGGCTCAAAATGAGGCTGCATTTTCGAATCTCCGAGCTATACCCGAGCATTGCAGCCCGTTGGGTGTTCCATGACGAGGCCGAAACAAAACAATAAAGGACTACGACAATTCCACAACTCCACACAACCAATAACTGCAACGCCGCAATCAACAATTAACATCAGCGCATCTTCCAATCACACAATAACATAATTACTGTCAAACTATATTCCTCATACCATATCTTTATATATAAAGATGAATGTATGTTTGTTTGTTTGTTTGTTTGTTGGTTTTTTTGTTCTTCATACAAACCCACAGTTTTCATCCGATCTCGATGAAACTTTGCATACTTATCCTTTGAAACAAGGAGAAAAATACTGTCTACATTTGGTTGAAAAATTATCTGCATAAATAACACATGTTGTCTCATAACTTCGAAATACGGCGATAGGCAGACACGTTGGATGTGGACGTCTCCAGACCGTGTTTCCGGGAAGTGAACTGGCAGCTCAATGGCTAAAGAGCTTGCTTATGAACTTCGTGCTCTCCGGTTCAATTCTCCGTAAAGGCCAAGGTTTTTAAAAATTGTTTTTCATCGTAAGTGTCAGGCCTGGGCCGTAGGTTATTTGGATTGAATGTTAAACTGTAGATATTATAAAGTTAGGGGTGCAATGCGAGGCAAATCGTAGGTAGTCTTGCAATTTTGTAGGTGTACACTTTTTTACGTTATAATGATCCCTCAGGTGTTGTTCGAAGTCAGTGTGTGAGTGTGAATCACAGTAATACTAATATAAATACGGAAGTAAGTCTCTGTCTTTTTGTTACGTTTTGACGACTTTATGGCTATATCGTTGTGATGGAATTTTATAAGGAAAGCTGTATGAAGGGCACAGGATATTTTTTCCAGTATGATTAACAGTTGTATTCATGAAATTTTGAAATCTTATCGAATAGTGACAGAAATATGTTGGAAATTGATTCTCTTCAAGAGGCAGGTTCGACGGTAGAATGATATAGTGATAGCTTTCCTGTCATATTATGCCGACTGGATATTGTTTGGGACCAATCTTTCGTTACCAACAACTTTTTATATTTAATTCTGGCAAAAAAATTCTTAATCCACGCGTACGAAGTCGCGGGTACGAGGCTAGTCAACAATATTGGCTATGTGTGGAACTTAATGTCACCACGCAACCAGCGCCAACACCAGTACATCTAGCACTCAAAATTACTCCTGCTTGTCTGCTTATATCTACTGTACCATAATGTCTACATAATGTTATTAATGTTACCTTTAAATTTGTACCATATTACCTGTATAATGTAATTGTTCTGTATGTCACCAACAAAAATTTATGTATCATGTTTCAATGTAAAAAAATAAAGATCAAAGGAGCATCTGGTAAGCCTCTGGCTGAAAAGGGCCGATATGTGGCCCTACAACAGCAAAAAAAAAAAAAAAAAAAAAAAAACCTCCGAGTTTTCGACAGTGGTTTCTGACACGCACTCATCCCACTAGCAATCTGCTCACTGCAACATCTCCGAGGCACTACCTCTGGTGTGGTTGGTTAGTTGACCCCTTTCCCCTGCTTCAACCTGTCGGTGGAAGCGCCCTCTTCTACTCAGGAAAGAACCAGTCGTGGAACTTTGTGAACGCTCCTTGAATTACAGTTCTTGCATCTTTATTGCAATGAAATTTTTCAAGTACATCACGAGGAGGAGAACTGCTCTTGCCAACTACGGTAAATTGCTGTCCTGGAAATACTTTCTCATTGGAACATTCGAAATTTATAAATTGGAGTTTAGAACCAGCAATCCAGATTTATGCTTCCTGAAATTACTCCCAACGAATGGTGGGATAATTTCTTCAGAATTCCATACTGACCGCCTTATAGTTCTATGCCTCAAATCCTCTAAGTCAGGTATGGGAAACCTTTGCTTAGCTGAGGACGTAATTTCTGGACTTAATCAGGTCGCGAACCGTAGGTAAGAAGGAAGTAGGTAGAAATGGAAAAAGACGATAAAAATTCACACATGTTTTTATTTATTTATTAGAATTACAATAGCTAGCATAATCAAACATACAAAAAGAAAATTAACAAAAACAGATAGAAAAATCAAATGATGATTAATGAGAGACTTGAGTTTGAAGCTGAAAACAAGATGCTCGATATTGGGGTCAATATCATTAGTACATAGGCGCAAAGTTTTTTCTAAATTAACATCTGTAAGCCGAGTACGATGCTTATTTTTATTAATTTTCATGATTCACATTTATACGTGCTTCCGAATGTGCAAATTATTTTTGGTGTGAAATCACTCAGCTGTGGATATTTTTCTTCTGAAAGGTATGTTCTGCAAAATTTACTTTATATATTCGGTTTATATATTACCCGCAATAAGCAACTATAATACTCTCGATCGTACGCGAATATGCGATGCGAGCGGTCAGAGTTGACAGTTATGAATGACGGTTGAGTCTGGAACACTTCAAGGTCATTGGGCGGCTTCCCGAATGTTTATGTTTGTCTCTTTCTAACGACTCGACATGTGGTGTTCCACTGCGTACGCTTAATAATATTATTTATCGATTTTAGTCTTTATAATTTGAATGATTACTGATTTTTTTGCGCGTTATTTGAAAAATCTGAATCTCTCACGGGCCGAATTGAAGCTGGCGGACGGCCGGATCCGGCCCGGGGGCCGGGGGTTGCCCACATATGCTCTAAGTCGACGAAGAAAAATTACAAAAGTATAAATAAATTTGAGAAGAGAGAAAAGTCATTCGGTCCAAATTCACAAAGTGCCAAGGAAAATTAAACATTACTTATATTATTATACCAAGTTTACAAGCGTTTTCAATTAAATGATTGGCCGTTTGTAATTAATAATTTTCTGGAGCTGAACCAATGTAATGCAAATCTCATCAGAAATATGTAGTAAAGCTCACAGTACACCAAAGACAAGGTGGTCAACTAAACTGTGACTTAAAATTACTGAACTTTTCTCTCTTCCCGTATCTCTCCAACAGAGCCACGATGAATGGATTTCATATTGATATTGCACTGAATCCCAATACAGCGAGGCAGGCTGTATATACTACTCAAGTTTTCAAAGTCACAGGCAGCTGGGAAACACTAATGGATCTTGTCTTCACTTTACACAGTGAATTTGTTACTTCCTCAGAAAACAAGGCGTGAATAAATACTGCACATAAAACTTGCTACTTAAAAATAATAAATGCAGTACGTGTTGACCTTTGACGCCTGCTTTATTCATGGTCTGCGAGGAGACGGTGATGTTTACAGCGTGTACCTTACCCAGCAATAGCCGTCGCGAAGCACTACGACCCGAAATTTATGCGTCCAATATCGGAGGGAGGACGCAAAGTGAAAAACCACAAGGTGGGAACGACATTTCATACCCAATGTAGACATACGCTGGTCAGCTTGTTAGCAGGAGTAAGCTAAAGCCGATTGTCTTACATAAAACAACTCAGCTCCATAAATTCATACCATTGTATAAGTGGCAGAAATGAAATGACGGTAATGGATAGAGGTATTAAAACAATGTTTTCATTTTTTTTTGCTTATGGTTTTATGCCTCGTCGACGTCGAAGTAATTAGAGACGCGAAAGTACTGGAGGAAAGGAACGGGAAGAATTTGGTCATGGCCTTTTTGAACCATCCCGGTATTCACCTGGAGTGATTTTGGAAAACCATGGAAAATCCAAATGTAGACGTCCGGACAGCGATTTGAACCCGTATCTTCCCATATGCGAGACCAGAGCTTTACCACTCACCCACCACGCCCGGTAACAATATGTTAATGCCTCTAAGAGCATCATGGTAAATTAATAATTTTTGTTGACTGGAAAGCAAAGACTTTTTTAACCCTCTAAAAAGGTTATTAAAAATCTTCGCTATTACGTATCTGCAGAGTTGAGTCTAATTTTAGTTCAGGCATTGAATAAAAGTCTCTTTCCGAGACGACAAAAATCAACTGACTTCTATGCGACCACATCCCAGTACATTTTTTCACCTTTGCCCATTTATACCTCTTATTTGCTAAACGTTTCATAGTGATTTTCAATAATTTAACTATTTGACTATGAACAGTTTTTTTAATGATAAGGGTTAGTTGTTTGCTGTGTAATTATTGAGATGCACATTTTTGGAATGGTTACGGAAAACTGGCCTCCGGTAGATGGTTTGAACCTGTGCCCGTGACGCATATCTTTGTCCTGTCTGACGACGTTTTAATGCACGCGACAAACTGGTGGACATAATTATAGTTGCCTTATGTTTCAACTGTAAGAGGATTTATAAAGCTACCGCGGATGCTATCTGTGGGAATTTTCGTGCGCCCACAAATTGCCCCGTCGCAGGATGTCACGTGAAACTTCTAGTCCACTAATGGCAACGAAAAGAACTAAGCATTATGTTTTGAGAACATATGTATTTCACTTGTAACGTATTAACAGTACTTTCTATTATGTTGCTAAGTAATGAGACCATTGTACGAAATCTAAGAATCAACATGACTAGATGAACGAAGTTTCCAATTCAAGTAAAATTTTAAATTGGTCCTCCTAACTGCGCTTCCGACAACTTCTTCAAATTAACATTTCCATTTAAAAGTATCCCAGAAGACTATATTTCGTATATTTAAGTCAGAGAAAAAAAAATAATGGTCGCAGTTAGGCCCTAATCGACAACACGCTTGGGACTTGAAGAGTCAGAGATTTATATTCCCATTCCGATCTGCACTAATAGAGTGTCTTGGCATATTTAGCCCCTCTCTTCTCATTGAGCTACGTTCTGAGTGGAGCTAGTGTGCCATTCCCGCCGTTCTACGCCGAAGAAAAGTCATCGGATCACGAGTTCAGTATGGGCTCGGGGTTTCAGGATTATAATTCAATGACGACATGGGCAGTATGTACCTCCTATCAAGTAGTATATAAGTTTATGTTTAGACATGATTAAATAAGTATTAGTTCGTGTTTTAATCCAGTTATTGATCACTAACGAGATGCGAATATTATAAACTAGATGACCCATGCGAAAATTCTATGAATACGATGAATAGTGAGGTTAGCGGTTTGTAATAGGGTGAAAGAAAAACCCCCTCATTTGTACCAATTATGTGTTTGTTTAGCGTAATAGGTGCGAAACGAATACTTACAACACGTTGCGAAACAATTAGGAAAAACATGTGTATGAGAAGCTGCCACTGGCCTTACAGGAATACAACTAACCTGAACAAAATACACACAGCTTATCCATATCTCTGTGTTATTTGTTGTTGCGACCACAGCCCGTGAGAAATTTGCGTGAATAAAATGTTTATATAAGAATTGTACACCAAAACAGAAATGTTTCCGTAGCAGAAAAAATATCGGAAAAGATATTTATTGCACAAAAAACGCACAGTTTATTAATATCTATGTAGTATGTTGTGCTGCTATCTATCGTCAATGCGCTCAATCCTTGTCGACGTCAGTGTAGTAGTTTATTAATATCACTGTGATATGTGCTGCTGCTATCTAGCAGCGTGGCTCAGAACTATCTCAAACGGGCAACCTTCATAGTTATTACTTTTCCCCTTTAAGGTTCGAATTCCGAAAAATTTCTTTCCTAATTTATGACACTACCTAATTGGAACCATAATCTTTAATATAAAACCTCAAACAACGATTTGGGTTAAGTATTAAGGGAGATAAATGGCTCGTGACAAAAAAACACGTTGTAGACATATTGATATTTCTGCCTTTTAAGTGTCGAAATATGAAACATTACTTTCCTAAAATATTTCATTATTCAAAATGGTTCCTTATTTATCGATTTTGATTTGCTATCAAAGGAGACAAATGAATCGTGACAAAAAAAGACACGTTATGATACTTTTTCCCTTTTAGATTCGAATTACGAAAAATTCCTTTCTTAAAATACGATGCGACCAAACCGGAGTACTAAATCATAAAATGATATCTCATTTATCGATTTTGGTTGGATATCAAGGGACATAAATCACTCATAAAAAAAACGCGTTTTAAAAATATTAATATTTTGCTCTTTAACGATCGAATTTCAAAAAATTAATTTCTTAAAATATGAAGCGACCAAGCGGAGACCTTACTCTTTAAAATGATACCACATTTATCGATTTCGGTTCTCTATCACATCCACATCCGCAATTTTTATTGCGGATGTATAGCAGACGTATAGCGGATTTTTTTTCCATTGCAATATATATTATTCTTTTCTCTTTGTACGAAATTCTGCCCATCGACGCTTAGCTAACAACAGCATGGTTGCTTTTTTTTCTGACGATCTTGCAATAAAAATAGCAATCAACTGAACGGTGTTACCACCTAAGCGAAGAATTTACAAGTTTGAACTTGCATGTAAAGTAAAGCGGCCTATTCACGGAGCAACTTTCAGGACATCCATGTAGAACTACCGTTGGATGCACTTACCCATTCATGCTAATAGAAGAGGTCCAACAAAATTTTCCAAGCAATACTTCCACTCGCACTTTACCGCGCTACACTGTGTGTCCTTATCGCACACTCGTATGATGATCCTACGCCATAGTTTGTTGGACGGCAAGGACTTGTGTTGTTTGTTTGGGAGTCCAGCAACATCCAACGTCTTGCATGTAGTCCTCTAATCTCTTTCACGGTCCATCAAGAGTTCCTTATCGAAAATCGGATCATCGTAGGTCCTACAAGTTGTACTGCGAATAGGCCAGTAGAGCGGTGGAAAGGCGCGTGGCGAGCACGGATATGTGCGGTGGCGTGGTCTTGTCCTTGAAGTTTGAATTAGACGAGTCGCGAACTCCGCAAAGTTCATATGACAAAGATTGTTTCTTTAGACGCGTAGTTATGTAAATAATTTAATTCACTTGTGAAATCATCCCATGTTTGGCAGTATTATTTGGTAATAGACGTTACTAATGAAAAAATGTAAAATTTGGCATAAATTTATTTTTGATAAAATATTAAAATATAAATAATTATTTATACCCCCCCTCCGCATCCGATTTCGCAAAACATCCGCATCCGCGGATGTCAAACACTGAACATCCGCATCTGCATCCGCAATATGACCTTCGTTAAATCCCTACAGTGAATCATAGTTACAAAACAGAGACGTTATATTATGATGAAATAAATGAGTTTTCTCCACTGTGTATCAAAGTAATGCAGTTATTTTCTACATTAACAGAAATATAGCAGACGCAAAAATTACTGACGTAAATAATATCTGTTTTTTGTCACGAGTTTCGTGGTGTTAGACGAATTATTAATTTCAACAAGAAACTTCCAGCATCAGTATAAAATTGAAAATTGCCTTAGTACTTTTGTTTACATCATTATTGCCTTCAGTTGTAATACATTTCCTCTTCATAGTTCTGGGGAGGCCTTTTTTAAGTGCCAATTTAGACTAATTCATTGAAGACCTAGCGGTATTCGCGATTAAATTCTTTGCTTCTCTCTGGTATGCTTAGCTGCGGATAAACTACACTTGTCCTCAGGCTGGGTTTAGCTCACTGATATATAATTCGCTACTGCATTTCTTCCAGAATTAGAGATAAATCCGTTCTTTTAAAGAGAGTAAGTTACATTTCTGTTAATGCTGGGCTAAAAAAAATACGGATAAAATTCTCATTCCGTGTCTGATGAAATAAATTCTTTTACTTCCATAATAGTTTTATATAAACAGAATTGGAAAAAGTTTCTCTAAATGGAACTTTTAGATGGCTTTAACTCATAACATCCACGACTTAATCATAACGGAACTTGATTTTTTTTTTCTTTAATGTTTGGTAGAATTTATAAATAAGGAATGTTGTTTAATAAGAAACATAGATATACAAAATCGGTGCACCAACTATTTTTTCATAAATTATTTGGTAAGCTTTCCGTTATACTATTATTATGAAATACATTCGTTATTCAATTTATAACTTTTTTAATTATGGTACAATTAGTACGTCACTCAAATAACCTCAATGTGTCGGGAGTAATGTTGCGTATTATACTGAGTCAGTAATAAATTAATAGTATTTTTACAGTATCTCGTGAAAGAATTAAGTTCTCTCGTTGGATAATTTAATTTATATATTCAGACTGAGTCTTGTTGATGAGGCTCATACCTGGCGTTCGGGAAGACGGCGGTTCGAATCCTTGTTCCGCCAAGCAGATTTAGATTTCATACAGTTTCCCGAAATCACTCAATGGCCATGCGGGGGTGCATACTTTAGTAGGTCATGGCTGGATTCCTTCTGATTCCTTATCAAAGATATTGAACTTTCAAGTGTTGTCAGAATACTTTGGTTTATAGACCTTTGCCTTAAGCAATGTAGATGAACTTTTTAATGTGTTTTAGTTCATATTATTCTTAATAAATTGCAAAGAGTGATGGCACTTCGTTCAATCTCAAAGTACAGTTTAAGCTCTGGTTACTAATACCGGGTGTATATCATTAAACTTTTCTTATTTAACACGTTATAACACCGAAACTAATTACCATTCGAGTACCAAACTTGGTAGTATTAATGTCCAGAGTACGGGGTGCATGATTTCCATGCGTCATAACGGCACCGTCCAGTTCCAACTATGGCCACCAGATTCCGTGATCACTCATCGTTCAACTGCTTCTCCGAAACACATTTGGAAACGATCAAATTATCAGCCAATCGCTTCCAAATGCTTGGTCGGCACGATCACCTGACCTCACTCCCTGTGATTTCAGGTTTTCGGGCTACCTGAAGGACAGGGTTTACCAGGGGAACATTCACACATGTGCTGATCTCAAGCGCAACATATCAAGAGAGGTAGCCAGCATACCTACGGACATGGCTTCTTTCTGCTGTGCAGAATGCAATCCTGCTCTTTCTTACTCTTCTGGACACTGCTGGGCGCCATATTGAACCCCTTTTGTAGCAGTAATTGTACCGGTATGTAATGGTATGATGTACCGTAGCAACACATTAAAAGTGTTTCAGTTGAATTGATTCTGCATTATTTCTCTTCCCCGTGTATTTGACATTAATGCTACAAAGTTTGGTATTCGTACGGTAATTAGTTTCCGTTAAATAGGTAAAGTTTAATTATAACCACACGGTACTTTACTGTCTTTGGCCGTAAAAGATAACTACTTCTGTTAGATTAAATAAAGGAAAAGAAAATGTTTTTTTAAAAAGAACCAAACATCCGCCAATCTTACCTAGTAGAACTAGTCTAATCAGTCAGTTTGACCCATCAACCGTCTTCAACTGTGCGGCGCCCCAGCCGGTATGGCTTCCCCTGGGAGGGTTCGTGCGGACAATATCACGTCTCATGTCAGATTTACTGAAAGATTGCGATATACACAGAGTTAAATAAAAGTATATCACTATTTACTGAGAGCTAGAAAAAGCATCTCTAGTAAATAATCTATGTTACATGACAAAATTATAGAAAAGTTGTGTCTGTACGTTAAATTTATTTCAATAAAATTATAATCTAAACTACTGACATTAGTTATACTAAAACTGTAAAATTTAGAATTTTTATCTGTCTGTACGTTGCGCATCGTGCAGAAACAAATGTACGGATCTTAATGAAACAGCACACAGTGATTATTTACGTCGTTGGTCAGGATGTAGGATACTTTTAACCCGAGAAGTTACAAATTTCCCTATTAATTTTTTTTTGCTCTGTATATCCACGTATCACGTAAAAACTAATAATGTATTTCAACGAATCTTAATATACTGATAGCTTATACATCAGTTAACGTATGAGGAACTTGTACAATAGCTTACTGATAAATTTACACAGGTTGGAGTCTATTCCTAACACAGAGGAGAAAAGGCGGAAAAGGATTGAGAACAAAGAGTGGAAAGGAATTCGTCCATTGCGACTGAAGGAATGATTACGACATCATCTAGAGTGATTTTGAGAAACCATGGAAAACAGAAATCAGGATTTTTGGGTGGGGATTTGAACTCGTGTCCTCCCGAAGGCTAAGCTCAAGCGCTATCGGTTACCCACCATGCTCGGTGGTTAGCTAAGTGATAACTCTTAAATACTTCTGCTTCAGAGAAAAATCCAGTTTTTGACCGTCAAAAAATACTTTAAATATTAAATTTCGTTACAACTCCTCAACAGATAACATGTCACTGTATTTCCTAAGCAATGATGACTAATGTTGAGTACCAATAATTACTGATGAGTTAGGAACCCGGTAAATCGTCTCGGTTTTCCACCCTCGCCTTACCCTTTCTTTTTAATTGTTTGTCTTGACTATTGTACTGACATCCTATATTTAATTCTCTGTCTCTGGTGGTTCCATAAGATTGCTATGATCTCCCCTTCTGTGACGAATCGCCAGAAAAAACCTCCAGTTTGTATGAAGTTGCTCCCCTACATAGTTACGATTTACCTACGGTCAGATTATTGTCATTTTGGATGTTTATAATAAATTTCATAAAGCAAGAGATGAGATATTGCACAATGAAATAATGTTTTTGTACGTGTGCAATAAATTGTTGAACGCTGAGTAAATTGACTTAGTGTGTCAATGAAACCCCCAAATGTTTTTCTTACTGTGTGAGCAGTTGCTTGGGGTAGTTCTGTTGGTATTTTGCTATTCTCGCATGGTTTGAAAGGTTATTTTGTTTTTATAAGGAAGTACTAAAATTTTTCACTGAAGCTAAACGGAGCCAAAAGATTGACTTCTAAGCGCTTACTTATAGCACAGCATCGACATCAGCAGCTCTCGTAGAGCCTCGAAAATATCCATGATGACTCAAAGAAGGTACACTGGTCCAATAGTTTATGTTTCCAGATGGTACCCGTCGATGGTGGTATTCATGTTAGGTCAAATACAAACCCTTATGTCTTAGGAATTATGCAAGCTGATAGTGGGACGTGTTAACTTGCATAAACTAGGACTTCTGGTCAAACTGAGCATGTCTACGGCAGGCCATCGATATGTTCACCTGCTTTTTTACTGTTTGAAGCTAGTTATGGGTTTTATATACGCCGATAATCATTGGACGTTCTAGGATGACAATGAGTATTGTGCGAGTGGCTCGGGGAGCATTCTGGACAATTACAACATGTGATTTGTCAAATAAAATTGACATTCATGCACTCAGTGGAACATTTATTTGAAAGAGTCGACTGAGTCGTTCAAATATGATGTCTAGCTCCTACCAATTTTGAGTGGCTACCATGGTTGCATATTCAGGCGATGGACGTCCATAATTAATCGAGTTCCTTCACGCCAAGAGAAGAATGGGTTATTAGACGTCTTTTGACAAGCTAGTGCAGTGCCACAGATTTTCAAATGTGTGTTTAGCGTCTAATGAAAGGAATAAATTCCGAAGTTGGTAATACTGACTGATACAAGGAAGAAATATTAACCTTCATTACTAGTTCAAAAATAACGTCAATGCAACTGTTTAATTTATTTTATTGCTGCGTCGCACGCGTTTCACCTCTCATCGAGGCATAATCAGCGACAATACTGCGTTAAAGTTTTTGTATACAGTTTTAAAATATTTTAATCATATATTACGTAATTCTGAACATGAGATATTTTTATAGCTGATACTTACTAACTATTTACATTTGTTACTTAAGGTATGCAGCTGCGCATCTCCGTTACATTATAAAAACCATATTTGGCTTGTATCATATTTAAAAAAAATTGTAAAATTGGTGTTTTCTCATCACTCGGTCGTCTTTTATAGCCAGCTGGTTTGTTTATGTCGTGTCTCATGGTGCGCTTTGACGTCCTTCGATTGTCTGCTGTGGCCATCTTGTTTGTATATGTCATGTCTCGACGCGATAGCGCAAATTTTGATAAGTGCGTGAATGCGTGATGATTTTGTTTGTGTGTTTTGTATTTATGTGTGATGTATATGTGTTTGGGGGTTTGTTAGAGTTTGTGTTTATTTTTTAAACAAAATATCGTCACGAGACATGACATATACGAACAAGATGGCCACAGCAGACAACCGAAGGACGTGAAAGCGCACCAAGAGACACGATATAAAGAAACCAGCTGGTCACAACAGACGACCGAGTGATGAGAAAGCACCAAGTTTGCAATTTTGTAAATATGATACCAGCGAAACATGCTTTCGATAATAAGACGGTGATGCACAGCTACATACCCTAAATAACTAATGTAAATAATAAGTAAATATAAGTTATATCATGTTCAGAATTACGTAATAATATGATTAAAATGTTTATAAAAACTGTAACGCAGATTCGTCGCTGATAATGCCTCGATGAGAGGTGAAACGCGTACGACGCAGCAATAAAATAAATTAAACACTTGCATTGGTGTTATTTTGCAACTACTAATTAAGTAAGCAACTGCGGAAACTTGGCCTGCAACAACATTGCATTAAATACTAACCTGTTTCAATGGTTTAGCAACCACCTACGGGTCACTTAAGGATAGAGCGTCACACTATAAATTAATTTCTTACAAAATAAATCGTGAATCTATCGCGAATAAATGAAATATAAACAAAAATAATTTATCCAAGAAATATTGCAGTCATAGGTGTTTATAACTGAACTAATGATTTCAAACAGGGAGAGAATGTGTCGCTAATTGGTACCATTTTAAACGTCAAAAAATATGAATAACATTAAACAACTGACAAGTTTAACACCTAAAATAGTGGAGACAGAGCAGATGCATTAAAAAAACTATCAGTAAATTGAGAACTAATAGCATGTAAATATGTTCCTTCTGAATAAATGAGATTACTTAATTTTTAACTTCCTCGCATATAAAAATATGAGAACATAAAAATGAGTCAAAATATAAGAAAACATAAGATAATAGTTATTGCATTTGGATCAATAAGAGAATAAAATTTAAATCTATTATTTTTGGCAGCCAAATCAGAGGCCTTAATTTAGTATTTACGATAATCAATAAACTTGTTCAGACCAATAGTATTTCACTAAAAAAAAATTCGGGAGCCAAATTAGTAAGATCTTTGCAGTCTGTGAGTCTCCGAAACTGTTTCCTACATTCTTTGAACTGTTCTGCTCGAATCCTCAGTGAATTGCTATACAGTTCGCTTTGCTGGAACTCTGCAACTGCTTTGTGGCCGTTGGAGGTAGCAATCGGCCTTCTGGATTACTCCCAAAAGTTCCTTCACAGTTTCTTTAGTATTTCAATTTAGCGAGTGCACCAACAGTGAAGGAACTGACTGAAGCTGTGCAATGCAATAAACAACTGGCTGAAGGTTTATCCGAACATTTGTCAGTTCGATTAGGTTACCCAGTGCAGTGTCTAGAACTCTGGCCTTACATTGTAAGGATCACCAAATCGACTCCGGCCGAGAGCATGGATGATTCGTCTTTGTGTTGTCCTCACTATAGTGTCTCAAATTACGAGAGTCCGAAACAACAGTTTGTATAAAATAAATTGGAGACGGTTAAATGGTCGAAGAGACAAATTTATTTCTTCAAAAACGAAATATCTACTACACTGGCGGAAATTAAAAGTGCGACACCCAGAGAGGAAGGGTGGAATTGTAGGAAACTTTGTAGATGTATCCAGGGTCATACCCAGGAGAAATGATAAAAACGTGAAATGGAGCAGGCTAATTTTATTACCTTCAGATACCGTTGTCAGTAAAAAGTGCGCCCACCTTGAACACATATACATTCGTGGATCCCAGGGGCGTAGCTACTATGGGGCTAGGTGGCAGTGTCGGCACCTTAGCGGTTTTGTCGCTATATTTAGTGAATTTTTATGCTCGAAAGCAATATTCTTAAATATTTTATCGCTAAAAAATATTTGGTGATTTTTAGTGACATTCAACCTTGCAGAATTTCGAAAAACTTGATTGGAATTGGGGTAGGTAATTCCTCCGTCAAGACTCGGATAAATAATGGCGTACACACTATATTGAAAACGGAATATGGCTTACCAAACACAAGAATGCTGCTGGAATAAATACCTTTCTGGAGTTAACTGATTTAGCCATATCCTATCACTTTCTCAATCGAATACCGCATTTGAAAGGATTTTTAGTAAAATGAACATTCTTAAAAACAATCTGAGAAATAGGGTAGTTATAAATACTCTTAATATAAGGAATCAGTTAATTGCGAAAACAACCACTACACTTACGAGCTTCCGGCTGATGTGATTGCTGCAGTTGGTAAAGATGCTAAATATTCTTTTAAAATTAAGACTGACGATTCATTTCATCCTTCCACATCTGCAAGTTCTGCAACTTCAACTATAGACGAAGATGATGAAGAGCAAATACCGATTGAAAAATTTGATGTTGATTTTTAATACGATGTTATGTTTAATTTAATGAAAATACTAATTATTGAAATATTTTTATATTACTTACCTTACCATTTTCCTTTATTTTATTTAGCGATTTCTAGCGAATCTTTTACTTCTAAATATCCCACAATCTAGTGAGTTTTGAGATCAGGTCTAGCGGCTTTTGTTTTCGTAAGGTGGCAACACTGCTAGACGATGCATTGCACTGGGACCCCTACGCTTAGGGGGCCCCCAAGCATACCTCAGGGGCCCCCAAGCGCAGTTCAGAGGGCCCATGGGCCTTCACGGCAAACTGGCAACCTTTTTTTTAGCTCTACCGTCGTCTAAGGGGCCCTCATTAAGAGGCCCTCAATGCTCTGGAGGGCCCCCAAGCACAACTCAGGGGCCCCCAGCCTCAGATCAGGGGGCCCCTACCAGCAACACAAAGCAAAAAAAAAAGGTCCCCCATCTAGCCTGAGGGCCCAAAATAAATGTTTAGCACCGGGGCCCTTATTGACCTAGCAACGCTACTGGTGGATCCTTGCCAGCATTGAATCAACAAGTGTTCGGATGTGTTCTTGAAACATGTCTCTCTACGCCTGCATGTCTTGTGCAGCCTATTGTTGCACAGTTTATGCCGGGTGACCATGTAATCTAATGTGTCTACTCCTGGCATCGTAGGCGTGCTCTATTGGAGACAAATCTGGAAACCGCCCAGTCCAAATTGTGATCATAAACCCTTGTGATGGCCGCAGTATTAAGGCGGGCATTATCCTGTTGGAAAATGCTATTTGTGTGGTGGACATGAAGGATAAAACTATAGAGTGCAGTACCCTGTCCACATAGTGCCTTCAGCCACAATCAACTCAGTCCTGCTGTCGAAATTGCCTCCAAACAATGACACCAGTGGCTGGACCTGTACGAAAATCACACAACGTTAAATCTTCTGTTAATCTCGTCATAGTGTGTCAAATAATTACGTAAGTCCGATACAGTAGTTGGTACAATATGAATTAGAGCTGGATAAATGGTCGCAGAGAAAGAAGGCTGTGTGTTTTTTTTTTGTAACTGGCAGAAATTAAAAGAGCAACACCGAGACAGGTAGGAAACTTTGTAGATACATGCAAGGTCATACCCAGAAGAAATGATAACAAATTGAAATGGATCAGGCTAAGTGCATTACTTTTAGATACAGTTGTCAGTAAGAATTGCGCCCACCTTGAGCACCTATACATTCGTGGAGCTTTGTCTGCGTTGAATCGATAAGTGTTCGGATATCTTCTTGGGTATGTCTCTCTACGCCTGAATGTCTTGTGCAGTTAGTTGTTGCACAGTTTACGGTAGGTGACCATGTGATCTAATGTTTCTTCTCCTGGCATTCCAGGAGACAAATCTGGGGACCGCGCTGTCTAAATTATGATCGTAGCGCCTTGCATGGCTTGTGTATGCACAGTATGAGTACAGGCATTATCCTGTTGGAAAATAAGATTTTGGTGGTGGACTTGAAGGATAAAACAACAGGGTGCAGCACCCTGTGTACATAGTATTTCAACATCAATAAGCTCATTCCTGTTGTCGAAACCGATTGCTTCCAAACCATTACACCAGTGGTTGGACCTGTATGATGTTCTTAAATCACACCACGGTAATCCGCTTATCCACTACGCCTGCGTATATGTGTCGATTATCATTTTGCCACAGACAGAACTGAGACTCTTCTGTAAACAAATTCACTTGTCCATTCGCGTTTTGTATTACACCAGGTTAGAAGATGCTGGCAATCAAACCAGGTTAATGGAATACAGTGCATAGGGTTCAGAAAGTGTAACCCAGCTCCAAGCAATTGGTTTACAATCGTCCTGGTGGTGACTCTCTCAGTAACCCCTGCTTGGATCTGGCCTGCAATCACCCGTCTGCTAGTAACAGCCACCCATAAAATTTGGCGGTCTTCACATGTTGTTGTCCTTCTGTATGGACTTGTGCCTGCTTTACGAGTACTAGAGCTTTCTTTCATCCACTTTGTAACAAGTCTGTGTACTGAACTTGTACTGCGGTGAATCCTTCGGGAGATTTCACAATATGACGCAACCATTTCAAACACACCAATTTTTCTACCTCTCTCACAGTTAGACATTTGGGTGTAGAGGATCGTCACTCTTCGCCTTGGCATACTTGGTCAACAAAGTGGACAAAAATGTGTCATGTTACACTACACTGTTCACCAGTTATGCGCTAAAAACATAGGAAGTTTGTATAGTAAATAGCCCCGTAATTCTTACGCTATTACATGTAATTATCATAACTCCAACTGGGTGCTGCACTTTTAATTTCCGCCAGTGTATGAAGAGCCCATGTCAAATCTAACAGTCTGATTTCACTAACATAAAATAATTTTTAATTTGCTCTGCTTTAAACGCATGAACTTTATTCGAAAAAGTATGAGAACAAAAGTGAATCAGCGATATTGTTTTCCAGTAGAGAGGTTCACGGATGATTAAAGGTCATGCATTTATTTAACCATAAACAGAAAGCGCCAGTCGCTGTCAGCCATCATTTGAGCGAGTGTTCAACAGATTACGCATACTATTATTATTGTTAGTTAAGATTTGTTAGTAGCAGCATTGCTATTGGCGGCGTGTATTGACGAATAGTCCCGACGTTCATCTGAAGTGATTTCAGGAAACTATAAAACAAAGATTAGAACATATAATGAATATAATACAGGTTGTATGTTGTAATGGATGTATTGAGACGAAGATCATCTCCAATGGGAAGAGATTGAGGTTTGCATCAAGCAAATCGAGACGAATTTCAAAGGAGAAAATAAAATGTACTTCTATGTGACATGTTTCACTTCTCAAAGTATTTCTTCCTTTGCCGTATATGTATGTCTAATTTATTGGAATAGAAGCTAACAGTAAAACATCATTAACGTCTTTTGAATTGTTTTGCACTGGAGATATAAATTAAAATTTTCGTTGTAGACGGTACATGGAAGCAATCGCTATGGCAAACTCTATTAACGCTTTTTGAAATATCAAACTTTCGCCATAAACATGATCGAAGTGTTCGAGTGTGCCCATTAACGTTTTTACAACGTGTGCGTTTATCATCAAAACAGGCGTGTTCCATTTGTTTTCATTCACGTCGGAAATTATAGAAATTATTTAACGTAATCATGTGCCGACAGTAAAATGAATCAGTTGTTCATGCAGTGGAGAAACCTTTCAGCAAAAAAACTTTTTCCTGAGTTATTGCTACAGCACACATCGCAAGTTTGTATTTCACTAAATTAATAGGTCTTTCCGACTAACAAATTTAACTATTTTAGAAAAATGATTCAATGATATTTTATTTTGTTTGATACAGAAAAACAGAGCTGTTTATAACAGAAGTGTTTATGAAGAAGAAGTTATTAATGTTAAAGATCACTAAGCATCTATCTCACTGACTAATTAGGAAACAAGCGTTTAAAGAAGGCTTAGTGATAAGAAGATTACTTACAAGTTTAAAAAAGAAGCTAATAAGGTTAAAGTATTTTATTAAGCGTCCGTCCAAGTGTCGAATTAGGGAAGTGAATAAGTATTTACGAAAGGTTAAAGCAAGAGTATGGCCGAATATTTTAGGAAACAGAAACAAGATTTAGGCAACAGAGTGAAAATACCGCAGTGGCAACAAGAAATTCAGAAAACCTATTAAAGGATTTGTTTTTGAGCTGGATGAAATCTTCGAAGATTTTTTAGGGGACAAGGTTGGCGGCTGCGATTATTAAAATGTGGCATTAAAAGCTAGTTCTTAAATAATAATCCAATACTTATTATTTACAGGGCTATTTCAAAGCATTGCTTAACCGAATTGCGCAGGAATTGGGAGGCGAGGGCGATAGCATAAACCTTTGCCAATATGTATTTGGTGAATTCACTAACATTAAGATTCGTGTACTACAAAATTTGTTTAAAAATACTAATACTAGGTTTTACCAATTACATTTGAACTAATCATGGTTTAATTTACAAAAATGATTTTGATTAATCAATTAGTTAAGTTCATTTCTAGGAATGTATGAGCAATTAGTTATTTTTTGTAGTCACTATTATTGGAGATGAAAAATCTTCAAGCAAAGGCATACTAAAAACATAACTTAAAATGTTTCCCGACATGAATATATCTAGGTGAATCAATTTTAATAGTAGATAACTATTTTTTCTGTTAATGAAATGAGAAGTGCCTTATTTTTAAAATCGTGGCTTATCGTAAACGATGTTGGTTTTAAATTATAAAGAAAATGATAATGTTGAAAATATGTGTTTGGAGCAATCATTTTTGGACATTTACAGTTTCCGTAACTAATATATCGGAGTGTAATTCATGCAGAGTAGCTCTTACCAATTTTTTTTTTACGTCAGCTTTACTTTTCTTATGGATTGGAATTTGTTTGATAAGTATTATTGTAGCTCTTACTCAGTCTTATTATTTAAACTACTGATTAGACTAACGTTCAACAATTGCCCTATTCAGGTAAGCTAGTTTTGTTTCGAACGAGGGCCTCAGAAGGTAATGGATGTTACTTGTTTTGTCATATTGTAAAAACAAAGATACTTTTATGGCATTTGTTGATTTAGAAAAAGCTTTTGATAATGTTAGGTGGGACAAGATGTTCAAAATTTTAAAGAAGTCAGGTCTAAAGTATCGAGATAGAAGAATACTCTATAAACTATATAAGAATCAAGTGGCTGTAATAAAAGTAGAGAATCACGAGAGACATGCATCGGTTAAAAAGGGTGTGAGAATAGGTTGTAGTCTATCCCCGTTAATGTTCAACTTGTATGTAGAAGAAGCAATGAAGAAAGTCAAAGAAAAATTTCCATGCGGCATAAGTTTTCAGGGAGAAAAAATCAGTATGCTACGATTTGATGATGACATTGTCTTGTTAGCAGAGAGGGCTGAGGATATTGAGAAGTTATTGAATGGCATGAACAAAATACTGAAGGAAGATTTTGGACTGAATATAAATCAAAGTAAGACAAAAGTGATTAAATGTAGCAGAAATGGTACCAATAGTAGCAGATTAAATATAAAAATAGGATCGGATGCTATAGGAGAAGTGAGTGAGTTCTGTTACTTGGGAAGCAAAATTACAACCGATGGCCGAAGCAGGAATGATGTTAAAAGCAGAATAGCACTAGCAAAAAGAGCCTTCATGAAAGAGAGAAACCTTTTAGTTTCAAATATTGATCTAGGAATTAGAAAGAACTTTTTAAAACTCTATGTGTGGAGCACAGCACTTTACGGTAGCGAAACATGGCCTTTAGGAATACCGGAAAGAAAGAAACTTGAAGCATTTGAAATGTGGTGCTACAGAAGAATGCTAAAAATTAGGTGGACAGACAAAGTAAGAAATGAACGAGTTTTGGAAATGATGGGTGAGGAAAGAAGTTTATGGAAGAAGCTTACAGGAAGAAGAGACAGGCTTTTAGTTCATATTTTGAGACATGCTGGATTGGTTAATTTGTTAGTGGAGGGAACAGTCGAAGGTAAGAACTGTAGAGGTAGACAGAGATTAGAATATATGAAGCAGATAATTGAGGACGTGGGTTGTAAGGGGTATGTAGAAACGAAAAGGTTAGCACAGGATAGGAAGGGATGGAGGATTGCATCAAACCAGTCGAAAGACTGACGACACCAAAAAAAACAACAAAAAAACTGCAATATCTTCGTATTTGTCAATAAAGTAAATTACTTTTGTAATGTGTGGTAGGTATTCACAATTAAAAATAGAAATATTAGTATTTGCGGATAAGTAAAGTGGCATCCACACCTAGTATCAGCATTCACGCTTTGTTATGCGTTATTATGATATTGACGGACTTACCCCACCCGAGGGACGCGAATCGTTCAGGGAAGGCCAGTGACAGTGTTTATTACGTATAAGACCGTTATCTAAAGACCGTTGGGATAGGCGGAGCCCAGGTCCAATGAACTCCGCAACAGGTGGAACTGTTCACAAGCGTAACTGACTATCCGCGTGTGTTTATATTTCTTTAACCATTATTTCTAATGAAACTGAATGAATTGTGAGTACTTAAAGCAAATCTTTTTCAGCTGATCTCTTATGCTCCGATCTTTTACTTGAATGTACATCTACAGCACTTTAATATACTGCCTTAAATGGTTAGCATGAACGTTTGACTTCCTATATTTTGTTAACTGATTTCCGACTTTATATTTTTTGGGTCCTGTATCTCAGAATAATATTAATCACTGTTAAGATAATTCTCTTGGTGTATTTCATAAGCTATGTAGAAAAAACATTGTAATTTAGCTTTCAATTCATCTGCGTAATCATCATAAGTATGCTTTAACTTCGTAGGATGTTTTGCCAATTTTCCCAGTATTATTAGGACCACCAGTCCATTATGGGATAGTTCGGTGAAACTAAGGATTTTAGCATAATAAACCAAATCCGAATTATAGTTTAAACGCTAAATAGTGAAGTACGTTTAACATCATTCATTATTTATCTTATACGGTCGATGTTCAACAACTAATGTTATCGTGTGATATCGACAACAGGGAGGCATAAGAACTCTTGATTGACCGTCATACAAACCAATAGTGTCTGGGGGAAGCGCAGCTGATTTAGGCTTGCAGGAAATATCGACCGATACTTAGCCCACCAGCTTCATTCCTGGGGTTTGCCTTATCCTCGCCTGAACGGCAAGTACCAAGATGATCCGCAGCAAAATAAAAGGCTAAGAGGGACGACGTGATCGCTAATTTCGTATCCGGTAATCGAGGACTCATACACCTAAGGAATTTCCGTCTAATTTTGAGCCTTCATGATTCAATCCTGTTTTATAGAAAACTAGCCTCGTACCCGCGACTTCGTACGCGTGGATTAAGAATTTTTTTGCCGGAATTAAATATAAAAAGTTGTTGGTAACGAAGGATTGGTCCCAAACAATATCCAGTCGGCATAATATGACAGGAAAGCTATCACTATATCATTCTACCGTCGAACCTGTCTCTTGAAGAGAATCAATTTCCAACATATTTCTGTCACTATTCGATAAGATTTCAAAATTTCGTGACTACAACTGTTAATCATACTGGAAAAAATATCCTGTGCCCTTCATACAGCTTTCCTTATAAAATTCCATCAGAACGATATAGCCACATACGTAGTCGTCAAAACGTAACAAAAAGACAGAGACTTACTTCCGTATTTATATTAGTATTACTGTGGTTCACACTCACACAATGACTGCGAACAACACCTGAGGGATCATTATAACGTAAAAAAGTGTACACCTACAAAATTGCAAGACTACCTACTATTTGCCTCGCATTGCACCCCTAACTTTATAATATCTACAGTTTAACATTCAATCCAAATAAACCTACGGCCCAGGCCTGACTCTTACGATGAAAAACAATTTTTAAAAATCTTAGCCTTTACGGAGATTTGAACCGGAGACCACAACGTTCGTAAGCAAGCTCTATAGTCACTTTTTTTTTAAAAAAAAGATGGCTTCTTAATTTTTTTTCCATCTTAGCCATCTGTAAGTTTATCGTTGTTTCTTCGAATTGTTTCTGTACTATATTATCGTTTTCTCATTGCGGACAACACAGGACGGAAACAACACCCATGCCCTCGGCCGGATTCGAACCGGCGACCCTGGCAACGCGAGGCAAGCTCGCTAGCCGCTACGCTACCAGGGCCGGCAATTGAGCTGCCAGTTCACTACACGGAAACACGGTCTGGAGACGTTCACATCCAACGTGTCTGCCTATCGCCGTATTTCGAAGTTATGAGACAACATGTGTTATTTGTACAGATAATTTTTCAACCTAATGTAGACAGTATTTTTCTCCTTATTTCAAAGGATAAGTGTGCAAAGTTTCATCGAGATCGGATGAAAACTGTGGATTTGTGTGAAGAACAAACAATCCAACAAACAAACATACATTCATCTTTATATATAAAGATTCTTTCGACATTTATCAAGAACCAAACGTTTTCGTAGCTCAACATCCAGCCATTTCGCTAGATTCCGGCATGTGCTACTTCAAATTACGGCCGCACTTATGGGCCTCCTGATTTCTAATTTTAGCATTTTTTTTTTGCTATCATCTGTATGAATCATGAATCGGTTATCAATATCTCCTTAAAAAACAACGTATCTGCATATAAAAAATGATATTTATCATACAGAATCAAAGCTTATGCTGACACTCGGTTAGCTCCAATATGTGCAGTTATAAGTTGACCTCGGATTTTTAAGTTCTAAAAATTTTATTTTTTGTTCCAGTGCAAAATAGGTTCTAAAATGTAAAAAAAAGCCTATCAAAATTATAGTTATATTTATAATATATTACCAATAAAAATTAATTAATGTAAACTGTAACATCGGGAAGCGTAATTCAGCAGAACATTATTGAATTTGATTGAATTCAGCTCTCTGGGTCTAATGCCAATAATATTTGTCAAGTATTTCCTATTGATGGAGAAATAAATTTGAAATACACATCTGTTGGATATTTATTTACAAAAGTTCGTACTATAATATGTCATATTTTTATTATATATTACTATTTTTACCGTACATATATTAATTTTATTGTATTACTAGCTGACCCGGCAATGCTTCGCTATTGCTAGACTTGAGGTAGATTAAATGAATACATTTGAACATTTGTATTTAGTAAAGATTAGATATTTATGTGCAAATTGTAATTACTGTTTCATTCAGTTTCTAGTTTATTGCAATGGTCTTGGATATGCAATGTTTTTGGTGATTCCAGTTACACTGGCAAAAATTAAGGGGATGTAAAGGGAAAGAGGGGTTGTATTTTTGGAAACCATATTTAGGCAGTATTTTCTTTGTATTTAATAGTATACATGTGCAAATTTCCATCAAAATCGAATAAAATGTGTGGGTTTATCTAAATTAGGGAGACTTGAAGGGGATGAGGGGGTGAAACTGTATGTAGGCAGTACATTTCAATTCGTATACTTGTCAAAATTTTGGTCTAAATATGATTAAATCTGTATATGTTTAAATTAATTGTAAAGTGCTGGAGGGGGTGTTTTTTCTGAATTTGTATTTCTTAGGAACCTTCTCCGACGCGCACTCGACATTTCACAAACGTTTCACAGTAATTGGATAAAACTTGTGGGTTTCAATAAAAATCATTGGAAATTCAGAGGGGAGGTGGTAAAAGGGGAGAGGGATGGACTTTATTTTCTTATTTGTTTTTAAAGGAGACGTAAGCAAAGATCCTTCAAAATCGGGTTACAATTCTAGCTTTATATAAGAGACATTCGCAAAAATTTAAGGGATTTAAAAGGGAAGAGGGTTTGGGTTTTTGAAACAATATGTAGACAGTATTTTTCTGTTTGTTTTAAAGTATATCTGTGCCAATTTCCATCAAAATCGGATAAAATCGGTGTATTTTTTAAATTATGGGGTGCGGGGGGGTAGAACGGGTGAGAGGGGTTGGTTTTTTGTAAAACTTAATGCCTACAGTATTTTTCTATTTTTTAATGGTTTATGCGTGCAAAGTTCCTTCGAAATCGGATAAAAAGTGTAGGTTTGTGTAAAGTAAAGGGGTGGGAAGGGGGAATGGGGATGCGATTTTGGAAACCAAATGTAGGCAGTATTTTTCTGTTTTTTTTTTTTAAAGTATGTGTGTTCACATTTCCATCAAAATCGTATAAAACCTGTAGGTTTTTTAAATTATGGGGTGTTATGGGGAAGAGGGGGTGGTTTTGTGGAAATTTTATTTGTTCGAAACCATCCCGGACGCACACTTGACAACTCATCAAAATTTTACCGTAATCGGATGAACGGTTTAGTAGCGCATAGAGAAGATACAAAGAAAAGTACATTCATTAAGGGGGTGGGAAGGGGGAGATGGGTTGTGTTTTTTGAAACCATATGTAGACAGTATTTTTCTGTTTGTTTTAAAGTATATCTGTGCCAATTTCCATCAAAATCGGATAAAATCTGTGTGTTTTTTTAAATTATGGGGTGCAAGGAGTAAAAGGGGGTGGTTTAGGAGTAGAAAGGGTGAGAGGGATTGGGTCATTGTAAAACTAATGTCGACAGTATTTTTCTATTTTTTTAATATTATGTGTGTGCAAAATTCCTTCGAAATCTGATAAAGAGTGTGGCTTTGTGTAAAAATTAAGGGGTTGGAGGGGGGAAAGGGGGTGTAGTTTTGGAAACCAAATGTAGGCAGTGTTTTTCTGTTTATTTTAAAGTATATGTGTGCAAATTTCCGTACAAATCGGATAAAATCTGTAGGTTTTTTTTTAATAATGGGGTGTTATGGGGAAGAGGGGGTGGTTTTTTCGGAAATTTTATTTCTTAGGAACCACCCCGGACACGCAGTCGACAACTCACCAAAGTTTCACCGTAATCGGACGAACGGTTTAGGAGCGCATAGAGGACAAACAGACAGACAGACAGACAGACATTGATTTTTATATAATAGACTAGCTGACCCGGCAATGCTTCGCTATTGCTAGACTTGAGGTAGATTAAATGAATACATTTGAACGTTGGTATTTAGTATTTAGTATAGATTAAATATTTACATACAGTGCCTTGAAAAGGAATCAATTGTTTGGTTTCATAACATGTTTACACAAGTGCTTTAGGATTTTTTGTTTTGCCGTCAGGTGTGTACACGAATAATTCAGATGGTATCCCAACGCGTGAGCAAGCCACATACAGTTGTCCATGAGAGAAGAATGGATTTTCCAAATTTAGACCACACACTTGTAATAATTGTCCCTGTGCCTTGTTTTTGTTCATTGCAAATGCGAGTCACACTGGAAATACCAAATGTTTTTAACTCGAAGGGCATTTCTGTTGTAATCATTGGGATGCGTGGCAACAGTACATCTTCTCCTTCAAAATCGGATAAAATTTGTGTGTTTTTTAAAGTATGGGGTAAAAGGGGATGGTTTTGGGGTGGAACGGATTGGGTTTTTGTAAAACTAATGTCAACAGTATTTTTCTATATTTTTAATACTTTGTGTGTGCAAAATTTCTTCGAAATCTGATAAAAGTTTGGGTTTGTGTAAAAATTAAGGGGTGGGAAGGGGGAAAGGAGATGCGTTTTTGGAAACCAAATATAGGCTGTATTTTTCTGTTTGTTTTACAGTATACATGTGCAAATTTCCGTAGAAATCGGATAAAATCTGTTGGTTTTTTAAAATTATGGGGTGTTATTGGGAGGAGAGGGTGGTGTTTTGGAAATTTTATTTCTTATGAACCATCCCGGACAACTCGCTAAAGTTTCACCATAATCGGTCCCCGGAAATGCTTTGCTATTTCTAGACTTGAGTTCACGTATAGATTAAATGAGTACATTTGAAAGTTTGTATCTAGTAAAAATTAGATATTTATGTATAAATTATAATTACTGTTTCATTCAATTTCTAGTTTATTCCAATGGTCTTGGATATGTAATGTTTTTGGTGATTCCAGTTACACTGGCAAAGATTAAGGGGATGTAAAGGAAAGGATGGGTTGTATTTTTGGAAACCATATTTTGGCAATATTTTTTGTATATTTGATAGTATTTCATTTTATAGTATATTTTATAGTATACGTGTTCAAATTTCCATCAAAATCGGAAATTAGGGGGATGTGAAGGGGATGAGGAGTTGCGTTTTTGGAAACCAACTAAAGGCAGTATTTTTCTGATTGTTTTAAAGTATATGAGTTCACATTTCCATCAAAATCGGATAAAATCTGTGGGTTTTTTAAATTATAGGGTGCTAGGGGAAAGAGGGTGTGGTTTTGGGGTAGAACGGGTGAGAGGGGTTGGGTTTTTGTAAAACTAATGTCTACAGTATTTCTGTATATTTTAATGGTATATGCGTGAAAAGTTCCTTCTAAATCGGATAAAAAGTGTGGGTTTGTGTAATAGTTAAGGGTGGGAAGGGGGAAAGGGGATGCGTTTTTGGAAACCAAATGTAGGCAGTATTTTTCTGTTTGTTTTAAAGTATGTGTGTTCAAATTTCCATCAAAATCGGATAAAATCTGAAGGTTTTTTTTTAAATTATGGGGTGTTATTGGGAAGAGGGGGTAGTTTTTTGGAAATTTTATTTTTTAGGAACCACCCCGGACTCCAATTATCCTAACTCCGATTATCAAAATGGCTGATTATCCGAATCGCTTGTTTAATTAAAACGGAAACGTACTGCGATTCAAAAATATAATGATTCTTCCTACATACCACATGAAACTACTCACTGTCAAGCGGATGAGCGACTTTGCTGCTATAAAACAGATGACTACAGTCAAACAGCTTACTTTGACAGAGATGTTCAGGAAGCAATTACTTTTATTTACAGTATGGTATGTACTGTACTGACATACAACACTTGTAACTACGCTTAACATGTAAAAGTGTTGCCGTTCAATAAATTAAAAGCTCTTTTCCTTTAAATATAGTTTTTTTCTCCTATTTTCAACATACATACAGTAATTTATTAAAATCGACTCTTTTTCGGAAAAAATATAATTATCCGAATTTTCGATTATCCGAATGGGGTCCGGTCCCAATTGATTTGGATAGTTGGGGTTCTACTGTACACATGTGCAAATTTTGGTCTAAATATGATTAAATCTGGGTATGGTTAAATTAAGGGTTGTAAAGTGATGGAGGGGGTGGTTATTCGGAATTTTTGTTTGTTAGGAACCTTCTCCGAGGCGCACTCGACAACTCACAAAGGTTTCACAGTAATCGGATAAAAATTGTGAGTTTCAATAAAAATCATTGGAAATTCAGAGGGGAGGTGGTAAAAGGGGAGAGGGATGGACTTTGGCAAAGTCATTATTTTTCTGTTTGTCTTACAGTATACGTAAGCAAAGTTCCTTCAAAATCGGGTTACATTTCTAGATTTATATGAGACATTCGCAAAAATTTAAGGGATGTAAAAGAGAAGAGGGGTTTGTAATAAAACACAATCTTGGGTGCTCCAGATGTGAATATCAGTTGCATAAAAAGGGAGGGGGGATTTATAATTAAATCCTGAAATACGAAAAACACATATAATAATGATGCTATAAGGGGATCTAATAGGTTACTAACTAGAACCATGAATTTCAGACACAAAATAAAACCTCATTTATTGAGTCTTATGGCCTTACAAGGTCGGGTAGTAATTAACGTTACGTTAAACACAATTAGATCAGCAAAAACAAGCAATACCCGACGTTTGCAATTCGCCGGAGTAAGCAAACAAAACTGAATGAAATATCTCAAACAAGTAATAAAAACAGCAAAGTTAACATTGAAATCACATGGCAACGCAGGCCATCAAATTGAAGCTAACAATTTACTGTACAAAGGAAAATCCCAGGGGGCGCCGTATAAAGTGAATGAAAAGCATCAAAATTGAAATAACAAACAGCAAGATGCTTAAAAAATATTGAATTGAAATATAAATCCAGCTAGCTCAGAATTTAAGTGGCGGGAGCAGAGTCTTAACCCAGGCGTCGCTTAAGGGCACATAAGTCTGTTAAAAATCCACTGGATAGTGACCGTCGTTTCTGGTACATTACCATAGTATCATCGCCGTGATGGTGAGCGACAAACACAATGCCACTGCAGCAATGGAAGCTAAATAAGCGGCTACGACCGCGTTATTAGCATAACTTCCAAATAATGGCAAGCATGCCACTCGACATCTCGCTTTTCCAAAGCAAGAAATGATCAACCACAATGATCATCAGAAAGCGTGCCGGCTAGCACGTCTGTTCACCAGCTCGTCTTGGACCCAAGTCACGTCTGCTCATCAGCTCGTCTTGGACAGAAGTGTTGTCTCAAAACAAAATGGCTCCTTCCTCTTCCTCGGCTAGTTGCTCGCCACATGCAAAAGAACTCCATGGAATTAGTATTGTAGCCCCCAATGAATGTTCAGGATTGGCTAGCTACACATTTCCGTCGTCACGTGTTTAATATCACGCGTCGCATTCGCTGACTCCTTCGCGCGTTTCCTACTTGGCCTTCGGGATAGCGGCAAGGTGGGGTAGTTCGTTGACCGAATTCCAACGGGACTCAAGCCGGGCTGGCCCGGCGTCACCTTGTCGCCTCGCCTGCTCCATTGTTCCACCCTCAACGGTCGAAATGGCAGTCTCTAGCCTTCAATATTTAAGCGTTCTGAGCCATGCGTTTACAGAAAAATTAATTTATAATAAACCATACCTTTTGCCGCCCTGGTTTTAAACATACATTTAACCTATCCAGACAACCCTCATTATTTACAATTAATT
>JARYHS010012519.1:58298653-58329485 GCA_031002005.1 Vandiemenella viatica | reverse complement strand
TACAAAGTTTCCTACCAGACTCGGTGTTGCACTTTTAATTTCCACCAGTACATGATAAGTCTTTTTTTTAACAAAAAAACACACTACCTTCTTTCTCTGCGACCTTTTTATCCAGCTCTAATTCATATTATACCATCTACTGTATCGGACTCACGTGATTATTTGACACACTACGGTGAGATTAACAGAAGATTTAACGTTGTGTGATTTTCGTACAGGTCCATCCACTGGTGTCATTGTTTGGGGGCAATTTCGACAGCAGGACTGAGTTGATTGTTGCTGAAGGCACTATGTGAATAGGGAGCTGCACTCTATTGTTTTTATCCTTCATGTCCACCACACCAAATAGCATTTTCCAACAGGATAACGCCCGCCTTAATACTGCGGCCATCACAAGGGTTTATGATCACAATTTGGACTGGGCGGTTTCCAGATTTGTCTCCAATAGAGCACGCCTAGGATGCCAGGAGACGACACATTAGATTACATGGTCACCCAGCATAAACTGTGCAACAATAGGCTGCACAAGACATGCAGGCGTAGAGAGACATGCCCTCAAGAACACATCCGAACACTTGTTGATTCAATGCTGGCAAGGATCTACCAGTGGCGTTGCTAGGTCAATAAGGGCCCCGGTGCAAAAAATTTATTTTGGGCCCTCAGGCCAGATGGGCGACCTTTTTTTTTTTTGCTTTGTGTTGCTGGTAGGGGCCCCCTGATCTGAGGCTGGGTGCCCCTGAGTTGTGCTTGGGGGCCCTCCAGAGCATTGAGGGCCTCTTAATGAGGGGCCCCTTAGACGACGGTAGAACTAAAAAAAGATCGCCAGTTTGCCGTGAAGGGCCCATGGGCCCTCTGAACTGCGCTTGGGGGCCCCTGAAGTATGCTTGGTGGCCCCCTAAGCGTAGGGGTCCCGGTGCAATGCACCGCCTAGCAGTGTTGCCACATTACGAAAACAAAAGTCGCTAGACCTGGTCTCAAAACTCACTAGATTGTGGGATATTTAGAAGTAAAAGATTCGCTAGAAATCGCTAAATAAAATAAAGGAAAATTGTAAGGTAAGTAATATAAAAATATTTCAATAATTAGTATTTTCATTAAATTAAAACATAACATCGTATTTAAAATCAACATCAAATTTTGCAATCGGTATTTGCTCTTCATCATCTTCGTCTATAGTTGGAGTTGCAGAACTTGCAGATGTGGAAGGATGAAATGAATGGTCAGTCTTAGTTTTAAAAGAATATTTAGCATCTTTACCAACTGCAGCAATCATATCAGCCGGAAGCTCGTAAGTGTAGTGGTTTGTTTTCGCCAATTAACTGATTCCTTATATTAAGAGTATTTATAACTACCCTCTATTTCTCAGATTGTTTTTAAGAATGTTCATTGTACTAAAAATCCTTTCAAATGCGGTATTCGATTGAGAAAGTGATAGGATATGGCTAAATCAGTTAACTCCAGAAAGGTATTTATTCCAGCAGCATTCTTGTGTTTGGTAAGCCATATTCCGTTTTCAATATAGTGTGTACGCCATTATTTATCCGAGGTCTTGACGGAGGAATTACCTACCCCAATTCCAATCAAGTTTTTTCGAAATTCTGCAAGGTTGAATGTCACTAAAAATCACCAAATTTTTTTAGCGATAAAATATTTAAGAATATCGCTTTCGAGCATCAAAATTCACTAAATCTAGCGACAAAATCGCTAAGGTGCCAACACTGCCGCCTAGCCCCATAGTAGCTACGCCCCTGGGATCCACGAATGTATATGTGTTCAAGGTGGGCGCACTTCTTACTGACAACTGTATCTGAAGGTAGTAAAATTAGCCTGCTCCATTTCACGCTTTTATCATTTCTCCTGGGTATGACCCTGGATACAAATACAAAGTTTCCTACAATTCCACCCTTCCTGTCTGGGTGTCCGCACTTTTAATTTCCGCCAGTGTAGTAGATATTTCGTTTTATAAGAAATAAATTTGTCTCTTCGACCATTTAACAGTCTCCAATTTATTTTTTACAAACTGTTGTTTCGGACTCTCGTAATTTGAGACACTATAGTGAGGACAACACAAAGACGAATCATCCATGCTCTCGGCCTTACAATGTAAGGCCAGAGTTCTAGATACTGCACTGGGTAACCTAATCGAACTGACAAATGTTCGGATAAACCTTCAGCCAGTTGTTTATTGCATTGCACATCTGCAAAGCACTCTTCAGTCAGTTCCTAAACTGTTGGTGCACTCGCTAAATTGAAATACTAAAGAAACTGTGAAGGAACTTTTGGGAGTAATCCAGAAGGCCGATTGCTACCTCCAACAGCCACAAAGCAGTTGCAGAGTTCCAGAAAGGCGAACTGTATAGCATTCACTGAGGATTCGAGCAGAACAGTTCAAAGAATGTAGGAAACAGTTTCAGAGACTCACAGACTGCAAAGATCTTACTAATTTGGCCCCGAATTTTCTTTTAGTGAAACACTATTGGTCTGAACAAGTTTATTGATTATCGTAAATACTAAATTAAGGCCTCGGATATAAAATTTGGCTGCCAAAAATAATAGATTTAAATTTTATTCTCTTATTGATCCAAATGCAATATCTATTATCTTATGTTTTCTTATAGTTTTATATTCACATTTTTATGTTCTCATATTTTTATATGCGAGGAAGATTAAAATTAAGTAATCTCATTTATTCAGAAGGAACATATTTACATGCTGTTAGTTCTCAATTTACTTAGTTTTTTTTTAATACATCTGCTCTGTCTCCACTATTTTAGGTGTTTAACTTGTGAGTTGTTTAATGTTATTTATATTTTTGGACGTTTAAAATGGTACCAATTAGCGACACATTCTCTCCCTGTTTGAAATCATTAGTTCAGTTATAAACACCTATGTCTGCAATATTTCTTGGATAAATTATTTTTGTTTTAAATATTTCATTTATTCGCGATAGATTCACGTTTTATTTTGTAAGAAATTTATTTATAGTGTGACGCTCTATCCTTAGGTGACCCGTAGGTGGTTCCTAAACCATTGAAACAGGTTAGTATTTAATGCAATGTTGTTGCAGGCCAAGTTTCCGCAGTTGCTTACTTAATTAGTAGTTGCAAAATAACACCAATGCAAGTGTTTAATTTATTTTATTGCTGCGTCGTACGCGTTTCACCTCTCATCGAGGCATTATCAGCGACGAATCTGCGTTACAGTTTTTATAAACATTTTAATCATATTATTACGTAATTCTGAACATGATATAACTGATATTTACTTATTATTTACATTCGTTATTTAGGGTATGTAGCTGTGCATCTCCGTTTTATTATCGAAAGCATGTTTCGCTGGTATCATATTTACAAAATTACAAACTTGGTGCTTTCTCATCACTTTGTCGTCTGTTGTGGCCAGCTGGTTTCTTTATATCGTGTCTCTTGGTGCGCTTTCACGTCCTTCGGTTGTCTGCTGTGGCCATCTTGTTTGTATATGTCATGTCTCGTGACGATATTTTGTTTAAAAAATAAACACAAACTCTAACAAACCCCCAAACACATATACATCACACATAAATACAAAACACACTAACAAAATCATCACGCACTTATCAAAACTTACGTTATCGGTACGAGACATGACATATACAAACAAGATGGCCACAGCAGACAATCGAAGGACGTGAAAGCGTACCATGGGACACGACATAAACAAACCAGCTGGCTATAAAAGACGACCGAGTGATGAGAAAGCACCAATTTTTCAATTTTTTAAATATGATACAAGCCAAATATGGTTTTTATAATATAACGGAGATGCGCAGCTGCATACCTTAAGTAACAAATGTAAATAGTAAGTAAATATCAGCTATAAAAATATCTCATGTTCAGAATTACGTAATATATGATTAAAATATTTTAAAACTGTATACAAAAACTTTAACGCAGAATTGTCGCAGATTATGCCTCGATGAGACGCAGCAATAAAATAAATTAAACAGTTGCATTGGCGTTATTTCTCAACTAGTAATAAAGGTTAGTATTTGTTCCTTGTATCAGTCAGTATTACCAACTTCGGAATTTATTCCTTTCATTAGACGCTAAACAGAAATTTTAAAATCTGTGGTACTGCACTAGCGTGTCAAAAGACGTCTAATAGCCCATTAATAAAGTATAGGCCCATCTTCTCATGGCGTTAAGCAAATCGATTGGTTACGGATTCAGATAGGTGGAAGTCCAGCGCCGGAATATTCAACCACGCTGTCATGGTAGCCACTCAAAACTGGTAGGAGCTAGACATCACGTATGAACGACTCAGTCGAATTTTTCAAATAAATGTTCTACAGGGAGCATGACTGTTAATTTTATTTGACAAATCACATGTTGGAATTGTTCAGAATGCTTCCCGAGCCACTCGCGCAATACTCATTATCATCCTAGAACTTCCAATTATTAACGGCGTATATAAAGGCCATAATGAGCTTCAAACAATAACCAAGCAGGTGAACATAGCGATTGCCCGTCATAGACATGCCAGTTTGCAGTTTGACAAGAAGTCCCAATTCATGCAGGTTAACCCGTCCAAAACCATTGTGGAACCACCATCAGCTTGCATAATTCCTTGCTGACAGGTTGGATCCCTACGACTTAAACTTTTGTATTTGGCCTAACATGAATACCACCATCAACGGGTACCATCTGGAAATATAAATTATTGGATCAGTGTACCTTCTCTGAGTCATCATGGATATTTTCGGGGCTCTGCGAGAGCTGCTGTTGACTTTGCGGTGCTGTTAGTAAGAGCTTCTAAGTCGATCTTTTGGCTCCTTTTAGCTGCAGTGCAAAATTTTAGTACTTCAGTACAAAAACAAAATAACCTTTCAAACCATGCGAGAATAGCAAAATACCGTGGTGTAAAGCTAGTTCGTCTCCTCGTGGTGCACCCTGGGTAACGCTAAATGAACTAGCACATACTGGCAGTCAGACAATCCTGAAGGATCTACTGACTAAGACACTAATTCATCTCAACTGTCACCTGCGATAAATAGCAAAATACCAATAGAACTACCCCGAGAAACTCCTCACACAGTAAGAAAAACTTTTGGGGGTTTCATTGACACATTAAGCCAATTTATTCAGCGTTCAACAATTTATTGCACACGTACCAGAACCTTATTTCATTGTGCAATTTCTCATCTCTTGCTTTCTGAAATTTATTATAAATATCCAAACTAACAATAAGCTGTCCGTAAGTAAATCTTAACTATGTAGGAGAGCAACTGCATACAAACTGGAGGTTTTCCCCTGGCTGTTGGTCACAGAAGGTGTGGCATAACATAGAGAAAATATAAAGAAAAAAACAAAAAAGGAATTGGTTGCTAGGGAGATGATAGCCTAACAAGAACAAGAACTAGCGAGCAATTGCCTGGAGTATAAGCATTTATTCGAGCTGACTACATTTAGTTCCGCGAACCTTTGTAATCTTCGGATTCTTCTTAATAAACTTTAATGAAAATAAAGATTAATGAATTATATTAAAGTTTATAATCATTCAAGGGTTTAAAAATTAAGTTCTCATTAAAGTTTCGCATCAAGACTGTGGAGGAATACCTATGAATATAACAACAGGAAGTATATTAAAATACGAGAAGGAATTATAAAAATACGAGAAAGGGGAGATCATAGGAATCTTATGGAACCACCAGAGACAGAGAATTAGATATAGGATGTCAGTACAATAGTCAAGACAAACAATTAAAAAGAAAGGGTAAGGCGAGGGTGGAATAACGATACGATTTACTGGGTTCCTAACTCATCAGTAATTATTGGTACTCAACATTGGTCATCGTTGCTTAAGGAAACTAGTGACAACCTATTATCAGTTGAGAAGTTGTAACGAAATTTAATATTGAAAGTATTTTTTGACGGCCAAAAACTGGATTTTTCTCTGAAGCAGAAGTATTTAAGAGTTATCACTTAGCTAACCACCGAGCGTGGTGGGTAACCGGTAGCGCTTGGCCTTAGCCTTCGGGAGGACACGAGTTCAAATCCCCGCCCGAAAATCCTGATTTCTGTTTTCCATGGTTTCTCAAAATCACTCTAGATGATGTCGTGATCATTCCTTCAGACGCAATGGATGAATTCCTTTCCACTCTTTGTTCTCAATCCTTTTCCGCCTTTTCTCCTCTGTGTTAGGAATAGATTCCAACCTGTGTAAATTTACCAGTAAGCTATTGTACAAGTTCCTTATACGTTAACTGATGTATAAGCTATCAGTATATTAAGATTCGTTGAAATACATTATTAGTTTTTACGTGATACGTGGATATACAGAAAAAAAATTGTGAACTCTGTGTCATAGGGAAATTTGTAACTTCTCGGGTTAAAAGTATCCTACATCCTGACCAACGACGTAAATAATCACTGTGTGCTGTTTCATTAAGATCCGTACATTTGTTTCTGCACGATGCGCAACGTACAGACAGACAGATAAAAATTCTAAATTTTACAGTTTTAGTATACCTAATGTCAGTAGTTTAGATTATAATTTTATTGAAATAAATTTAACGTACAGACACAACTTTTCTATAATTTTGTCATGTAACATAGATTATTTACTAGAGATGCTTTTTCTAGCTCTCAGTAAATATGATATACTTTTATTTAACTCTGTGTATATCGCAAACTTTCAGTAAATCTGACATGAGACGTGATATTGTCCGCACGAACCCACCCAGGGGAAGTCATACAGGCTGGGACGCCGCACAGCGGAAAACGGTTGATGGGTCAAACTGACTGATTAGACTAGTTCTACTGGGTAAGATTGGCGGATGTTTAGTTCTTTTTAAAAAATCAAGACTATTGAACATTTTCTTTTCCTTTATTTAATCTAACAGAAGTAGTTATCTTTTACGGCCAAAGACAGTAAAGTACCGTGTGGTTACAATTAAACTTTACCTATTTAACGGAAACTAATTACCGTACGAATACCAAACTTGGTAGCATTAATGTCAAGGATACGGGGAAGAGAAATAATGCAGAATCAATTCAACTGAAACACTTTTAATGTGTTGCTACAGTACATCATACCATTATATACCGGTACCATTACTGCTACAAAAGGGGTTCAATATGGCGCCCAACAGTGTCCAGAAGAGTATGAAAGCGCAGGATTGCATTCTGCACAGCAGAAAGAAGCCATGTCCGTAGGTATGCTGGCTACCTCTCTTGATATGCTGCACTTGAGATCAGCACATGTGTGAATGTTCCCCTGTCCTTCAGGTAGCCCGATAACCTGAAATCACGGGGAGTGAGGTCAGGTGATCGTGCCGACCAAGCATTTGGAAGCGATTGGCTGATAATTTGATCGTTTCCAAATGTGTTTCGGAGAAGCAGTTGAACGATGAGTGATCACGGAATCTGGTGGCCATAGTTGGAACTGGACGGTGCCGTTATGACGCATGGAAATCATGCACCCCGTACTCTGGACATTAATACTACCAAGTTTGGTACTCGAATGGTAATTAGTTTCGGTGTTATAACGTGTTAAATAAGAAAAGTTTAATGATATACACCCGGTATTAGTAACCAGAGCTTAAACTGTACTTTGAGATTGAACGAAGTGCCATCACTCTTTGCAATTTATTAAGAATAATATGAACTAAAACACATTAAAAAGTTCATCTACATTGCTTAAGGCAAAGGTCTATAAACCAAAGTATTCTGACAACACTTGAAAGTTCAATATCTTTGATAAGGAATCAGAAGGAATCCAGCCATGACCTACTAAAGTATGCACCCCCGCATGGCCATTGAGTGATTTCGGGAAACTGTATGAAATCTAAATCTGCTTGGCGGAACAAGGATTCGAACCGCCGTCTTCCCGAACGCCAGGTATGAGCCTCATCAACAAGACTCAGTCTGAATATATAAATTAAATTATCCAACGAGAGAACTTAATTCTTTCACGAGATACTGTAAAAATACTATTAATTTATTACTGACTCAGTATAATACGCAACATTACTCCCGACACATTGAGGTTATTTGAGTGACGTACTAATTGTACCATAATTAAAAAAGTTATAAATTGAATAACGAATGTATTTCATAATAATAGTATAACGGAAAGCTTACCAAATAATTTATGAAAAAATAGTTGGTGCACCGATTTTGTATATCTATGTTTCTTATTAAACAACATTCCTTATTTATAAATTCTACCAAACATTAAAAAATAAAAAGGTTCCGTTATGATTAAGTCGTGGATGTTATGAGTTAAAGCCATCTAAAAGTTCCATTTAGAGAAACTTTTTCCAATTCTGTTTATATAAAACTATTATGGAAGTAAAAGAATTTATTTCATCAGACACGGAATGAGAATTTTATCCGTATTTTTTTTAGCCCAGCATTAACAGAAATGTAACTTACTCTCTTTAAAAGAACGGATTTATCTCTAATTCTGGAAGAAATGCAGTAGCGAATTATATATCAGTGAGCTAAACCCAGCCTGAGGACAAGTGTAGTTTATCCGCAGCTAAGCATACCAGAGAGAAGCAAAGAATTTAATCGCGAATACCGCTAGGTCTTCAATGAATTAGTCTAAATTGGCACTTAAAAAAGGCCTCCCCAGAACTATGAAGAGGAAATGTATTACAACTGAAGGCAATAATGATGTAAACAAAAGTACTAAGGCAATTTTCAATTTTATACTGATGCTGGAAGTTTCTTGTTGAAATTAATAATTCAGTCTAACACCACGAAACTCGTGACAAAAAACAGATATTATTTACGTCAGTAATTTTTGCGTCTGCTATATTTCTGTTAATGTAGAAAATAACTGCATTACTTTGATACACAGTGGAGAAAACTCATTTATTTCATCATAATATAACGTCTCTGTTTTGTAACTATGATTCACTGTAGGGATTTAACGAAGGTCATATTGCGGATGCAGATGCGGATGTTCAGTGTTTGACATCCGCGGATGCGGATGTTTTGCGAAATCGGATGCGGAGGGGGGGGATAAATAATTATTTATATTTTAATATTTTATCAAAAATAAATTTATGCCAAATTTTACATTTTTTCATTAGTAACGTCTATTACCAAATAATACTGCCAAACATGGGATGATTTCACAAGTGAATTAAATTATTTACATAACTACGCGTCTAAAGAAACAATCTTTGTCATATGAACTTTGCGGAGTTCGCGACTCGTCTAATTCAAACTTCAAGGACAAGACCACGCCACCGCACATATCCGTGCTCGCCACGCGCCTTTCCACCGCTCTACTGGCCTATTCGCAGTACAACTTGTAGGACCTACGATGATCCGATTTTCGATAAGGAACTCTTGATGGACCGTGAAAGAGATTAGAGGACTACATGCAAGACGTTGGATGTTGCTGGACTCCCAAACAAACAACACAAGTCCTTGCCGTCCAACAAACTATGGCGTAGGATCATCATACGAGTGTGCGATAAGGACACACAGTGTAGCGCGGTAAAGTGCGAGTGGAAGTATTGCTTGGAAAATTTTGTTGGACCTCTTCTATTAGCATGAATGGGTAAGTGCATCCAACGGTAGTTCTACATGGATGTCCTGAAAGTTGCTCCGTGAATAGGCCGCTTTACTTTACATGCAAGTTCAAACTTGTAAATTCTTCGCTTAGGTGGTAACACCGTTCAGTTGATTGCTATTTTTATTGCAAGATCGTCAGAAAAAAAAGCAACCATGCTGTTGTTAGCTAAGCGTCGATGGGCAGAATTTCGTACAAAGAGAAAAGAATAATATATATTGCAATGGAAAAAAAAATCCGCTATACGTCTGCTATACATCCGCAATAAAAATTGCGGATGTGGATGTGATAGAGAACCGAAATCGATAAATGTGGTATCATTTTAAAGAGTAAGGTCTCCGCTTGGTCGCTTCATATTTTAAGAAATTAATTTTTTGAAATTCGATCGTTAAAGAGCAAAATATTAATATTTTTAAAACGCGTTTTTTTTATGAGTGATTTATGTCCCTTGATATCCAACCAAAATCGATAAATGAGATATCATTTTATGATTTAGTACTCCGGTTTGGTCGCATCGTATTTTAAGAAAGGAATTTTTCGTAATTCGAATCTAAAAGGGAAAAAGTATCATAACGTGTCTTTTTTTGTCACGATTCATTTGTCTCCTTTGATAGCAAATCAAAATCGATAAATAAGGAACCATTTTGAATAATGAAATATTTTAGGAAAGTAATGTTTCATATTTCGACACTTAAAAGGCAGAAATATCAATATGTCTACAACGTGTTTTTTTGTCACGAGCCATTTATCTCCCTTAATACTTAACCCAAATCGTTGTTTGAGGTTTTATATTAAAGATTATGGTTCCAATTAGGTAGTATCATAAATTAGGAAAGAAATTTTTCGGAATTCGAACCTTAAAGGGGAAAAGTAATAACTATGAAGGTTGCCCGTTTGAGATAGTTCTGAGCCACGCTGCTAGATAGCAGCAGCACATATCACAGTGATATTAATAAACTACTACACTGACATCGACAAGGATTGAGCGCATTGACGATAGATAGCAGCACAACATACTACATAGATATTAATAAACTGTGCGTTTTTTGTGCAATAAATATCTTTTCCGATATTTTTTCTGCTACGGAAACATTTCTGTTTTGGTGTACAATTCTTATATAAACATTTTATTCACGCAAATTTCTCACGGGCTGTGGTCGAACAACAAATAACACAGAGATATGGATAAGCTGTGTGTATTTTGTTCAGGTTAGTTGTATTCCTGTAAGGCCAGTGGCAGCTTCTCATACACATGTTTTTCCTAATTGTTTCGCAACGTGTTGTAAGTATTCGTTTCGCACCTATTACGCTAAACAAACACATAATTGGTACAAATGAGGGGGTTTTTCTTTCACCCTATTACAAACCGCTAACCTCACTATTCATCGTATTCATAGAATTTTCGCATGGGTCATCTAGTTTATAATATTCGCATCTCGTTAGTGATCAATAACTGGATTAAAACACGAACTAATACTTATTTAATCATGTCTAAACATAAAACTTATATACTACTTGATAGGAGGTACATACTGCCCATGTCGTCATTGAATTATAATCCTGAAACCCCGAGCCCATACTGAACTCGTGATCCGATGACTTTTCTTCGGCGTAGAACGGCGGGAATGGCACACTAGCTCCACTCAGAACGTAGCTCAATGAGAAGAGAGGGGCTAAATATGCCAAGACACTCTATTAGTGCAGATCGGAATGGGAATATAAATCTCTGACTCTTCAAGTCCCAAGTGCGTTGCCTAACTGCGACCATTATTTTTTTTCTCTGACTTAAATATACGAAATATAGTCTTCTGGGATACTTTTAAATGGAAATGTTAATTTGAAGAAGTTGTCGGAAGCGCAGTTAGGGACCAATTTAAAATTTTACTTGAATTGGAAACTTCGTTCATCTAGTCATGTTGATTCTTAGATTTCGTACAATGGTCTCGTTACTTAGCAACATAATAGAAAGTACTGTTAATACGTTACAAGTGAAATACATATGTTCTCAAAACATAATGCTTAGTTCTTTTCGTTGTTATTAGTGGACTAGAAGTTTCACGTGACATCCTGCGACGGGGCAATTTGTGGGCGCACGAAAATTCCCACAGATCGCATCCTCGGTAGCTTTATAAATCTTCTTACAGTTGAAACATAAGGCAACTATAATTATGCCCACCAGTTTGTCGCGTGCATTAAAACGTCGTCAGACAGGACAAAGATATGCGTCACGGGCACAGGTTCAAACCATCTACCGGAGGCCAGTTTTCCGTAACCATTCCAAAAATGTGCATCTCAATAATTACACAGCAAACAACTAACCCTTATCATTAAGAAAACTGTTCATAGTCAAATAGTTAAATCATTGAAAATCTCTATAAAACGTTTTCCAAATAAGAGGAATAAATGGGAAAAGTGAAAAAATGTACTGGGATGTGGTCGCATAGAAGTCAGTTGATTTTTGTCGTCTCGGAAAGAGACTTGTATTCAATGCCTGAACTAAAATTACACTCAACTCTGCAGATACGAAATATACGAAGATTTTTAATAACGTATTCAGGAGGTTAAAAAAGTCTTTGCTTACCAGTCAACAAAATAATTAATTTAACATGATGCTCTTAGAGGCATTAACATGTTGTTACCGACCGTGGTGGATTAACGGTAACGACGCTCTGGCCTCGCATTCGGAAGTTACGGGTTCGAATCCCTTTCCGGCGGTCTGCATTTGGATTTTCCATGGTTTTCCAAAATCACTCCAGGTGAATACCGGGATGGTTCAAAAAGGCCATGACTAAATTCTTCCCGTTCCTTTCCTCCAGTGCTCTCGCGTCTCTAATTACCTCGACGTCGACGAGGAATAAAACCATAAGCAAAAAAAATTAAAACATTGTTTTAATACCTCTATTCATTACCGTCATTTCATTTCATACAATGGTCTGAATTTATGGGGTTGAGTTGTTTTATTTATGACAATCGGCTTATTTTTCTCCTGCTAACAAGGTGGCCAGCGAATGTCTAATTTGTGTGAAATGTCCTTCCCAGCTTGTGGTTTTTCACTTTGTATCCTCCCTCCGATATTGGACGCATAAATTTCGGGTCGTAGTGCTTCGCGACGGCTATTGCTGGGTAAGGTACACGCTGTAAACATCACTGTCTCCTCGCAGACCATGAATAAAGCAGGCGTTATAGGTCAACACGTTCTGCATTTATTATTTTTAAGCAGCAAGTTTTATGTGCAGTATTTATTCACACCACGCTTGCTGAGTAAGTAACAATTTCACTGTGTAAAGTGAAGACAAGATCCATTAGTGTGTCCCAACAGCCTGCAACTTTGAAAACTTGAGTAGTATATACAGCCTGCCTCGCTGTCTTGGGATTCAGTGCAATATCAATATGAAATCCATTCATCGTGGCTCTGTTGGAGAGATACAGAAAGTGAGGAAAGTTCAGTAAACTTTAAGTCACCGTTTAGTTTCCCGCCTTGTCTTTGGTGTACTGTGAGCCTAACTACATATTTCTGAGGAGATTTGCATTACATTGGTTCAGCTCCAGATAATTAATTATTAATTACAAACTGCCAATCATTTCATTGAAAATGCTTTAAACTTGGTATAATGATAAAAGTACTGTTTAATTTTCCTTGGCACTTTGTGAATTTGGACCGAATCATCTTTCTCTCTTCTCAAATTTATTTATAATTTTGTAATTTTTACTCGTCAACTTTGAGGATTTGAGGCATAGAGCTATAAGGCAATCAGTATAGCATTCTGAAGAAATCATTCCGGCATTCGCTGGGAGTGGTTTCGGCAAGCATATATATGGATTGCTGGTTCTAAACTCCAATTTATAAATTTCGAATGTTCCAAAGAGAAAGTATTTCCACGACAGCAATTTACCGTAGATGGCAAGAGCAGTTCTCCTCCTCCTGATGGATATGAAAAATTTAATTGCAATAAAGATGCAAGAAGGTGCGTTCACGAAGTTTCAAGACTGGTTGTTTCCTGAGTAGAAGAGGGCGCTTCCACCGACAGGGTGAGGCAGGGGGAAGGGACCAACTAAGCAACCACACCTGCAGTAGTGCCTCGGAGACGCTGCAGTGAGCAGATTTCAAGTGGCAGGAGTGAGTGTCAGAAACCACTGTCGAAAACTCGGAGATTCGAAAATGCAGCCTCATTTGCTGAGCAGTGTTATTCGATATTCTGCGAGACACTGAAAAAAGCCGCTGTAAACACTTTTGGTTTGATTCAAGAGCATTATAAAGAAGAAGTCATGTCATGTGCCATGGTTTTCATGGGGCACAAGAGGTTCAAGTTGGCGCGTGAAAAGCATTACTCATTGTTTTATTTGATGCCAAAGGAGTGATCCACAAAGAGCTTGTTCCTGCCAAACACACTCTCACAGTGAGTTTTACGCTGAAGTGCTCCGCCGTTTGAAGTATCGAGTCCACCGTGTCCGCCCGGAGATTAAAGACAACTGATTTTTTCATCACGACAATGCGCACTCTCACACGTCGCTGTGTTTTAGCTTATGAGATCTGGAGAACTGAATTTTCATGCAGTTTTTCAAGGGCGTAGATTGCCTCTTGCCTGTTGTAGGAGCGAATTTCTAGGTCATCTTCAAAGGCCAAACACCTCAGGTGAAGTTTAATTCTGAGTAGCTTGAAAACGGTTATTATTTTTACTTATTTCTCTCTGGCTTTGATTACTTTGTCCAGAACACTGAACAAAAGGGGTGATAGTCCAACTCTTTGTCGAACTCCTGTCCTGATTTTAAAAGGTTCAGATACCTCATCTAAGAACCTAACTTTTGAAATGGTATGTTAGTCAAGCTTATTTACTCTTCAAGCGAGCTTCAGTTACTATAATATTGTGCAACATTTAAATCTTTTTAAGCTCAGAGACATGGAAATATTGTTCAGATAACACCAAAAAATTTAATTTAATTTAATTTAATTTAATTGCAATGGAGCACAGGCTCCGGTGGCAATTTCCCTACACAGCTATCTTCCCCCTATCCTGCACCCACCAACATTTGCCCTCTACAAATTTTATCTTTAAATTCCTTCAAAGTTTTCGGTAAATTATTCATCATTTCTCTTGGTAACTCATTCCAATCCCTGACACCCTTACCTAAAAAAGAAAATCTTCCCACACCCTTGTGCCTGAAATCGAGTGCCAGCTTGTGGTCATGGTCATCTTTTCCCTTCCATGCACTACTTTTCATACCTATTGCAATATCTTTCCATGCCTCATCACCAGTATATGCCCTGTACACTCCCATGACCCTCCTCATCCTCCTCCTGTCTTGCAATGAATCCCATTCCAGCTCCTTTATCATATCCGTCACTGATTGCATTCTGCGATAATTTCCAGAAACAAATCTAGCAGCCCTTCTTTGCACCCTCTCCAACTCCTGTATTTGATACGTAAAATGAGGGTCCCATACTACACTACCATATTCGAGCAATGGTCTGACCAAAGTTTTGTAACCCAATTCCTTGACTTCTCTCGTACATCCCCTCATAACTCTCTCCAACAAGTGCAGAACTTTGAAACCTTTTCCTACCACCTGTCCTATGTGTCCTGCCCAGTTAAGTTTGTTATCAAAAGTAATTCCAAGATATTTGCATTTCAAGTCTTCAGCAAGCAATTCTTTCCCCACCTTATATTCATAATTAACCTTTTGTTTTTTATTTGTGTATCTAATAAGCTGACTCTTCTTTGCATTTATCTTCATTCCATGTTTACCAACCCAATTAGATATCCTGTCCAGATCACCCTGCAACTGTTTACAATCCTCTATCGTTTTGATAAATAACACTGAACATTTATGTTTAGCTTTTTTTATTGAAGTGTTTAGAATTAAGGATCTCTTGCGTTAAATCTTTTAGTATATTTCAACAGGATTACGCAAATGTCTCCCTTTCCTCTTTCATTAAGAACCTGGAAACATGATTAAATTCTATGAAATTAATGAATCAAAGCTGGGTGAGTGCTGCTGTTAGAAGAACATGGCTTCTGTATTTCGTGACAAGCGGATGAGATAATTTTCTGCATATTCTGCCTTACTTCTCCATATCTCATAGAAGTTAACTTGAGTTTGAAATAACACCATTAATCGCGTGACGTATCAAAGTCCCTGATCGCGACGGAAAAGATAACTTTGTTAATGTCAGGGGCCACTGCGATAATTCCGACTCGAAGATGAACACCGAGCAGACACTTTATTAAACTCCATTCATACGAAGAACTTGCCAACTAGGTGACAAGGCAAGCTACATTGGAACCGCGAAGAGCGATGAGATTATTGACTCCAGTCGCTAGAGGACTGGTGACATAATTGCTTAAGTAATTACGAAGGCATACGATGGGAAGGATTTTTTTTGATTAGATGACATTCTCTTTACAGTTAGCTGCATGTTCGGATATTTTCCCTTCAGTCCCATTTTCTCCTACCGTATTTACCAAAAAAACAAAAATTGTATTAAATGTTAAGAATCTGTAACAAAATGCTAAAAAAAATTATTTACGTACCATTATTTTTGGTCTTATAAGCACTGTGTTGGGAACATTCAGCTTTTCTATAACTTTAACAGATTTACAAATTTTTAGTTCAACGTGCTGCGTATGTGACTTGTATTGATCATTAATTGAAGACTTTCTCTGTCGTAGTTGTACTGAAAATATAATTAGTAGCTTTAATTAGAGCAATTTAATTTAGTTCATAATTCGGCACCTGTAATATGTGGCGTCAGCAAGCATTGCTTCCTCACCATTAGCGGATATTGATAAGAAAGTTTCCGTTTTAGGAGCCAGTTTCGTTACAGAGATCAACGTTGAGCAATATTCAGTAGGATCTAATTCAGTAAAGCTCTTGTCAGCATAATCCAGTTTTTCCACGTTTCGTAAGGAACCACTTATATTTTCTCTTGTTTTGTTTCCAGCATAATTTCTTTTTTATTCATCATTCGCAATAAAGCATAAAATCACTTTTTAAAAAAAAGTGATAATAGTAGTAAATTATGTTAAAAGTCAACTGTAACACTAATTTAATTAATTAATTACTTCTGTTCTACTTTTTCAGTTTCTCCATATCTGAATAAAGAATTTTCTCGTCTTAGGTTTAAACAATGTCAATGTGACACTATTAACGTTATGTGTGGTTCCTACAAGATTTGGCAAGTGATGTCAATTTATAAACTTCAAATATGTTCTGAACAGGTTTGATTAGATAGAATATGGTTCTGTTCATTAAAGTGCCAAATTTAAATCTTCTTAATTCCAGAAAAAAATTGCATTTAATTAGAACGAAATATTATTAACCACGTATATGACGGATCTCTGTCTCACTACCTTGGATCGCCATGGACTAATCATCTTAAAAAGGTCTCTTCAATACGCCAGATAATCTCCCTAAAAGTGAAGGATTACTGTCAGAGTAGTCCTCTTTGAAACAACAAACCTATTTTCTGCTGTGGTTTCCACATAACCATATTTTCAGTCAACACCACAAATATTCTGAGCTGCGGTTGTTTGCTGCCATCAGATCTCTGATAAGCTCAAACAAAAGAATCTGTCGGAAGATTTCTTTTACTCCGCACGATGAAACCGATCGCCATGGATGTTTTATCTTTCGTGACGCCTGTTTTTCTTAGCCTATTTCAATGGAGCGATTTCGTATATACTCCTCAGTATGGAAGTGAATTTAGGTTCGTGGATTACTGGATATGTGTGTGTCCGATGTAGTGGGTTGGGGGAGAGGGTGAAATCATGTTCCAGTTTGGCCTACTCTTCCGAAGTACACCTACAGTTGCCAAGTTTTACGTTCCCATCTGATGGATGAATCCTGTAAATAATATTTTGAGTTGTCACCCGATTGCACCCACCAGTGTAGTCTCAAGCATTAAAGCGCCTCACACTGGACTTAGGATGCAAAATGGATACAGGTTCAGACGCCGGGACAGGCCTAACGGCTGTCTTGATTAGTGTTTCTATTAGAATTCCCACAATCACCCCGGCAAATGCTGGGACCGTCGGTAACCTCCACCTCATAGATCACACGTATCACAAACAACAATATACAGTTATCATATTAATTATATGTATGGCTAACAGGTGGCGACACTTAGTTTCTCCATTAAGGTAGTACTCCAGAAAAGGCTGAAGATGCAGGCAACAGGCGGCAAGAAAACATTCATCTGTGGAGCGGTTTGGAATTAAATACAAAACTTTGCGTGAAGTCTGACTGAATTTAAACGTTTTTCTTGAATACTTCCAAGGCGGTTTGAAGTACACAGTTCCTCGCTCTGACCAAACAGAATACTAACTAACATGATTAGGCTTACTGGTACCTGAAACTTCTGCGAGATGAGATACATCTGTTTCCGACGTACCAAATACGAGAACTGTTCGGTTCCTTTATTTATTTATTTTAATTTTTTTATTTTATTTTTTTGTAAAATCTTGTTAAAAAGGTGAAAAAAAAACGTATCTACATATGAAATTTCATCAAAATCGTTAAACCCATTCCCGAGATCGTCCGGTTTACCACCTCATAAATTGCTTTTAAAGAAAAATGCTATTTTTGTATTATTATTATTTGTGGCTCTACGCCTCGTCGACGGCTAAGGTCATTAGAGGCGGGATGGGATTGGGGACAAGGAACGGGAAGGAATTCGGCCATGGCCTTTTGTAGGAAGCATCCCGGCATTCACCTGGAGTGAAAAAAAAATCTATTATTATGGTTAGTAGAAACCTTACAGGGATTAATTAAAGATACAAGGTTAGTGGTAATTCACTTAGACGAGTACATCCTCAATGCTAAATTCATTCACTCCGGTAAAACTATGCCCATAACTCGTATTAACCTCACACCTTCTGATCAAAACGTACCTTTCCAAATGATAAGAAAACAATTCTCAATAAAAGTAAGGTTAGACGCTTCAAAGCGCACTATTGTGTTTACCAGAACATTTTTTTCCGTATGGCTTTTTCACCAGTTCGTAGATTCTGTAATATTTAGTTTGTGTTAAAAACACATACAGTAGAAAAGTAAATAATGATCACATTATGAGTAAAGGCAGTGGGTTTTCACAGCTTTCAAGCCGTATTCCTGTAGGATTAGCGTTCCTATTTCCTGACCGTAGGCACTAACTAGAGTGGACGTGCCGTGGTCCGCAAATCTTTACCTTACCACGGAGTTTTCCCCACGGTACTCATTCGATAGCGGGCTGAGTGAGCCTCGGTGGCCGTTGCTGAAGTTCAGCTTCGAGGAAAAATCCTTGGCTTCGTCGTTGTTCGAACCCCGGTCGTCGGAACCGTAGTCAGACGCTCCATCGCCTGAGATACGCAGCCGTCCATCATCACATTACAACTGCTCATATTGTTTTCAAAGAAATTTTGTAAAGAAGTTTGAAAAAATCTCATCTAACAAAGCGAATAACTGTCTTCTGAATATCTACCTTTTTAAATGTTTCACAATTAAACATTTGGTATTTAATAATACCAACTTTACAAAAAAGTTATATTTATTATTAAACTTCAAAATAATCTTTAATAATAAATATACTTGCATTTACTTATTTCGACGTTATTATATTACCATTCGGTGACTGACCACGATACTGTGCGAAACATCCGCACTGGTCAGCTAGTATACATGTTGTTCATTTAATGGTATAAGAGTCCCTTGCTATAACCAAAGAGAAACTAAACTGACATCAGTATGCTTACTAGTACCTGAAACTTCTACGATATGGTGTTGAAGTTCCGAGATATCAAATAGAAGAATTGCTCGTTTTCTGTAAACTCTAATTTTGCAGGGAAGACACCTATCTAGATAACTTGAAAATCAAAATGTCGTCTAAATATGAAATTTCATCCTAATTATTTTTTTCGTTAGATACCATATACATATATATATATATGTATACAAGAAATGCTCGTTCAAAAATATAAGATATAAGAATAGGAATCGTGCTGCTTCGCCTCTCCTACCCTCAAGTAGTACAATGTATTCACCATCAGATCTAGTATCGGCTAATCGGGAGTAAAGAGCCGGTGACCGGAACAAATGTTTATCCAACATATAACAGAATTTTTTTTTAACTGCTTTACGTCTCTCAACAGCGAGGTCTTTAGAGACGGGAAAGGATGGGGGCAAGGATGGGGTCAAGGAATGGGAAGCAATTCGGCCATGGCCTTTTGAAGGAAGCATCCCGGCATTTACCTGCAGTGATTTGGGAAACCATGGAAAACCCAAATCTGGATGCCCGGACGGGGATTCGAACCGCCGTCCTCCCGAATGCGAGGCGAGAACGCTAACCGTTACACCGCCACGCTCGTTCAGTAATTTGTATCAAAGTCTGTAAAAAGCAAAGAAACTAAAACGCATTCACAAAAGCAGCGCTTCTGCTCCGAACGACGACAATTCATGAACTCTCAATATCGATGCCGGAAACAAACATTACGAAGCTTGTACTAGGAGATGAGGGCCTGCCGTTTGTTAAATGAGTTGCTTCACGTTCGTGACTGAGAGGTCTGAATATACATGAGCCGGGACGGGCGCCAGTTGTAATAGCGGCCGTAAGTCAGAGACAAAGCTGACAGCAAGCAGCCTCGAAAGGCAGTCGCATTCAGATGTGATCGACAGCCCACGTCAGTAAAGGGGCGCGCCCGTAACTAGCGCCTGCTCGTCATGATCTTACAGCTAAGATTATACAAGAAACGCACCAGCAGTACGCAGCCTGAAACTACCGAAATCTACTGCGGCAATCACAAGTATTCAAGACGTCACAACAAGTCTGAAGGAGGCATTCGAAATGACTGAGGAAGGTGGTACTGTAACGAAACGATACGATAGTAACGAAGTTATCCCGTACGCGACGTGACTTAATGCGATGCATCATGTTAGTGTTCGATCGTATCAAAAGTAACGAGTAACGATTCGAAAGTAACTGGTACTGATTGGTTTAGTAACGAATACATTCGGGTACAGAATTTCTCGTTACGTACTCGTTTCGAATTCTGCATCTCAATTTGCGTCTTATATCGCCCTGTTGGCTCATGTCCTTGCGCACGTAACATCCTTCATTGGAAAAACTAGTTCTAGACAGCGATCAATGGGATCTATAATTCGAATTTTGATGATGATATCATCATCAGCAGCATCAAATTAAATCTTTTACTGACGTGCCTCTTAATGTCATGAATTCAAGTAGAACTTGGGCAGTCCTTTCCAGGTTGCACGATCTTGGGCGATCCTCTGCCAGTTAACTCCGACAACCTTGAGAACGTCTTTGTCCCAACGGTCTGGTGGTCTTCCTCTCCATCTGTGGTGATCACTGTTTTTGTCCATCTTTGGTCTTTTCTCCGCGCAATATGACCGGTCAATTGCCACTTCAAGGATGCTGTTTACGATGTCTGTGACCTTCTTAACTGAAGAACTATAACGTATCAATAAATAAAATATCGTACAAAACTGTAGTGCACCCTAGTCAGAGTATTATTCTGCTGTAGGCATCCATATCGCAAGGGATTGATTGATATCGTCGACAATATGCAGTTAATAGCCATGTGATTTATAACTGCCTGCCACAGTATTTACGAAATATTGCACAGAATCGATATTGAGTCTGGATTCTTGGGCAGCCAAGATCTCTACCATGGTTCTTTGTCCCGATTCGTCTGCTGATATGCAACTCGTGTATATCGTACTGATATCAGCAGATTCTGATCAACTAGCTGGCATTCCGGTGTTACAGTTACGATGCAGTATCAAACCTTGAGAGGACTCTACAACTAAATGCATTTTCCCATCTTGATGTAATAAAAAAGTTAACGGCAAATTGGCGTTATGAGTATGATTGTCTCCAGTCAAGACTGAGGAGAGGAAACTTCCTCAAACTGATTGTGCTGCTCAATGAATCCAGGGAAAGTCCGCTATGATCGAAGGCCAATCGAGCAGAAATGTAATTAACGCAATTCGCAGTAGTTCTTAGATGTGCTACTGCTACCCACAAGTCACAGGGCGGTACATACTACGAGATCCTCTACTCAAACTTTATCAACGCGAGGACTAGCAAAATATCAAAAATAATTTTGAGGACCATTAACTTATATGAGAACTGGCTTCACGTTCGGGAGGACGCGGGTTCGAAACCCCATCCGAGCATCCATATTTGGGTTTTCCATTGTTTCCCCAAAGCATTCCTAGTGAATGGCGGAATGCTTCCTTCCAAAAGGCAATTGTCAAATTCCTTCCCATTCCTTGACCTCAATCCTATACCACGTCTAATGAGCTCGAAATTGACGAGACGTAAAGCCATGAGCAGAAAAATAAAATGAAGACATTGTACCATTATAACACAATAAATTTAAAAGTATCTTCTGAATTCCTACAGAAACACAGTTATAAATTTGTAAGTGAAGTGTTAAAAGTGAATTACGAGAAACTCTTAATATTTATCAACCAAATGATTAATAGTGTTATGAACCTAAAATGAAAGACAGCAAACTGTGAAAAGAAAAACTAATCCTATTACGATATTACTCATTGCTAAGCTATTTTTTGTTATGGTAGTTTTATTCAATTAGAATTAAATTTTGTCTATTTTGCCCGCGAAATATCTCTCCGCGTTCACAGATCAAGAATCGCTGCTCTACAGCTATGGCAATCTGCAGAAGCATCAGGGGATACACATTAAGTTATGTGATATCTGCCAGTGTGGGTGGGCGTTATTGAAGCACCACGATCGGAGAGGTACAAATCCCGGGCGCTTCGTGCCGGCCATGCCGATTGCGGTTCTTACGTGGTTTCGTGCAATCACCTGGGCAAGCCGGCCTCGCTAGCGTAGGAGCTAGAGTACTGGCTCCGCGTGCCGAAGGTCGCCGGTTCGAGTCCGGCCGAGGGCATGGGTGTTTAATTGTTGCGTCTGTGAATGTCATGTCCGTTGCATGGTATCCTAATTAGCTGGAAAAAATTCATCGAAAGCCATTTAAAAAAATCACCTGGGCAAATGCTAGGACAGCCTCCAACTTCCTCCTCTTAAACTACACATTTCACTAAGAAAAATACATTTATCATACAAACACAAGCTACACGTTCCCCAGAGTGATGGCAATAGTCGGTCATTGAAGCACATGTGGTAATTAAAGCTTCACATTCTTAAAGGGAAATAAATTTTTCGTGGCTTCGTAGAAGCCCCATCATTCGTGATTGAAATTGCAGGTGAAAAAAAATCCACGAGTACGTTACAGTGACTTTTAATAGCCAATGACAATAATTTTATACATTACGCGTGGATAATGATGGAATTTATTTTATCTCATTTAATTAATCAGTGAAAGTAAACTGGTAATTTCATGGATTATACGATTTCAATAAAAAATAACCCAAATACGTTGCAGTTATTGGCTTAGTGATTTGGATTGCGAGAAGATGACGTTCTTTTATATGCGTGTGCGAAATAATTTTACATTTCATAGTGTTAAGAAGATCTGCTGCATCGTTTATAACAGCAAGAGCTAGCTTCTTTGCTGCCATAGCAGGTCCCCTATATAAAAGGGGACTGGTAGTGTATGGGTTTACCCGAGGTGGAGCAGCATCACCCTGTGATCGCTGCAGAGACCTTTGGGCCTCTGCAACGGGATCGTGCGCTACGACGGTGCTCTGTACAGCTTGGATGAGTGCGTGGGAACCCGTGCTCGCACTGGACACGTGTGTCGGGGGGTGCAGCGGACGGCGTACTATGAGCGCGCCCTAGTGCGGGAAGCTGCGTAATCAGTAAGATACGTTCGGTCAGCTGGCGTGGTGGATCATGTGGAGGGGCACTCCTGCGCGGCGCCCGGTCGCTGCGGTTTCCGCCCGAACCTGCGGGGTAAGGGTGGGGCCGGGTGTTACGCGCGGGAACACGGAAAGGCTTACGCTATACGGTCAGGCTTTAGAAGGGTCTTCGGCCTGGTTCGTGGTGGCCGCTACATCCGCGTTGTTCCCCGTGGGCACCCATAAGGGGTGGCGAAATATGCGACTTAGACTGGGGACAAGGAACGGGTAGGAATTCGGCCATGGCGTTTTGAAGGAAGCATCCTGTCATTCACCTGGAGTGATTTGGGGAAACAATGGAAAACCCAAATCTGGATGCTCGGACGGGGATTCGAACCACCGTCCTCCCGAATGCGAGGCCAGAGCACTAACCGCTCACCCACCACGCTCGGTTTCCTGTTCCTTGCCCCCAGTCCTTTCCCGCCTCTAATGACCTCGATGTCGACGGGGCGAAATGGCATAAACTAAAAAAGTAACCCAAACCAAACAAGACAAGCTCGGATAATTATCCGACGTAGATACAGATGAAAACTTCTATGATGCGTCTCGCAGTCGAGACTATACGAATAACTTAACCGCACAAAAACTAGAATAGTCATTCATGTGATTAGCCACTGAATCTAGTCAGCTCTGTGACTGTGCGTAGACTTGTCCCCACCGAGACACAGCACCGAATACTTGTCACCAGCGATACCGTACATAGAATATACTCCTCATCGCTATCAGATATACCGAGACCTAGGCTCGTATACCTCTAGAGCACCCCTTTCCTTGCTGACCAATCCCAACAAGGCAGAATCTGTATCCCTTGCGGGTATTCATGAAATTATAAACAATGCAAATTCGTTCGTAACAAACAATTCGCTGACTTGTGATATGCTGTTACATTCGTACATTCACACACGTCCAAACTCATGTTCTTATTCACACACTAGCTGACCCGGTCACGCGTTACTGTGACTTACTAATTATAGTACGTTGGATTAATGTTATTCTAAACTTCCTCAAGTAGTCAAATTAATATTCACTAATAAAGACAAAAACATTATAGTCGATTTGGAAATTCAAATGTAATTGGTAAAGAGTTACGGAGAGTTGAAATTAAGGACAAACGATCATAAAAAATTTTAATTTACATTTCATTACAAATTACTTAATTGAAATTGTATAAAAATTGATATTTATAAAATAAATAAATAAATTATTTTTTATTTATTTATGTAAACTTAAATTTCAGTTATATCTTCAGTCATACTGGTTTTATATTTTTCCCACAAACTCGAAGATTGTGTTGGATAACATGTTGTCAAAATAATTGCAAACAGTTTGACGAATACTATTCGGCGTGGCTGTCAACGCTGCATCAGCAAATGTCGGGTCCCAATAATTGTCGTCTACCAGCAGCTGCAACTCGCGACATGCATCTTGACATGTATTGAACACTCGGCATGTATTGAACAGTCGACCATTAACTGTTCGTAAACATTCGAAAGAAGCTGGTCCGGGAACATTCACCAATAACAAACGCTGAAAGAAACATTCACGTTGTTTTGGATGCACTGTGTAAAGTCTTTGCTTTGAATATGCCTGCGATCGAAGGATGTGGTTCTCCTTGTTTACGTGGCTACCATTTTTTTACCTAATTTGTTCCATGAAAAATAGCTTGGAACATCGGTATATTATTATGTTTTTGCGAATTGGTGGAACACATCAGATTTTTGACACAATGTGAAAAATTCAGTTTGTGGTTTGTCGTTTTTGGTGGCTCAAGTATTCTTTGGAAAATATTTTCTTCGGTGAAATATACACGTTGACCGTTTTCAAGATGTGTTGTAAGATGCTGGATGGAAGGGTCTCTTTCATGGATGCAAAAACTAAAAATATGCCAGATAGCTTAGTTGCTGCTGATGTATCTACCTATTTGGTATCGTGTTATTTCGTCATTTTTATTTACATTTTGAACTTCAAATACGGCCAAATCACTGCCTTTATTAACATATTTGCAAACGTACTTAATGGATTTTACAGAACTGCAAAACTCGACATTAATATGAGCCTTATACGTTTTTGAAAGAAATGATGAGTATGGTACCACCCACTGATTGTCAATTTCAACTTGGTTTCTAGAATTTGACATTCGCATTGTAAATGTTTGGCCACCATTCTCCGCGTTTCTGCGGCGATACAACGGATAACCATTGATATCCGTAATAGTATCATTCGTATATTCCTTTGGAAAACGCTTCTTACATTTTCCACCTTCCATGCATGGCGATGTCATGTTAAAAGCACTGCACGGTCCGTGGATAGAGTGACTGGTAACAATATCAAACAATTCTTGATCAATTAATGGGTCCGGAATTTCGGCTGAAATTATTTGATCAATTTCTTCTGGACGGATTTTAACTTCAAGCCAAATGAAAATGTGAGAATGAGGCAAACCTCGCTTTTGACACTCAAATACAGATAGCAACGTGTGTTACCGAAAACTGAATGTTTTACGATTAAATCAATCAATGATTTTAATTTTTGTTTGAACACACGTGCCGTGACATCATGACGATGCATTGATTTATGGCCTGGTAATAGCAAAGTTTGTATTTCCTCCCGATTCGGATTACATGTAAATGTAATAAACAAATCTGGACGACCATAATGACGTACGTAAGTCATCGCATCTTGTATATATTCCTGCATGTTCCGTGAACTGCCGATGTAGCTTGAAGGTAAAATAAATGCATTACCGATATCATTGGCGTTTAAATTTTTATAAATATTGCAGATAACAGTATCTCGTAAGAGGATGTATTCCTCCGATCGTAATTTAGCCTGGTTGTATCGAATAAATCGCAAATGTTTGTTTTCAACCTTGGCGTACATATCCACGACGTATTGAAGGCACAGTTGACGATATCGAAGGATATAGTTATCCTAATTACGTCTAATCATCAATCGGGGGGGGGGGGGCGTAGTACTTCATTGAAGTAACTTTTTTATTTGTTTTATTACCTGAAAAAGTAATAAATTAAATAGTAAAAAAAGAATAAGAAATCATTATAGTGGGCCCGCTATAATCCGGCCCCTGGTCGGAATACCGCGGGTCTACTGTACTAATAAAATAAAGAATTAAATAGTTGAATATTAAATTTACCAGCAACTGGATCACGCTGTTTGATGTTGATGTGATATTCATCCTGCCCTTGCCAGAATATCAGTGGATACTGGAGTGCGTCATACGAACTGTGTAGATCCGAAATTATACTAACAGTTCTATCTTGACGTGTGACTTTAATCAACTGAGTCACCAACCATAAAAACTGCAACTTCATCTACGTTTGGCGCGTTGAATCTGCCAGCGTATTCTCCTGATGGTAATTTGTCAGCTTTGATGACAATTTGATAGTTGTCATTTTTTAATTGCGGCGACACAATTGAATAAATTGATTATTATTTTCCAACAATACCACAATTGCTCTCTCTTCTGCTTGTTCGATGAAATTATACTGGCACCTAGTTTTCAAAGCGTTCCTCACAATTTCCAATAGATTTGGAGAAACTTCGGGTCATCGTTTGGCATCGGTATCAACGACCCAATCTTATGGTACACCTGGCCTTGTATTTTGAATTTAGTTTCAAAATGACGTCCATCAGATGTGAGATCGCAAATTTTTGTTGCCCCAAAAAACGTCATCTGGAAGCAAGAATTGAATTTGAGTGTCTTGCGCAGAAACATTTTCGAATCGTTTGATTCGCCAGCAAGATAGATTGTAAATGTTCTGGCGGATTGGGTAGTGGTAATAATACAACTTTTCCTGATTCACAACACATGCCGGCTGCTTCATTGCGGAATTTCAACGCCTGATAATATTGGCATATTTTGTTCATTGCACCGATTGCAGTTTTAGAATGTGCAGAGTAATCAATGGCTGGTGCATATTGGAACGCAAGACGAACAATTGATACACGTGTTAAAGCACGGCTGATTTACTGTCTCTCTCGTTCTCTTTCTCTAAATGTAGCTATGTGCTGTTCTCGTGCCGCTCTTGTTCTCGATATATTCTGTCACAGACGTTCATCACGCCGTTCTTGAGATTCTTGCATACGACGCTCAGCTGTCCTGATTCTTTGAACTTCCTTACTTGCCGCGATTTGTGTTGCTGATTGATGAGCTCTCTCGTCGTGCGTCTTGCCTCTCTGCTACATGAATTGTCGAGGTTAGATTCTTTGGCGACATTTCACTGAAAAATATTTGAATTACAACAAAAAGTGCCTTTCTGAAAGCCTTAAAATAAGACACTATAACACAGTGGTGAAACCGGAATTTTTGGGTCCATTGAAAAATACAGTCAAATGGAAGTTAAGAACTAATGAGGAAATATAAAATAACATTGAAAAAAATAACAGAAAAAGAAGAGTGATATTTTTTTGATACATTTATAGCATGGATGACACCAGGCTTTCAAGATTTTAGAAAGATTTGAAACGAAATAATACCAGTGAACTGTATGGTAAGAAAAAATTTTCGATAGCAGACTTTGAATATGGCAGGATTCAAAGGTAGAGAGGAGTGCAATAATGAAGGAGCACTGGGGAGGAAGAAAGAAAAAACAACAGGAGAGAAATTGAAATTTTCACGTGTTCTCCAGCTGACCATAACAAAAAGAAGAAGAAAAATGATAAGCTAGCGAGAAACGCTTACACGATTCGAATTTATCGTAACGTTTTCTTCAATGTTATGTTCATGTGTGTAGTTACTTTGTCGTTAGGTATGAAGACACACAAACGATGAACAACAATACAGTATAATTATAACACAATACACAGCACAATTAAAATTGAAGAAACTAACACATATGGCATAAATAAATCGAAATACAACGCCATCTACTGGATGGTTCGATAAATTAACACACCGCCATCTGTTAGGAATAAACTGTAGCATAAATAAATTGAAGCAGAGCGTGATCTACTGGATGATTACCCAACCTAGCTAACCAAGTGTTGTATAGATAAGTTAACACATCGCCATCTGTTAGAAACTTATGGAACTATTATAATAATTATGTATGGTCGTAAGGACCTGGTGACATGTTTTCTACTGACTGGGCATTCTGCCCCTGTCGTAGCCGCCTTTACCTAGCCCGCCCATCCTGCCTGGTATAGGGGACCTACATTTTAACGTCGAATCCGAACCACAGTACCGTCCTGGCGTATTTCACCTCATACAGCATACTGCGCCCGGTGTTAATGCCGGGTTAAGTGTCTATTAAAATCCTCGCCAAGACAGGGACTCGAACCGGGGACCTTTCCTTCTCCAGTCAGAAGCCCTAACCACTTAGCCAGCAGACCGCTGAGCCTTGGTGGATTACAAATAATTATGAACCATTGTCCTATGACAAACATTTAATGAACATTTATTTCGCAAATAATAAATATTGAGGTCTATAATCCAGATAAAAACTATCCTATCTTTTAAGTTGGACTAAATTACACACATTAAGCCAAATTTCATCTAAATCGTTTATGTAGTTTCGGAGTTCATCCCGGACGAACATCGTGACACGATATTTATATATATATAAAGATAAAGATACACGCTCACGTGATCGGCTTCCCAATCCACTGCCAACTTTTTGTGCTTTTGCAGAAATACCACATCTCTTAGCTTCACGGATACATTCCCTACCTAACTGAGATCATCTGCCATGCCTGCAAACATGGATTCGAATACAATCTGCGCCTGTCCCGTGCCATTCTAATAACAACAGCTGGGTTTTCCGTTACCTCTCGCAGCATACTGTTATTAATAATTGTAAAAATATGAAACAACCCTAATAGACTGTTTCAGTCTAAATAAAATTGTACTTCAATCTGTCTTAATTTGCTGCTATTTTATGTAAGCGACGTCACGTGGATAGCCGAGCGGAGACTAATATCAATATCCAACAAACCCTTTGGATTCGTCTCGACCTCCACCAACCAATCGGATCGAAGTTAATGTCGGGATATTGGGTTAAGCATCGCGCAGTACTTATAGTTAGTAAAGGAGCTGGCAAGCGGTACGGGCTAACTTCTGTTAGTATTTTGGCAAATATTCAGACTGAACGCTTACCATATTTCTTCTCGAGTTGTTCTTATATATTACTTTTATGATCAAGGTTACGTTAAAAGAAGTAAGCATAACTGTTGGTTATTTATTGATAAATTTTTATGGAAGAAACATAGTTTATACAAACACTTCAAATAATTATGTTATTTCGTAAACACACTAAATGAAAGACAATCACGATGGCGCTGATAATACTACAATATGATTGCGTAATAATGGCCTTAGGCTTGAAATGGATTCGACCTACAGCATCTGCTGTGGGATTGAGTGACTTGAGACTGAATAATTTATACTTTGATGTGATCAGGAAAATACTATGTTTAGCTCAACATAAAATATATAGCAAAGCAGCAGATTTACCTCAGTGAAATGATGTTATAAGTGTGCAAGATGGGCCGCGATTGGCTATCAAATACACACTCTGGTCAAGCTAGGAGTAGTGCTTTAGTGGAGGGGGTAAGGCTGGCCTCTGTTTCGCTGGTTGCGATTTTTGTGAGAACAAGTGCTCTGATTGGCTATTGATGACGTCTACGAGGTACAAGGAGAAAGGGAAGAGCCTTGTATAGCAGCTTGGTTGCTGACAGTTGGTTCTCATGAATTTCAACAACAGCTTCAGACCCCACGAGTAGCTGTGCAACCTTATGGAGCTGGTGTAATGTCGCACGAGTGTCGTGGTAGATAAGACTCGACAAGTATCGCAGAGCATCCGGTCTCTTAAGTTACAAGCTGGGGAAAAGGTCTCGGCTTGTCTTGACTATTACGAACGAAAAAAAAAAAGACTTTAAGGTATATCTCAGAAAAGCAATCATGCAACAGCGATATTAATTAAACAAACATTTGAGATCTTTTGAACTTTTCGTTCAAGTCTTATTAAAATTTTCTGTCTGATGCGGATTCATATTATTTTTTATGAAAGTCATCTTACTGTTATTTGAGAAAGATATTTCTTGTTCACCATCTCGTGATTAATATATGATTCTAGTCACTCCCTCCGGTTCGTGAAATAAGAAATTAGGAAACGCAAATGAAGGATACGTTTGTTTCAACTATAAATGTCGCTTTTGAAGCAGTCGGAAAACCAGGAATTACATCACTGACAAAGCAGCAGTTATCATCACATCGGCAGTGGTGGCTTATCGAATAATCGTGCGATACAATTGTCATATACACGGTTCAGAGAACAGAGAACTGTTAATTAAAAACGTTAATGAATAAGCCAGATGCAAACTGATGACTGATTGTGCGATCAAAATTTGTTTACCCTTCGCTATAAATGGAGCTCTCTGTAAAACAGTAGCAAAACAAATATTTCGACCTAAAGTAAATGTTTCTTCATTC
>JARYHS010012519.1:58243290-58297653 GCA_031002005.1 Vandiemenella viatica | reverse complement strand
AGACCTACCAACATGCCGAAAATAAATTTTTCTGAAAGTGCGAAGTTACGTAAGTGAATTTAGAGAGGAGTATTTTAGTACAGATGAAAGAGTTATATTCTGTAAATTATTTGAAATATAATTTCCCAATGGTGCAGTTTGTGCACGGAAGCAAATTATGCTGTCTACATGAAAGCGACACTACTAGATAAAATAAATGGTGTGTAATTCAGCATGTTTTGATGTAAATTTAAATGTTTGGTCATATTTTGTTATTCTTAGGTCACGTTTACCCATTTTTTAAGGTCATATTTTCCTTCATATTTGGCCGTAAACACCCGAAGCCTGGTTGTCAGATAATTTTGTCCGAGATGTTATCCGATATAAAAGCTCTCTATAATCAACAGAAGTGTGTTCTAACTTTTTAATAATTTTCATTTGTTATGAGGATAACTTGGCCAACGTTGACGTGGATAACTTGGCCAACGTACCTAGTTACTGTTCAAATACTAAAAGATAGCATCGTTCGTACGAAAGGAACATTAAAAATGTAAAAAATACAAAAAAGTGTGTATGACCTGTCACTTATTGCGCATGTACACACTGAACACGCGCCGTTTTATTATTTATTTTAATCAACCAACTACAAACTGACATCGTAGAATATTTTTAGGTTAAATACATTTTCGTGACAGAATAGCAATTGGACAGCGGTGTGTGAGAAAAGTAATGAGATTGGAAACACTGCCAGTATCCTGCAACGCTGTGTCTACCGGTCTGTACTAGACTGGCTTGTTCACCCCTTCCACATGCTCAATCCGAGTTTCAACTCCGTTCAGCCAGCACATTATATTTTTGACAGCGCCATCAGTGAAGTTGTGTGTTACGAAAATGGAGCATCGGAATTTAGGGTAACGTTGTGCAATCAACTTTTGTTTTTCTTGGTCGTGAATGGTGTAGGACTTCGAAATCAAGCCCCTATGAATCCTCTCTTTGTGGTAACAGAAACTATCAGTCTGTTGCAATCTTTTGCGATTGGATATAATGGATTTGTGTGGGAACCACTCAAAACTCTTCTTATCTCGGTGCAAGAGGTTCAAGTGAAAGTGATAGCAGATAAAACCGGTCCAAATGGCGCTTTGTTGTTTCACCGGATGACGAATTCCTGGCGACCTCATTTGATCACACAATCTAAAAGAACAGGTGCGAAAAAAAGTTTGACAGGAAAAACGCATTTGTTTAACTTTTATCTTCTTGTACAAACATTACACTTATCGATCTCTTCCTGCTTCGTTAGGCTGGCCGTCCAGTGGACACGTATTTGCACGAATACGCTTGTATTGCCGCGAACTGTATTAGCGCGAAAACACCTCGTCCACTGAAAGCAGATTCGTGCGATTCTGTCTCCAGTTGTCCATTGTATCCCGCAAACCGAGCGTGGTGGTGTAACGGTTAGCGTTCTGGCCTCGCATTCGGGAGGACGCCGATTCGATTCCCCGTCCGGGCATCCAGATTTGGGTTTTCCATGGTTTCTCCAAATCACTCCAGGCGAATGCCGGGATGCGTCCTACAAAATGGCCATGGCCGAATTCCTTCCCGTTCCTTGTCCCCAGTCCCAACCCGCCTCCAATGACCTTAGCCGTCGACGAGGCGTAAAGCTAGAAGTTAAAAAAAAAATTATTCCGCAACCCATTCCATTAGTTGTAGATCTCGGTGAATGTAACAAAAAAAATATAGAACAGTAATTCGTTAATACATATATATATTGTTAATTAAGAAAATAAACGTAATTACAGGGTGTTTCAAAAGTGACCGGTATATTTGAAAAAATCAATAAAAACTATACGGGCAGCGATAGAAATACACCGTTTGTTGCAATATGCTTGGGACAACAGTAAATTTTCAGGCAGACAAACTTACGAAATTAGTTACAATTTTCAACAACAGATGGCGCTGCTGTCTGGAAAAATCTAAAGTACGATTATTCTAAGGAATAAACCATTTTTTCACAGCAAACTTGAAATCTGTGAACAGCACACGCTTACAGCAGAAAGACGACTCACAGAATGGCGAACTCACAGACTGCGTTTACTTCTGTATCTTTCAAATCGCCCGCAGCTCCATCTGTTGTTGAAAATTGTAACTAATTTCGAAAGTTTGTCTGCCTGAAAATTTAGTGTTGTCCCAAGCATATTGCAACAAACGGTGTATTTCTGTCGCTGCCCGTTTAGTTTTTATTGATTTTTCAAATATACCGGTCATTTTTGAAACACCCGGTATCTTTGTTTAGGCGTTATCGGCAAAATTTCCGCTCTCACATTCGATCGTTGGCAACATGGTCTACTTTTTAAATTCATTTTAATCATATACCACATTAGTTATTCAACTTTATCTTGAGAATATACTGGTACACTAAAAATAGTTTTATGTTAAGAGAAAAATAATTTATTGTAAATAGGACACAAAAAAATAATTCGAAAGGGCGGCTGAAGCAATTTACAGCTAAATTCTAGTAAACTAGTGGCCATAAATCCACATTTCAAAATTTTACGGAAGAGCATAAAAAATGAATAACACAAAATCTGTGAATGAAGTTAATTGGGATTTTATTTTACTACTTATTACTGATATTATTGTGAAAGGTCCATTAAAAAAATATTGTATTTATTGGTAGAAAAATTAATTTTTATGAACTGGAGCTATGGCGTTTTCCAATTAAACGAAGACATAAAACTCTATTATTGTTTAAAAATTAGTTTAATGTTCAGAATACATATTAAAATTGTAATATATATGACAAGAAGACTACACAACTCGATTTATATCCCGATTTTGCTGAAAGTCATAGAAATCCTGTTTTTTGGAGAGCTATCATCTGTTGTGGTCCACTGACAGAGGTTATTGTAGAAATATATTTACTACAGCAGTTTTTTTTTTTTTATTCATTTTTTGATGTTGATTGGAAGTATATCATTATAGTTGCAAGTACTGGAAAAGATAGTAGTGGAGTATTATGAGCAGTTTTGTCCAATAAGAACCAATATTTCCATCTATGTACTTTGAAAATATCGAAGTTACAGGTTATACAGTATTCAGAATTACCTTATTGAGAAATCTGGAACGAAATGCTCAGATTTCTGGGCATTTTTGCCTCTGACATAACCTTCACAGCAGTCTTTTTGTAATGATTCCACCACCGACATCTTCAGTATTTATTTTTTACTTTTTTTAAATTTGAATTTAGCAGAACTGATTAAGCTGCAATATTCTTCAGGTATATAGATTCGGTTGTATTTCCTAAAAATCACTTTTGCAACAGCAAAGTCTCTTTCGCATGGTAAAAATAAATGTCCTGATACTGGAAAGTAGTATTTAACCTTACTGAGTTTGATTTACCACTTGCCCAAACTGCCAACAGAAAACGGACTACTGTGTGCTTGTGCTTTTTGCCACTACAACTACAAGAAGGTCCTTATTAGGCCCTTTAGGTATCCGATGTTTGTGATAAGAAAATTTTTACAGATTGCTCTCTGTTAAAATTATGCGTGCAAAATTCATAGACCCAAAGCTGTCGGCAATAGAACGCTACGTGCAGAGGCAAATGAGATAATGGTAGGTTTTGTTTGTAGTCAATAGCTATTGTAAGAATTTCTTCATTGTTTTTCCACAGATCTTTCGTTTTCTGCCTTTTTTTAAAGAGTTTTCTCAAGTCTTGTGGGCAATAAGTTCAACTGCTGCTATCTGTTGAACATTGCCGTTGAAATGATGGCTTCTAATCTTTTGTTTTGGCTCGTCACACTGTGAGCAAACATCAGTTTGGTGTAGACTAAAAGACAGATTCTAGTGTTCTTTGAAATACTTCCATTAGTAATTGTAATCAAGTTTCACTTCAGGAATTTAATATACATTTCTGACACCTTTCATTCTTTTGCATGAAATATTAATCCCGAAATTGTCACTCGGCTTTGACATTATTACGTCCCACATAACAGTTGATACAATAACAGAAAGCACTACACAAGTAGTTGGAAAAGGCCAAATGTCCGGAGATATGGCCTTCTCAAACTTCACAAGGAAAATGGTACCCAATTTTAATGCATATAGGAGGCTTGGAGAAATGGCTCCTTCACAGCAAATGTGCACCTCCACAAAGAGAACTCATTTCTTTAATAAAATCCATTTTCGAAAAATGTGGATGTATGGCCTTTTCCGAATAACCGATTCATATTAAAAATGTTATGTGGGCCATAATGTTTTGAATGAGGTTTCGAATTTTTGTTAGAAGTGTTTAGTTTCGTAAATATGCTATATACAGAGTGTTACAAAAAGGTACGGCCAAACTTTCAGGAAACATTCCTCACACACAAACAAAGAAAATATGTTATTTGGACATGTGTCCGGAAACGCTTACTTTCCATGTTAGAGCTCATTTTATTACTTCTCTTCAAATCACATTAAACATGGAATGGAAACACACAGCAACAGAACGTAACAGCGTGACTTCAAACACTTTGTTACAGGAAATGTTCAAAATGTCCTGCGTTAGCGAGGATACATGCATCCACCCTCCGTCGCATGGAATCCCTGATGCGCTGATGCAGCCCTGGAGAATGGCGTATTGTATCACAGCCGTCCACAATATGAGCTCTAACATGGAAAGTAAGCGTTTCCGGACACATGTCCACATAACATACTTTCTTTGTTTGTGTGTGAGGAATGTTTCCTGAAAGTTTGGCCGTACCTTTTTTGTAACGCCCTGTATATATTATTATTATTATATTATTATTATTATTATTGCAGCTATATCAGTCAGGATGTAGCCTCTTTAAGCCTGATGAGCTATATATTAGAATTTAATTCTACATAGTGTTGCTGTAGTTCTTTCCAGGCCGATCGATCCTGAGCCGCCCTCTTCCAGTTCACGCCTGTAACTCGACGTATATCCTTATCCCAGCGATCCGGGGGTCTTCCTCTTGCTCTTTTCAGGTTTCTCGGTATCCAGTCCAGCACTATCGTAGTCCAACTTTCATCTCTTTTGCGAGCAACATGACCGGCCCATTGCCATTTTTGGGTCATGACTCTTTTTAAGATGTCTGTTACTTTAGTTATTGAACGGATGTGCTCGGCCCTTTTCCTGTCTCTTCTTGTAAACCCTAGCATTGCTCTTTCCATACTTCGCTGGGTAGTTCTCAGTTTTTGCTTCGTGTGACTATTTAGGGTCCAAGTCTGGCAGGCATATGTGAGGACCGGTAATACACATTGTTCAAATACCTGTTTCTTAAGATGTACTGGCATTTTCGATTTAAAAACTATGGAATTTCTTCCGTATGCAATAGCTTCGCTTTCATCTAATGATTCGATGACCTCCGAGATGCTCTCATAGTTTTCTGCATAATATATTGCGGCTGAGAGACAGGTCCCCCATCGTGTCACTACTGGCCCGGGAGGGAGTATTGATGGAAACTTTTCCCTGAAGGTAACAACTCTACTTGGCACTTTCAATAATATTTTCTTCACTGAAGAAATTATCTCCTTAACTACAGGGTGCTGTTCCCGAATTTTCTCAGCTACCCGGTGGAGCCCATGAGTTAGTCAGGTGACATGCGCCATTCGGGGATGGAATGCCTTCAAACACTCCCCTCATTTTATCATTTAAGCTGCACTGTCTGTCACCAACAATCGCAACTTATCCTCGTGTTTTGGATCTGGCCCCAACACCTTTAATGCGTCCCTTACAGCAATTGCCACAGTAGAGTGGTTTGTCGTTGGAAGTTCTCTGCACATAATGACATGGGATATACTAGGTTCCTCAAATGAGAGCTTGCCCATATCTGCTGCAGGCATCTTTCGTCTCATCTACACTTAACCAGATGAAGTGGTCAGCAGTATTTCTTCAATGGTTTTCTCAAACATCTGAGGCAAGTAATACTTTCTTAAAATGGATTCATCGCAAATTTTTCTGTTACAAGATTCTTCCAAAAAGGTTTTCAGGAATGCTTTCTGGAGTGTTGAAACAGGTATATTAGCGACAGTGAGAACTTCACACAGACGCAGGTGAAACGAATCTTCTGCACCCAGCTTTGAACTTGTAATGAAACTCTGCTTCTGTTCGGAAGCATTTCTCCTGGTAACATTTGTCAAATGAGTTGCTGAATTCTGATACTATAGTACGTGGGATCATTTATCTGCAGGCACCTATGTAGAAGACAAAAATAAAAATAGCCCAACTTGTGGTGGGTGCCTTGGTGGGTAAACTACATTACAATTATCTTTCATACCTTTATGATTAATAATTGTGGATTTTAATCTTAATTTTTTTATGAAGGAGTGGGAATTTATTAATTTTGCAAGAATCTCGACGTTAGTTGGAATTTAGGAAAAATTGTCACAATATGACATTTATTTTCTTATCACTGGCGATTACAAGTCTGAGCGAATTTACCGTTAACATTAACACAAATTGGTAAAATCATAAAAGCAACGCTCAGAGTTACAATTAGCCGTCATGGGCAAGCAAACAATTGTATATTTACTTTTAAATCCATCTCAGAATCAAAATGCAAGAAATAATGACAACTGGAAACAATGAAAAATACAAGTTATGACTACCTCAGACAAAGGCATCATAATACTGTGACTTTACAGTTAAAAAGAAAATCATGGGCGCCAGAATGAACAATATATCATTCGAAAATAACTAGTTCTGGCAAATTATGCCGCTAGCTCAGGGGTTTTTACAATTACAAAGTGAGAACATGGACCTATCCTCTCAAAGTCGCTTACGGGTTCTGTTTCACGGAATGCACAATCACATGGCTTGGTCGTAATCAATTACCATTGTAGTTCTGCGTCTGATGTCTGTGATGAGTGTAGCGGACCCACGATATGTGAGATTATCTCACAAGTCGGCTATAGGCATCTCTGGTCTGGCAATGCGCATCATCGCATTACCGGCTGTGTTGCGGTGATACGCTCGCTCCAGCAAGGCAAGCTGCAGTTAGCGAAAGAAGTCAACTTTCCAAGTCAACCTCAGACTGGTGCGATCGAAGTTAGAATGTCAGCTCCTCGCTCTTCGGTCCACGAGGAAACTTCTTGCTCCGCCCATTTGTAGTCTCGAAGCTCACATACAACAAAAATTCCCAGGATTTTGAGTTATACGCTCATTTTGATTGGACCTTCAGGTCGGCACCTAATGTCACGTGATATCCTCGATATGTGATTTGGCCAAAGAATCCAACAGAGGTCGGACATATTCGGCTAAGTTCGCCGGGGCGAGAGAACATTCGGGTTTCGGACGGCAGGCTTTTCCCGCTCGGTGAGTGACCCATCCCCAGGGAGCAGTGTGTGTGGTCCGGCAAAAACCCAAATCCGCGACGTCCCGTCGCCATGATCCGGAAAGACCAAGATTAGCTTCTAGCCTACATAGCTCAATAATTCTTGAATATTCGCTTTGCTACGATACACTGTATAAGTTCACCATTTCATTACAGTCCTCACTTGGAATCTTGCGTACTTTATAAAATTACAACAAAAATCTATTCACGTGGTCGCCCAAGATTTATGTAAATTACTCTTATATTATTACATATATAATAAAAATGCACCTTGTAACGTGGCGACAGCGCGGCTCGTTACAAACTGAATATAAAAACTCGGAAAATAACCAGTTAATATTATGAAATTTCATCCAGCAGTCTAGACTCTGTCACTTTATGTTACTTTAGAAATTAAAACAAATAAAATCTTTTTTTTTTAGATTATAAAAGATATACATATATCAAACAAATTAAACTTACTGATTTTACACAAGCGTAACATTATATAATTTTCCCATCTGTAGGAAAGTTCTTATTCGTTCCAATCCACTTTCGCAGGAGACTACTTCTTGAGGATTTCTGTTTAGGTATGATTGCTTTTAAAGAAGGAACTAAAAGTATGTAGGCCTCCACAATGTTTTAATTTCCATGTTACCACTGAACGATGACGGTTACAACTGTTAATTTCTCAGAAAGAGTTTGCGTTCCTGAGATTTTTAATGTTTAACATGCTATGTTTCTAACTTGTCGATTTGTTTCTACCGAATGTAAACCTTTGTAGTAATTTGAAGTTGCCACACCGCATTGTTACAGTTTTTCTCAATGTTACCGTCAACAATGAGGTTAAAACACATCATTTAATATTGTGGTGAACAGTTATTTCAATATTAAAATAAATCCATTTGTTTTACACGTATACGTAGTCCATTTACCCTCCAAGTTCGGCTTCACCCTCGGACTCTGCGAGGGATCATTCCTATAGCGCGCACATTCGCGGTGTCTTGGATCTTAGGATTCACGTAGTAATAGATACAGGTGAGGATGATGACTGGCCGGATCGCCCAGAAAGAAGGGGGAAAAAGAAGCAGCCGTAGCCTGTCAATAAGGCACTGTTCCGGTAAAGGAAAACCACGGAATACCATTTCAGAACAGCCGACGGTGGAGTTCGAGCCCATGGCGTCTCCCGAGTCCAGATTACTAGCCCACGACCTGTGCCCCACCGTTAATCCGGTCGGTCATTTGTTTTATTTAAGTAACAAAATTATAGTCGGACTGGATCAGGACATCGAATTAGGTGCTTTTAGGTTCTAATAATTGAATTAGGTCATTTTAGGTCATAACATAAAAATTAGGTTATTTTAGGTCCTACTAAATTTATGAATATTATTAGTTTATGCAAAAGACGAAAAAGAAACTTAAAATTTCGAGAATATTAGGTTGGGAACAAAATAGGTTCGAACCTAAGAATCCGGGGCTTACTCATCACCCTGGCGTATGTTCGCGGAACTCAGGCGCTCACAATGGACGGAGTCACATTACATTCCCAGTGTTTGGATTGGGGCGATCAGCTCGCACGTATACGGGCTTACTCGCGCGAATATACATCCATTGGAAGGCCAGCCTTACGAACTATTCGCGTCCGTTCTCTGTCTTTCGACCTGTATAAATTTACTACGTCGGGGTTTTGAATCTTTCTTATTCTGGTATTGTTGTAGTGACGCGTTTGTCTTTTGCTTTTGTTCTAGCAGCAAAGTATTGGCGTTTGTAATGTAGTATCTTTGTAATCTTTGCCAGAAATTAAATTCTGCACTTTCTGTACGCTTATTTGGGTGTTTGTCTTTGATGCAGTGGTTTGATTAATGTTTTCCCGTGCATTGTAAGACACTAATTTCAAAAACCGGAAGAAACCAATAACCAAAGTCACAAGTAAATTAAATAATTGTTTCAAATACACAAAACCGTCTTCAGAAAACACATTAAAATTTTTAAAAAAACTTTATACCTTGTTTAGGAGGAAATAAATCTAAATGGACAACACTTTAAGTTACCATTATTAAAACCTTACATTCATCAGTTACTTTTGGTGTTAATGCCAACCAAAGCAAGAAAAATAAAAATGGTAACATAAGGAATGATAAAACGCAAGTCTTAGTTACGATGTAGCGATGTCTGTCACACTCTGACGTCACGCTTTCCGCCTCCGCTGCCCAACCAACAACGGCCAGAGATGTTCGGGTTATGCACGTCATTTAGAAACAGTTCTATTTAGCTGAGCATCCACGAGAAATGAGTTGCCAACACACTAAACGAAAAGTATGTATTACGTAAAAATCGACATATTAATTATTAGTTGCTTTTTCTTAATTAAGATTCGTTCGATGTAGATCTCGTATACTCTCTGTACAGCGATAATGTATGCCAAGAAATATCTACATTACATTATTTTCATAATTATGAGCGTTTCTTGATGAAAATTATACTGTTATAATATACTCGAAGAAAAAGTAGTGAGGGAATGGAGGAAAGCCATCAACACAAAGGGTGTTCAGCTGGGAAGAAATCCAAATAAAATCACCATAGATTGTCTAGCTTTTGCCGATGACATGGCGGTAATTACTGATTCACTGGTTAGTGCAAAAGAACAAATCGAAGAACTAGAGAAAGCGGCAGCCAAAGTAGGATAACATATATATTTTGAAAAAACACAGTTTATGACAAACATCAATGATGCTCCTCAAAATCTTAAACTTCGCAATGGAACAATAGCTAAAACAAATTGTTTTAAATATTTAGTATAATGGATAACGAGTGACACAAAAGAAAAGACTGCAATAGAAACTAGAATACATTAAATGGAAAGAGCATTTCATATGACAAAGAACGTATATAACAAAAAATCCTTATCATGGAACACAAAACTAAAGCACTATCAAGCAGTGGTTAGACCAGAAACACTGTATTCGGCAGAAACGCTTAAGCTAACAAGATATGGGGATCTTGAAAAACTGGAAAAATTAGAAAGAAGAATCTTGAGAAAAATACTGGGACCCAAACCTAATAGTAATGCTGAATACAAATTAAGACCAAACCGAGAACTATATTCGAAAATATAAAAATTAACAGTTATAATGAGGAAAAGAAGACTGAAATTTTACGGGAACATATACAGAATGGATAGTAATAGACTAACAAAACAGATCTTCACCTTACTGAACAAATACAAATCCAAACCCACATGGTTCACTGAAACTGAAAAGGACATGGAAAATGCTGGAGTGAAAGCAGATATAATAGACAACAGAACACTCATTAGAGAAGTAATTCACAAGACAGGTTTTCAGGAGAGACAGAAATACATAAAGGGAAGGAAATGGACCCAGGAAAAAAAGGAACAACACTCTCAAAGAATGAAGGAAGTTTGGAAGCAAAGAAAATTAAATACAAAGAAACATAGCCAAAGTTGATTTATAGTACCCTCCAAATGGGTTATTCGGAATAATAATAATAATACTCGAAGAAATGATTTGCCGAAACACTGAAATAAAAGTATGTACTTCGTTTAAATTAATATATTAATTATTAGTTGTTTTTATTAGAGACGTCACTATATCAGACATATATAAATATTTCCAGTGGGTCAAACTTAGAACGCGATAAAGTGAATGTATTCGTATACGGGTAATAGTAGCCATGAATTTTGAGCAGCAATATTTGTAGAAGTTGTGGTTATGTCGAATGCAAACTGGTTCTGAATGACAACTGAGACATTGGTGAGATCTGGATGGAACCCTCTCCCCCTTAAGATGACGTGAAATTTTGATCGACCTTGTAGTTTTTTGGGACTCTTTCTTTTATTCCCTGCTTCCGAGGATGGTCTTACTCCCCCCCCTCTTTTCCTCTAAAGTTGGTATCTGTGTAGTTTCTTGACCTTATATCCCCCTAAAGTCGACATCCGAATCGGTTTTTTTTTCGTTGGCCTCCCCCCACTCCCCCACTCCCCCTCGGTGAGATTTCGCCGGACACCCAATTTCACTCCACGTAATTAATGGACGCCCCTTTTGGCTATACACTTCGCCGAAGTCGTTACAAGCTGGAGAGGATGATGGGAATGGGAACTAGGCCATGGTATTCTGGAGGAACTAACCCGTCAAGGTCGGGCCACAGTAGACCGCGCCGAGCCCGCACCGTCACCGCACCGATACTCTGCCGAGTGTCGGCTTGACACCCTTTTCCACACTGCTCCGTAGCACGGCCGTGTGACGGACGGGTTCCTGCTCGGTCTTCAGTCTCCTTTAACGTATAAACTTGACTGTTTCGCGGAATTAATATTAAAAAAATTACCCTAAAAGTGGTTTGTGGATCATAGCTGTGGCTACCACCCGTACTTTATTATAGAGTATTGTACTTTATAATCTAAGAAATTAATAAAGTACGTTAAAATACTTTTTTGTGTCTGACTTCTGTTATCTCTTAATTGTTTGATCTTTTATGTATAAAAATAGTATTCCAAAGCAGTTTTAACAAATGATCGTCACACTGTACAGGATTGGAAAGATTTTCGTGTATCTCTGTATAGTCACAATTAAATGTCAAGCGTCACTCACTTCATTTAACGCGTTTGTTTTGGTTGAGGTTCCTTTCGATTCACTCAATATTTTTTAAAAAAAAAGAATAAGATTATTATTAATTTTTATTTAAATGCAGACCGCAATGATTTTTAGAATAATAATAATTTCATGTGATCTAAAAATTCCAGCCACAGAGTTTCTTACCAGCCGCGCAGTACACCTCTATCGTTGTCACCTAATTTGAAAAGAAAAACTACAGATTAACGAGAAAATTCGGAACGTCCTAGCATCTTAGAATTAACATATCAAAGCTTTGCCAGAGGTTAATGTCAATTTTAAGACCCATAAAAATTACAGCTGAGACAGGGATTTGAACCAGGGACTTTCAGTTCCCAAATCGTACGCCGTTACCATCTGAGTCAATAGACAAATCTGAATGTAATCAAAAATTAATATTTGAACATAGTAAAATAAACGTACCTTTATTCTACATAATTTATTTTTGTTGAAAATAAAATCAAACTAATGACGGCCGACATCCGCTGCGGTGTCGTTTGAACTCACTTCAATCGAGTGAGCGACAACAATCAGAAAAGTGTCGGTGCGGTGACTGTGCAGTCTAGTGTGGCCCGACCTTCATTTCGATAAACCACGGATAACATAAATCTGGACGTCTGGACGGTGATTCGAACCTGCGTCCTCTCGAATGCGAGGCCAGAGCGTTACCGCTCACCCACCACGTTCTATTATGTCCGTCTTGCCGCGTAGATCTCCCCAGAATGCTCTGAATATTGTCTCATAATACTTTCAACAGGATTACTGTGCGGTTGCGGCGTAGATGGTTGCACCACGAACGTATTAATAGCCAGTGGATGTACCTGAGGGATATATCTGACATGTTATTCCGTTTCTCCTCTATATGCAGAATGTCTGAGAATCCAATTCGGCTGCAGCGGATGAAAAAGCCCTTCGGCTGAAGGGACCAGACAGGAGGGCCCGTGCGCTCGATATCCTCTCAGCGCGCCGTCCACACGTGTCGGTTCTACCTCGTCGCTTCCTCCATCATCACATCCCGTCTCTCTCATGCATTACAATTTTTCATATAGACACCACAGTATAGCCGCCATATTATATTTTCTGATGATTCCTGATTCGGAATTATACTAGATCAGCTTTCAGCGTCCCTTCCGAATAAAACATTTCACTCGTGCCGGTTGTCCTGCCATACATGACGTTTCGACAGCTTGCTATACTGTCATCATCAGGTGAACTGAAGGTCGAAGTTGCTACTGCAATTCTGGCTCGTATAAATACTTTGCGGTCAGCGGACGCATATGAGGCCCGCAACGGAAGCTGCTTTCCGCAGCTCTTCCATTGGCCCCCCCCGCGTCACCTGAGTCACATATACGGATGTAACGGACATCCGCATCCGCAAGTGCGAAACTTTCGCATGAAATCTTACATCCGCAATTATATTATGCGGATGTATGGCGGATATTTTGTTTACATTGCAGTACATATTATTCTTTTCTTTTATACCAGATTCTGCTCATCATCGCTTAGCTAGCAACAAGGTAGTTGTTTTTTTTTTCTGACGATCTTGCAGTTAAAGTAACAATAAACTGAACGGTGTTAGGGGGCATCCATAATTATGTGAGGTGTTTTTCCGGATTTCTGGACCCCCACCCCCTTTTCTGGTGAGACTTCGTGAGATCTGGTCCGAGAGACCCCCCCCCCCTACAAATCGCCGTCGCAACTTTTTGAGACCTTCTTTTCGACGAATTCCCCCCCCCCCCATAAAATGACTTTCGCGTCATTTGTAGGCTTTTCTTTTTTATAGCTCGACAGTCCAACAAAAATTTCCAAAACCTCACGTGAGATTTCCATTGACCCCCCCCCTTGGTGAGATTTCCCCGGACCCCCCTATTTCACCTCACGTAATTCATGGACGCCCCCTTATTACGTAAGTGACGAATTTACAAGTTTGAACTTGCAGCTATTCACGCTCCAACTTATAGGACATTCATGTAGAACTACCCTAGGATGCGCTCACCCATTCATCCTACTAGAAGGGGTCCAACAAAATGTTCCAAGCAGTCCTTTCCACTCGTACTTTCTCGCGGCACAGCATGTATCCTTATCGCACACTCGCAGGATGTTTCCTCCAATATCCATAGCTTGTTGTTGGACAGCTAGGATCCGTCTTGGTTGTCTGGGAGTCCAACAATACCTAACACGTCCTACGTGTAGTCCTGTAACCCATTTCACGGCGCATCAAGAGTTCTTTACCGAAAATCGGATCATCGTAGGTCCTACAAGTTGTACTGTGAATGCGCCACTAGAGCGGTGGGAAGGCGGGTGGCGGGCACGGAACCGAGCGTGGTGGGTGAGCGGCAACGCTCTGGCCTCACGTTCTGGAGGACGCGGGTTCGAATCCCCGTCCGGTCATCCAAATTTGGGTTTTCCTTGATTTCCCAAAATTACTCCAGACGAATACTTCGTTTAAACGGCTACGGCCGAATTCCTTCCCATTCCTAGCTCTCATCCTTTCCCACCTCGACATCGACAAAAAAAAAAGCGAGGACGGACATGTACGGTGGCGTGGCCTTGTGGTTTGCGCTTGAATTAGACGCGCCAAAAACTCCGCAAAGTTTATACGAGAGAGATTGGTTTTTATACACGTGCGCAGTTATGTAAATAATTTAATTCACTTGTGAAATCATCCCTCGTTTTTTGTTGTTAAAATATGAGGCAGAAAAATAAGTCAATATGGCAGTATTATTTGGGAATAGACGTTACTTATGAAAAAAAATGAAATTTGGCATAAAATATATTACTTATTTTGATTTTAAATTCATTTTTAATGAAATATTAAAATCTAAATCATTATAAATTTATTTTTGCACTTCGGCATCCGCAAAAACATCTGCATCCGGAAAGATGACTTCCGTTACAACCCTAGTCTCATACAAAGCCCGCAGCGCATGGCTTGCTCTATCGGCTCTCTTCCAGTCAAACCACCAAATATCTAGAAAAAATAGAGTCCAAAAGACAAAAAACAGAAATACTGGCAAATCTGGGTACGGTAATGCCAAGAACATGGCACAAGCATAAGGTGCCACTTAGCATTGTTTATAACCCAGTATAAATTAATAAAAGAAAATTAGAGGGGTTTTTTCAACATTAAGGCCATCCTAGATGACCGTAGCCCTGGTTTTTCCCCTAAAAGTGTAAAATAAAAAGTGTCCCCAAAACATCCCTAAGCTTACAACACATAACAGAGCCACCGAAGGTAGCGGGGCTACACACACACACACACACACACACACACACACACACACACACACACACACACACACAAACAAAAAAATTTCCAGTACGCAGCCTCTTATGGTTTATTTAATGGTCAGTTTACAGCCATTGTTTTAGTGTTTTATTGTGATTTTTTTTTTTTTTCGCATGGCCGACCTCTTTCAGTCGGTCATGCGGGCGTTATTTTAGTCTGTATTTTTGTATTTTAGTATTTTATTCTACCGTCTGCATGGCCGACTCCATTACAGTCGGCCATGCAGACGGTAGTTGATTTACGTTTTATGCCACTTTGTCATTCCATGTTTTAGTCATGGCGCTAATGACGCAGTTGTCGACACGGCCTAAAGCTCAGAAAACAACATACATATTTTCATGAATATTAATTGTTTTCGTATACTTTTAATGGTTTGGCAAAAATTATCGTTTGGTCGTATTTTATATAGTAAGGTTAGCAACCGTTTCTGCGTTGTAATGGAGTTGTGGTAGGAGTAGTTTAGTGTTGAGCTGGGGTACTACGTATTATGATGTTGAGGTCTGGTATAGCGGTTAGCGTGGACCCACAGGAAGTCGTTATCCAATGGAGCCAATGGACGCGCTGGGGCAGGGAATGGATTGCTTCACGCAACGTGCAGAGCACTGCGAAAAATAGCCACTCCACATTCACTGCTAGTAGAAAATACTACATTGGTAACAGCTGGCAACATCATCAACTACACATTTCGCAAACAAAAACACACTTTTCAAACAAAACATAGTTACAGGTTTCGAGGATAGATGGCGACACAGACTTGCCTCCAATAGATTAGGGGGCATCCACAAATTACGTGAGGTGTTTTTCCGGATTTCTGGACCCCCCCTGGTGAGATTTCGTGAGATCTGTCCGGACCCCCCCCCCCTCCCTCTGGTGAGAGATCTGGCCCTCCTAAAATGGTCTTTGCCGATTTGTTTTGTTTTTTTTTCTCTATTGTCCCCAAATTTTTCGCAAAATCTTACGTGAGATTTCCGTAGTCCCCCCCCCCCCCCGTTGTTGAGATTTCGCCGGACCCCCCCCTCCCCTATTTCACCTCACGTAATTTATGGATGCCCCCTTAGGTACGCCTGACAGATCCGCTTAGACTATGGATAGCATTCCAGTTCGTCCCCCTCTCATGATACACACTGGCAACCTGTAAATGGAAAGTTTTTGAACAATCAAGGTGACGGGTATGCGATAGTTCAGAGCTAAGCTGCTGGACTTGGCTGGCGTCGATAATGAGTGGTCGCATTACCGCTAGATAGCACCACCACACATCTAAATTTTAGTACTGGCCATGATCGCATTATAGATACTTTTCGCAATTAAGAAATAAACAAATCTTTCTACAAAATGAGATAGTTCAGAGCCAGGCTGCTAGGCTCCGCTGGCTCGATAAGGGGGCATCCATGAATTACGTGAGGTGTTTTTCTGGAATTCTGGAACCCCCCCCCCCCCCTTCCTGGTGAGACTTCGTGAGATTTGGCCAGACTCCCGTCTAAATGACGTCAGATTTTGACTGAGACACCCCCCCCCCCCACCAATCGACCTCGCATCTTTTTGAGACATTTTTTTTACGTCTCATGCTCCCAACGGCAGTCATAACCTCCCCCCCCCCCCCTTAAGGATGGTTTTTGAACCAAAATATCCCCCTAAAATCAACTTCCGCGTGATTTGTAGATTTTTTTTAAATTTTTTTTTTAGCTTTACCATTCTATAAGAATTTCAAAACCTCACGTGAGATTTTCCGTTGTCCCCACCCCATAGAAAACGTCATATTTAAAATTAAAACACAAAATCACAATGAAGAAATTCCAGCACAAAATATAAAGAGGAAGGAAAGTTAAATATAAAAATGGTTATTTATGCGTAATAAGTTTGATAAATACATTAGAATCACATTAAAGAAATAGACACACAAAAAAATACAATACCTTATCAGCTGGCACATGACTTTATTTTCCGATTAGTAGTTTCGGAAATAAAGGTAGTGTTTAAATTATTATAATTTTCCTTATTAAGCTTGTATTAGCGTTGGAGAAAAAGACAGATGCGAATATTATGACAGCATGATGGTTTCTAGGTACACGCTACCCATAAATATTACCTGGACAAAAATTTTCCTTCAGTTCCCTAATTAATACGCTGCACAGTGGTTGAGGATTGGAATATAGTGGTCATTCGAAATAAAAGTCATAATATCAATCAAAAAATAATAATAATAATTGCTTTATGTAGCATTTGCTGTGCTGATCAAAACTTGTTTTGTTCAATTTCTGATAAAAATGAGTCCTTCATACTTAAAAAAAATTATAAGAAAATGTATGGGGGAAAATCTAATTTTTTTTTTGTTTTTTTCCGCCGCCCTACATCAAAGTAAAAACTTATGCAATTGTAAGTACCTATCTTACTTAATATCAGGACATACAACTTCCTAACATATCCTTCCCGCTTTGACTATAGGGCGTAAGTGAAGTTATATATATTGGTTTTCTTTGGAGTATTTTTCGATATAAAAAAAATTGAAAGTGCATTTAATCCTTAATAATATATGATACTACCACAAATGTTAAATTTTTTTTCTTATTTTCTAACTAAAATATTTGTATTATTAAATATATTATGCGTAAATGAAACACCAAGATTAATTTTAGCAAATAAATAAAAAATGTAGAAACATAAATGAAATAGTTAATAAATAAATTCTGAATATATTAAATGAAAGAATTACAAATAAATATTTAGGAAATAACAAATATTTATTATAAACATGTTATAAAAATCAATAAAAACAAATATGAATTAACAGAAATGCATAAACTAAACGAAATCAAATAATCAATTAGATTTTCGACCATATTTTTTTTCTTTATTTTTTTTTTGATTGTGAAGGACTCATTTTTATCAGAAATTGAACATAACAAGTTTTAATCAGCACAGAAAATACTATCTAAAGTATTTTTTTTTTATCCATATTATGACTTTTAGTTGGAATGTCCACTATATTCCAACACTTCATTTCCACCGTTAGGGAGCATTCAGAAACTACGTGGCTCGGTCTAGGGGGGGGGGGGTTAGAAGGCTACGCTGAGCTACATGGACGGAGGGGGGGGGGATGGTTCCGAGCCAAGTCACGTAGCAGCTTCTTCTTCTTCTTGATGTATTTTAAACGTGGTCTCGGTCTTCCTCGATATCTCTTTCCTTCTACCATTCCCTCCATTATTGTTTTTACTAAGCTCTCATGTCTTAAGATGTGGCCAATTATTATTGTCCTCCGCGTTTTTATACTCTTCCATATAGAATTATACTCTGCTGCCTTCTCGAAAATTTCCTCATTAGTAATCTTGTCCCTCCAGGTAATCTTTATCATCCTTCTGTTGCACCATTGCTCAAACCAAATTAATCTTGTTTTCTCATGTATACCAACTGTCCAGGTTTCACATCCATACAGGGTAATGCTCCAGACATAAGCTTTTAATAGTATCTTCCTCGTTGTCCAGCTGATGTTATTTGTTGTAAAAAAATCATTTCAATTTGTTGAACGCGATTATTGCTTCTACAATACTGCATTTTATCTCATTCTTGCTTCTTCCATCTTTTGTGATTTCGATTCTTAGGTAGCGTATTATTTGTCACAGTTAAAATGAGGTACAGAACACACAACAGTATGTGACTATTTATTTCCGTCATTTAATTACTTCCGTAAGTAATTTTCGATAGTCTGACGAGAGAAAACAGTACAACAACTCTTCTGGAATCAACAGGCACAAAAGACCGAGCGTGGTGGTTGAACGGTTAACGTTCTGGCCTCGCATCCGGGAGGACGCGGGTTCGAATCCCCGTCCGGGGATTCAGTTTTGTGTTTTCCATGGTTTTCCCCAAATCGCTCCAGGCGAATGCCGGGATGCTTCCTTCAAAAAGGCCATGACCGAATTCCTTCCCGTGCCTTGTCCCCGGTCCCATCCCACATGTAATGACCTCAGCCGTTGACTAGGCGTAAAGCAATAAGTAAAAAAAAGGGGGGATAAAAGCAACGTGCCACGGGGGAGGGGGGAGGGGGGGGGTTCACACGAGGCCAAAATGGAGCTACGTGGTTCATGGACGCTCCATTTGTACGAAGTACGACCCTGAAGTAGGTATGAAATGCTTGGCGTGACCAAAGATATAAACACGACCAGCACAACGACGAGTGAAACTGAAAATGTTGACAAAAGATAAAAAAAATTCATCATCCGTGAATTTTCCAAATTTTACGTTAGTGCTAAGCACAGTACGAATTGAAGTAATGTGAAATTGTGAAGTTTTAGGTTGAAGGCTTCATATGTTACTAGGATGTCATAGATAGGAATGTGAGCGAATCCATGTTTTTCGATAAGAAGTTTCCGGGGCTCGAAAAAGGAAACGGACGAGTGGGAAAGCAGTGGAGTATTTACTATAGCGCGACGTGTAGCATATATTGCTTAAGAAGTAACGGCTCTAACTGTACTGATGTCGACACCCTATAGTTACCCGCCGTTTCGTAACAGTTGATCCGTGAATGCCTTATCAAGCAGAGATAACGCCAGACAACGGGGCGTTAACAGGCAACGGACAGAACTTACCGAACAAGACCCTGAAAGTTGGTAAAAAAATTGTCCCTTCGTAATTCAGTATTTGTAAGGATATTGGTTCGACGCGTTGAAGACGAATATCTCAAGTCGGAAACTTCTATATGCGCGTTAGGCTATGTTCGGACGGGGGTGAATCTATGACTTCACGTCACCGACATGCTGTCACGTGATGCGCGTACTAGACATGCGCATTGGACTCTTTTTGGATGGTTAAAATGTCAGAAGTTCGCGTCACCAACATGCTAATGTTAACAGTATATCTGTAGCTACGTGTTACGCTTGGGCAGCAGTGAAGGTATAGATTATACATCCTTCTTCTAATATACAGGGTGTTACAAAAAGGTACGGCCAAACTTTCAGGAAACATTCCTCACACACAAACAAAGAAAATATGTTATGTGGACATGTGTCCGGAAACGCTTACTTTCCATGTTAGAGCTCATTTTATTACTTCTGGAATGGAAACACACAGCAACAGAACGTACCAGCGTGACTTCAAACACTTTGTTACAGGAAATGTTCAAAATGTCCTCCGTTAGCGAGGATACATGCATCCACCCTCCGTCGCATGGAATCCCTGATGCGCTGATGCAGCCCTGGAGAATGGCGTATTGTATCACAGCCGTCCACAATATGAGCTCTAACATGGAAAGTAAGCGTTTCCGGACACGTGTCCACATAACATATTTTCTTTGTTTGTGTGTGAGGAATGTTTCCTGAAAGTTTGGCCGTACCTTTTTGTATAACCCTGTATATCAAAATGAATGTTTCACAAAGAAAAGCCAATGTTCTCATTCATACACACTGTTTTTATCAGATTTTGCTGGAACTTTGCATTTGTATACTTTGAAACAAATAGAAAAACACTATTTAGGCTTGATTTACAAAAACCTAATCCCCCTCTAGTCCATTTCCCCTCACATTTATTTTCAGTCGCCGTTGTTCATAGAAAACCTACAATTTTTATCTGATTTTTATACTTCTTAACACACATATACTTCAAAACAAGGCGGTCTGGTAGCTCAGCGGTTAAGGCGCTTCTTCTGAAAGTTCTCTCTCCGGTCGCGGGTTCAATTCGGCGGCAAGCAGGAATTTTTATGAGTTGTATTTGATTATATGAGCGACGCCGGGACGTTCCGTGGTTCTGATTCCACGTTAAACTGTAGGTCCCTGAGGAAAGGAATTGACCTTCCTACCTCTGAAACAATAGCTTGGGACATCTCCTTCGGGAAGAATCGACCAACCTTCGGCTTGTCGACTAACCTAGATGTTTAGTTTTTGAAGGCTCGTTTTGTGATTTTTGGATGGTTCGCGTCACCGATATGCTAATGTCTCCACACATAGTTTTAGAAAGTTCTTTCTAATTCCTAGTTCAATGTTTGAAACTAAAAGATTTACTTTTTTCATTAAGGCTCTTTTTGCTAACGCTATTCTGCTTTTAACATCATTCCTGCTTCGGTCATCGATTGTAATTTCGGTTCCCATGTAGCAGAATTCACTTATTTTTCCTATTGCATCCGATCCTATTTTTAGAGGAGAATCGGGTAATATGGAATAGTCTGGTAATATGGAATACCGAGGTTTCTCCTCTGCCGAATGCTGCTGTGTAGTGGAAGTACCATCAACTGCTGCTCAAAACTACTCTGATGCTTTGTCGTGAAGGTCGGTCATTTGGGAGCTGAACTGTGTTTGCTGACCAACAAAGTTTTTTTTCCGCTTTCGAGAATTTTTGCAGATTAGTTTTCTAAAATATATATAAAATATTATATTTATTTTGTTGATCGCTAGTCTTTGTGTAATGTGTGATTGTTTGTTGTACAGGTCTTTTTTCTGGCTTCCATCTTTTTTTATAATATCATCAAGCAGGGGCGGATCCAGGGGGGGGGCTAGGGGGCTCAAGCCCCCCCCCCCAAACGTATCTAGGTCCACCCCTGACATTGTAGTTTTGAGACCATTTTTTTTTTTTTTTTTTTTTTTTTTAGCTCTACGAATTTGAGGCCCGAGGAGGCTATAAATACTACCTTTTTTACGACTCAAGCCCCCCCCCCCAAAAAAAACAAAAATCCACTGAACGCAAGCCCTCTGAACCAAAATTTACTCAAACCAAGCCCCCCCCAAACCAAAGTCCGCTCAAGCCCCCCCCAAAACAAAATCCTGGATCCGCCCCTGTCATCAAGCCTATTTCGTCCAAGATAGCGATTCGGGTAATATGAGATACTTAGTATTCCATAAAACTAGACATAAAAATGTGGTATTTCATACAACCCGAAAAATAATTACTGAGTTGAAATGCATTTTTAATCAAATATAATGTCAGTAATACGATTTTTGTTAATATTGATTGAAAATAATAAAATAACAATTGAGAAAGTAAATATTTCTTAATTAATTCATTAATTATGTTTTGTTTTAAGAACAGCCGAAAAAGAAAGAAGCGATAGCTATTGAATCTGACAATGATGATGATAATGTTGACTAAAAAGTGTCATTAAATCAGTTTATCTCAATTCCAGATAGTTTAGTTATTTGAAACCTTCTATTCCATATTACCCGCCCATTCCCTATTACCCCCCTATTACATATTACCCTCCAAATGACAAATTTTTTTAAACTAAATGTTACTAAAAAAAAATCAGTTTTGACAGCTTTTTATTAGATATAGAAGTTGAAGGTTGTATTGGTTTTAGTTTCAGGTGTTAAATTATTTTCAGTACTATTTTGTTCAACAAAACATAAATGGTATTCCATATTACCCGATTCTCCTCTAATTTAACCTACTAGTATTGTTATCATTTCTATATAATTACGTAATCTTTCTCGGCGTTGAGAATACAAATAATGTTCTCGGGTGACTAGCCGAGTTATAGAAGTGTTATCGTAATCACACGATATTTCGGCCGGAAGATGGCGCCAATGATTCAGAGCGCCGAAATATCGTGTGATTACGATAACACTCCTATAACTCGGCTAGTCACCGAGGAACATTATTTGTGTTATCATTTCTGCTAAATTTAATTACTTTTGTCTTGTTTTTATTTATATTTAGTCGAAAGTCTTCCTTCAGTATTTTGTTCATGCCATTCAGTAACTTCTCAATATCCTCAGCCCGTTCTACTAAAAAGACATCGCTATAAGGCTTACTAAAAACGGAATGACGCAGGTTAATCGTTGCTTCTAAGGATGTTTGGCGATTTTGGGTGAGAAATAAGGGTCGTGGTTATCATGTTTTGTTCAAAGATAAAGATCGGCGGAAGCGTTGGGTTATAAAACTGCGGCATGGAAAAACTCCATCGAAGTGGACCAGAGTGCGTAGTTGCCATTTTGCTAAATCGGATTTTAATTCGTCGCTTGACAGCTCTTGTAAATGGTTGCCTGATTTTCACGCTTTGAATTAGGGGTATGAAGTGTCTGTATAGACCACGTAGTCTACGTGCATCTGCTTAAAATCAATTATGTATGTTGTAGTTGTGCTTACATTTCGGCAACATAGCGTTGATTACCTTTTGTGCTACATTCGATGTGAAAATTAATTCTAAAATACTTTAGATCGGCTGAAAATGTTTTGAACTTACAAAAAAGTATTGAAGGTTGCTCAAGGTGAATATTTACACGCGATATTTTTTTTTTTTTTTTTTTAATGTAGGTTATGACAAAAGTATGTTGCAGTTAAGATTTTTCTCGGATGTTGAACAATCCATTTTTTTTTTTTTTTTGCTGTCGTCAGTCTTTTGACTGGTTTGATGCAATACTCCATCCCTTCCTATCCTGTGCTAACCTCTTCATCTCTACAACCCACGTCCTCAATTATCTGCTTCATATATTCTAATCTCTGTCTTCCTCTACAGTTCTTACCTTCCACTGTTCCCTCCACTAACAAATTAACCAATCCAGCGTGTCTCAAAATATGACCTACCAGCCTTTCTCTTCTTTCTGTAAGCTTCTTCCATAAACTTCTTTTCTCACCCATCATTTCCAAAACTCGTTCATTTCTTACTTTGTCTGTCCACTTAATTTTCAGCATTCTTCTGTAGCACCATATTTCAAATGCTTCAGTTTTGTTTCTTTCCGGTATTCCTAAAGTCCATGTTTCGCTACCGTAAAGTGCTGTGCTCCACACAAAGAGTTTTAAAAAGTTCTTTCTAATTCCTAGATCAATATTTGAAACTAAAAGGTTTCTCTTTTTCATGAAGGCTCTTTTTGCTAGTGCTATTCTGCTTTTAACATCATTCCTGCTTCGGCCATCGGTTGTAATTTTGCTTCCCAAGTAACAGAACTCACTCACTTCTCCTATTGTATCCGATCCTATTTTTATATTTAATCTGCTACTATTGGTATCATTTCTGCTACATTTAATCACTAAAGTCTTGCTTTGATTTATATTCAGTCCAAAATCTTCCTTCAGTATTTTGTTCATGCCATTCAATAACTTCTCAATATCCTCAGCCCTCTCTGCTAACAAGACAATGTCATCAGCAAATCGTAGCATACTGATTTTTTCTCCCTGAAAACTTATGCCACATGAAAATTTTTCTTGAACAAAATTTTACAAAAAAAAAACAGTAGTAAAAGCTCTAGCGGTTGCAAGACTAAATTTGCCGTCAATCGACGCACATTTTGGGGACTACCAGCAACATGGACCCATCTTTAAACTCAACAAAAAGAATAAAAAAGTACTGTGAAAGTGCGGACTTTCGCGGCGTATTGATGCAGTGAATTCTTCAGGGAGTTCAGCCGGATAGCTTGGTTGTCTTCATCAGGTCTATTTCAGATATTATTACGTCTGTTTTGTGATTTAAAGTAATAATATCTGAAATAGACGTGATGAAGCCAACCATCCGGTTGTCGAAACGTCGTCATTTTACGACGCTATCCGGCGGAACTCCCTGAAGAATTCACTGTTAAAAAAAAAATGCTTATGACTAATATTGCGAATCTTCGTGAAAAATGAAAAATAATTATTTTTAGGGTGGACACGCAACTCGTTAGACCAATATTGAGGAAATTAGCGCACAGAAGAAGCACTTCAACTTCAAACACTGTTTGACAGATATATTGATGAGTTCTTCTCTCCTATATTATCTGTAAATACAACTCAAAACAGCGATGAAAACAGTTAGCCTAAAAACAGACATCTGTAGTTTTAAAATGTTTTCAAGCTATACAAAACGATGAGCGAAACGCCATATGAGGCCCAAATTAAACGGTACCTTCAAGGCTTAATTGGCATTGATCGTGTGAATTCTTACCTGTTAATCAGTTCTTACGTGCTCCGGCTTTAAGAAGTCTTACTTCAGCTTTTTAACTGTTAAATACAGGGTGTTTCTAAAAGGACTTTACAACTTTGAAAATTCATATAAATTTTATGAAACAAGGTACAGAGCTGGTTTTGGTGTTGTTTTAAAGGAAAACACTTCAAGTTTTGACTCGCGTAGTCCGCTAGTGCCTAATGGCGCCGCACAAGCGCTAGCGGCAGTTACGTTAAAGATGGCTGCCTTCACTGGACCCGAGCGTGCTAGCTGTGTGTTTTGGTTTGAAGAATCGAAGTCTGCGACAACAGTTCAGCGTAATTTTTTTCGCTAAAGATCCTCCTAGTAGGCCTACAATTTATGAGTGGCATAGATGTTTTGTAGAAACAGGGTGCTCAGTAAAACATAAAAAATCCTCAGGTCGTCCAAGCACATCTGACGAGGTCGTTGAGCAAGTGAGAAAAAGTTTTGTCAACGAAATCGACCCGGCGTGCATCTCGTGAGCTGCAAGTCCCACATACGACGGTTTGGCGTGTGTTGAGAAAACGTTTGCATTTGAAACCATACCGATATTCGCTTTTACAAGCAATTAAAGACACTGATAAGATTGCACGTAGGAACTTCTGTGTGGATATGTTAAATCGAGTGGATGATGATGAACATTTCTTGGACAACATAATCTTTTCTGACGAGTCAACTTTTCACTTAAGTGGCAAGGTTAACGCACATAACTGTAGGATTTGGGGCAGTGAAAATCCACATGAAACATTGCAACATGTTCGTCATAGCCCTAAAGTGAACGTTTTTTGTGCGTTGAGCAAGAGGAAAATGTACGGCCCCTTTTTTTCCCAAGAGAGAACCATCAACGGGATAGTGTACCTTGATATGTTGCAACAATTTTTCGTACCACAGATCGATGAGGATGACCGAGAAAGAAATGTTTTCTTTATGCAAGATGGCGCACCACCACACTATCTGACTGACGTCCGGGATTTTCCCAATGACCGCTTTCCAGGTCAATGGATTGGCCGTGATGCGCCAATTGCATGGCCCCCCCGTTCCCCAGACCTGACACCGCTAGATTTTTTCTTCTGGGGTTTCATAAAAGATATGGTGTACGTACCTCCTTTGCCGGCCACTCTACCTGAACTTAGAGCAAGAATTTACGCTGCTGCTGAGCAAGTTACACCTGAAATGCTAGTGCGAGTCTGGGAAGGAATCGACTACCGATGGGATGTCTGCAGAATAACCAATGGAAGCCACATAGAACATCTTTAGTTTAAGGTAAAAAAAACTTGAAGTACTTTCCTTTAAAACAACACCAAAACCAGCTCTGTACCTTGTTTCATAAACTTTATATGAATTTTCAAAGTTGTAAACTCCTTTTTGAAACACCCTGTACTTGTACACAGACTGCATCACAAATGAAAGCAAACTCACTGTTGTCAACCGGAAGTTAAGAATACCACGCTTTGAGCGGTGGCGCTGCGGGTGGCGAAAAAATAAACTAATAAATAGGAAGCGGATTATATGCAACTCAAAAAGCTAGAAAGATGCATGCAAATATACACGAAAAATGATTAAAATATGCATGAAAAGTGAAAATGTGTCAAAATATGCAACATTTTACAATATAAAAACAGTAATTTTTAGATTTATGATTTTTTAATTTAAGAATCAGTATGCAATTAGTAAATAGTTGAATAACATATTTATAAAATCGATAGTTCAGGTTTTTTTTTTATTTTTATTTTTTATTTTTGTAAACGTAAATAATCGGGTACTGTTCCAAATATTCAATAGTAAGATTGTTTTTTCGATCTCTCAAAATATTTTATAAGGGCAGTATTAGAAATTGGATGCTGTGTTAGCAGTCATTGTTTCTGGAAAAAGTTCACCCGTCCCATTACTAAAACTATCAATTTGACACAAAGGTCCAAAACCTGGGTTATTGTTCAAAATATTTTCAAACTTCACTCTAAGTTTACACAGGAATACCTCTGGCAATACGGATTTTATCCATTACTGAATGGATTCAGTCAAAGTCAAACCTTGAGTTTCTAGCTTATTAATACTCGCTGGTATGTGGGAAAAATGAGTGCTAATCACAGCTATGGTTTTAATACTAGAATTGTTAAATGCTTCCTGGTACTGACAAACTGTCATAGCCTCTCCACTATCAAAGTCGTTTACTACACCTTTAATGGCCTCGAAATGTTCACTGTAAAACAGAACAGCTTCAACCCACGTCGCCCATAGAGTTACCACTGGTTCCGGAGGTAAAGGCACATTTGGATATTTGTTTATAGGCATTATTACGAGAACATGCCTTAAGAAACGCTTTCTTTGTCGATGGAATCAGTTTGTTTACATTCCCAGACGTGGCTCGTAGTTCTTCAGGGAGTCGTCGTAGACTAAGAGCTGTGCTGCTAGTAGGTTTAGCCGCTACAGCGTAAGATTTTATTTATTAACTACGTACACTACCTAAAAATATAGTAAATATAGCGAAAATATGCGTCATTAGGTTTTAGGTAAAATATGCAATAACCGGTGAAAATTGGCTTAATATTCAAATACATGTAATCCGCTCTCTACTAATGAGTTCCAGAGCTCTACAGCGTGTATACCGTTCAATATATAAGCGGGAGATTGAAGTCCGTTCTTAACGTGTCTTCTTGGTTGTGTGGGAGGAACCGGTACAGTTTATTGAAACCTGCGGCTTTCTTCAGAAGACTGTCCTCTGAAGAAAGCCGCAGAATGATGATTGAAACGTCAGCTTTCAATAAATTGTCGCGGTTGCACCTGGACGACCAAGATGACATGATAACGAACATATCTGATGGTACGTTTTGCGAGACGAAAAACGCGGTCGGAGTTTTATTCGTATTATACGTACAAGATAGAGGAATATGGAGCGGCGAGTATTTCCGGTTCCGGTGGGTGCAGCACCGTGACGAGATTCAAGTGTTACCCTCCTGACCGTGGCACCTCTGCTGCCAACTTTTGCGCGCAGGAAACCTCAACTGTTGCTTGAACACCGACGCAGTTATAACAAGCTTGTGTGTGTGTGTGTGTCGTATAAATAAAGACTCGCAGTGCCGTGCCAGATCTGCAAGCGTCCATTTCCGCCGTAATATATAATGGCCGCCTTGTGCCGTCTGAGATAAACATAGCAACATCCCGTAAAATACTCTACTCCGGGAGATCTCCGTACACCTCGTCTAGTCTCTTTTTATCCGTATTCATCTACTTTTTGTATTCTTCCCTCTGTAGTTCGATTGTTTTCTTGTTTACATGTTTTCCTTCTTTCTTCGCCTGCGTTCTTCCCCTTCTTCGGCTCTCCTTTTGCTCTTGTTCCCATATCTTCTCCATCTTTTACGTTCGCCGCGTATCATCTCCCTGTCATCGTCTATGTTTCTTCCTTGTACCGTTCTCTTTCCCTTCTACGTTCCCGTCTTTCCTTCTTCGGCTCTCTTTTGTTATTTTGTTCTATTTTCTCCTTGATCGGTTGTATTCTTTACTTCCTTGGCTGTTTTCTAGCCCTTTTGCGACTTTCTTCTAGACCTTCTACGGCTTTATTCTTGTCCTTTTTCGGCTTTCTTCGGCGTTCTTCTCGTTCTTCTCGCTCTTCTTCGGCGTTCTTCCCGCTCTTCTTCTGCGTTCTTCCCGCTCTTCTTCTGCGTTCTTCCCGCTCTTCTTCTGCGTTCTTCCCGCTCTTCTTCTGCGTTCTTCCCGCTCTTCTTCTGCGTTCTTCTCGCTCTTCTTCGGCGTTCTTCTCGCTCTTCTTCGGTGTTCTTCTAGTGTACAAGTTTGACTGTGGCCTTGGGGGGCATGCATAAATTACATGAGGTGTTTTCCGGATCCTCCCCCCCTCACTGGTGAGACCCCCCCCTATAAATTGCCCTCGCAACTTTTTTTTTTTAGCTCTACCCAAAAGAATTTCCAAAACTTCACGTGAGACTTCCGTTACCCCCTCCCCCTTTGTGCGATTTCGCCGGACCCCCCCCCCCTATTTCACCTTTCGTAATTTATGGATTCCCTCTAGTGCTTGACGCTTCAATTAGTTGAGCCACGAACTCCGCAAAGTTAATACAATACGGCAAACATTGTTTTGTTGACAAGTGTGTAGCAATGCAAGTAATTTAATTCGCTTGTGAAATTATCCCACGATTTTTATTGTTGAAAGAAGAGGAAAAAAAATGAATCAGTATGGCGCTATTATATGTAGTTAGACTATGCTCATCACAAAATGTAGAATTTGTGATAAAAATAACCTTATTTTGATTTTAATTTTTTTTAAATATTAAAAACTAAATAATTATAAACTTATTTTTCCATTTCCGCTTCCGCAGTCAAACATAGAAACTCCGCATCCGCAAAGATGACTCCGTTACAGCTTAGGGGTTCGCTATGCAAAATTTAAAGAATTTATGTTCGGTCTAGAGGGAATTATAACGCGCGAAGACCGATTTGCGGGTACAGGCACGTCCTGTAAGTGTACTAAAATGATCAATAGTCTTGATCGCTTGATGCGATCTAGCTGAAATACAGACTTAACCTGTGTTTTATCACAAGTGTTCACTGGTCAATATCTGAAAGATTTCTCTTCAGCCCAAAGGGAGCTAGAATGAAAAAAAAAAAAAAAAAAAAAAAATGAATGACACGACCTCACGGCCTGGCTATATAATAGATATATATATCTCATGTCATACGATTCATAGGTCGTATTTTGAGGAACTGTAATGCTTATACAAAGGAAATAGTGTATAAAACACTAGTGCGTCCGCATCTGGGTTACTGTTCTGGGGTTTGGGATCCGTATCGCAAGGGCCTGATCGACTCAGGGGAGAGGGTGCAGAGGAGAGCCGCTCGATTCGTGACTGGTTGCTACAGCCCTTATGAAAGCGTCACAGAATTGTTACATAGATTGGGCTGGGATAGTTTGGAAGACAGACGACGTCATTTGCGTTTGAATTTATTGGAGAATATGCGTAATTCTATGACCTACGAGTGCAGTGAGATACTTCTTCAGGCGCGTTCCCACGATCCCTTCTAACGAAGGCGAGGCGGGAGGGGACGGGACGAATACTCAACCACACGCCATGGGAACATGGCCGCCTCTGCTAGCGGAAACGAGATGCAGCTACCCACTCTGAGTCGGTAAACATCACAGGCGTGCGTAGCGATGCGCACCTTCTGTTGCTGTAGAGTGGCTCTAGGCAACGTGGTGCGGAGGTGGCGCGAGGTAAGCTAGGACTAACCTGCGGCCCGCGGTCGTCCCTACACTTCGGCTAATGAGGTCCCGTCCCGTCTCGCCTTTGTTACAAGGGATCGTGGGAACGCGCTTTCCGCCAACGTATTTGGGTCGGAATGACCGGAGGGATAAGATTCGAGAAATAAGAAGCCGTACTGATGCTTTGATGTATTCTTTCTTTCCTCGTGCTATTCGGAATTGGAATGCGCAGAATTAAGATTGGTGCTTAACACCCTCCGCCACCCACAATGTTTGTGAATTGCAGAGTTTGGATGTAGATGTAGATGTGTGGTAAGTTGGAAAAAAGTTATTACTCATTTTCTGTTTTGGACCTCTTTTACTCTCTTATTCCTCGTGGCTGGCCCCTTCCCCCTCGCTGGACACACCTGCACATAGTAGCTCTAAACATCGCACTTTCTGTCGTTCCATTAGAATAGCTCCACAAATCATCTGCGCTGTTTGACCGTCGACTACCTATGAAGAGGCGGAAGAAGTGAGTGGACAGCCCTGCTCATTGTGACCGAGAAGTGACTGTACCGCCTGAGAGTGTATGTTCTTCTTTGGACTGTTGGAAGACGTCGCTTTGGAATAAGTCCGTAACAGGTGGACTGTGCGACAGTTGGTTTACTACAGTGAGTAGAGGGTGGATTTGGCGTCTCCACTACCTTGAGGCGCGGATTTGACCATCTGGAGTGGCTGATACTGGAGAAACATGAGTTCCTGCTCCAGCGGGCTGTCCAGTGACAGCTGCGACAGTCCCTCCAGCAGCAGTGGCGGGCTCAAGCCCAACCACCACAACCATCACCACCACCACCTGGGCGACTTCCTGCGCCACCTGGGCCGCCGCGTGGTCCGCCCGCGCTCCTCGGAGCGGCGCCACTCGTCGCCGTCCCGCTCCCCCCTCCCCTGGCGCCGGGGGAGTCACTCCCCGGTCCAGGACTCCCGCAGGAACTCCTCCCCCATCAGGGCGCCGCTCCTGCGCGTGGAGCCGCCCCCGCCGTCCCCCACGCCCTCCTCAAGGTCGCCCTCCCCGTCGCCGTACTCCCGGTCCCCTCAGCAGAGACACCTGCTGCCGCCCCCCGGAAGTACCCACCTGGAGGTGCCGACCAACTTCCGGGCGAGATCCAGATCTCTGGACGACGGCAGCAAGCGGGTCGTCGTCAACAAGTGTCTGCCATGGGAGGAGGACATCGCCACCACGTACAGCATCTACGACCAGATCGTCAGGGAAGGTCATTATCGAAAAAAACCACCGTCCAGGCATCAATACTGATGTCACTGTCGAAAATCACTGTCCAAACCTGTTTTCCTATCAACAGTAACTCTCCATCCAGCACTGATTATGTCACTATCAGAAACCACAGTCCAGTCATCACTGGTTATATCACTGTCGAAAATCACTGTCCAGGCACAACTGGTTATATCACTGTCGAAAATCACTGTCCATCCAGCACTGATTGTGTCACTATCAAAATCCACACTCCAGGCATCACTGGTTATTTCACTGTCGAAAATCACTGTCCAGGCATCACTGGTTATATCACTGTCGAAAATCAGTCCAGGCATCACTGGTTATATCACTGTCGAAAATCACTGTCCAGGCATCACTGGTTATATCACTGTCGAAAATCACTGTCCAGGCATCACTGGTTATATCACTGTCGAAAATCACTGTCCAGGCATCACTGGTTATGTCACTGTCGAAAATCACTGTCCAGGCATCACTGGTTATGTCGCTGTCGAAAATCACTGTCCATCCAGCACTGATTGTGTCACTATCAAAATCCACACTCCAGGCATCACTGGTTATTTCACTGTCGAAAATCACTGTCCAGGCATCACTGGTTATATCACTGTCGAAAATCACTGTCCATCCAGCACTGATTGTGTCACTATCAAAATCCACACTCCAGGCATCACTGGTTATTTCACTGTCGAAAATCACTGTCCAGGCATCACTGGTTATGTCGCTGTCGAAAATCACTGTCCAGGCATCACTGGTTATATCACTGTCGAAAATCACTGTCCATGCATCACTGGTTATATCACTGTCGAAAATCACTGTCCAGGCATCACTGGTTATGTCGCTGTCGAAAATCACTGTCCATGCATCACTGGTTATGTCACTGTCGAAAATCACTGTCCAGGCATCACTGGTTATGTCGCTGTCGAAAATCACTGTCCAGGCATCACTGGTTATATCACTGTCGAAAATCACTGTCCATGCATCACTGGTTATGTCACTGTCGAAAATCACTGTCCAGGCATCACTGGTTATGTCGCTGTCGAAAATCACTGTCCATGCATCACTGGTTATGTCACTGTCGAAAATCACCGTCTAAGGATCACTGATTATGTCATTATGAAAAATCACTGTCTAAGCATCACATCCAAGTATCGAAAATCACTGTCCATGTATCACCTGTTTTCCTATCAACAATTACTCTCCAGCCATCACTGATAATATCACTATCAAAAAGGCACTGTCCAGTCATCACTGGTTATGTCAATATCGAAAATCGCTCTCTAAGGATCACTGGTTAACTCAGTATCCAAAATCACTGCCCAAGCGTCACCTATTTTGCAGTCAACGGTCACTCTCCATCCATCACTGATTATGTCACTATCAAAAACCACTGTCCAGGCATCACATATTATCTCTGCAAAAACCCCCAATACTTATGTCACTATAAAAAATCAATGTCCAAGTGATGTCATCAAAACTCGCTGTCGAAGCATCACTGTTTATATCATTATCAAAATTACTTATGTCATGAAAATCACTGTTCAAGCATCGGTCATTATCTCATCAATGGTACTGCCCAGGCGTCACTGGTTATGTCAATATAAAAATCTCTATCTAAGCGTCGGTGGTTACGGCACTATCGAAATCACGTATGTCATGAAAATCACCATTTAAGCATCGGTCATCATGTCATCCAAAGTCACTCTCCAGATGTTAATGGTTATGTCACTCAAAAATCTCTATCCAAGCATCACACGTTGTCATGATCAAAATCACTTGTCATTTCATGAAAATAAGTTCAAGCATCGGTCGTTGTGTTATCCAGTCACTTTCCAGGCGTCACTGGTTATGTCACCATCAAAAATCTCTTTCTAAGCATCACTGGTTATATCATTATCAAAATCATATCATTAAAATCACTGTTCAAGCATCGGTCATAATGTCATCCAAAGTCCCTGTACAGGTGTCACTGGTTATGTCACTGTCAAAAGTCTTTATCCAAGCATCACAGGTTATGCCATTATCAAAATCACTTATATCATTAAAATCACTGTTCAAGCATCGGTCATTATGTCATCCAAAGTCCCTGTACAGGTGTCACTGGTTATGTCACTGTCAAAAGTCTTTATCCAAGCATCACAGGTTATGCCATTATCAAAATCACTTATATCATTAAAATCACTGTTCAAGCATCGGTCATTATGTCATCCAAAGTCCCTGTACAGGTGTCACTGGTTATGTCACTGTCAAAAGTCTTTATCCAAGCATCACAGGTTATGCCATTATCAAAATCACTTATATCATTAAAATCACTGTTCAAGCATCGGTCATTATGTCATCCAAAGTCCCTGTACAGGTGTCACTGGTTATGTCACTGTCAAAAGTCTTTATCCAAGCATCGCAGGTTATGCCATTATCAAAATCACTTATATCATTAAAATCACTGTTCAAGCATCGGTCATTATGTCATCCAAAGTCCCTGTACAGGTGTCACTGGTTATGTCACTGTCAAAAGTCTTTATCCAAGCATCGCAGGTTATGCCATTATCAAAATCACTTATATCATTAAAATCACTGTTCAAGCATCGGTCATTATGTCATCCAAAGTCCCTGTACAGGTGTCACTGGTTATGTCACTGTCAAAAGTCTTTATCCAAGCATCGCAGGTTATGCCATTATCAAAATCACTTATATCATTAAAATCACTGTTCAAGCATCGGTCATTATGTCATCCAAAGTCCCTGTACAGGTGTCACTGGTTATGTCACTGTCAAAAGTCTTTATCCAAGCATCGCAGGTTATGCCATTATCAAAATCACTTATATCATTAAAATCACTGTTCAAGCATCGGTCATTATCTCATCCAAAGTCCCTGTACAGGTGTCACTGGTTATGTCACTGTCAAAAGTCTTTATCCAAGCATCGCAGGTTATGCCATTATCAAAATCATATCATTAAAATCACTGTTCAAGCATCGGTCATTATGTCATCCAAAGTCCCTGTACAGGTGTCACTGGTTATGTCACTGTCAAAAGTCTTTATCCAAGCATCGCAGGTTATGCCATTATCAAAATCATATCATTAAAATCACTGTTCAAGCATCGGTCATTACGTCATCAAAAGTAATTTTCTGGCATCACTGGTTATGTCAATATAAAAATCACTTATGTCATGAAAATCACTGTTCAAGCAACAGTCATCATCTCATCCAAAGTCACTGTCCAGATGTCACTGGTTATGTCAGTATCAAAAGTCGCTATCCAAGCTTCACTGGTTATGTGATTATCAAAATGACTAATCATGTCATGAAAATCATTGTTCAAGCAAATATCGATCATCTTATCGTCGAAACTCACAGTCCAGGCATCATTGGTTATGTCATTGCTGAAAATCACTGTCTAGATATCACTTATTGATCCTATAAAAAATTGTTATCCAAGCATAACTTATTATATCACTATCGAACATCACTGTTCCAGGCTTCACTTAACTCAGATGTCCAAACATCATTTTTAATGTCATTAAAAATCACTGTTCAGGTGTCACTTGTTGTGTCACTATGGAAAATCACTGTGCTGGTGTCACTTGTTATGTCACTATAGAAAATCACTGTCCAGGTATCACTGGTTATATCACTATAGAAAATCAGTTCTGGTGTCACTAGTTATGTCGTCATCAAAAATCACCCTCCAGGCATTACTGATTATGTTACTATAGCAAACAACTGCCCACACATTGCTGTTTGTCACTATGTTAATTCACTGTGCTTACATCGCTGGTTCTGTCATAGAAAATCACTGTCCAGAAATCACTGGTTAAGTCACTATCGATAATCAAGTTCCGGAGAAACTGTTTGTCACTATTGAAAATCACTGTCCAGACATCGCTGGTTATGCCGCAATAGAAAAACACTGTCCAGGAATAGCTGTTTGTCACTACCGAATATTACTTTTCATCTGGATATTTGCACCTACTTGTTCCGTGACTTTTGACACTTTAGTCTAATATCCTACCTATCAGAAATTTTTTCTTTGATATTTTAGCAGAAATACTCCCAATAAGGTTCTACAGAAAGTTGTAAGACCCGTTAAGGCTAAAAGTATTGGACAAACATCTACATAAATTTCTTCTTTGCTTGATACTGCGACAGTAAATTCGATAAATGTACCTTTTTAGATGGTACCTTACATATATCAGCACTAATATCTAATGCAGCCTTTCGTACCGCTGCTAAATTTACTCACAGATTTGGCACTTTATTCTACGTGTACGTTCTAGAAATATATTTCGCGTTTGGAGATATTTGAATAGTTTGCAGGACTTCGCGGCATAGAAGCTCTAACTTCCAGCCATCATCATATTCGCCGAATGCTAGTTTATTTACCTGATGTAGCTTTAGTGGTTTTCTAAAGACAGCAAAATGCTTCGTCACCAAAGCCACCAGACGAGGCATTTGGCTACCTTAAGAGAAGTTAGCAATTACTAACAGGGTGTTTTGTCTGCAGGTGCGCTGCTACGGCGCAGCTCACTCGACCCCGCAGAGCGCCGCCGGCTGTCGCTGGGCCCGTCTACGCCCACGTCATCGTCGCAACATCACCGCGCAGCGGACGCCTGCTTGGATCCGCACCACGCCGCCATCTTGTTCAGGGACTCCAGAGGGGTGAGTGCAACAAACTACTTTCAGTTTTCCCCCCCACATAAACACCCATCAAGCTGCCATGTTCAATACTGATATACTGGGATTTATTCTGCGCGTCCTCAGTGCTTTGGATATACCAAATCTTATATATATATATATATTAATACGCTAAGCGAAAACTTCAGATCCCTTTTTAAGAATATTGCGCACCCGGAGAAGTGTGAGATTTGGCATAGTTAAAGTTTATATGCAGAAAAAGTGCAGAAAGCTAAAAACTATATATATGATATGTGTTACAAATTCATTAAATTAAATAAAACATTCGTTGTTTACATTAAATTTTTTTTTGTTGTTTTTTTTTGTTTTTTTTGTTTTTTTGTTTTTTGTTGGCAACGACACTTAGCGATTCTGCCAATGTCTGTGATCTTGGTTAACAGTAAAGAAAAAACATGTAATAAGTATTTAATACATGTTACAAATATATCATTCAAATAAAAAATTAACTCGCGAACGTGTGTGTGCGTGAAATAGGATCGGAGCCAACTATCTGACGTGAATTCCCAGTATTGAGATACTCTGTGGTCTTCGGTGAAACGAAAGACTCGCATAGAGATTATTCTTTGAAGTTGTAAAAGGGACACTTCGAAAAGGAATGTAACGATTCTGCCAGATACCATATAGTCTTTTAATTATTTAGTTAAGTGTCTTTTGATTTTTGAATTTCAGTAATTTCATTAGAGAGAGAGAGAGAGATACAAGAAAGAAGGATTACCTATTTGCTTGAAATTCAAAATGATAATAGACCAAATTTAAATAGCGAACACACAAAATGACGAAATTATTTTGATAGATTCATTTAAATGCGCAGTGAATGTCATTCCACGAAATTTTTACCTTTTCGAATTTACAATGCAGGTTTCGCAATGAAAAACATTTCGATTCAGAAGTCACTCCAGGTGAAAGGACTGCATTTACTTCTTTTTTCATAAAGCAAAAGCAGTTTTCCGGCCTCAAGTCAAAATGAATATTTTAAATTCAAATTAACCATCGATAAATACATTTAATCATTTGCTATGCTTAGATTAGAAGCTAAAATTTAGCATACAGTCACGCGTGGAGTGTATCGTTTTAATTTTATAGGTATTGCAGGGAATTAAGGCAAACAACAGAAGCTAATAACGTATTGGTACACGCTCGCAGCCAATGACGTCACTGTATACAGTATATAATAAATCTATGCTCGCACCAAACGCAATAGGACAAATTCAAATAATGATTATTACTCTTTAATGAAAGAAACTAAACAACTTAATGAATTACGGTCGAATTTCGACCCCTGGACGATCACTAGTTTATATAAATAAACATGTGTGTACCTTTATCTCAGTCTCCATCGAAACTACATAGCGCAGATGACTGGCGTTTGTGTGTGGTAATAGCATCGAGTCTCCCATCGTGCACTATGGTGGTTAGATGTCGGTAGCTGTCAATCCAAATTCTTTACGAACACGAAAGAAGTCGTGGGTACCAGCTAGTTATTTAATAAAAAATATTTCGAGCGCAATTCTGATTGGAATTGATTAGATCCCTGCAGAACTTCTTAAATCTCTAGGAGAGAAAGGAATCGAAAGATTATTCAAGCTGATATCAAAATGTTATGAAACAGGAGAAATTCCAACTGATTTTAATAAAAATATCATCGTCACACTTCCAAAGAAAGCACAAGCAGACAAATGTGAGAATTATCGCACCATTAGTCTAACACCACATGCTTCAAAAATACTGACCTGAATAATATACAGAAGGATGGAAAGGGTAGTAGAAGAGATAGTAGGTGAAGATCAGTTTGGGTTTAGGAAATATCGCGGTACAAGAGAAGCAATTCTGGTATTAATACTTGAAGGGCGGATCAAGAAGAACAAAGATACTTTTATGGCATTTGTTGATTTAGAAAAAGCTTTTGATAATGTTAGTTGGGACAAAATGTTCCAAAATTTCTAAAGAACTCACGTCTAAAGTATCGACATAGGAGAATACTCTATAAACTATATAAGAATCAAGTGGCTGTGATAAAAGTAGAGAATCACGAGAGACATGCATCAGTTAAAAAGGGTGTGGGACAAGGTTGTAGTCTATCCCCGTTAATATTCAACTTGTATGTAGAAGAAGCAATGAAGAAAGTCAAAGAAAAATTTCCATGTGGTATAAGTTTTCAGGGAGAAAAAATCAGTATGCTACGATTTGCTGATGACATTGTCTTGTTAGCAGAGAGGGCTAAGGATATTAAGAAGTTATTGAATGGCAAAATACTGAAGGAAGATTTTGGACTGAATATAAATCAAAGTAAAACAAAAGTGATGAAATGTAGCAGAAATGATACCAATACTAGTAGATTAAATATAAAAATAGGATCGGATGCAATAGGAGAAGTAAGTGAATTCTGTTACTTGGGAAGTAAAATTACAACCGATGGCCGAAGCAGGAATGATGTTAAAAGCAGAATAGCACTAGCAAAAAGAGCCTTCATGAAAAAGAGAAACCTTTTAGTTTCAAATATTGATCTAGGAATTAGAAAGAACTTTTTAAAACTATATGTGTGGAGCACAGCACTTTATGGTAGCGAAACATGGACTTTGAGAATACCGGAAAGAAAGAAACTTGAAGCATTTGAAATGTGGTGCTACAGAAGAATGACGAAAATTAAGGACGGACAAAGTAAGAAATGAACAAGTTTGGAAAAGAAGTTTATGGAAGAAGCTTACAGAAAGAAGAGACAGGCTGGTAGGTCATATTTTGAGACATGCTGGATTGGTTAATTTGTTAGTGGAGGAAACAGTTGAAGGTAAGAACTGTAGAGGAAGACAGAGATTAGAATATATGAAGCAGATAATTGAGGACGTGGGCTGTAAGGGGTATGTAGAGATGAAGAGGTTAGCACAGGATAGGAAGGGATGGAGGATTGCGTCAAACCAGTTGAAAGACTGACGACAGGAAAAAAAAAAAAAAAAAAAAAAAAAATTAAAAAAAAAATATATTTATTTATATATCGTAGCGTTTCTAGTCCCCTAAACGGATTCAACGTGTTCGGGCATATTTTACGTAGTGTGCGACCGATTTTAATAAACATCATGACACTCTGGACTCGCATTCGGAGGGACGCGGGTTCGAATCCCCGTCCACATTAGATTTTCCATGGTTTCCGGTAATCACTTTAGGCGAGTTCCGGGATGGTTCCGTCAAAAGGCCATGGCTGAATTCCTCTCCCTCCTCGAACGACGTTGACATCAACGAGGCGTAAACAATAATGAAACAATGTGAATTGAAATTTTTCGGATCGGAGTTATGGCTGGAGTTAGGTTTATATTTGGGGGCGTCCATAAATTACGTGAGGTGAAATGGGGAGGGGGGAGTCCGGCGAAATCTCTCAAAATCTCACCAAGGGGGTGGGGGGTAAACGTAATTTTTTTTGGATTGTAGAGCTAAAAAAAAAAAACACCCCACGTAATTTATGGATGTCCCCTTGTATTATACAGCAAAATAGTTTACTAGTTCCCAGAAACGTCGAGTTGCTAGTAGCATCACTGGCCTTCGTAGCCCGCCAACGAGTGTGACGTCACAGCTATATGGACACGATGACCAATGTGTCTTTTTATTTGTATTTATTTATAACTACCTCAGTTTTTTCTCCAGGTTTAATGTAGTGATTTGGCAATTCATTTCATCGGAGATGCGTAACTAAATAGAATTATTAGAATATTAAATAACGGTGAAAACCTTGAATTGGTAGTGTTGTAATTTACGTCGCGATACAGTTTCGTCTGAACTAATGACGTCAGTAATATAGCGTAAGTGAAGGCAGAACAAATTAAAATAAGTCTTAACTACCTATGCATTGTTAGTTTTAATTTTAGTCCAAGGTCGCGATAACTTCTTCTATCCGCATGACGTAATGTTATCAGTAAAAAGGCACTCATGAAAAAAATTATTATTATTATTATTATTATTTTCTAAAAAAAAAAGCTTAAATTGTTCGTTCCATCAGCCACAACCTTAAATGCCATTAGTCATTCTGACCTAGGACAAATTTCAATCTATAATCAAATCTTCCGGTAAAATTGTTGCTCGAAAATTACCTTACATGTCTTTGGGCAAAGAATTTAATGAAAACATCTACATTCAACAAATATACATAAATGAAATTCGGCTAATAATTCATATGTTAATTTAAAAGCAATAACTTTCATTCACTGTCTTGGGAACTCGTTTCTCTCATTAAATAGCGCGCATCAACTCGAGTTCAGCTAGTAACATCTCTGGCCAACGAGTTTGACGTCAAAACTATACGGACGCGATGACCAAAGTGTCTTTTTATTTGTATTTATTTATAACTACCTCTATTTTCTCTCTCTGGTTTTATGACTGATTTATAAAAATTGGTTAATCATAGATGAAGATTGGAGTAAATACACTAATCAGCCAAAACATTACGACCACCTGCTTATTAGTGTGTTGGTGCATCTTTGGAGCGCAATACAGCAGTGATTCGGCGTGGCATGGATTCGGAAAGTCCTTGTTAGGTTTCCGGAGTTGTCTGGCACCAGATGTCAACGCTCAGGTCACGCAATTCCCTTAAATTACGGGCCGGTGGTTTGTGGGCGCGGCGGCTGGTAACGAGCATCTCGGAAACGGCGAGGCTGGTCGGCTGTTCGCGTGCTACTGTAGTCAGCATCTATGCAGAGTGGTTGAGGGACGGTGAAACCACGACTGGGCGACAAGGTGGTGGACGTCCACGCCTCATCACAGAACGTGGAGGTCGGAGGCTTGCCCGCTCTGCAAAGCGGGATAGGGGGTGATCTGTGGCAGATCTGACAGCAGAATGTGCTCCGAAACACTTGTGCCTGCACCAGCATTGTACTCTTCTGTCAGATCTGCCACAGATCACCCCCTATCCCGCTTTGCAGAGCGGGCAAGCCTCCGACCTCCACGTTCTGTGATCAGGCGTGGACGTCCACCACCTTGTCGCCCAGTCGTGGTTTCACCGTCCTTCAACCACTCTGCATAGATGCTCACTACAGTAGCACGCGAACAGCCGACCAGCCTCGCCGTTTCCGAGATGCTCGTTCCCAGCCGCCGCGCCCACAAACCACTGGCCTGCAATTTAATGGAATTGCGTGACCTGTCCGTAGACATCTGGTGCCAGACCACTCCGGAAACCTAACGAGGACTTTCCGAATCCATGCCACGCCTAGGGATTGCAATCCAGCAAAGCGGGATCCCGCATTCCCGCGAGATCCCGCATCATTAGACAGTCTGGCGGATCCCGCACAAAATTAAGCGGATCCGCAATCCGCAAAATCCGGCGGAAACGTGTGTCAGTCTGCGTGACTCGCTGCCCCACTCGGTCTCTATCGGATGTATTGCACTGTTTGCCTGTACCCTTCCAGTTGGCATTTGACTCGTGTGAACAAGCGTTTGTTTTTGTCAACCTTCGTCATTCGTAAGTAAATAAATACACTTTTACGTATTCATCAGAACTTACGTTTGTTTCGAGGACACATTTCTGTAATTTCAGTTATGGTGCGTATTTAGTACGATTTTCTAACTATATAATTATTTTTTAAGTGTCGCACACGTTATCTGAACTACACGGTTACAGCTTTTTATTCACGGTTTCATTATTCCCATTTTCTGTATTTGCAGATAAAGTAATTGTGACAATTTCCTAATTTGCAGCTGAAAATTTGATTATTCGTTGATATGAAACTAATGTTATCGTAATTTTAACGGTCGCGTACCTATTTATTTAACAGCTATTAAAAGGAAATTGTATATCCTTTGACTTATTGTTGTTTTGGCCGCTGCCTCAATGCGTTTCTTTGACGAAAGCCACCTGCTTACATGTGCCGCTCATGCTTTCGATTAATCCCTCTTCTCCTTGTTATTATTTCGACTAAAGGTAAAAAAAAGTTATAATGAAATTTTCACGGGTGTATCGACGAATTGTGTTGTAGGAACACCATACTTCGACAGCTGCCTCCGCCGTCTTCCTCACGCGTGTAATTTTCGTGTGTTTGCAATGAAATCCGGAGATACAACCTATGAGGACTTCACTGCAATCATTCCCCGAGAAAGTCTCCTTTCTTACTAAAAAATAATAATTTCCACTCTAAAAACGTAGTTACGCCACATAAGTAAATCTGAAATACTTGATAGTTTACATGTTAGTGAGTAGTTTCTTTTAATAACATTGAATCAACTGTAACATCAATCAAGGAATCAGGAGATATAATAAGGAATCACGCAAAAAAAGGCCAAGTCTCGTGCTTGTGCAGTGACAAAAAGTTATGAGATCTTGTTCTGAGCCAAGTCTACACTTTACAGAGTATATTTACTTCACTTTGTGAAATGGAATGCTTTTCTCGGTGTTATGGAACGTTTATTTAGAATTTGAAAAAAAAATCTCTGGTAACTTGGCCATTAAGCAAACCATATTTTTAAACTTATGTGATGCATTGTAAGGCACATAATATGACCTAAGATTCAATATTTTCCATTTTTATTATTTCTTTAAAATTAGTTTACATTAAATAACTGTTAATTTTTGTCGTTTAACTTTAAAAATTATTTATTAATTTAATTATTATTCAATTTATTAACGTTTTAAGTAACTATGTTTTAAATATATGCGTTAAAAAACTGTTTGTACCAATCCCGCACGGATCCCGCGGGATTGAAAACACTGCGGGATTGCTATCCTTAGCCACGCCGAATCGCTGCTGTATTGTGCTCCAAAGATGGTCCAACACACTAATAAGCAGGTGGTCGTAATGTTTTGGCTGATTAATATGTCTATGCGGTTAGGTGATATGCTTAGTGACTGCGTAGTAAGTTACTGTGAACTCGGAAACTCCGATATTAATAATCAAATAGGTGAACAATATGTTAGTCATTGTAAATTTCACACTAGCAACTACACCGTTGATGATTGTCCATATTCCCTATACAAAAATCCTGCGTGTCCAATCATTGAATGCTTCGAAATTGCAGTTTAAGTCGATCATTCTACCGTTATAAGTTATCCAATTTGAGAGCCCAGTTCAGAATTTTTACATTTTACGCAATAATAGGATGTACGTTAAAGATTTCAACCGCCAGAATTAACTTAACCCGACCAGTAAGCTTTTTGCGTGATTTGCGTTCGACGAAAACTGAGAAATAATTTGTGGACAATATTGTCTCATATTCCTCATCAATCAAATTTCACAATAAAATGAAACATGTCCCATTTTACCCACGGCGCCACGGATTGTATATTATTATAAACTAGCAGTTAGACGCGACTTCGTCCGCGTTGAAGAGTGTTGTAATATGAGTTTCTTGAGAGGTTTGGTTGCTCAGTGGTTAGGGCGTCCAACTGGAGATGGAAAAGTCCCCAGCTTGAATCCCAGTCTCGGAGAGGATTTTCAAAGGTCCTTAGCTCGACCTTCACATCGGGCATAGGTTCTGTGACGTGACTTAAGCCACAATGCTAACTTGGTTCTGATTCCGTGTTGAACTGTGGGTCCTCTATGTCCGGTAGGATTACTGGGTTATGTTAAGAGGCTACGAAAGGGACTGATTGCGGATGCGTAAAGAAGCCTTGCTACCAGGTCAATACGACCATACAATTTATTTTACAGCTATTTTGATTAGTAATAGTAGTAATAAATATTGCAATACAATAACAAAAATCTATGTTCCAGAAGTACTTCATTGAATTTTTAAAACAGTAAAAATATTCTGTTTGTAAGGAGTATTTTCAGTTTAATATATCCGTATATACAATACTAGCCCCGTACCCGCGACTTCGTACGCGTGGATTAAGAATTTTTGTGCCAGAATTAAATACAAAAAGTTGTTGGTAACGAAGGATTGGTCCCAAACAATATCGAGTCGGCATAATATGACAGGAAAGCTATCACTATATCATTCTACCGTCGAACCTGCTGCCTCTTGAAGAGAATCAATTTCCAACATATTTCTGTCACTATTCGATAAGATTTTAAAATTTCGTGACTCCAACTGTTAATCATACTGGAAAAAATATCCTGCGCCCTTCATACAGATTTCCTTATAAAATTCCATCACAACGATATAGCCATATAGTCGTCAAAACGTAACAAAAAGACAGAGACTTACTTCCGTATTTATAATAATATTACTGTGGTTCACACTCACACACTGACTGCGAACAACACCTGAGGGATCATTATAACGTAAAAGAGTGTACACCAACAAAACTGCAAGACTACCTACGATTTGCCTCGCATTGCACCCCTAACTTTATAATATCTACAGTTTAACATTCAATCTAAATAACCTACGGCCAAGGCCTGACTCTTACGATGAAAAACAATTTTTAAAAATCTTGGCCTCCACGGAGACTTGAACCGGAGACCACAACGTTCGTAAGCAAGCTCTTTAGCCACTGAGCTGCCAGTTCACTACACGGAAAGACGGTCTGGAGACGTCCACATCCAACGTGTCTGTCTATCGCCGTATTTCGAAGTTATGACACAACATGTGTTATTTATACATATAATTTTTCAACCAAATGTAGACAGTATTTTTCTCCTTGTTTCAAAGGATAAGTGTGCAAAGTTTCATCGAGATCGGATGAAAACTGTGGATTTGTATGAAGAACAAACAAACAAACATACATTCATTTTTATATATAAAGATATATAGACCCTATATATATATATATATTGCTTACGGCTTTACGTCTCGTCGAAATTATAGAGGCAAGGAACGGGAAGGAATTCGGCCATGGCCTTCTGAAAGAACCCTTACGGCTTTCGAGTGGAGTGGTTTCTGGAAAACCATAAAAAAAAAACAAAATGTGTATGTCCGTACGGGGATTCGAACCGCCGTCCTCCCGAATGCGACACTAGATCGTTACCGCTCACCCACCACGCTCGGTAAATTATTCGAAACCGGTCAAAGTTCGACCAGGATATTTTGCGTGTAGCGCATTCGCACCAACTAGCAGCCAGATATAAGAATTAAATGAGAAAATAATTGATTCCTTGTCTATAGCGTACTAATATTCTCATAAACTAAGTTGTTTAAAAATGTCTTAAACGTACAGAATTTGAAAATACCTTAAACATACAGAATTTTTCCCGAAAACAGTTTATTAACAGTATAGATAACTGCATTTACAATATAGTATCCCTGAAGATGGCTGCAGATGATAGATGAAACGTTAGTATCAATCCATAAATTATGTCATACGTTTAGGGGGAGGAAGGATGGTCTACAAGGTGGTGACAAGGTGGGGTTAGGAAAGTGTAATAAAATTAGTGACGTCACACATACAACAAAACAAAATTAAACCTGAAAATTGTTTGTAATAATTTTTGGCAAATGATTATCTGCAAAGGAGCAAACAACTGTTGTTTAAATTTGTATCATTCTATCTCTCAAATTGTCTACAGAATTAGGATTGACCTAATTTTAACAGGGATTCGATTACTGTATAGTCCGTGCAGACGGCGGTAAAACATGGTATGTTTCGTTTTATACGAAGTCAGAAATCTAACTATTGTTTGAGGACGTACAAATTGTATTTTTATTTAAAAATGTTTTGAGTGAAAATTATCGTTTTAATCAAGTTTTAAATTTAAAATTTGAAAACGAGTGACGTCAAAATGGGGAATCAAGAAGCTATAACATTTGTTTGACGTTTAATTTTTATTTGAATGAAATAAATAGGTAGCATTACCCTGAAAATCTAGGTATTATTAACAAACATGGCCGCGGAAGGCTACGGATTAATTGAGTAGATATTTTTGTTTAATACCGACATCACATTCACACTCCTAATCTAGTGGGACAGTCGCTTGCAGCAAAGTGCCTCCTAGCGGAGGGGGCGGGAACTACTGGCACTACCGCCGCTGCGGTAGTTGGCCATCTTGCCGCTAGGCGGCAGCGCCGTGCTTCAAATTGCCAATCACAATTCCGTTTGTCAATTGGCAATATGGTCAATCAGAGCAGTAATCACGCTAATTCCTAAGTAATGACACTTATTAAAACTCAATTAACTATACGAACGCGCTAGTGAAACCTCTCACCGAATTTTCTGGACAAATTACTTCATGAAACTCAAAAGGATTGTTGATTCGGTGCGTAAGGTGTTTATTGAATAAACCCGCGACTTCGTATGCTTAGAATTTTATTGCTGAAATTGGATACAGAAAGCTGCAATTTACGAAAAACCATGTAATCGGGATAATATAAAGTGGAAGCCATCGGTATGTCGGAACCTGTCTCATGAACAGAACCTATTTGCAACATGTTTAAAAATAGCAACTAACTAAAGGGGGTGGGGTAGGGCGTGCTACCTACGACAGTTACTTCGGCAATTTTGTTAGTGGTTTAAAATTATGACACTTTCTGTGAACGCCATAAGTCAATATGGTTTTGTACCCAATGTTTTTGGTTTTGTTGTACTTTGCTAATTTAATTTAATTGCAATGGAGCACAGGCTCCGGTGGCAATTTCCCTACACACCCATCTTCCCCCTATCCTGCACCTACCTACATTTGCCCTCTACAATTTTTATCTTTAAATTCTTTCAAAGTTTTCGGTAAATTATTCATCATTTCTCTTGGTAACTCATTCCAATCCCTGACACCCTTACCTAAAAAAGAGAATCTTCCTACACCCTTGTGCCTGAAATCGAGTGCCAGCTTGTGGTCATGGTCATCTTTTCCCTTCCATGCACTACTTTTCATACTTATTGCAATATCTTTCCATGCCTCATCGCCAGTATACGCCCTGTACACTCCCATGACCCTCCTCATCCTCCTCCTGTCTTGTAATGAATCCCATTTCAGCTCCTTTATCATATCCGTCACTGATTGCATTCTGCGATAATTTCCAGAAACAAATCTAGCAGCCCTTTTTTGCACCCTCTCCAACTCCTGTATTAGATACGTAAAATGAGGGTCCCATACTACACTACCATATTCGAGCAATGGTCTGACCAAAGTTTTGTAACCCAATTCCTTGACTTCTCTCGTACATCCCCTCATCACTCTCTCCAACAAGTGCAGAACTTTGAAACCTTTTCCTACCACCTGTCCTATGTGTCCTGCCCAGTTAAGTTTGTTATCAAAAGTTATTCCAAGATATTTACATTTCAAGTCTTCAGCAAGCAATTCTTTCCCCACCTTATATTCATAATTAACCTTTTGTTTTTATTTGTGTATCTAATAAGCTGACTCTTCTTTGCATTTATCTTCATTCCATGTTTACTAACCCAATTAGATATCCTGTCCAGATCACCCTGCAACTGTTTACAATCCTCTATCGTTTTGATTCTTTTATACAGCATTATGTCATCTGCAAACAATCTAATTTCAGATAGTAAACAATCAACACAATTATTCATTAGAATAATGAATAGCAATGGTCCCCATACACTACCCTGTGGCACACCCATTTTTACTTCAACTTCTTTTGATACTACATTTCCTACCCTAACTTTCTGTTTTCTACCTTTTAAAAATTCTTCTACCCAGCAAATGACTTTCTTAACCACTCCAATGGTTTTTACCTTAGTTACTACCATTTTATGGCTTACTCTGTCAAACGCCTTAGACCAGGGGTCCCCAAAGTGGTCGGTATCGACCCGGGGGGTCGATAAGAGTTCTCCAGGGGTCGATTAATACACGGGGGTGGAAAGGGGGTCGATTGATAATAAAGAGGATCAATTAAATTGTCTTGGAAAAAAATGGGAATATTCCAATAAAAATACAAAATAACTGACTACCCCCGTTATAACTTGAGTTTTACCGAAGCCTGCGTCGCTTAATGTATGTGTTAAGGAGAAAACACTGGAGCGGAGAGCATAGCAACGACGAGAGCGAAGTACAAAGCAGCGAAAACAAATAAGCCAATTTGATTGTTGCGGTGACTCATACTGGGGCGCAAAGTGGTGAGGTAATAATGGAGCAAAGCTTATCGTTCAAACTGTTTGATTTCGCCGCTTTACTCTTCACTCGCGTTGCTGGTTTGCTAGTGGTTATTCCTGTGAGAAACGAATGTAGACCAATTTATGAATTATGTCTCTTCTAAGGTCCGTCTTTGGAATAAGAAAGAAGTTCAACATCACAATTATTTTATTTTAGCTAAACTACGTGATGAACTCAACAAGTATTAAAACTTTATTTTTTATTTACTTCGGGTATTTAAGCATTTTATATTCGGGAGGACGCCGGTTCGAATCCCCGTCCGGGCATCCTGATTTGGGTTTCCATGGTTTCCCCAAATCACTCAAGGCGAATGCCGGGATGCTTCCTCCAAAAAGCCATGGCAGAATTCCTTCCAGTTCCTTGTTCGCAGTTCCATCCCGCCTCTAGTGACCGTGCTGTCGACGAGTCGTAATGCCACAGAGCAGTTGGGGGGGGGGGGGGAGTGAACGCTGCTGGTTCATTATACACAAGTTGCACTGTTAAACTCTAGTATGGTTTCCACTCTATGTATTGTATATCTAAATGTAGATTTTGTTCTTTACATAGAAAATATCTTAATATACCGAAAAGCATTAAATTTTGATACTTCTTTTTTATCATTTTCCTATCTTATTCTATTGAATAGGTAACTTATAGATGTAATTATTATTCCTTACAAATCTAGATATGTATTGTTAGCAAAAAGTAGCAACAATGCACTCTGAGCAAGAACAGGCAGTTCTTTATAGCTCGTGCGGGAATAAGTTGCGTCTCTTACTGCCGCTGTTTTGTTGTGCTGCGATCGTATCGTGTTGTTCATATTATAAATCTGAGTTTAATACCTACAATGTCGTCTACCAGTGCTAAGAAGAAATGCAGACAATATTCACACGAGGTTTTGAAATATGGTTTTGTGCCATCTTTTGCTAATGAAACTATTCGTATGTGCTTGTTATGTGAAAAAACTTTCAGCAATGATGCTATGAAGCCGGCGAAAATGATAGACCACTTGGAAAGGATCCGTTCTTATAAGAAAATCAAAGATTTTGAGTATTTCAAAATGCTAAAAGAGAAATTGAGAGTTCGGCCAAATTTAAGTACAGCGCTGATAGTGAAGGAGGACTGAGGACATCCTACAGCATCTCTCTTAACATAGCAAAGAAAGGCAAACCGTATACTGTTGGTGAAGAGATGAAAATACCAGCTGTAAAAGATGTAATTGAAAATGTTATGAAGAAAGACTCTCAACTAGTTTTAAAGTGCATACTATTGAGTGCAAATACTGTGCAGCAACGTATAGAGGAAATGGCCGATGATGTGGAAAGAACATTGACCTCTGAGCTCCAGCATTTTAAGTTTGCTATTCAACTTGACGAATCAACTTTCGGAACTTCAAATCTTCTCATGGCTGATGTTAGGTTCCATAGTCCATCCCTGAATGACATTGTTGATGAATTTCTGTTTGCTAAATATCTTCAAACTGATTCAAAAGGTGAGACCATTTTTTTATGTTTGCAAGATTATTTGAACAAGCACAATATTTCTTTCGGGAATATTACTGCAGTAGCTACCGACGGTGCACCTGCTATGGTAGGCCGTCTTTCTGAAGGAAAAGGTTCCTAAAGTACGTACCGTTCTCTGTGTTCTACACAGGCAGCATCTTGTAGCCAAAAAAATTAGTGGCGAGCTGCATGATACTCTAAAAGTGTGCATTAGGTCAATTAATAAAATTAAAGCTCATCCTCTCAATTCCCGACTGTTTGCGAAGTTACGTGAAGAAAATGATCAAACTTTCAATCAATTACTTTTGCACACCGGTGGTTGTCAAGAGGTGATAGTTTGCAGAGGCATGTTGACTTGTACGACTCGTCTGCAGAGTTTCTTAAGAATGTGGATCCATTACTATGTGACGGGATAAAACAGTTCAAGAACCATCTGTTCTATTTGGCAGATCCTTATTCGAAATTTAACGAAGTACAGAAGCGTTTGCAGGGAAAAAATGTTACAATTGTTCAAGCTCGAACAATTATAATGACCTTTCAACTAAAAATGGACCTGTTAAAATCTTCACTGGCACGTAAAGATTTTAAATATTTTTCAAACTTTCGACTACTACAATAAAATGAAGAGATACCCGACCGTGATTTGGAGATATATATTAAACATCTCGATAAATTAAGAGAAGACTACAAAGCACGTTTCGAAGACTTGGAGAACATGCATGTTCCTGAATGGTTAGCTTCTCCATTTGATAATGAAGGTAATGAACCTGGCTTAGAAGATGAACTGATTGAAATACGCATAGATCTGGAAGCTAAAGCGTTGTTTAAAAATAAAAACCTCAGCGAATTTTGGGGCAATAACAATATTGTTACAAAATACCCCAAGCTCAGAGCAGAAGCCGAACGTATCTTACTTGCATTCCCAACTTCATACATGGTTGAAGCTGGCTTTAGCCACGCGAGCGCTATTTTGACAACACAGAGAAACAGACTGAACTTGGAAAACCATGGTGATTTGCGACTAAAACTTACCAATTATCAACCGAACATCAGCAATCTTGCTGCTGCCCTTCAGACCCATCCATCTCACTAATATCAACTACTTTAATAAAAAGGTACGTTAACATATTTTTAATGTATTCAATAGTAGTCGTAAAATGGCAGAATTTTTTCATCGAATATAATTTATTTAAATTTTCAATAATTATTTTGTGTTTTCCATTTTATGACACTTACAGCAATAGGCTAGTTTCCATCTATCTGTAATTTTGTTATTTTTTACGATTATAATAACAGTGTAAAATATCTCCTTTTTCTGTTAGTGTTGTTAGGGGGATTTTTTAAGGTATGGAACTATAAATACTTTGGGTTGTTATGCAAGTCTCCTTATAGCTTAGCATCAAAAATGCTGAAAATGATTAAAAAATTTTATCAGTGGTGGATCTAGGAATTTTTCTAGCCGGGGCAAAAACTATGGGAATGCCGCCCCTTGCAACATTATTTGGAGCCCTCATTTTTGCCGTCTGACCCCAAGTGTCGCCGCCTCGTTTGTCGGCCAAACACATTGTTGTCGCCGCCCAGACTGTCAGCCAAACACATTATTGTCGCCGTCCCGATTGTTGGCCAAACTCATTGTTGTCGTCGCCCTGCGCCCAGTGTACCAGTAGAGATAAAAAAAGGTTTCCGCGACTTAAATCGCCGCCCTTCAAACATGATTTTTCCGCCCCCTTCAAGTTTGCACCTTACCGGCACTGGTTTTTATTAAACGTTTAATCTGGGGGTCGATAAGGAGACAAATGTTCTATGAGGGGGTCGACGTGATAAAAAGTTTGGGGACCCCTGCCTTAGACAGATCTAGTGCCACACTATCAATTTGGCCTCCCTTGTCCATTTCATCTGAAATATCTTGCATATATCCCACCAACTGAGATTCGCATGAATATCCTTGCCTGAAACCATGTTGCCTGCTTGAAAACCACTTACGTTCCTCACATATTTTTCGAATGTGGTTACATATCAAACTTTCCATTAATTTACCTACCTCTGATGTCAAACTGATTGGCCTGTAATTCTCAACTCTATTTCTCACCCCTCCTTTATGTACCGGTACTACTATTGCACTTTTCCAGTCCTGTGGTAAGCAGCAAGTGTCTAGACTCAATTTAAATAATATTTCAAGATAAGGTACAATGTCACATCCGGTTATCTTTATGATATCTGTAGTAATATTATCTTCACCAGCCGCTTTATTTTAATTTTTTTCAGCTTTCTTATTTCCTTCATGATTTCCTCAGGATGGATATCAAATTTTTTACTATCGTCATTTCTAATTGTGTTGTTAAGCTCGTTCTCCGAATTAGACCCTCCTGTTGAGAGATATCCTATGAGAAAAATCACGTCTTTGCTAAGTATACCCCTACTACTTTGAGAGTCTGTCCCTGTTATTGAAAGTCAAAACAAAGGCTAATTTTAGTGGGAACTGTAGTCTTTTAACTTGAATCGTAGGTGCGTCAGAATTATTCGGATTCTAGGAATCAACACGTCATCTCCTTTTCAAACTGACTGCGAGTGAAATGAAGCCTGAGTGACCAATGTAACAGCACAGTGACACTCACACGCTATCCGTCTGTCTCTCACTATTCAGTTTCTTTTCAAAATTTCTTTACAAAATATATTATTTAACTCGAAAAAAGTATTCTATATCCTCCTTAACGATACATAGTATTTCCGTGTCAAATATCATCAATATCGATTTAGCCATTTAGCCTTGAAAAAGTAACTAACGGAATTAATTTTGCATTCATAATATTAGTGTAGCTAATAAATATATATGTATATAGGCCTATAAATAATTCGATAGTACGGTATATCTGATCAGATTTGCGAATGAATACGCGATTTTCTAACTGGTCGGTCACAGTATGTCGTTGTTGACGGGGAAGCCTCTTCTAAACTAGATGTTACTTCGGGCGTTCCTCAAGGAAGTGTAATAGGACCACTTCTTTTCTTAATTTTTATAAACGATCTCGGTGACAACGTTAATTGCAGGATGCTATTTTTTGCTGATGATGCACTTATTTATAGGGAAGTGAGGTGCTCCGACGATTGCTTAGAAATTCAGCGCAATTTGGATGTTATTTTCGATTGGTGCCGTAAATGGCAGCTTACACTTAATTGCAAAAAGTGCAAGGCAATGCGGATAAGTAACAAGAAGAATCAGTTTGTTCACGAGTACAAAATAAACAATTCAGCTGTTGATACGGTTGATTCCCTGAAGTATCTGGGGGTGATAGTACAAAGCAACATGAAATGGAACTTGCACATAACTTCCGTCGTAAGCAAGGTCAATTCTAAATTGTGATTCATAGGTCGTATTTTGAGGAATTGTAATGCTCATACAAAGGAGATAGCGTATAAAACACTAGTGCGTCCGCATCTGGATTACTGTTGTGGGGTTTGGGATCCGTATCGCAAGGTTCTGATTGACTCAGTTGAGAGGGTGCAGAGGAGAGCCGCTAGATTCGTGACTTGTTGTTACAGCCCTTATGAAAGCGTCACAGAATTGATACATAGATTGGGCTGGGATAGTTTGGAAGACAGACGACGTAGCTTTGCGTTCGAATTTATTGGAGAATATGCGAAAAAATTTAAATTTCGAGTGCAGTGAAATACTTCTTCCGCCAACCTATTTAGGTCGCAATGACCGGAGGGATAAGATTAGAGAAATAAGATGCCGTACTGATGCTTATATGTATTCCTTCTTTCCTCGCACTATTCGGGATGGGAATGCGCGGGTTTAGGATTGGTGCTTAGCACCCTCTGCCACCCACAATATTTGCGAATTGCGGAGTATGGATGAAGATGTAGATAGCCTACAGAAATTTTTATGACATTCAAATAAGATCGGGAATGTTGTACAGTTTTATCGACAGAGGGATCTTATACTGTGATAGTGAATTGACTACGAGAACTTTCTTCATCAGCAATTTTGAACCTTTAAGTTTCCCGTAACTAAATACGATAAAGGCCCTCCACTTTGGCTGAGCGCCTTCAAACAACACCGCCCTGGGTTCCGGGAGGTGCAACGGGACAGTGTTCGGGACCTGATCCTCGCCCCCATTGCGGATTTTGAAGTGAAAACCTCCTGTAGTCTCGTTACGCTGTGTTTGGGTGGGGGTAAATCTGTGAGTTGTGCGCGTCAGATCACGCCCAACTCCAAACATCGTGTACCGCGGCGATACAAGTTTTCACTTCAAAAATCGAGTATATATATATATATGTTGATTTAAACGAAATACATACGATTATTCAGTGCCTACCAGGCAGAACTGCTATATGGCGAGAAACCAGAGGTGACGTGCTATTTACCAGACTTGTTCGTTCTACGATTGCGATTCCAACACTGAAAACCTCTCCTAGTCAGTTGAGATCTGTCTGGCGTCGACTACAGTTGAACTAAAGCAAGGTAATCGGCAAACTGACGGGTGCTTTCTAATCTCTATTTCCGAAAACAGGAAGTGTTATTTCCTCGTCCATCTATCGCATGTCGCATTACAGCCGGCGCGGAGTGGGGATAAAGTGAAAGGCGCTCGGCAGAGCAGCCAAGGCCAATATGGCTGCGCCCACAGCTCGCATCAGTTGACCGTTTAGCAGTACATTCTCACTTATTCGTGCGATTG
>JARYHS010012519.1:58210294-58242290 GCA_031002005.1 Vandiemenella viatica | reverse complement strand
TTTTCCAAGAGATAACCATCAACGGGATAGTGTACCTTGATATGTGGCAACAATTTTTGATACCACAGATCGATGAGGATGACCGAGAACGAAATGTTTTCTTTATGCAAGATGGCGCACCGCCACACTATCTGACTGACGTCCGGGATTTTCTCAATGACCGCTTTCCAGGTCAATGGATTAGCCGTGATGCGCCAATTGCATGGCCCCCCCGTTCCCCAGACCTGACACCGCTAGATTTTTTCTTCTGGGGTTTCATAAAAGATATGGTGTACGTACCTCCTTTGCCGGCCACTCTACCTGAACTTACAGAAAGAATTTACGCTGCTGCTGAGCAAGTTACACCTGAAATGCTAGTGCGAGTCTGGGAAGAAATCGACTACCGATGGGATGTCTGGAGAATAACCAACGGAAGCCACATAGAACATCTTTAGTTTAAGGTAAAAAAACTTGATGTGTTTTCCTTTAAAACAACACCAAAATCAGCTCTGTACCTTGTTTCATAAAATTTATATGAATTTTCAAAGTTGTAAAGTCCTTTTTAAAACACCCCGTACTTGTACACAGACTGCATCACAAATGAAAACAAACTCACAGTTTTCAACCGGTAGTTAAGAATACCACGCTTTGAGCGGTGGCGCTGCGGGTGGCGAAAAAATAAACTAATAAATAGGAAGCGGATTATATGCAACTCAAAAAGCTAGAAAGATGCATGCAAATATGCACGAAAAATGATTAAAATATGCATGAAAAGTGAAAATGTGTCAAAATATGCAACATTTTACAATATAAAAACAGTAATTTTTTGATTTTTTAATTTCAGAATCAGTATGCAATTAGTAAATAGTTGAATAACATATTTATAAAATCGATAGTACATTTTTTTTTTTTTTTTTTTTTTTTTTTTTTTTTTTTTTGTAAACGTAAATAATCGGGTACTGCTCCAAATATTCAATAGTAAGATTGTTTTTTCGATCTCTCAAAATATTTTTATAAGTGGATATGGACTGTTCCACACTCACTGATGTAACTGGGCAGTATTTGAAATTGGGTGCTGTGTTAGCAGTCATTGTTACTGGAAAAAGTTCACCCGTCCCATTACTAAAACTATCAATTTGACAGAAAGGTTCAAAACCTGGGTTATTGTTCAAAATATTTTCAAACTTCACTTTTAGTTTACACAGGAATACCTCTGGCAATGCGGATTTTATTCGCTAACTGAATAGATTCAGTCAACGTGAAACATTGAGTTCCAAGCTTTTTAATACTCTCTGGTATGTGGGAGAAACGAATGCTATTCACAGCTGTTGTTTTAATACTGGAATTGTTAAATGCTTCCTTGAGCTGACAAACTGCCATAGTCTCTCCACTATCAAAGTCGTTTACTACACCTTTAATGGCCTCGAAATGTTCACTGTAAAACAGTACAGCTTCAACCCACGTCGCCCATCGAGTTACCACTGGTTCCGGAGGTAAAGGCACATTTGTCTATTTGTTAATAGGCATTATTACGAGAACGTGCCTTAAGAAACGCTTTCTATGTTGATGGAATCTGTTTGTTTACATTCCCAGACGTGGGTCGTAGTTCTTTTTTTTTTTTTTTTTTTAAAAAAAAACAGTTTAACGTCCCTTTTTAACAACGTGGTCTTTAGAGACGGGAAAGTATGGGGGCAAGGAATGGGAAGGAATTCGGCCATGGCCTTTTGAAGGAAGCATCCCGGCATTCACCTGGAGTGATTTGGGGAAACCATGGAAAACCCAAATCTGGATGCCCGGACGGGGATTCGAACCGCCGTCCTCCCGAATGCGAGGCGAGAACGCTATCCGTTACACCACCACGCTCGGTCGTAGTTCTTCAGGGAGTCGTCGTAGACTAAGAGCTGTGCTGCTAGTAGGTTTAGCCGCTACAGCGTAAGATTCTATCTATTAACTACGTACACTACCTAAAAATATAGTAATATAGCGAAAATATGCGTCATCACTAGGTTTTAGGTAAAATATGCAATAACCGGTGAAAATTGGCTTAATATTCAAATACATGTAATCCGCTCTCTACTAATGAGTTACAGCGTGTATACCGTTCAATATACAAGCGGGAGATTGAAGTCCGTTCTTAACGTGTCTTCTTGGTTGTGTGGGAGGAACCGGTACAGTTTATTGAAACCTGCGGCTTTCTTCAGAAGACTGTCCTCTGAAGAAAGCCGCAGAATGATGATTGAAACGTCAGCTTTCAATAAATTGTCGCGGTTGCACCTGGACGACCAAGATGACATGATAACGAACATATCTGATGGTACGTTTGCGAGACGAAAAACGCGGTCGGAGTTTTATTCGTATTATGTACAAGATAGAGGAATATGGAGCGGCGAGTATTTCCGGTTCCGGTGGGTGCAGCACCGTGACGAGATTCAAGTGTTACCCTCCTGACCGTGGCACCACTGCTGCCAACTTTTGCGCGCAGGAAACCTCAACTGTTGCTTGAACACCGACGCAGTTATAACAAGCCTGTGTGTGTGTGTGTGTGTGTGTGTGTGTGTGTGTGTGTCGTATAAATAAAGACTCGCAGTGCCGTGCCAGATCTGCAAGCGTCCATTTCCGCCGTAATATATAATGCCCGCCTTGTGCCGCCTGAGATAAACATAGCAACATCCCGTAAAATACTCTACTCCGGGAGATCTCCGTACACCTCGTCTAGTCTCTTTTTATCCGTATTCTCTTTTTAATTTGTGCTTTTTGTACTCTTCCCTCTGTAGTTCGCCTGTCTTGTTTCCTTGTTTACATGTTTTCTTTCTTTCTTCGTCTGTGTTCTTCCCCTTCTTCGGCACTCCTTTTGCTCTTGTTCCCATATCTTCTCCATCTTTTATCTTCACCGCGTATCATCTCCCTATCTTCGTCTATGTTTCTTCCTTGTACCGTTGTCTTTCCCTTCTACGTTCCCGTCTTTCCTTCTTCGGCTCTCTTTTGTTATTTTGTTCGGTTGTATTCTTTACTTCCTTGGCTGTTTTCTAGCCCTTTTGCGGCTTTCTTCTAGACCTTCTACGGCTTTCTTCTTGTCCATTTTCGGCTTTCTTCTTGCTCTTCTTCGGCGTTCTTCTCGCTCTTCTTCTTCGTTCTTCTTGCTCTTCTTCGGCGTTCTTCTTGCTCTTCTTCGGCTTTCTTCTTGCTCTTCTTCCGCGTTATTCTTGCTCTTCTTCGGCGTTCTTCTTGCTCTTCTTCGGCGTTCTTCTTGCTCTTCTTCGGCGTTCTTCTTGCTCTTCTTCCGCGTTATTCTCGCTATTCTTCGGCGTTATTCTCTCTCTTCTTCGGCGTTATTCTCTCTCTTCTTCTTCGTTCTTCTTGCTCTTCTTCTTCGTTCTCCTTGCTCTTCTTCGGCGTTCTTCTTGCTCTTCTTCGGCGTTCTTCTTGCTCTTCTTCAGCGTTCTTCTTGCTCTTCTTCGGCGTTCTTCTTGCTCTTCTTCAGCGTTCTTCTTGCTCTTCTTCGGCATTCTTCTTGCTCTTCTTCCGCGTTATTCTCGCTATTCTTCGGCGTTATTCTCGCTCTTCTTCTTCGTTCTCCTTGCTCTTCTTCGGCGTTCTTCTCGCTCTTCTTCTGTGTTCTTCTCGCTCTTCTTCGGCGATCTTCTCGCTCTTCTTCGGCGTTCTTCTTGCTCTTTTTCGGCGTTCTTCTCGCTCTTCTTCTGTGTTCTTCTCGCTCTTCTTCTGTGTTCTTCTTGCTCTTCTTCGGCGTTCTTCTCGCTCTTCTTCTCGTTCTTCTTGCTCTTCTTCGGCGTTCTTCTTGCTCTTCTTCGGCTTTCTTCTTGCTCTTCTTCCGCGTTATTCTTGCTCTTCTTCGGCGTTCTTCTTGCTCTTCTTCGGCGTTCTTCTTGCTCTTCTTCGGCGTTCTTCTTGCTCTTCTTCCGCGTTATTCTCGCTATTCTTCGGCGTTATTCTCTCTCTTCTTCGGCGTTATTCTCTCTCTTCTTCTTCGTTCTTCTTGCTCTTCTACTTCGTTCTCCTTGCTCTTCTTCGGCGTTCTTCTTGCTCTTCTTCGGCGTTCTTCTTGCTCTTCTTCGGCGTTCTTCTTGCTCTTCTTCCGCGTTATTCTCGCTATTCTTCGGCGTTATTCTCTCTCTTCTTCGGCGTTATTCTCTCTCTTCTTCTTCGTTCTTCTTGCTCTTCTTCTTCGTTCTCCTTGCTCTTCTTCGGCGTTCTTCTTGCTCTTCTTCCGCGTTATTCTCGCTATTCTTCGGCGTTATTCTCTCTCTTCTTCTTCGTTCTCCTTGCTCTTCTTCGGCGTTCTTCTCGCTCTTCTTCTGTGTTCTTCTCGCTCTTCTTCGGCGATCTTCTCGCTCTTCTTCGGCGTTCTTCTTGCTCTTCTTCGGTGTTCTTCTCGCTCTTCTTCGGCGTTCTTCTCGCTCTTCTTCTGTGTTCTTCTCGCTCTTCTTCTGTGTTCTTCTCGCTCTTCTTCGGCGTTCTTCTCGCTCTTCTTCGGCGTTCTTCTCGCTCTTCTTCGGCGTTCTTCTCGCTCTTCTTCGGCGTTCTGTTTGCTCTTCTTCGGTGTTCTTCTAGCGAACAAGTTTGACTGTGGCTTTGGGGGGCATGCATAAATTACATCAGGTGTTTTCCGGATCTCCCCCACCCCTCTCTGGTGAGATCTGGTTCGTGAGACCACCCCTATAAATTGCCCTCGCAACTTTTTTTTTAGCTCTACCCAAAAGAATTTCCAAAACTTCACGTGAGATTTCCGTTACCCCCCTCCCCCTTGGTGAGATTTCGCCGGACCCCCCCCCCCCCTATTTCACCTTTCGTAATTTATGGATGCCCTCTAGTGCTTGACGCTTCAATTAGTTGAGCCACGAACTCCGCAAAGTTAATACAATACGGCAAACATTGTTTTGTTGACAAGTGTGTAGCAATACAAGTAATTTAATTCGCTTGTGAAATTATCCCACTTTTTTATTGTTGAAAGAAGAGGAAAAAAATGAATCAGTATGGCGCTATTATATGCAGTTAAACTATGCTTATCCCAAAATGTAGAATTTGTGATAAAAATAACCTTATTTTGATTTTAATTTTTTTTTAAATATTAAAAACTAAAATAATTTTAAACTTATTTTTCCACTTCCGCTTCCGCAGTCAAACATAGAAACTCCGCATCCGCAATGATGACTCCGTTACAGCTTAGGGGCTCGCTATGCAAAATTTAAAGAATTTATGTTCGGTCTGGTGGGAATTATAACGCGCGAAGACCGATTTGCGGGTACAGACACGTCCTGTAAGTCTACTAAAGTGATCAATAGTCGTGATCACTTGATGCGATCTAGCTGAAATACAGACTTAACCTGTGTTTTATCACAAGTGTTCACAGGTCAATATCTGAAAGATTTCTATTCAGCCCAAAGGGAGTTAGAATGAAAAAAAAAAAAAATGAATGACACTACTTCACGGCCTGGCTATATAATAGATATATACAAGGGCTGTCCAGAAAGTAACAGACGTTTTGTAATAAAAAATAAACAAAGTGAAAAAAAAAACGATTTTTACTATATACATTTTAGAGGTAAACTCTTAGGCTATTTTTTCAACATAATCGCCATTTAAATTAAGGCACTTATCATAACGTGGTACAAGCTTTTCGATACCCTCTCTGTAGAAATTTGCCGCCTGAGACTTCAACCACTGGTTTACACCGGCATGCAGTTGTGCGTCAGTTTAAAAGCGTTGTGTTGCGAGCCACGTCTTCATCGCCGGGAACAGGTGGTAGTCGCTCGGTGCCAAATCCGGGCTGTACGGCGGGTGATTGAAAACTTCCCATCCAAGAGCTCTTGGGTACGATTGGCCGTGTGTGGACGAGCGTTGTCGTGGAGAAACAAAACTTTCTCACTGAGTTTTCCCTGACGCTTTTTTTGTATCGCGCGTCTTAATGTTCTGAGTGTTTCGCAATACCTTTCTGAAGTGATTGTTTGGCCACGTTCAAGAAATTCAACGAGAATCACACCCTTAGCATCCCAAAACACAGTAGCCATAATTTTTCCTGCTGACAGCGTTTGCAGACACTTCCTCGGTTTCTTGGGCGAATGCGTGTGTCCCCATTCCATAGACTGCCGTTTTGTTTCACAGGTGACGTGCTTTACCCAAGTCTCGTCGCCAGTTACGATACGATCGATAACTTGGTTTCCAGTTTTGGCGTAGTCTTCCAGAAACGTCAGTGCTGCAGCTAGTCTCTGTTTTTTGTGGTCTTCTGTTAAGATTTTCGGAATGCACCTGGCACAAAATTTGTGGTAACCAAGTTTACCAACCACAATCTCATTAACTAAACTCCGTGAAATTTGGGGGAAATGTTCTGAAAGTTCCGTAATCGTGAAACGACGATTTTCACTCGATTCATGACTGGTTGCTACAGCCCTTATGAAAGCGTCACAGAATTGATACATAGATTGGGCTGGGATAGTTTGGAAGACAGACAACGTCATTTGCGTTTGAATTTATTGGAGAATATGCGGAATTCTATGACCTACGAGTGCAGTGAGATACTTCTTCAGGTCCGTTCCCACGATCCCTTCTAACGAAGGTGAGGCGGGACGGGACGAATACTCAACCACACGCCATGGGAACAGGGCCGCCTCTGCTAGCGGAGACGAGATGCAGCTACCCACTCTGAGTCGGTAAACATCACAGGCGTGCGTAGCGGTGCGCTGTTGCCATCGGTTTGCAGCAGCGGTGCGCACCCCTTCTGTTGCTGTAAAGTGCTCTGTGCCAAACGACACTAGGCAACGTGGTGCGGAGGTGGCGGCGAGATAAGCTAGGACTAACCTGTGGCCCGCGGTCATCCCTACACTTCGCCTAATGAGGTCCCGTCCCGTCTCGCCTTCGTTAGAAGGGATCGTGGGAACGCGCTTTCCGCCAACGTATTTGAGTCGGAATGACCGGAGGGATAAGATTCGAGAAATAAGATGTCGTACTAATGCTTTGATGTATTCTTTCTTTCCTCGTGCTATTCGGGATTGGAATGCGCAGAATTAAGATTGGTGCTTAACACCCTCCGCCATCCACAGTGTTTGTGAATTGCAGAGTTTGGATGTAGATGTAGATGTGTGGTAAGTTGGAAAAAAGTTATTACTCATTCTGTGTTTTGGACCTCTTGTACTCTCTTATTCCTCGTGGCTGGCCCCTTCCCCCTCGCTGGACACCCCTGCACATAGTAGCTCTAAACATCACTTTCTGTCGTTCCATTAGAATGGCTCCACAAATCACCTGCGCTTTTTGATCGTCGACTACCTATGAAGAGGCGGAAGAAGTGACTGGACAGCCCTGCTCATTGTGACCGAGAAGTGACTGTACTGCCTGAGAGTGTATGTTCTTCTTTGGACTGTTGGAAGACGTCGCTTTGGAATAAGTCCGTAACAGGTGGACTGTGCGACAGTTGGTTTAGTACAGTGAGTAGAGGGTGTCTGGTACTGCCTTGAGGCGCGGATTGGACCATCTGGAGTGGCTGATACTGGAGAAACATGAGTTCCTGCTCCAGCGGGCTGTCCAGTGACAGCTGTGACAGTCCCTCCAGCAGCAGTGGAGGGCTCAAGCCCAATCACCACAACCACCACCACCACCACCTGGGCGACTTCCTGCGCCACCTGGGCCGCCGCGTGGTCCGCCCGCGCTCCTCGGAGCGGCGCCACTCGTCACCGTCCCGGTCCCCCCTCCCCTGGCGCCGGGGGAGTCGCTCCCCGGTCCAGGACGCCCGCAGGAACTCCTCCCCCATCAGGACGCCGCTCCTGCGCGTGGAGCCGCCCCCGCCGTCCCCCACGTCCTCCTCAAGGTCACCTTCCCCGTCGCCGTACTCCCGGTCCCCTCAGCAGAGACACCTGCTGCCGCCCCCCGGAAGTACCCACCTGGAGGTGCCGACCAACTTCCGGGCGAGATCCAGGTCACTGGACGACGGCAGCAAGCGGGTCGTCGTCAACAAGTGTCTGCCATGGGAGGAGGACATCGCCACCACGTACAGCATCTACGACCAGATCGTCAGGGAAGGTCATTATCGAAAAAAACCACCGTCCAGGCATCAATACTGATGTCACTGTCGAAAATCACTGTCCAAACCTGTTTTCCTATCAACAGTAACTCTCCATCCAGCACTGATTATGTCACTATCAGAAACCACAGTCCAGTCATCACTGGTTATATCACTGTCGAAAATCACTGTCCAGGCATCACTGGTTATATCACTGTCGAAAATCACTTTCCATCCAGCACTGATTATGTCACTATCAAAATCCACACTCCAGGCATCACTGGTTATTTCACTGTCGAAAATCACTGTCCAGGCATCACTGGTTATATCACTGTCGAAAATCACTGTCCATTCAGCACTGATTGTGTCACTATCAAAATCCACACTCCAGGCATCACTGGTTATTTCATTGTCGAAAATCACTGTCCAGGCATCACTGGTTATATCACTGTCGAAAATCACTGTCCAGGCATCACTGGTTATATCACTGTCGAAAATCACAGTCCAGGCATCACTGGTTATATCACTGTCGAAAATCACAGTCCAGGCATCACTGGTTATATCACTGTCGAAAATCACTGTCCATCCAGCACTGATTGTGTCACTATCAAAGTCCACACTCCAGGCATCACTGGTTATTTCACTGTCGAAAATCACTGGTTATATCACTGTCGAAAATCACTGTCCATCCAGCACTGATTGTGTCACTATCAAAATCCACACTCCAGGCATCACTGGTTATTTCACTGTCGAAAATCACTGTCCAGGCATCACTGGTTATATCACTGTCGAAAATCACTGTCCATTCAGCACTGATTGTGTCACTATCAAAATCCACACTCCAGGCATCACTGGTTATTTCATTGTCGAAAATCACTGTCCAGGCATCACTGGTTATATCACTGTCCAGGCATCACTGGTTATATCACTGTTGAAAATCACTGTCCATGCATCATTGGTTATATCACTGTCGAAAATCACTGTCCAGGCATCACTGGTTATATCACTGTCGAAAATCACTGTCCAGGCATCACTGGTTATGTCGCTGTCGAAAATCACTGTCCAGGCATCACTGGTTATATCACTGTCGAAAATCACTGTCCAGGCATCACTGGTTATATCACTGTTGAAAATCACTGTCCATGCATCATTGGTTATATCACTGTCGAAAATCACTGTCCAGGCATCACTGGTTATATCACTGTCGAAAATCACTGTCCATGCATCAATGGTTATGTCACTGTCGAAAATCACTGTCCAGGCATCACTGGTTATGTCACTGTCGAAAATCACCGTCTAAGGATCACTGATTATGTCATTATGAAAAATCACGGTCTAAGCATCACATCCAAGTATCGAAAATCACTATCCAAGTATCACCAGTTTTCCTATCAACAATTACTCTCCAGCCATCACTGATAATATCACTATCAAAAAGGCACTGTCCAGTCATCACTGGTTATGTCAATATCGAAAATCACTCTCTAAGGATCACTGGTTAACTCAGTATCCAAAATCACTGCCCAAGCGTCACCTATTTTGCAGTCAACAGTCACTCTCCATCCATCACTGATTATGTTACTATCAAAAACCACTGTCCAGGCATCACATATTATCTCTGCAAAAAACCCCAATACTTATGTCACTATAAAAAATCAATGTCCAAGTGATGTCATCAAAACTCGCTGTCGAAGCATCACTGTTTATATCATTATCAAAATCACTTACGTCATGAAAATCACTGTTCAAGCATCGGTCATTATCTCATCAATGGTCACTGCCCAGGCGTCACTGGTTATGTCAATATCAAAAATCTCTATCTAAGCGTTGGTGGTTACGGCACTATCGAAATCGCGTATGTCATGAAAATCATCATTTAAGCATCGGTCATCATGTCATCCAAAGTCACTTTCCAGATGTTAATGGTTATGTCACTCAAAAATCTCTATCCAAGCATCACACGTTGTCATGATCAAAATCACTTGTCATTTCATGAAAATCGGTTCAAGCATCGGTCGTTGTGTTATCCAGTCACTTTCCAGGCGTCACTGGTTATGTCACCATCAAAAATCTCTTTCTAAGCATCACTGGTTATATCATTATCAAAATCATATCATTAAAATCACTGTTCAAGCATCGGTCATTATGTCATCCAAAGTCCCTGCACAGGTGTCACTGGTTATGTCACTGTCAAAAGTCTTTATCCAAGCATCGCAGGTTATGCCATTATCAAAATCACTTATATCATTAAAATCACTGTTCAAGCATCGGTCATTATGTCATCCAAAGTCCCTGTACAGGTGTCACTGGTTATGCCACTGTCAAAAGTCTTTATCCAAGCATCACAGGTTATGCCATTATCAAAATCACTTATATCATTAAAATCACGGTTCAAGCATCGGTCATTATGTCATCCAAAGTCCCTGTACAGGTGTCACTGGTTATGTCACTGTCAAAAGTCTTTATCCAAGCATCGCAGGTTATGCCATTATCAAAATCACTTATATCATCAAGCATCGGTCATTATGTCATCCAAAGTCCCTGTACAGGTGTCACTGGTTATGTCACTGTCAAAAGTCTTTATCCAAGCATCGCAGGTTATGCCATTATCAAAATCACTTATATCATTAAAATCACTGTTCAAGCATCGGTCATTATGTCATCCAAAGTCCCTGTACAGGTGTCACTGGTTATGTCACTGTCAAAAGTCTTTATCCAAGCATCGCAGGTTATGCCATTATCAAAATCATATCATTAAAATCACTGTTCAAGCATCGGTCATTATGTCATCAAAAGTAATTTTCTGGCATCACTGGTTATGTCAATATAAAAATCACTGTTCAAGCAACAGTCATCGTCTCATCCAAAGTCACTGTCCAGATGTCACTGGTTATGTCAGTATCAAAAGTCGCTATCCAATCTTCACTGGTTATGTGATTAACAAAATGACTAATCATGTCATGAAAATCATTGTTCAAGCAAACATCGATCTTCGTATCGTCGAAACTCACAGTCCAGGCATCATTGGTTATGTCATTGCTGAAAATCACTGTCTAGATATCACTTATTTATCCTATAACAAATTGTTATCCAAGCATAACTTATTATATCACTATCGAACATCACTGTTCCAGGCTTCACTTAACTCAGATGTCCAAACATCATTTTTAATGTCATTAAAAATCACTGTTCAGGTGTCACTTGTTATGTCACTATAGAAAATCACTGTGTAGGTATCACTGGTTATATCACTATAGAAAATCAGTTCTGGTGTCACTAGTTATGTCGTCATCCAAAATCACCCTCCAGGCATCACTGATTATGTTACTATAGCAAACAACTGTCCACACATTGCTGTTTGTCACTATGTTAAATCACTGTGCATTCATCGCTGGTTCTGTCATAGAAAATCACTGTCCAGAAATCACTGGTTAAGTCACTATCGATAATCAGGTTCCGGAGAAACTGTTTGTCACTATTGAAAATCACTGTCCAGACATCGCTGGTTATGTCGCAATAGAAAATCACTGTCCAGGAATAGCTGTTTGTCACTACCGAATATTACTTTTCATCTGGATATTTGCACCTACTTGTTCCGTGACTTATGACACTTTAGTCTAATATCCTACCTATCGGAAATTTTTTCTTTGATATTTTAGCAGAAATACTCCCAATAAGGTTCTACAGAAAGTTTTAAGACCCGTTAAGGCTAAAAGTATTGGACAAACATCTACGTAAATTTCTTCTTTGCTTGATACTGCGACAGTAAATTCGATAAATGTACCTTTTTAGATGGTACCTTACATATATCAGCACTAATATCTAATGCAGCCTTTCGTACCGCTGCTAAATTTACTCACAGATTTGGCACTTTATTCTACGTGTACGTTCTAGAAATATATTTCGCGTTTGGAGATATTTGAATAGTTTGCAGGACTTCGCGGCATAGAAGCTCTAACGTCCGCCAGTCATCATATTCGTGGAATGCTAGTTTATTTACCTGATGTAGCTTTAGTGGTTTTCTAAAGACAGCAAAATGCTTCGTCACCAAAGCTACCAGACGAGGCATTTGGCTACCTTAAGAGAAGTTAGCAATTACTAACAGGGTGTTTTGTCTTCAGGTGCGCTGCTACGGCGCAGCTCACTCGACCCCGCAGAGCGCCGCCGACTGTCGCTGGGCCCGTCTACGCCCACGTCATCGTCGCAACATCACCGCGCAGCGGACGCCTGCTTGGATCCGCACCACGCCGCCATCTTGTTCAGGGACTCCAGAGGGGTGAGTGCAACAAACTACTTTCAGTTTTTTCCCCCAGATAAACACCCATCAAGCTGCCATGTTCAATACTGATATACTGGGATTTATTCTGCGCGTTCTCAGTGCTTTGGATATACCAAATCTTATATATATATATTAATACGCTAAGCGAAAACTTCAGATCCCTTTTTAAGAATATTGCGCACCCGGAGAAGTGTGAGATTTGGCATAGTTAAAGTTTATATGCAGAAGAAGTGCAGAAAGCTAAAAACTATATATATGATATGTGTTACAAATTCATTAAATTAAATAAAACATTCATTGTTTACATTATTTTGTTTTTTGTTTTTGTTGGCAGCGACACTTAGCGATTCTGCCAATGTCTGTGATCTTGGTCAACAGTAAAGAAAAAACATGTAATAAGTATTTAATACATGTTACAAATATGTCATTCAAATAAAAAATTAACTCCCGAACGTGTGTGTGTGCGTGAAATAGGATCGGAGCCAACTATCTGACGTGAATTCCCAGCATTGAGATACTCTGTGGTAGAGATGGGCAAAACAGCTTTTTTCCAGTAATACGTTATTCAGTTATTGCTTCTTTTATCTAACCGCTTTTTTTAACCGTTAGAAATAACGTATAGTTATTTTGTTCTGAAGTAATATCTGTGGTGATGCTACTAAAATCTCTGCTCAGAAACGCTCTTCTCTTGTTGCAAAAGCCGGAAATGTCAAATAACCGGATGTGACGAATATAGCGGCCCTGAAGTCACGAAAAGCCGCTTATTAGCGTTATTTAGCGTTTAACGATACGTCACGAATAGCGCCTTTCAAATAAGCGGCTTCCATAGTAACTGTCAGAGACTTTATATACACCTTCGACTTGTGTTTGTGTATTTGTTTAATAAGTCGCAGTGATGCCTTGATAAATTAATATAGAATTTTAACACGACCAGCTTTAGCGGTTTGTGTATAACGTGATTTACGGACGTACCATAAAAAAAAATGCGAAGTGGTCAGTTTTGATTACGTGTTAATATATTTTTCTGTTTGAAACTAATGAATTTGTAGTATGAGTTTTTATGAATGTATGCAACAAATACAGAAGATTAACTTTGCTGAAAGTAAACAATTTTTCAGTCTGGCTATTAATTCGCATTAAGTTTTGTGTGGCTATAGTTATATGTATAGCATACTTTACATATGTTGTAAATGTGTCCCAATAACAGACCAGCTGCAATTTAAATATGTTGTTCAGACGTACATAAAAGTAATTTGAAATGTAAATATGATTTGCTGTTTGAAACTAATTGACTTGTGGAAATACTAGCGCTTTTCGATGGTTTCTCCATCTGTTGGTAGCTATCGCAGTTAATAACGGTTAAAGGTATTAAAAAGCTGTTTACATAGGTGGTGTCCTCTAGTGATCGCTATCGAAGTTAATAACGCCTTCAACTGGCAAAGACGCTATAACACATGTACACAGCTGTAACAAAAAGCATAATCAAGTGGTTTTTGATGGAAGGATGGATGCTGAAAACCAGTGTAATGGTCACTAAGTCGTAGAGAGATGATAAATTTTGGACCCTATCGCAAATAACACCTGCAAAGTAGTATTTAACGTCGTCAGCAGTAGCGACATCTGTTGGGCGCTATCGCAGTTAATAACGGTTAGAGGTTGAAAAAAGCGGTTTACATAGGTGGTGTCCTCTAGTGATCGCTATCGTAGTTAATAACTATTATTTTGCGATGGTAGTGTCATCTAGTGGTATTTATTGCAACTAATAACGGTGAGAGAAGCAATAAGCGGTGACTGATGCACTCGTAGCGGGCGGTCGACGAACATTTACAGCGCTGTCAGAGAGGGAAGTGCTGACAGTTATTTGAATAACTCCAGTTATCGTTTTGGCCGCTACTTTCTAAACGGCGTTTTTAAAATAACGGTATTTGTAGCCGCTTAGTTATTTGTGACCCATCTCTACTCTGTGGTCTTTGGTGAAACGAAAGACTCGCATAGAGATTATTCTTTGAAGTTGTAAAAGGGAAACTTCGCAAAGGAATGTGGCGATTCTGCCAGATACTATATAGTCTTTTAATTATTTGGTTAAGTGTCTTTCGATTTTTGAATTTCAGTAATTTCATTAGAGAGAGAGAGAGATACAAGAAAGAAGGATTACCTATTTGCGTGTAATTCAAAATGATAATAGACCAAATTTAAATAGCGAACACAGAAAATGACGAAATTATTTTGATAGATTCATTTAAATGCGCACTGAATGTAATTCCACGAAATTTTTACCTTTTCGAATTTACAATGCAGGTTTCGCAATGGAAAACATTTCGAATCACAAGTCACTCCAGGTGAAAGGACTGCATTTACTTCTTTTTTCATAAAGCTAAAGCAGTTTTCCGACCTCAAGTCAAAATGAATATTTTAAATTCAAATGAACCATCGATAAATATGTTTCATCATTTGCTATGGTTAGTTCAGAAGCTAAAATTTAGGATACATTCACACGTGGAGTGTATCATTTTAGTTTTATAGGTGTTGCAGGGAATTAAGCGAAACAACACATGCTAATAACGTATTGGTACACGCTCGCAGCCAACGACGTCAGTGTATACAGTATATAATATATCTATGCTCGCAGCAAACGCAATGGAACAAATAATGATTTATTATTACTCTTTCGTGAAAGAAACTAAACAACTTAATGAATTACGGTCGAATTTCGACCCCTGGACGATCACTAGTTTATATAAATAGACATTTGTGTCCATATACAGTATTTTACTTTGCTGCCTTAACTACATAGCGCAGATGACTGGTGTTTGTGTGTGATAATAGCATCGAGTCTCCCTTCGTGAACTATGGTGGTTAGATGTCGGTAGCTGTCAATCAAAACTCTTTACAAACACGAAAGAAGTCTTGGGTACCAGCTAGTACTTAATAAAAAGTATTTCGTGCGCTATTCTGATTTACTGTAGTATTTCCACACTTCTATATATCGTAGCATATCGTGGTTCCGTAAACGGATTCAAGGTATTCGGGCATACTTTGCGTAGTGTGCGACCGATTTTAATAAACATCATGACACTCTGGACTCGCATTCGGAGGGACGCGGGTTCGAATCCCCGTTCAGCCATCCACATTAGGTTTTCCATGGTTTCCGGTAATCACTTCAGGCGAGTTCCGGGATGGTTCCGTCAAAAGGCCATGGCTGAATTCCTCTCCCTTCTCGAACGACGTTGACGTCAACGAGGCGTAAACAATAATGAAACAATGTGAATTGAAGTTTTTCGGATCGGAGTTATGGCCGGAGTTAGGTATATATTTGGGGGCAATTCTTGACGGAATTTTAACAGGGATTCGATTAATGTAGCCCTATATTCCGTGCTGCCAGCGGTAAAACAAGCTATGTTTCGTTTTATACGAAGTCAGAAAGCTACTTGTTGTTTGAGGACGTACAAATAGTATTTTTATTTAAAAATGTTTTGAGTGAAAATTATCGTTTTAATCAAGTTTTAAATTTAAAATTTGAAAACGAGTGACGTCAAAATGGGAAATCAGAAAACTATAACATTTGTTTGACGTTTAATTTTTATTTGAATGTAATAAATAGGTAGCATTACCCTGAAAATCTAGGTATTATTAACAAACATGGCCGCGGAAGCCTACGGATTAATTTAGCAGATATTTTTGTTTACCACCGACATGGCATTCACATACCAATCTAGTGGGATAGTGGCTTGCAGGAAAGAGTCACCCAGTGCCACCTAGCGGAGTAGGCGGGAACTACTGGCACTACCGCCGCTGCGGTAGTTGGCCATCTTGCCGCTAGGCGGCAGCGCCGTGCTTCAGATTGCCAATCACAATTCCGTTTGTCAATTGGCAATATGGTCAATCAGAGCAGTATTCACGCTAATTTCTAATTAATGACACTTATTAAAACTCAATTAACAATACGAACGCGCTAGAGAAACCTCTCACCGAATTTTCTGGACAAATTACTTCATGAAACTCAATAGGATTGTTGATTTGGTGCGTAAGGTGTTTATTGAATAAACCCGCGACTTCGTACGCGTGGACTTAAAATTTTATTGCTGAAATTGGATATAGAAAGCTGCAATTTACGAAAAACCATGTAATCGGGATAATATAAAGTGGAAACCATATCTATGTCTGAACCTGTCTCATGAACAGAACCTATTTGCAACATATTTAAAAATAGCAACTAACTAAAAAAGAGGGGGGGGGGGCGTGCTACCTACGTCAGTTACTTCGGCAATTTTGTTAGTGGTTTAAAATTATGTCACTTTCTCTAAACGTCTGAAGTCAATATGGTTTTGTACCCAATGTTTTTGGTTTTGTTGTACTTTGCTAAGAGATATATCCTATGAGAAAAAGCACGTCTTTGCTAAGTGTACCCCTGCTACTTTGAGAGTCTGCCCCTGTTATTGAAAGTCATAACAAAGGCTAATTTTAGTGCAAACTGTAGTCTTTTAACTTGAATCGTAGGTGCGTCAGAATTATTCGGATTCTAGGAATCAACACGTCATCTCCTTTTCAAACTGACTGCGAAAGAAAAGAAGCCTGAGTGACCAATGTAACATCACAGATACACACGCTATCCGTCTGTCTCTCACTATTCAGTTTCTTTTCAAAATTTCTTTACAAAATATATTATTTAACTCGAAAAAGTATTCTATATCCTCCTTAACGATACATAGTATTTCCTTGTCAAATATCATCAATATCGATTTAGCCATTTAGCCTTGAAAACGTAACTAACGGAATTAATTTTGCATTCATAATATTAGTGTAGCTGATAAATATCCCCTTATATAAAACGCTAAGGTGGAGACTGGATGCGTCGTCTATAGCTGCTTCAGCTATTGGCTAGAGAACGATCACGTGCCAGCTTTCACTCGCCAATCAACAGCCACCATATTACATTCCTTCCTTCATGTTGTATTTTGTTTATTTACTACAGCTAGATGCAGAAACTCATATAAGGAGAAGAAGATTCAATATTTAAGCTATTTTACCTGTATCAGTTAGACGCAGAAATTCATTTAAGGAGAAGGGGATTCAATATTTACGCTATTTTATCTGTATCAGTTATAAGAACTAGGTTAAACGATAACCTAAGAATTTTTTAGGCAGACAGTAAGAAACAACGCAGTTTATTAAAAACTAGCAGAAACGTACGTAATGCGAAATGTATTAGTCAAGTAAATAACAGTTATCCGTTTTCGAAATTATAGTCCTCGTCATATGAAGTGAAATGTATTTATTTATTTTAAAATATTAACCAAATACTCTGATAATCTAACCAGAGTAACGTATTCATATAACGAAAGATATAATTAAAAATGATTCTTTTCCTTACAAGCTTTTCCTGAATAAATTCCTACTACCATTATAGATGATACCCTTAGTATTTGATACACGTGTTAGCTATTAAATGAGATAACCTTTTTATTAGATTTAAATCATCAACTGTATAAGCAATGTGACACTCGCAATTCAACAACGATATTATTGCCGCAAAATAGCAGTGAGCAGAGATATTAGAAATACGGAGAGCAGGGGAAAAAAAATTAATGCGAGGCAATTATATGTCACAAACTTACAATTAGTACGTTCGTTTAAATTTACATATTGCTTTTTATTTATCTACGACAGCCAGATGCAAAAATTAATGTAAGAAGGAGGGTATTTATTCTATGTTTACATTATATTACCTGTATCAGTTAGATGATGAGAAACAATGAAGTTAATTCAAATCTCAGAGAAATGTACGAATCGCGAAATGTATCCACCCAGATAAATGACCGTTATCCGTTTTTGATATTATAGTAAAATTAAAGTAAAATGAATTTATTTAAATAAATCATAGTAAAATACCCTGATAATCTAACCACAGTATGGTACTCTTATCACGAAAATATCATTAAAAATGGTTGATATTCGCTTTTCCATACAAGTTTTTCCAGAATAAATCCAGACTACCCCCATAGGTGCTGCCTGTCGTTATTCATATGAGGGTAATAAAAGCTATGATTTTCGAATGCAACGTTGTGGAGGTTGTGGCTAAGTTGACCAGAATCGTAACTGACACATTAATTCAGTAGAAGTTACTGCAGTATTGCTATGTGAACAGCAATCAAATATTTAGAACATTACAAAATCAAAGAAATTAGCATTACGTAATAACAATTCCGTATAATTAACCAACTGCAAAAAAAGTGAACTACCAGAATATTGCGTTCAAACCGTCATTTTTGACGGGCTCGAAGCTAGTATATGTATATAGGCCTATAAATAATTCGATCGTACGGTATATCTGATCGGATTTGCGAATAGACACGCAATTTTCAAACTGGTCGGTCAAAGTATGTCGTTGTTGACGGGGAAGCCTCTTATAAGCTAGATGTTACTTCGGGCGTTCCTCAAGGAAGTGTAATAGGACCACTTCTTTTCTTAATATTTATAAACGACCTAGGTGACAACGTTAATTGCAGGATGCTATTTTTTGCTGATGATGCACTTATTTATAGGGAAGTGAGGTGCTCCGACGATTGCTTAGAAATTCAGCGCCATTTGGATGTTATTTTCGATTGGTGCCGTAAATGGCAGCTTACACTTAATTGCAAAAAGTGCAAGGCAATGCGGATAAGTAACAAGAAGAATCAGTTTGTTCACGAGTACAAAATAAACAATTCAGCTGTAGACACGGTTGATTCCGTGAAGTATCTAGGCGTAACAGTACAAAGCAACATGAAATGGGACTTGCACATAACTTCCGTCGTAGGCAAGGCTAATTCTAAATTACGATTCATAGGTCGTATTTTGAGGAATTGTAATGCTCGTACATGGGAAATAGCGTATAAAACACTAGTGCGTCCGCATCTGGATTACTGTTGTGGAGTTTGGGATCCGTATCGCAAGGTTCTGATTGACTCAGTGGAGAGGGTGCAGAGGAGAGCCGCTAGATTCGTGACTGGTTGCTACAGCCCTTATGAAAGCGTCACAGAATTGATACATAGATTGGGCTGGGATAGTTTGGAAGACAGACGACGTAGCTTGCGTTCGAATTTATTGGAGAATATGCGATAAAATTTAAATTTCGAGTGCAATGAAATACTTCTTCCGCCAACCTACTTAGGTCGCAATGACCGGAGGGATAAGATTAGAGAAATAAGATGCCGTACTGATGCTTATATGTATTCCTTCTTTCCTCAAACTATTCGGGATTGGAATGGGCGGGTTTAGGATTGGTGCTTAGCACCCTCTGCCATCCACAATATTTGCGAATTGCGGAGTATGGATGAAGATGTAGATACAGAAATTTTTATGAAATTCAAATAACATCGGGAATGTTGTATAGTTTTATCGACAGAGGGATCTTATACTGTGATAGTGAATTGACTACGAGAACTTTCTTCATCAGCAATTTTGAACCTTTAAGTTTCCCGTAACTAAATACGATAAAGGCCCTCCACTTTGGCTGAGCGCCTTCAAACAACACCGCCCTGGGTTCCGGGAGGTGCAACGGGACAGTGTTCGGGACCTGATCCTCGCCCCCATTGTGGATTTTGAAGTGAAAACTTCTGTAGTCTCGTTACGCTGTGTTTGGATGGGGGTAAATCTGTGAGTTGTGCGCGTCAGATCACGCCCAACTCCAAACATCGTGTACCGCGGCGATACAAGTTTTCACTTCAAAAATCGAGTATATATATATATATGTTGATTTAAACGAAATACATACGATTATTCAGTGCCTACTAGACAGAACTGCTATATGGCGAGAAACCAGAGGTGACGTGCTATTTACCAGACTTGTTCGTTCTACGATTGCGATTCCAACACTGAAAACCTCTCCTAGTCAGTTGAGATCTGTCTGGCGTCGACTACAGTTGAACTGAAGCAAGGTAATCGGCAACTGACGGGTGCTTTCTAATCTTCTCTTCCGAAAACAGGAAGTGTTATTTCCTCGTCCATCTATCGCATGTCGCATTACAGCCGGCCGCGGAGTGGGGATAAAGTGAAAGGCGCTCGGCAGAGCAGCCAAGGCCAATATGGCTGCGCCCACAGCTCGCATCAGTTGACCGTTTAGCATGTACATTCTCACTTATTCGTGCGATTGTATTTATTATGTATTCCGTACTCTAATACATAGATTGAAATTAAAATTTATAGTCGTTATCTTGTTTACTATTGATTTCCTATTATCATTCCCATTTTCCAATTATTAAGTTAATATTAAGAACCCAATTTTAATACCCTAAATCGAATAATTTTCCGAAAATTTTCAGTTAAATGCTTAAAAAAGTTTCACTTGCTTCGTGGTTTCATAAAACCACACAGTTTTTTTCCCTCTCTTATAACGTTGGGGTTATTTAAGTCTGTACAAGGAATATTAAGAAATAAGGCCACGGTTTTTTTTAATGAACCACCCCAGCGCTCTTTGTAGTAATTTCCGAAAATAGGTTGACCCTACCACGCTATATTACAAGCACTTTCAATGGAAATTATGTTGTACAGGGCGTTCGCCGGGAAACGCTACCCACTGTTGTCGCTACAAGGAAGAAACTGCTCCCGGCGAGCGAGCGGTCAGCTTCCGGCATTGTTCGACCGTCGGCCGCGGACTATTTCATAATAATTACGCTTCATAAACTTGTATGTGCTAAGCATTTAAATGTGACGTAATTCATTAGCTTACCTTATAAAAGATGCTGGAAGTGTTGACCCTCTTGTGTAATGCACATTTCACATCTTCTGAACATATTTCGAGACACACGCTGCCCTAACTGACTTAATGATTTTTTGGGTGACTGTTCTAGTCGAAAAGCGATATCGTCAATTTTCTCCTCTGTGAGAATACGGTTGACCGACAGTCTCTTTTTGTTAAAAAATGAACCCGTTTCTCTTACTTTTTTTACCAGACGCAGAATTGTTGATTTAGCTGGCAGTATAGCGCCAGGAAATTCGCGACGAAATTTACTGCGACACTTAATAAACGACTTCTGCTTCACATATGTATCGTAGAGAAATATTCTTTGTTGCATACTGTAACGTACCATAATTTTGCTCACACTCAAACACGGTACAGATTAGTAAGAGTATGAAGCCCCAAAGCAGCCAAACCGCAAAGAAACGTTTATTCACAACACTGATTAATAAGAGACTGAAGTCACAAACTAGCTACAATGCAAAGAAACCGTTCTTAACAATGTAAGGGTCCCATTATACTGCGTCACTGCACTGTTGGGGCAGCGGAGGTGTTAAACAGTGCGGTGATTCACGGTGCCGTGTGGCGGGAGTTGCTGGCACGACTGACCGAGCAAGTTGCCGACAGACTGGGAGGGTAGCGTTTTCCGGCGAACGCCCTGTACTAGCAGACAACCCGGCGTTTCTCGGGGTTGGATGTGAAGGTTCGGATGTTTTATCCCGTTTGGTGCTGCTATCTAGCGGAAACGCGATCACTCCTTACCGACGCCAGCGAAACCTAGCGGCTTGGCTCTGAACTATCGCATACACGTGACCTTGATTGTTCACAATTTTTCCGTTTACGGGTCAAATTTCGAAAAATTCCTTTTCTTAATTAATGATGTTACTAAAGCGGAGAACTTAATCTTTAAAATGATGCCTCATTTAACGATTTTTGGTTAAGTACAAAGAAAGGAAGGTGGCTCTTCACAGGAAACTCCTTTTAGAAATAGCCTAATACATAATGAAATAGATTTGCATTAGTGTTGGTACTCTATAACTGTTGGCCTGGATTCATTAAGATTTGAATACCGTTGTCCTCTTTTTGCAAATGCATCTACGATTTTTCCAACTGGTTCATTATTCTTGGTGCAGTTAATGTTTTTTGCCACTACACTAAAGGCATTTACTTTTTCCCAATGACGTTTCATTAATGAAATGTAGAACTTTTGGGAAACGTAATTCGTATTATCGTTGAAGATGGAACGAACTTTTTTGATTCCTCAATATCAGGATTGATACGAAATGAAGTCACACACTGGTTGAGGTCGTATTATTTTGCGAAGCTAAAAGAAAAAAATAGGGCAGTGGCTTTCTAAGGTGATTGATCAACCAGTAGACACGTTTTTTTTTTTTTTTTTTTTTCCGTGGGATAAAACCTACCTTAAATACACCGTATGTCTCTCAATGTACGTGATTGAAGTTTTTTTAAAAATTATTTATCTGGAATTACATTGTTCGGCTTAAAACCATCATACTTGTTAGCTGGAATATGGCATTCCGTGAACTTAATTGCACCCGAACCTATTCAGCCGTTTTGGTATCATTGATATACAAAGTTTCGCATTTATGATATTACCTAGTTTGACTGTTATTTTATCTAACCGTCTAAGATTGCCAAATTATTTGAAAATATATATATAAATAGAAGATTAATGAAAGAAGTTGTTTATTTCCTTAAATATCTATTTTGTCGTCCTTATGGCGCTAGCTACGAATTTTTTGTTTCTTTATAAATTGTTAAAGCTGGTAGCATGTTCTACATCTCGATTTATAAATAGACTTCTTATTAATAATATGTTATGTAACAATATTATAATAATATATAGTACTGTAATATAATTAAGTAATAATTGTTTTGCAATAATTACTCTTTCCGTGAAAGCTTAAAATACGAGAACAGATGCATATACGAGACATTTTCTATATTTCACAATCTATCACGCATACCCAACACACACACACACACACACACACACATATATATATATATATACCACATTGTGTGTGTGTACTCCCATAAATAATCGAATCAAGGGTCCATGTTATCATAATCACTAATCAGTTATTTTGAAATTAACCACTGTAAGACCTTATCGCTTCTATGAATTATATCTATATTTCAACAGAAGTGAAGTAATTTCTCTTAATTTATGGCTAGAATTAAGTACACCGACCGTCTGGTACAGCGTATTAAACGATATCATTGGCCGGATGCGTTTCGATTCCGTTGATGAAGAATCATCAGCATTTTAACTGTGTTGATATTTATTCCGTTACTAGCTTACGCCCGCGACTTCGTACGCTTGGACGAACATCATTGTTAAACATTTGGTTGCTTCAACACACCTTGAAACGACATGAATGAAACAAATCGATAATTTAATTTCTGTATACATTTACGATGGTTCATATAGTCGGCTTTCTTGTTGAATAATGCAACTATAATTCTTGACTTTTTACAGAGTCGGTGAATCTTAACTAATCATAATTATAAAAGAAAAAAAAAATCAATTTCGACTTTAACATATAAATTCCGAGCGTGGTGGGTGATGGGTAACGCTCTGGCCTCGCATTTTTCGAATCCCCGTCCGGGCATCCAGATTTCGGTTTTTCTGTTTTCCCGAAATTGCTAAAAATAGGTCATGGTCGAATTCCGTCCCGTTCCTTTCCCCCAGTCTTTTCCGGCACTTATGATTTAGACATTGACGAGGTGTTAAACTATAGGCAGCAAAAAAAATTAAATTTCTGTTTCATCCATATTTTTAGTTCGTCAGTCTATCAGCTGTTGCCATAACTAGTATTTTTTTTTTTAATATAATAATTTTGAAACATGCCGAGCAAACGTAATTTAAATCTTTCATTTTCAGTTCCGCAATGTCTCGACAGAATTCAGTGTCTATGAGAAAATCATTATTCTTACGTATTTGCAGTTCCATTGTATGCATAAAACTTAAAATTCTTTTGTTTATCAAGTGCCTCTATTTTCATTCTTTTTTTCCGGTAACCTTCTAGCGGTGAATAATTTGGCAATATATTAAAAACTTTTAAAATGTGTTTGTTTCCATGGTTTTCGGCAAGATGTCGTGGTCAAATGGGGTTATGTTTCGTCTCGCTCAATTTATAGACTGCTCGATTTCGATATCGGCATCGATTAAATTTATATTAAAACTTGAGGTATGTGACAGCACAGATAAATGTTTAACGATTGTTTATGTAGTAAATATAGATATATGTGGTTTTTAAAACGTACTTGGGATGAAATCGCGCAGTTTGGGTTGCGTCATAGTAGAGTCCGGAGCTCGTAGTTGGCTGAGCTGCCGCCAGATGGGAGCCGCGACGCAGTTTCCGCGGTGCTGCCACCTAGCAGCCACCCGCCGAACCCGTTATCGATCCCTGCTCTTGAGAGCGATGAGCGAGGAATTAAAAAGCCTGAGAGAGATTACTTTGAAGAGGCGCTGGGCAGAGATACTTGCTCCGCTAACGGCGCCAGTGGTTAAATGCACTGCCTGCTGTGGATAAACTGATAACATTTCTGCCTGGAAATAACAGCTGAACTGAGTTGCAATTGTGTATTTCGCGGCTTCAGGTTGATATGTCTCCTGCGAACGATGCTTAAACATCCTTCATCAGTTCTGGCGAAACCAGCAAGCGAGATATTTCGCGTCTAGGGCTATTCAGTAAGAGCGTACGATTTAAAGTGCGCGCCAGTTTGGCAGTTACGATTCGACAGATCGATAATTCTGACTGGTCGATAGGAGACAAACAGAAGTTAGTAAACACGAAAAGCTACACAGTACAATAACCCGCCCTTATTGTTAAACTTTGCTTCGAAATGGCGAAAGTTTGGTTGGCAGGATTTATAAACTGCGTTCAATTTTCGGTGGAAATAAAGTTACGAATCCATCAACATTAGAAAAAAATATCGAAAAATTCGAAAGTAGTGGCTCAGTTTGTTGATATGGGAGCGTCCATAAACTACGTGGGTAACGCGTGGCTTTTTGTCCCCCCCCCCAATTCACCCGTGGCACGTTGCTTTTTCCCGTAATGATTCTAGAAGACATTTTGTACTGTTTTCTCTCGTCAGACTATCGTAAATTACATACGGAGGTAATTAAACGACGTAAATAAATACCCACTTGCTGTTGTTGTGTGTTCTGTACCTCATTTTATCTCTGACAAATAATATGAATGAAAAGCTACGTGACCTGGCTCGGAATTCCCCCCCCCCCTCCCCCACGTAGCCCAACGTGGCTTTCTACCAAACCCCCACTTTTTCCTAGACTGAGCGACATAGTTTATGAACGCTCCTTATAAAACACATCGCGGCATTTCACGAGAATCCAGGGACCTCGATTCGTCAATTCTAACAAAAACTGGACAATAAATAGCCACTCTTGACCATATTCTCACTGAAGATTTGTATCGCCATGCTTGCAAAAGTCCAGTTGACTCGAGAACAGACCGCAAAGACAGACCGAGAGTGGTGGTGCAACGGTTAGCTTTCTGGCCTCGCATTCGGGAGGACGGCGGTTCGAATCCCCGTCCGGGCATCCAGATTTGGGTTTTCCATGTTTTCCGCAAATCACTCCAGGCAAATGCCGGGATGCTTCCTTCGAAAGGCCACGGCCGAATTCCTTGCCATTCCTTGCCCCCCATCCTTTCTCGTTTCTAAAGACCTCGCTGTTAAGAGACGTTAAACAGTTTAAAAAAAAAAACAAAAAAACAAAAAACAAAAAAAAAACGCAAAGACAGTTCACCTTTTGGATCTCTGATTGATTGAAAAAAAACTGCAAACACCAATAAAATTATTTTCGACAGGACCCATACACCAAGTGAATACCGATTATGTGGACAAAATCATCTTCAGCGACGATATCAACTGTCACATTAACGCCTTTGGAGCTCAGAATATCCCGAATGATTCACTAGAAACAAATCTATCCCCAACGTCTCACTGTCTTGTGGAATCGAGGAATCATTGGACCAGTTTTCTTTGAAACGTGACAGAAGAAGCATTAATGTCATAGTAATATCATGGCCACTTTCCACTTGGCACACAGCCCGGTCTAAAGGGAGCACCATTAATTGCGTGAGGTGATTTCCCAGAATTCTGGTATCCCCCTTCCCCCCTTCTGGTGAGATCTATTGAGATTTTGACGGGAACCCCCTCCACCCTGCTGTCAATCTCGTAGTTTTTTTAGACCTTTTTTCCCAGCTCTCCAAGCCCCCCTAAAGTCGATTTCCGCGGAATTTGTATTTTTTTTTTAGCTTTACTGTCCTTCAAGAATTGCAAAACTCACGTGACATTTCCGTCAACCCCCGTCCCCCCCCCCTTTTCACCCTTGGTGAGATTTCTTCGGAACCCCTCCCCCCTTTCCATTTGACCTTAAGTAATCCAAAATTACTGACCAGAACAATATACAGCAGAATGGAAAGGGTAATAGAAGAGATAGTAGGTGAAGATCAGTTTGGGTTTAGGAAAAATCGCGGTACAAGGGAAGCAATACTGTCTTTAAGATTAATACTTGAAGGGCGGATCAAGAAAAACAAAGATACTTTTATGGTAATTATTGATCTAGAAAAAGCTTTTGATAATGTTAGGTGGGACAAGATGTTCAAAATTTTAAAGAAGTCAGGTCTAAAGTATCGAGATAGAAGAATACTCTATAAATTATATAAGAATCAAGTGGCTGTAATAAAAGTAGAGAATCACGAGAGACATGCATCAGTTAAAAAGGGGTGAGACAAGGTTGTAGTCTATCCCCGTTAATATTCAACTTGTATGTAGAAGAAGCAATGAAGAAAGTCAAAGAAAAATTTCCATGTGGCATAAGTTTTCAGAGAGAAAAAAAATCAGTATGCTACGATTTGCTGACTACATTGTCTTGTTAGCAGAGAGGGCTGAGGATATTGAGAAGTTACTGAATGGCATGAACAAAATACTGAAGGAAGATTTTGGACTGAATATAAATCAAAGCAAGACAAAAGTGATGAAATGTAGCAGAAATGATGCGAATAATAGTGGATTAAATATAAAAATAGGATCTGATGCAATAGGAGAAGTGACCGAGTTCTGTTACTTGGGAAGCAAAATTACAACCGATGGCCGAAGCAGGAATGATGTTAAAAGCAGAATAGCACTAGCAGAAAGAGCCTTCATGAAAAAAAGAGGTAAACCTTTTAGTTTCAAATATTGATCTAGGATTAGAAAGAACTCCATTAAAACTCTATGTGTGGAGCACAGCACTTTATGGTAGCGAAACATGGACTTTAGGAATACCGGAAAGAAAGAAAATTGAAGCATTTGAAATGTGGCGCTACAGAAGAATGCTGAAAATTAAGTGGACAGACAAAGTAAGAAATGAACGAGTTTTGGAAATGATGGGTGAGAAAGAAGTTTGTGGAAGAAGCTTACAGAAAGAAGAGACAGGCTGGTAGGTCATATTTTGAGACATGCTGGATTAGTTAATTTGTTAGTGGAGGGAACAGTCGAAGGTAAGAACTGTAGAGGAAGATTAGAATATATGAAGCAGATAATTGAGGACGTGGGTTGTAAGGGGTATGTAGAGATGAAGAGGTTAGCACAAGATAGGAAGGGATGGAGGATTGCATCAAACCAGTCGAAAGACAGATGACAGCAGATTTTTTTTTACCATGCTGGACATTTTTTGTAATTTTTGAAAGGCGCGGTATTTACGTAGTATCTCTGTTTTGTGTATCCTAGTAACCTAGTTTCGCAGTCCTAATTTAACTGTAATTTAAAGTTTTTATTTATGAAATTGTTGCTCATGTTTCATTTACATTATTAAATTCCTTGTTATTTCCTCCTGTAATCATTGATACGAGACGCATTTTAAATGTGTGCATACAACTTGTCCCAGCGTGGCAATGGTATGTACTTGACATACCTTACCATGTTGTTACTTTTAATCTGTGGACCTCCATTTTGGATTTTGTTGTTGCCTGACTTGTAGCCTGTGGCTAGTTGCCTAGCAGTTAAAAAGTGATTGCAAGCAGATGCTCGCGCGGCTAATGGCTTCAGAGAGCTTCCTGTTTATCTGTAAGCTAAGCCAGAACCTGGATTGATTCAATAATAGCTGCTGTTTCCCAGTATGGCGAATTTTCGGCCACACGAAATTAGATTTCTCGTCCAAACACAAACAATTTTCGTAAAATTAGGGCCAAATATCATTGTCGTTTAGAGACATGTAACAGTATTGATTAGGGAGTCCACAATCGGTAAAGTTTGAATATCCATTGAGTGTGGTAGCCCTCTTGCTTCGCATTCGGGAGGGCGCGGGTTCGAATCCCCGTCCGGGCATCCAGATTCGGGTTTTCCATGGTTTCCCAAATCACTCCAGGCAAATGCTTCCTTCAAAATACCACGGCCGAATTCCTTCCCGTTCCTTCCCTCCATTCCCATCCCGTATCTAAGGACCTCGATGCGGCAGGCGTGAAACCAAACCCCACCCTCCCCCCAAAAAAAAATCAATTACAACCAAACTAAGTATAGTGCCAAAATAAAATTTAATGTTTTAGTTAATCTCACTGATTTCTTCGCTAAACACAAATTTGAGGCATATAGCCGCATTCGGGAGGACGGCGGTTCGAATCCCCGTCCGGGCATCAAGATTTGGGTTTTCCAATGGTTTCCCAAATCACTCCAGGCAAATGTCCAGGATGCTTCCTCAAAATACCACGGCCGAATTCCTTCCCGTTCCTTCCCTCCAGTCCCATCCCGCCTCTAAGGACCTCGATGTCGGCAGGCGTGAAACCAAACCCCCCACTCCCCCCCCCAAAAATCAAATACAACCAAACTAAGTATAGTAACAAAATAAAATTTAATGTTTTAGTCAATCTCACTGATTTCTTTGCTAAACACAAATTTGAGGGATATAGCCGCATTCGGGGGTACGGCGTTCGAATCAGCGTCCGGGCATCCAGATTTGGGTTTCCATGGTTTCCCAAATCACTCCAGGCAAATGCCGGGATGCTTCCTTTAAAAGGCCATGGCCGAATCCCTTCCCATTCCTTGCTCCCCATCCTTACGCGTTTCTAAAGACCTTGCTGTTAGAGAGACGTTAAGCGGATTAAAAAAAAAAAAATTGAGGGCAAACAAATTAACGAACAAAAATGCGCCGAAACCTTTCATGTTTGGTAAAATCACGAATATTGGACTTTTCTTTTGATTTGGGAATGAATCCGTGTATGCGTACCAAATTGGCTGTTTCTAGGATCACGGATAGTACCGTGAAATTATCACCACGGATTTTCGTAGTAAACTTTGAATTGGAAAATAACGACAGGAACTAAGTAAAATTTAACACATTATCTTAAGGTAAGGAAGCCACATTTGTAATGGAATTGTATTACAAATAATTTAATCTAAACCAAAGATATTAACGTTCCGCGCATGCGCACTTGGAAAGTTAAAACTTAAATTCATTTAATACTCGCTGACGTCACAAGGTGTATTTACGTCTGGTATTTATTAGTTGCATTTTGTTTATTAATATTTGTTCTATGCAGATGGTTTCATTATTTTCTGATCGACGTTACAGCAAATAAAGTTATGGAATCATGTTTACATGGCAATACAGTGACACTGTTAATACTAGTGTTGTAAAAAAACAGTTTTTTTCTGACTTGGAAAAAAACATGAAAAAACTCTGAAAAAAACATGTTTTTTTTTCATAACTACTAAATTTCATATGTTTAAGGCATTTATCGTTTAATATGACTGTTTTAGAGTTTATACTAAATACTTATCTTAATGTTTAAATCTACTATACTTTTTCTGCTTCACTAGAAAAAAAAAAATTACAAAAATGTTGGCAACATTGGCTGAAATATTCTTTTACGAACGGGAATTTCCCGAATAGGCTAGGTTGCACGAGAAGGAATCCCCGTTGTTTGGATTGATACTCACTATTTGAACTAGTGCTGCCAGCCCTACAAATTTATCTGTAGACCTACGGATCTTTTCAAAAAATTAGGAATTTTAAATTCATCAACTGCTTTTTGCCTCTTTTTATTACTTATTGTGCTTTCCTTATATTCGTATTCTTGTTAAACTCTCAACGTATAGTGATACTGAGTCATTAAATTTTTAATTATTATGAATCATTTCCTTGCAACCGTTGGCATAAACCAACGATTGAAAAGAAATAAAGCTCCTATTTTGTATGATAATAGATTTAATTTCAAACTTAAAAGACCGTAATATGGAACTATCGGCGCAGTCTTTATGCACAGTGTGTACTTTGCTCAAAATTTAAAATTGCAATCTCAAAATCTTTTGTGTACAATACAACCAGTAAAAGAAAATGTAACTATTTCTGAAGTTATGGATCTAGAGGAGACAGAAGAAGAAACAGAAAATTCCGACACCGACCGAACTAGTGTTGGTAGTGCTGATACTAGTGAATGTGGTACTGACATAGAGGATGAATAAAATTATGTTACCTATATAGATAAATAATTATGAATCATTATGTAAGACATTATATGATTTAATAAGATATAAAACACACATGTAAAATGTAAGTTCCGTAAATAAAACTATAATTTATCAAATATAATGTATTCTGAAAAAAAAACCAAATTTAGAAAAAAACCAGGGTGCTAGGTTTTTTCATGTTTTTATTACAAATTTGATTTTTTTTTCAGTTTGCAACACTAGTTAATACACGTGCGATACTGTTTCTTTATATTCGTTCTATGCATGGAGGAAGGAAATATATGGAGGAGAAGTGACGTTAAATTGGTGAAGCAGGCTCGCGCATGCGCAGTGGCGGCAGCGGCGATATTGCGCTTCCAAACAATTGCGATGTTTCCAGTATATCCCGAAAACTAAGCAAGATATCGAAAAATTTTATTCTTTATTTTCGATTTGTCTCGTCGTGTTACATAAGAATCGATCATTAAATTTGACTTTTGCGAAATTTTTCTTCTCCATTTCAACTCAAGACACCTCACTTTTGATACAGTATATCTCTAGAACTAGGTGAGATATCGAAAATTTTTATTCTTTATTTTTCATTTATCTCGTCTTTTTAAATACGAATCCATCATCAAATTTGACTTTGACCAATTTTTTGTTCTGAATTTCAACCAAAACCATTTCACATTTGGGACAGAATATCTCGAAAACTAAGCAGGATATCAAAAAATTTTATTCCTCATTTTTTATTTGTCATATCGAGTTACACAATAATCCATCAGCAGATTGCGGCGTCACGTTTATCCTAGAGTCCCCTTGAGGTTTTTGTAAAGGTACATATACCCCGTGTCTGTATGGATGCGGCCTAGCCCCCCACTCCTCCTCCGCCCGGCGTCACTTCAATGCGGTCTCTGGCGTCGTCTCCATATATTTCTTTCCTCCATGGTTCGATGTAGATGGTTTCATTCTGTAATCTCTGATAAGTAGTGTGGAATCAAGTTTGTATGGTGATGCAGTGAATGTATTAATGTTTGTGCGACTGAAGCTTTTATTTTCATGCGGAAATATTAGCTTTCGTTTTAACAGCAGAGGGAATGAGTTAATAAGCTTTCAGAAATTATTTAAGTCATAAGCCAGAAATCTGCATTTAACCCGTAATTTTTTAGGTGCTTAGAAGTTAACCCCTTACTGCATGATTTTTGTTGTTGATTTTTCTGAAAAAAATGTCACTTGTTAAGTCAAATTCCGTGATTTCAAGAAAAATACTTAAAAAATTCCAAATCTTATTTGGGGGAGATTATTATTGATTTAAGGGTTTGTGACATATATGGGACAGCATGCAGTAATGGCTAACATGTTGTGATACCAGTTTCGAGATGGATGATGCAACATTTGGAAAATATATAAGATATATACATATACTAGTAGAACTTAATTTATTCAATTTAATTTAATTGCAATGGAGCACAGGCTCCGGTGGCAATTTCCCTACACACTCATTTTCCCCCTATCATGCACCCACCTACATTTG
>JARYHS010012519.1:58169017-58209294 GCA_031002005.1 Vandiemenella viatica | reverse complement strand
ATAAAATAAAAACAATACCAATATATTGGCTCTCGTTCACTGAAATCACAATAACATTTCCACTACGAGGAATAACTAGCCGCTAACAGTGGTTATTGTGTAAATAGCGTTAAACGAAAAATACTAATTTATGGATAATTTTATGCTAAGATTCTCAGCTTTCTGACCTTGTATGAAAACGAAGCATACCTAATTTTATACCTGGGACTATGAGCTGTATATTATTCAATAGTCTATCAACATCCGACTAGTAGTTTTAGCGTGGGTTCATCCAAACAAACAAGCGAAACATTTTAAAAACAGTTGATTCGTTCTAACCTTTTTACGAAAAGTGCCCCAAATTCCTTTAATTCAGAGAATTCAATTATGAGACCGTTTTAAGATACCAATTCATTACTCGGCTGGTTCCAGTTTGAGAAACGCAACATAATGGTCTTTGTGGAAGATCGCAGATCTAAAGAGAAACTCTTTGCTGTATCCTGATAACACTGTCATTATTGTTCTTTCAGTGGAAGCGGCATGATGACTCGGTTCTGGTATGCAAGAATATTAGATTTGTTAAACAGCCAAAGTCATCTCATAACTATCACTTCCTTATATTTTCTTCTCAACGACTTATGAAGGTCTAATATTGCATTTTTCTTGTTTTGGTATCATTCGCAAGTGGAACTGATATTTGCATAAAACATCGTAATGAACGTCGATTCAATTTCCACATCGTATAATGAACTAGTGTGTGCTGTTACTATGTAAACAGTCGCCCTTAGTATTATTTAAATTTTATTTGCTATACTAACTTACTGCATAAACTCAATAACAACACTAAATATGAACTGACTAAAGCTTTTAAAATATACACTAGCATCCAAATTTAATACTCTTGAAGAATTGTGTACTTATTCAAATTCTTACGCAACGTGGAAAAATTGCTTTGGATCCTTGTATTTTGCCGTGATGATTGAGGATATTACGCAGACAGAGGAATGACATCACAGGTGCCATTGAAGGATTTTTTTGTGGTTATATGGAGCGCCAGCAATGTGGTCTGAAGTGCTCTACCTATGAAGTTACTTTAACGATCGTGATGCCTATGCAGCACGTACGTGTAAACCCACACTCCGTAAAGCTATGTAACTGGTATGTGTTAAGTAATGCTATACATGTTAAACACACAAACAACTTAAAGACATTCTCTTCCTCCATCATCTCTCCAGATAGCTTTCTCTCGAAGCGCATTTTTCTGTTTGGTTTAAAGGTCGAATGTTTCACCGTTTTTGAGAGTGCCTACTACGGGAGAAAGCTCAAACGCTTGAGGCAAGGCAAACCAAGTCGTGTGTCTGAACCATTTAGGTGTCTATACTATAATGGGACTAATATGTATGGATACAAGAATTTAGTATAGTAGGAACATTCATATGCTGTGTTCGGTAGCTCAATATTGGGAATATTTGTAGAAAGTGAACTCATTCACGAAAAGGAAAATGTTTCTAGATTTTTCAGACAGTGGCAGAAGTTTTTTGGACACATTTATACCGTAATTGGCTTGTAAAGCTGGTTACTGAGAAACAAGGAATCAAATTCATTATTTGATTTTAGCCTAATCAATTCTTCAGAAGCTTACAATCAGTAACGGGACTAAAGTTTTCAAACCACCAAGTGTTTCAGCCAATACTCTCCCCCCATGAATGTTATCGGAACAAATGACCAAATATTTAAAATTTGGTATAGGAAGAAGTGAATCACTGATATACATTGGTGTCCAAAATTAAAGCAATAAACGAAAATTTTGCAAGGTTTCGTTTATTCTGCCACAAAATAATATAGATAGGTGATAGTAAAGTAGAAACAATGTAAAGAATACAAGACGTAAACTTGCATAACGGTAGAAAAAAATGTTCTTCGTTTTTTCCAACTTAACGGATTTGCACACACATTCCAACAACTGATTAATGTGGTCAGTATGGGGTTCACCTCTGGCAGAAATACAGGCCTACAACGGCTGGGCATGTTGTGAATGATGTCATCAATCTCATGTTAAGTCAATAACGCCCATTTTTATTGCAGAGCAGCTCGCAAGTCTTGGAGGGTGCTGAAGCGATGTAAGTCGTCTCCCTAGTATATCCCAGACATGCTCTATGCAATTCAAATCGGGAGAGCGAGCAGGCCACACCATGCGTGCAATATCTTCCGTTTCCAAGAAAACATCAAACACTCGTGCTCTATGAGGTCAAGCTTTATGGTCCATCAATACAAAGTCTGGGCTCACAGTTCCTCGCAACAACCGCACATGAGGTCCAAAGACCTCGACACGATATCTGACAGCAGTTAAACCTAGCCAATTCACTACTTCATGAAGAGATGTTCGAGTGGTCAAAATAATCCTTGCCCACACCATTAGTGATCTTACTCGATATCGGCCTCTTTCCGCAATTTTTGGGTCCTGGAATCGTGTTCCACGTTCCCCCCAGATGCGAATATGTCGAGAATCACTCTCCAGACAAAATCGGGGCTCATCTGTGAAAGGAACTGGTGCGGTTGGCATGTTGTCGACTCCACTCTAGACGTTCCCTTCTTTGAAGACGCGTCAGGAATACACATACAGCAGGTCTCCGACAGTAAAAGCCATTCTGCCTTACAACCAAATAAGGGTCTTATCTTTCTGATGTCATTCGTGGTCGGCCTTTGGGGATACAGTTTCGGTCTGTATAAACTGTCGCCGCATACGAGAAACAAAAGAAAGATTTACATTAAATCATCGGGCAACGTCTGTTTGAGACTGTCCTGCTTCGATTCTTCCTATGGCCTTCCACCGCAGAGTGTCTGTTAGGAGTCTTCTCTGTACCATACTGCACCATCTGTGATTTTTAAGCACCGATTGTGTAATTATGGATGTGGCACTACCCAGCAAACACTACCCCGTTTGATAGGTGCACTGACGTCATCGTTGACATGTTTGAACCAGAATGCCATCTTCCGTGCAGATCACTATTGTACGTAAATTTATTGACAGTTTGTATGATTGTATCGTGAATTAGACACAAGACGGAGAAATAGCGGTTTGTGGCTTTAATTTTGGATACCAGTGTAAATGTTGTCCTTTTACGTGATACAAGCATGAATCATACAATACGTTCGTTGCATCGCAGTAATGATTTTACATAACAAAATAGTACAACCGAACCACCTTTTGAAAAGATATTCTGAAATCGTCGGTATAATTTTTTAGTGTTTTCAGGAGTTATTGGACGCATCTTCTGGAACATCCACAGTGTCTGTACAAAGAACGTTGACATTTAATTGAAATTCACAGAGCTGTCAGATAAATACAGGGAGATAGATATTCAGATAGCTACAGTTGTGTTGAAGCAGGCCCCCAAATGTACCAAAATGAATCAAATATTCCAATTAGTAGTTTTGTCTTGTTCAAAGTATCCACAAGGTTTCTCTTCTTTAAGGATACCAATGAGTCGCTTGCTTGGGACTAAAATCATTTTAAAAACAACCAAAAATTGGTAAATACTGATAGAGCCCAAACAATAAAGGAAATGATACCGGTCAGGGATACTGCCTTAAATATTTGGTACTGGAAGAGAATTATGAAGATATGAACACAGAGTGATTAAAGAGGAGATACTGTCAAGAAGGAAGAAGTAGGGTGCTCCTAAAAATTATTTTGGAAGAGAGTAGTAAAATAGTTGAAAATTTACTGCACCACTCAAGACGTCGTAGAAAAGGGGAACGAATTATCTGAAAGAGATTGAACAAGGAAGAAAATACGTGTATTTTAAAAGAATGACTATTTTTCTTTAAACTATCTCTGACATGAAATATAGAGCTTGTCAAGTAGAGAGTTAAAATATCATTTCGTACTTTTTCTGTTAGTTTCCATTGGAAATTAAAAACATGAGTTGCAATCTAATTTGTTAATATTCGACCATTTTTGTTGCAAGGTGTATCTTAAAAAATGCTATGGCAAAGGAACTTGGTATTTGTCCCCGATATCGACCATATTCTGTATTTTAAAGAAAATACCAATAACACACAATATAACATGCTTTGTAAGGTTTGAGCAAAATAAGCAAACAGTTATTTTACTAATGTAGTCTTCTCGGGTGACTAGCTAGTGAGCAAGGTGTTTTCACACGACATTTCGGCGGTCGGAACTCTGTCACCATCTTCACCAGAGGAAATATCGTGTGAAAACCCCCTGCTCAATTGTCTAGTCACCCGTGAAGAGTATATTAATTCTCAACGCTGAGAGAAGTCTATTGACGACCATCTGAGTTACCACATGCGAGTTATGTGTTTAGGTAATTGCAGTACGGAACTCTAATAGGGCGAATTTTGACTCGCACTTGCCCAGTTTTCGTTAACATCATTCGATAACACATAGACACTGATAAATATTTACATTATCTATCGTAATCAAATGTGCACAGAAAATCTATTTCATGCCGAAACTACAAATTTTTTATATAAAAAAACTGCATGTAAATTGGATCAACAGTTCTCCAGCTTTAAGTGTACCAATGAGGGTTTTACGATAACCGTGGCGCCGCAGTTTTATGATGTATTCTTATGTAATTCAACGAAAAAATTTGAAAGTAAAGAATAAACTTTTTTTTTGATATCTCGCTTAGTTCTCGAGATATCGTATCTCAAAATTTACTTGGTTAGGTTGAAATGCGGCCTGGACCAGAGGAAAAATTTCGCCAAAGCCAAATTTGGCGATGAATTCGTATGTAACTTGACGTGACGAATCGAAAATAAGGAATAAATATTTTTGATATCTCGCTTAGTTCTCGAGATATTGTATCTCAAAAGGGAGGAGGTTAGGGTGAGATTCGGCCTGCACCAGAATTTTTTTTTCGCCAAAACCACTATATCTACACGGGGGAAATGTACTTCCAATGTTTTATTTTGTTCCTAGTGGTTGTTGTTAGGTTGAAATTCGGCCTGGACCAGAAGAACCGTTGCCAAAAGCACCAGGAACTATACCTATAACTGATTTTTGATATGCTATATCTCGAAAACCAAGCGAGATATTAAAAACATTAATTCTTTATTTTCGCTTTGTTTCGTCGAGTTCTATAAGAATTCATCATCAAATTGTGGCGCCACGGTAATGATAGAACTGCCGTACCAACGGATAAGAAGACACGTGTTTATTGTTTGTAAGGCCGGTTGGATCCCCGACGAAGCAGAACGTCCCAAACGGCCCTCAGGCCCACTAAGCATACTATCTAATGTGTACCGAAGACGAAACGCCGCTGAAAGATAGAGAATGGCAGGAGTGTGGCGCTGACGCCGTCACATCGTTTAAATTTTCAGTTGGAAGTTTCCAATACTTTTGGGGTGTTGGAGAATCTAACTGAGGATATATCAGGTACCACAGCAGGGCTGTCTCATTGCAACAAAGCTGTAAAAAAGCACACATTGTGCAAAGCTCGTAAAAAGAAATCCAAGAAGGTGTTATTGCTTGGAGTAGTCACGGTAGGGGGTTAAGTGCAATGTTACAGTCAAGCCTGGGCTCTGATGTTGAGGTGTGTAGTATATTTAAGCCTAATGCAGAACTTGGCAATTTTGTGGATGAAATTTCAAGCCTGGGGAAAGATCTTGCTAAAGAGGATCATATAATTATAGTTGGGGGTCCTGGAAATAGTCTGTCCAGAAATCTCAATTATTGTGTTGAAACAGACATTGACAACATTGCTAAAAACACCACTCACACCAATGTTGGTTTTGTTGACCTGTTCAAGCGTTATGATCAACCCTGGATGCGTGGTCATGTACAGCGTACACAGGCAGATCTGAAGCATGCATTGTGTCAGGCTGACCGAACACACATTGGTCTGATAGATGTTTCTGGCATAACACCGAGTGATCATACCTCCCATGGACTCCACCTGAATGTTCGGGGCAAGCAGAAGCTAACACAACTGATTGCCAGTAGCATCAGGAGAGGCAGGTTGGATGTGAACCCCATCCCAGTGGTAATTGGTGGTAGGACTCAGTGTTTTTTAGGCCAAATGTCAAGAGTAGGAAGAGTTATTTAAGAAATGTACATAATGGTATTACAGTAAAAAATAAAGAATGTCAGTCTAAAATAGCTTTGTTCCATCAGAACATTAGGGGTATCTAAAGCAAACTTGATGAGTTGATAATATCTATAGAAGAAACCCAAAAATCATTGAATCTTAACATAAATATCGTATGTCTGACAGAACATCATCTGAAGAATTCTGAAATAAGTCTCCTCCATTTTATTGGATATAGATTAGCTTCTTGTTATTGCATGTCAGAGATGAGAATGGGTGGTGCAGCAATATATGTAAGAGAAAATACTAAGTGCCAATGGTGCTAAATTGGAATGCGGATCTCTACCTCTCCGAATCCCAGGGAAGCGACAACTAGGCGTTAAAGCCACTTTGCCTTATACGGATTATAATTTACTTTAGTTTACCTATCCAGTATAAAAATTAGTTTAAAAAAATTCATATTCCATATCTTTTTGTTTCAAACCTAGCTTCCAGCGGGATAGCTGTCTCTATTACTACGTCTAGACGATTTCCTAATTGAATCAGGCGAATGTTACCGTAGTCCCGACTATGTTACTGAAAAACTATGTGCTATACAAACAGAATAACACAAAACACATTTGATTGGAAAACTTGATATGAGTAGAAGACAGATGGCCAAGTGCAGCTTTTTACCTCAGGTTAGATCGTACTTGATGACTTCGGCGATGACCTAACTAAGGATAGAAGTAATGTCTTGACCTCCGGGTGTGTTAGCTTACTCCAGCGGTGTTAACTGAATGATCAAGTCTTATACATGTACCGTGTTTTATGGTTCTGTTAACACTGATGCAGATCTGTAAAGTTTGATGTTATGAACTGATCGTATGAGATCTTGTTAAAATATAGTTACGGCAGCCAGGAACTGCAGTTCAAACGTATTCACATTTATCAATTACTCAATGACTGTGTTTGCCTGCTTCGAGTTGAAAGTGAGACTATGTATCATCTCAAGAACTCAAGATCATTCTCTTATTTGCAATGGACAATTGCCTCCACGAATTCTTCTGGACCTGTACGTTTCTGAACTTATTTCACTTAACGGATGAAATTCAGGAACAGATATCCCCGTACTCAGAAAGAGCATGTGTTCGTATATTATAGCTATATATTTCAGGACAAACTTAATATTTGCTGATAATATAGTTTTACTCTAAAATAGTCTGGAAAGGCTAAAGGAACTGAAAAATGAAATAGAGGAAGCTTGCAGAGAGGTGGTATTTAAAATAAATCTACGAAAAAGTAAAATCATGCAAAACAAATGCGTAGAATAAGACAAAGACAAGGCAGACACTAAAGAAGCTGGTATTGAGTTCGTAGAACAGTACATCTATCTTGGGCAACTGATCAACATGAATGGTGACTCAAAGTCTGAGATCTACATACGCATAAAGCTGGGCTGGAGAGCATACGGAAGAAATTCCATAGTTTTTAAATCAACATGCAGAACATCTTAAAAAACAGGCATTTGAACAATGAGTATTACCGGTTCTCACACATGCCTGCCAGACTTGGACCCTCAACAGTAACATGAAGCAAAAACTGAGAACTGCCAAGCGAAGTATGGAAAGAGAAATGATAGGATTTACGAGAAGAGATGGGAAAATGGCCGTCTGCATTCGTTCGATAACAAAAGTGACAGACATCTTAGAAAGAGTCACGACCCAAAAATGGCAATGGTATGGTCATATTGCTCTAAATAGAAACGACAGATGGACTACGGCAGTTCTGGATTTGACACCAAGGATCCTGAAAAGAGCAAGAGGAAGACCCCTCGATCGTTGGAATAAAGACATACGACGAGTAACAGGGGTGAACTGGAAGAGAGGTGCTCAAGATCGATCAGCCTGAAAAGAATTACAACAAAATTATGCAGCAATAAATTGTAAAATATAGCTAATCTGATTAAAGAGGCTGCTTCCTGAAACAAAGATTGATAAAGCTGTAAAAATAAACAAAAAAAATAACGGCAACGCAAAAAGATCCCGCTACACAGGTATAGACCATTTTTTTATAAAAAAAAAAAAAATTAACTAATGAATAAAAGTTATTTAAACGAAGTCACATCGATCTATGAAATCTTGAAACATCGATCGTAGATCATTTTATATCACGTTTCACTGGAAACAGAAAAGGGGGAGCCATACACACAGTTCTTCTAATCTACATCTACATCTATACTCTGCAATTAACAATTACTGTGGGTGGCAGAGGGTGCTAAGCACCAATCCTATTTAGAGTATTCCAATCCCGAACAGAACGAGGAAAGAAAGAATACATAAATGTATCAGTACGGCATCTTATCTCTCGAATCTTATCCCTCCTGTCATTGCGACCTAAATAGGTTGGCGGAAGAAGTATTTCGTTGCACTCGTAAATTAGAGATTTTCGCATATTCTCCAACAAATTTAAACGAAAACGACGTCGTCTGTCCGCCAAACAATGCCAGCCTAACCCACGTATCAGCTCTGTGACACTTACATAAGGACTGTAACTAGCGGTCACGAATCGATCTGCTCTCCTCTGTACTTTCTCTAACGTGTCAACCAATCCCTTGCGATACGGATCCCAAATTGCACAACAGTATTCCAAATGCGGAAGCACTAGTGTTTTGTACGCTATTTCCTTTGTATGAGTATTGCAGCTTCTCAAAATACGACCTATAAAACGTAGTTTTGAATTAGCTTTGCCTACGACTGAAGTTATCTGCAAGTCCCATTTCATGTTGCTTTGTACTGTTACGCCTAGATACTTCAGGAAATCGAACGTGTCAACAACTGAATTGTTAACTTTGTACTCGTGAGCAAACGGGGTCTTTTTATTACTTATTTGCATTACCTTGCACTTTTTACAGTTAAGTGTAAGCTGCCATTTACGGCACCATTCCGAAATAACATCCAGATCGCGCTGTATTTCTAAGCAATCGTCAGAGCACCCCACTTCCCTATAAATAAGTGCATCATCAGCAAAAAATCGCATCCTGCAATTAACGTTGTCACCGAGATCGTTTATAAAAATTAAGAAAAGAAGTGGTCCTATTACACTTCCTTGAGGAACGCCCGAAGTAACATCTAGCTTTGAAGAGGCTTCCCCGTCAACAATGACATACTGCGACCGACCATTTAGAAAATCGCGTATCCATTCGCAGATCTGATCAGATATTCCGTACGCTCGAATCTTCGCCAAAAGGCGGTTATGTGGTACAGAGTCAAAAGCCTTCTGGAAATCCAAGAAAATAGCATCAACTTGTGATTCTGCATCGATAACCTTCATTACGTCATGCGAAAATAGAGCCAGTTGCGTTTCACACGAACGATTCTTACAAAATCCGTGTTGGTTTTCTGTAAGTAACTCGTTTTCATCCATAAACTTCATAACGTTAGAGCATATGACATGCTCCAGAATTCTACTGCAGACAGATGTTAGAGATATGGGATCAATTTATTTTAACGGAACAAACTTTCGTGTTGAGGTTGGTACAGCTGACGCTGCACAATGCATTTTTTTTTTTTTTTTATTGTATTTACGTCTCTCAACAGCGAGGTCTTTAGAGACGGGAAAGGATGGGGGGCAAGGAATGGGAAGGAATTCGGCCATGGCCTTTTGAAGGAAGCATCCCGGCATTTGCCTGGAGTGATTTGGGAAACCATGGAAAACCCAAATCTGGATGCCCGGACGGGGATCGAACCGCCGTCCTCCCGAATGCGAGGCGAGAACGCTATCCGTTGCACAATGCAGTTCGAGGACACCTGTTGCGATCTTCTCTTCTCAATCTAATGTTGACACCTGTCGCAACACGGGAACAGGTCGGCCTGCCTCCCTTTGTTTAGGTGCAATTTGTCGCACTCGGTCGGAGAAAGTGATGACGTCGGAGAACTTCTCTACCTATTGTTCGTGCGCCGGTTATAACCATCCATTACGTGTGAAGAAACTTCGATGCGTCGAGACATGCGGCTCGAATGTGTTATTGTTTCTGTCGGTTTTACATCCTTCACTCTCACTGTTCCAGTATTATTGATGAGGAGATGAACTGTTAAGTGGCTTCTTATAACTTTAAGGAGAAGCGGAAAATTAGGTACTCTAACGAATGACAAGAACTTCACCACACTCTTACCTTAAAGGAAATCAGGTATTTTAAAGGCACTTTATGGGTAGCCACAGGGGCGGATCCAGGATTTTGGTTCGGGAGGGGCTTGAGCGAACGTTGGTTTGGAAGGGGGGGGGGGCTTGGCTTAAGTGAATTTTGGTTTGGGGGGGGAGGGGCTCGAGTCGGGCAAAGGGTAGTCTCCTCGGGTCTCGAATCCGTAGAACTAAAAAAAAAAAAAATGGGGGGCTTGAGCCCCCTAGCCCCCCCCCCCTGGATCAGCCCCTGGGTAGCCAGGTAGTCGGTACACTGCAATACTTACATTAGTAATAAAAATTCGATCTACCTACTCTAACAGTTACCTATTCCATTTGCATTTCCGGTAAGTTCATTTGGTATTCTTCAACACGTACGTGTTGACCTGAAAAAAATACGGGTTTGTAAGTGCTTGTTTATGGGCAGATATGTATTACGCAATCAGCAGGCTGACAGTGTTTCTTATTTTGGTCGAAGATGAAGTTTGTTCCTACTATTGTCTGACATTTAAAGCTAAATAATTAAATTTAATAATAAATTGCAATTAACTTTTCCTCCGTAGCACAGAACAAGCTGAAATTCGCAGAGGCCAAAACAAAATAGGTAACCAAAAATATAGTCCATAAATTATAGAACAGAACAGCGTTTATAATAAAATCTGTTGTAATACAGTAGAATTAAAACTAACGACACAATAAACCAACATGGAAAACTAATCATATATATGGAACTGGGGTCGAATTATTTAAACTCAAGCTAAACTGACATTAATCCGTGGCATGGGATTGATCGTTTCTCAGGACATTACAGGACTGAAATAAATTGGAAGTTATCTTCCATTGTTCACCAGCAGCAGCATCAGTGAAAGGATTTACTGAAGAGCATCTGGCATCTCGAAATAACAATACCCATGCGTGTGCCAGGTCAGCAACAATATCGCGTATCTTACCTGTAGGATAAGCTCATTACTATTGCTCCGAATCACGTCCGGCAAGGCATGTCTGACAACCGTTCAAAAACAAAATTTTCGGTTCCATAATTTTAATGGACCCCTATGAATTAGTTTGGTAAAATTGGAGTTAAATTTTCTGTTTAAATTTCTTAACCACGTGAGTCTCTGGACAGTTCCCCAGCAATCTCGTTGTCTAAAGGTATTGCCATATATACGCCTCCAGGAAATCTGTAAACGTCAAACGCCCGCATACCTTCTTTGTGCAAGTTTTGCTGAGTGTGATCTTGACTAACAATTGCAACATAATGGTGCCAACACTGGTTTTCTTGTAGCTGGCCACTGTCTTACTGCAGCCATTTCTTCATACTTAAAGCGAATTTATCATTTTCACCAATAATTACAGAGGGCTTTATTGTCGATTTTTCATTTTCCTATCCTGCGAATTTTGTAACAAATTTCGCATAACTTATACAAATGAACAATTATTTGAAATCATGCTAAATGTAACGAAATATCCAACCTATTTGCTATTTCTATGTTTCTCATAAATTTTTTGTTTGTTTTTGCAGCATCGCAAAAATAACAAGCTTAACTGGGCAGGACACATTGGACAGGTGGTAGGAAAAGGTTTCAAAATTCTGCATTTGTTGGAGAGAGTGATGAGGGGATGCACGAAAGAAGTATAGGAAGTTGGTTACAAAACTTTGGTCAGACCATTGCTTCAATATGGTAGTGTAGTATGGGACCCTCATTTTACGTATCAAATACAGGAGTTGGAGAGGGTGCAAGAAAGGGCTGCTAGATTTCTTTCTGGAAATTATCGCAGAATGCAATCAGTGACGGATATGATAAAGGAGCTGGAATGGGTTTCATTGCAAGACAGGAGGAGGATGAGGAGGGTCATGGGAGTGTACAGGGCATATACTGGTGATGAGGCATGGAAAGATATTGGCGTAGGTATGGAAAGTAGTGCATGGAAGGGAAAAGATGACTATGACCAGAAGCTGGCACTCGATTTGAGGCAAAAGGGTGTGGGAAGATTCTCTTTTTTAGGTAAGGGTGTCAGGGATTGGAATTAGTTACCAAGAGAAATGATGAAAAAATTACCGAAAACGTTGGAAGAATTTAAATATAAAATTTATAGAGGGCAAATGTAAGTGGCTGCAGGATAGGAGGAAGATGGGGATGTAGGGAAATTGCCACCGGAGCCTGTGCTCCATTGCAATTAAATTTTAAAAAATGTACAAATATCCGATGTGAATTTATAGTACGCTTGGAGTGACGTTGGTGACACTGAGAAGTAAGACGAGACTATCTAGTTAACCCTATTTTTGCTTCGGGTGGCTATTCACCGGTTCGACATAGCGGGTCAGAATAGACTCTATAAATTATTAGTTTACCTTTTCGCCACCTGCAGCGCCACCTTCAGTACCACCACGCAAAGTGTGGTATTGTTAACCTCCGGTTGGAGACACTGCGTTGTTTTTATATATGATAGAGTGATAACAGTGAGACAGTAGAAGGAATTCTTTTTAAAGACAGAGCATGTAATCTGTCGAAGTACACTAAACAATAATTGATCAGCAGGTAAGAATTCAGAATATAAAAGCGAATTAAGCCTTGAAAGTACCGTTTAATTTGGGCCTCTTTCCAGTGTTTCGCTCTTCGTTTTGATCCGCTTGAAATCATTTTAAAACTATAATTGGCTGATTAGGCCGAAGTATTTTTATAACAAGTTTTAGAAGAGCTTTTGGGTTGTATTTACAGGTTTTATAGGATAAAAGAACTCCTGAACATTGTTTGAAGTTGATATTGTTCTTCTGTGTGCTAATTTCTCCAAGATAGGTTTAACTGTTGCGTGCCGATCCCAAAAATAATTTTTAGTTATTTCATACAGATAATACTTGCCGTTAGCTTTTTTAATTCGTTTTGCTGAGTTTAAAAGATCAGACAATGTTGCTCGTCGTACGCAAAATATGTATCGATTGACGGCAACCACTTGAGGTTTTAACTGCTGGTTCTTTACCTTCATGTAAAATGTAGTTTACATTTTGGATTGGGCAACATCCGAGTAAACTTAACTGCAACATACTCTGTCATTGGATAATTGCCGGGGGAAAAAATCGCGTCTAAACAATTACGTTGACCAACCTATTTAATATTTTTTGTCAGTGAAACACATTTTCAGTGGATCTGAAGTACTTTTTAAGGTTAATTCTGTCACTGAATGTATCAGAAAAATGTAATCAATCCACAGCAAATCAATGTTGTCGTAATCTAAGCATAACTACAACATTAAAAAAAAAAAAGATTTATAGATACGAAGTTGATACAGTCAGTTCATATGCTTAATTCAAAGCGTGAAAATGAACCAACCACTTACCAAGCGATGAATCAAAATGTGATTCAGAAAAATGACGTCTACACAATCAGGTTCACTTCGAAGGCGTTTTTCCATGCCGCAGTTGTATAATCCACCGCTTTCTTTGGTCTTTATCTTTTTTTTTTTTTTAAATAAAAAAAAATAAAAAGTGAAAACTGAGTGCTTTATTTTTTACCGAAATCGCCGAAAATGCATAGACGCAACGATTAAGTGGCGAAATTCCGTTTTTAATAAGCCTTTAGCGACGATTGTACATATAAGCACAATGGTACAGCTCAGTCGAATGTTGAGAATACCACATTTCGGTGGCCATATTGAAGTTACAGAGCTCTATAGGCGGGAGATGATGGGAGCAAGGAATGGGAAGGAATTCAGCCATGGCCTTTGCAGGAACCACCACTGCATTCGCCTAAAGTGATTTCGGGAAACTGAGGAAAAACGAAAGCTGGTTGGTTGGACGGGTATTTGAAACCTCATCCTCTTGAATGTCAGGCCGCTCCCCCATCGGATTCTGTGTTAACTAACAAGACCATGAAAGTATGAGATTAAATAGTGTGATAAAAGAGTTAAACGCTTAAGGCCCTCTTCACACTGCGCAATTACCAAGCGACGCGATGGAGACTCTAGTATCTTGAGAGTATCCAGTAAATCACTTCCAATGTTGTGTAATGGGGAGGCACAAACGGCGCCACTCCCAAGAGACGCGTATCCTACGCGTATCCTACGGGTATCCTACCAGTCCCAGGCGACCTGCAAGGAAGTCGGACAGTCGCGTCTCTGGCGAGTCTTGTGAAACATGGCGGATGATCACGCATTCAATATTAAGTTTGTGAGTGAAATTGGGAAACATCCTGAACCGTATAGTTACAGTTTACCTCAGTATTCGAGGAAGGACGTCGTGGAAAAGAGTTGTGCTGAAGTGGGGAAGCAGATGAAAAAGTCAGGTATGTGTATGGCACAACTAATTACTTGATAATTCCATTTGACACCTTCTTGTTTCTATTTTCGTTCTTATTAAACAATTTAAATTCAATTAAGTTACTTAGATTCATTTTGAAGCATTGCGGAAAGTTTGCGGAGTATCAATGGTATTTTATATTGTTTTCGTCATTTATTTAACTGTCAGAACTTGTAATCAGTAAGGTTCTTTATAATTTAAAACTAATTCAATCTCGTTTAATTTAATATTTGGCGTCTATAGATTGTTGTGCAAGATTCTGACAATGTTACATTGTTACGTTCTCTGAGTACTTACTGTAGGGATAATAATCGTAATATTATTAAAGTTTAAGGGAAGGAGGGAGCAATCAGTCTCCATCATATAGTCAACAAGCAAATTATTCAACATCAAGCATTTTTGTAACAATCAACAAACAGTTTAGTAAAAAATGAAGTTTGTCATTTGTAAATTAGCAACTTGTCATTTATCAAGAAATTTAAGAAGTTATAATTATGAACTATGAGAATATGGGATCTTACGAAGTCGGTGGTAAATATTAAATATTTTTGGTGCATTAGTGTTAAATCAAGATACTAACTGTAGGGTTGCCACCTTTCTTTGGAACAATGTTTATGTTTTGGAATGGCAAAAATACAGTACGCTGTATGGAAAAAAAAAATACGATTTTTGTTAGTGCTTGAACGCGTATTTTTCATTGCTGATAATTGAGACATTCAACAAATACTTATTTTTTCTAAACATTTCGACAGCATATGTAAAGTCTATATTTAAATAAAAATATATGATGAACTAATATTTCAATAAGTTGAGCGAAGATTTGTTTGTTTCATTTCTCCGCTTTGCATTCATGACAGAGAAAATTCTCTCTCAATGGATGTACTGGTAGAACTGGCCAGTACGGGTAAAAGAAATTATTTTAATGAAAAATCTTCACTTTTATTGAATATGTACTGTCATTTGTTTAGAAGTTGACAAATCAGTAAAATTTTTATCATCGAGTTTTCCAAGAAACTCATTTAGCAGTACTTTTCTTCATATAAAATGATCCATAGCAATTTGCAGTTTTAAAGCTTCAAAAGCACACACAAAATGTTCATATCTAATAGGTGATAATTTGGATATGTACACAACACAATTACACAATGTACGAATAAAATCAATGGGCCAGGGGCATTGACCACAAAAGAATAAACTATTTGAACAGAAAGTACGTGGTCAGCTGACTGCGGCCGAATTGCCCAAGACAGGAGAAGGTATTGCTACGTTATCGGTCGAATGCGGCAAATCCCATGGTTTCATTCTGATGATATTTTCGTATCTATAAAGTCAACCAGCGAGATGAGAATGCGTGTTGGCTAAAAGGAGTATTTTAACGTACTCTGTTACTTTCATAGATTATTGAGCACACCATCTGAAGAGAGTACAATACTCTACTACAGAGTACGGGTGGCAATCCTAACTAATTGTCAGAAAATGTAATTAACACCGCGTTAGGTACCTTGGACGTTGATTTGTTTTTCATTAGTTTAATATCTCTGTTACTAGTTTCAATTTCAAAATTTCATAAATGGTCGTTATTTGCTATTATTTACCATCACTGTCAGGTTACTTTCGTTTATGTTTCAGCTTCACTATGTAAAGAAAGGTGGAAGAACTTGGGGTCAGTTTTTGTTCGACATTTGAGACCCCTACCTTCTGGCTCAGGATCAAAGAAAAGAAACACACCTGCTGCCCCTGGACATGTGCCGTCGATCTTACAATTACCTCACCCTGAATTCGACGAAAGTGTCGATGACATTTTGGAAAACCCAGGTAGATCTCAGAAGATCACCCTTCCCCAATCACTACCACAACAATCGGCTTCCAGTATGGATCTATCTTCACAGAAGCCACCATCAATCAATATCCAGCAATTACCACTGTGTCATCCACCAACTGGACAACCTCAGCCCTCCAACCAAAATAAAAAGAGACCTGGCCCTAAACGTGGAATATCAACCACTGATGTAGATACCACATTCATGGAGTTTCTCCAGACAAAAACAGCTAGACTCCCAACACGTTCCATGATACAATTTATTTAATTAAGTACTTCATTTTAAAACTGCGTTTACTTAACTAATTGTTTTTGTTTTTTTGTTTTTTTTGTTTTTGTTTTTGGTAACAGTTTAACGTCCCTTTTTAACAACGTGGTCTTTAGAGACGGGAAAGGATGGGGGCAAGGAATGGGAAGGAATTCGGCCATGGCCTTTTGAAGGAAGCATCCCGGCATTCGCCTGGAGTGACTAATTGTTTTGTTATTTTCACATATTACTCCATAAATTGTTTTATAATTATTAAACGGCAGTGAACATTCCTTTCTATATATGGATGGCACCACATTCTTTTGATTTTTCTTTTTCTATAATAATTGTAATAATAATAGGTGACACACACATTATCATCACTTGACGAATCTTCACTTGGCATTATGAAAAACTCGCTCAGAAGCCACAATGTTCACCACGGCTAGTGGCAGACTGTATCGCTTCACGGTCGGTTCACAGTATCCTCAGTGTGTAGTACTAGATCACCTGTGGGTATCGTACTCGCAGGCAACTCAAATTGACGATACTCAAATCTCAGTCGCGTCGTCTCATAATTGCGTGAAGAGGGCCTAAGGCATTCAAACTTCCTTGATCCCGAATGATTGTTCGGCCGTCGCATGACAAAGTTTCGAATGGCCGCGCACGTGTCTTTGTTATGGCTGCCCTATCCCGATAATCCTACCGGGGATAGGGGACCTACAGCTATACGTGGAAAACGAACCACGGAGCGTCCTAGCGTGCTTCTCATGAACAAAGCAATGCTCTGCCAAAGGTGAAGGTCAGTTTTAAGACTTGTAAAAAATTCCATCCGAGACCTGGATTCGAACCAATCACGCACCCTAACCAACTGAGCCACCAGACTAAGAACAGAACTTTGGCGGCACGTAAGGTCATTGTATTTTTGTTGAAGGATAAGCTGATTATTGAATACATTGCAGAAAACCCCATTTATAAATTATAAGATACTGCTAAATAAATTATATTCATAAAGAGAAACAGTTTTCTAAGAAGCGAAGCTCAGGAGTTGTAATAATATTTATTTCATTTGTTGCTGAAATAAACAAAGAGGTTTTAGTTTCATTTTTTAAGGTGAATGAATTTGGATTTATATGTAAACTTGAGTAAAACATTTTAAAGTTTCCTTTAACATGTTTACTGCAGGACCCGAGACAAAGAATAGCAAATCAATGTATACAAGCAAAGAGAGTACAAATACAATATAATTACCTTGCTACAGAAAAAGGAATTCAGACAAGTTATAGCTCACAAAATTTAGCGGCAACTAGCTGGTAGGTAACGATTCCAATAAATAAAACATTGTGTAATATTCAGTTATGCCGCTGGCCTAGCCTTGCTATAACTTGAATCATTTACGTATTTTATGGATTCTTGGTCTTGTATCTAATCTTAAATTTCAGTAATAGATTCAATGGTTTCTCTAACCAGACTTTTGTACATACCATTGTTGGTACGAGAACAATTAATTACATCCTATTCGGTCTATATCTTGCATAGAGCTACTTACATATTTCATCACTTCTTAATTGTTTAATCAATAAGTTTGGGGACGAAAATCAAATTGTACAGTGTAAAAATCAAGCAAGCTCATTCCAAAAGTAGGACCAGGTCGTTGTTTTCTCCACAGTGTGATGTAACGCATCCTGTTACGGACTTTCGTTCGCATGCGGGAAAATAACTTACTTGGTTATTTGCATACCGACAGTATACGCCCAAATTCGATGTTGTCGATATCTCTGGGAGATAAATTTACTTTAACCTTTTACCTCCCAGACACAATGAAAAGTGCTTACTTTGCGCAGTCTGATCAATTGAATGAATGCGTTTTTCCCAGTAAATGGAATTTTATATTTAGGTTCATCTATTTACACATTTGATAGCTTCGAGAAACAAGATGTATTGATCACTGTGTATCGTCCATATTCCTTACTGACTCTTGCAATCAAATAATTATTTTCCTCCGGAAACTGAGGACAAAATACTAGAATAAGATTTTGATACTTTATTTATCTTCTGAGTAAAGTAGTGGTGTAAGCTGAAGTAATATTACACAATCGATTGATGGTATTATGGTATCTACATTGTGATGATGTAATCAGCTCCAAACGCATTCATAAGTATTGCATTTACGTGAAATGGGAAAAAGACTGCAACAATTATAGCCTAAATCTGAAAATAAGGGCTACTTTAATAGTTATTATCGATCTTGCAAAATTTTAGAAGTTTTTTTGAAAAAAGTGTTTTGAATCATAAGTTTCTTCGTCTAATGATACACATTATTTTTGCAAAAAAGCCTACCTGCTGAAGTATCAATTTGTAACTCACAATTATTATTAGTCTTTCAATATTCGACAAAGCCTTATTAACATACTTGTACCTGAGGATGACTTGCCTGCTAGTTTAATACAGGGTAACTTAAGGTCTTCAGTTGTTTGTATACATTGACAATGGGGTTACTTCGAAATTTAACCTGCAAAACTGCATTAGCCTTCCCTTTTGCGGTCTTTCATAGCAAAGCGGAGGTCTAAGTTTGCCTTGGAAATCTGGGAAGGTCAAAAGAGAGAAATAGGAACAATAGGAATAAGTGTAACAGGCAGTGGTTATTCGAAAATTGTGAACTCCAGAACGTGAAATTTGGAAGGCTATTTATAATTAAAATTTCTGAAATATTTGTCAGATTAATAACTTCCAGGGCTGAGAATGATAGTCTATATTTTTAATCTTATCCCCCCTCCCCACATATTTTTTCAGAAATTTTATATTATTGTGTTACTAAGGTTAGTAAGAAATAAAACAATGCGAGTAATTAAAAAAAAATAATTAAAGGACCAGACGGACAGACAAAGTACAAATGAGGAATGCACTGACAAGTTAATGAACCCGAAAAAAGGTATTTGTTTTCGAGAAAAGTTCAGCATTTTAATAAGCATTATTATCTGTCTTATTCATTAATGATTTGCTCGTTATTATAAATAACTTTTTTCTGACCTTACCATTCCAAAAATAAACACTGGTATTGTCAGATATTGCGTTCCACGCCTAATACGTGTATTCCAGTGTTTCACCATCGCCACAGTAGCAAGAACTTGTTTCACGGACATTCGGAGGTCTGGAGTGGCTCTCAGTCCGTGTAAACAAGTCGCTTAATTACTTAACTTTGAGGAAGCCATAAATCCTTCCCCGCCACATCGCTTCAACTCTGACTAGTTCCGCTAGCAGGATATAGCCCGGGCGAAAAGTTTAATCATTTTAATCTCAGAGTGTGAAAATAAGTAGTGCAGCAGAAAACACTTAAACTATGCGTCTTTCGGCACACCATAGCCATGATGGTAACAGACCTATTATCCGAAGAATAATCAAATTTTCTAACATTAATTTTCTCTAAGAAATTTATTTTTAGGTTTAAAACCACTGTTGCGTTAGATAGTTTTGCCCATAGGTATTGTGAGTGAGCCATTACATAGACCCTACAGGTATAATGCTAAATAAATTAATAGCAGAGGTGAGCGTAGAATGGTGATTATTGCTGGGAATATAAATTTATCAGCTGTCAATTGCAGGGTATCAAGAAATTTTAAGGAATGAGTGGTCACATAGCATTTCTGGTAAAAACTGGAGAGTTGAGGAAATGAGAGGCAAAAAAAAAAAAAAATTGATGTGATGGTAGGTACGATTAAAAAAGACACGTACTTCAAAACTGAGGAGAAATTTGAAGGGAAGTTTTAGTATGTGGAAGAAACGCACAAGTACAGTGGAAACTAAGTGGAAACGGTTGAAGGTGATAGTAAGAATGGGGGGATAAATATTAATACTGAAACAAAAAAATAAACATCGTACTATAATAGGCTTGTAAGAAGATGACACAACAGAGTTAAGGCAGTACTGAACACTTGAAACAACAAAGATTGGTCGATGAAGAATATTATGGGTGCAGGGTGACCACTGAATGATGCATCTAGAAATTTCTATGGCTATGTTAGAAAGCTGAGGCTAAACAAGGTATTCAGTCCATTGAAAATAAATATTAAGAAGTTATTGAGTATTTGAAAAAAAGGCATAGATATTAAGTAACTGGTTTGATGAGACCATTATGGAGTATAATTCAGGAATGCAATGTTGTAAACCAGAGATGGAGATTTTTCTCACAAGTAGTTGTGAGCAGACTAAAGAATTTGAGAGCTATCCTCAGGAAATTATAAAGGAACTAAGATATCAAAATAAGGCATAAAGTGGAGAGTGTAGATAATGGTACTACAAATGTGTTAAATATAACGGGAAAATACTGTACGTTACCTTGAAATGTCATTAATACTGGAGACTTGCTGCTTACCAGAGGACTGGAAAAGTGGGATACTGGTACTGATTCAGGAAGGAGGGACGTCACTGAAAATAACAAGCCGATCGGTTTGACATCAGTGGTAAGGAAATTTATGTAATGATTGGTATACAACCACGTCAGTAAGATCTGTGAGGAAGAAAATTATATGCAAATCGACATTGTAGCTTGTAGGCAACGACATTCATACGAATCTCAGTGGGTTATTTGAAGGAAATTCCGAATGAACTGGAAAAGGGAGGCCATGCTGATAGTGTAGTTTTAGATGTTTCCATGGCATTAGACAGAATGGGCCAGAAAATAAAATAAGATAAAAGTCAGTAGAATGGATGAAGAAGTAATTTTTTGTGAAGAGAAATTCTTGAAAGCTATATAGTAGAGTTAGGGTAGAAAATACATTAAAACAAAAAACACAAAGAAGTGAAAGTGAACATGGGAGTCCCACAGATAGCGTATTGGTACCGTTGTTATTCGTTATTCTAATGAATTATTGTGTGGCTGGTTTAGTGTCAGATATTAGATTGTTTGCATATAATAAAAACAATAGAAGGCTGTGAACAGCTGCAGGATATATGGCTGGGTATGTCAGTATGTAAATAATATAAATGTTAAAAAGAATCAGATTAATTAAGTGCTCAGGAATAAAGCTAAATCTTGTTTGTGATTAAAGGGTGGTAAAGTAATTGCTTGTTGAAAACCTGAAGCGTAAATATCTTTCCATAACAGTTAATAATAACTTCAATTGGAAAGATGATAGGAAGAGGTTCCAAAATCCTCCAGTTATTGGAGGACGTGATTAACTGATGTACCAGAGAAGTGAGGGAAAGAGGTTACAAAACTTTGGTCAGACTATTGCTTGAACATAGTGGTGTAGTCTGGGATCCACATTTTCGGTCTCAAATGCAGAATTTGGATGGGGTGCAAATGGAGGCAACTAGCGGTGTTATTATTTTTTTTGTTGCTATTTTGTATTCTTGCTATGGTATAATAGTGTATTTTCTGCAGTTCTTTATCTGCAATACTTTATCTTGTTATTTTATTGGTCATGATTCAGAACCACAAGTAGGAAATAATCTTATCGTAATTTTATATGCCTTAATTGCGGGGTGCCTTTGAATTTAGTCAAATAAATAGTTGATTATCCTCAGTGCCTTATTTGTCTGTGCAACATAAACATAACTTACTTTTCGAAAAATGAAATAATTAAATTTAGAAGCAGTTTAATCTTTATTCTCTCTGATTTAACAGTTGCCCAGTTAGTTGAGTCAAGATAACTCTTATTATATGAAAAATAAATTAGTTAAATCTTTCTTTTGTTTAATAGCTGCCCAGTTAGTTGTTTCATGTGGTTTCAGAAGAATATAAATAAAGAGAAGTTTTGATCCCTAAATCTGGACTAGAACTTATAGCAGCAAATTTCTTGGCTTCCAAAAATTAAATTAAACGGAATTTTGATTGAGTTCCATCATCCATTATTTTACCTTTCACCCTTGTTCAACATAGCAATTTTTGACGCATTAACCACTATAAATTTTAATCCAAATACAGGAAAGAAACCCATATTTTCAAAAGTGCGTTAAAAAACGTGTGAATTAGCTATTAGTTATTTTGTAGGGCTGAATGTTTCGTAAATTTAATGGAAGAGCATTCATAATCGTATAAAAAAGAAAGAAAATCATTAATGTAAGTTTTAACTTGTCCATTATCTATAGCATGAGTTTTAAATGAAAGAACTGCGCAAGTGCGAGTTGAGCCTCTCGCCAACTGGGTTCCGTATTAGAATGACCTTAAGCTATATCTCATATGTGATAGGTAAAAATACAGTAGCTGGTCGCAAAAATCAACGCTTCGCATGTTTTCAGATTAGGTGAGGACTCAGACACACTGTCTCCAACTTCACGCTATTGTCGGTTCTACCAAATCCCATCCATAAGGATACAACGATCCACTTTAAGCAATTGCATTGTGCCTGAAGACTGTACTCACCTCAATGATTCGGCAACCTTCGGTGAATCTCGATCATGCTCGAAGTGGTAGTTAGACTGACTGCCATCACAGCTTTGTTTGAATAACTTTCAAATGAATAATTGCATTGACTTTATCTGCGCTTATATTGTTAAAAGGACAAATGTAAAAAATATATATAAATATAATTAGACGTTTGTATAAATCTAAGTTGTTATTTCTTTATTTACGACGATTAAATGCATAAATTGATGTAAGGGTCTCTTCTCTACATCTACATCTACATATATACTCTGCAATTCACAAAATTGTGGGTGGCAGAGGGTGCTCAGCACCAAAGCTAATCTCTTTGCTGTGCATTCCAATCCCTAATGGTACGAGGGAAAAAAGAATTCATATAAGAATCAGTCCGGCACCTTATTTCTTTAATTTTATCTTTCCTGTCCTTCCGACTCAAATAGGTTGGTGGAAGTAGTATTTCACTACACTCAAAAGTGAAAGTGGGAGTACGCATGTTTTCCAATAAGTTTAAACGAAACATGTGTCGTCTATCTACCAGAGACTCCCAGCCTAGTCTTCTCTGCATGATTTACCAGAAGCAGGTCACAACATAAGCTGACTTTTTGGTAGAAGGTAAGTAGGAGGAACGTCTATGAAAAAGTCAGAGAAAGTTTACGAGAAACTATGTAATTACGAAACATATCAATAAAATAAATCATCGATATTTGTTTTTGAAATTATTGTTTCCTTAGGTAGTTTTTCGTAAAATAAAATTTCCTTCCTTTTTGGCCGGCTTTGTGGAATTAATTCCAAATAGCACCAATGGAGGAAAGAGATAAAAGAAATTATAATCAGAGAATTTTCTCGCTGCGTATCTGAGTCATTTTTTATTCTGTGTTCTTCCCGTTACATGTTGTGGAAAAAGTAGCCCAAAAACGAAGAGTAAAGCGAATTTTACTACGAAGAAGGGCATTTTTTTTTTATCGAAACTTATGAGGTGGTTATTGGTAAACACTTTTAACATTTGTCACTAGCCATGCAAGGTGCTCGTGTAATGGGCTTTAGTTCTTAAATAAAAGTGATTTCCAGAATAATAGTATTCCTATATGGCGTAGCAACCGGCAAAAAATAAAGTCTTTTAACTATTGCTCGAAACTAACAAACAGTACATTTATGCGATGTTGTTGCAGGCCATGTTTCCACAGTTGCTTAATTAATTACTAGTTGCATTGGCGTGTTATTTCAACTAGTAATTAATTAAGCAACTGTGGAAACATGGCCTGCAACAACATCGCATTGATTCAGTCCTGCCAGACATTTCCAACAGGCCTATTCAGCACCTACAAGAAAACACACCTCAAACTGCACAAAACAATGGCGAACATCAGATTCAACAAGAAGTGCAAAATTAATAATATTCGTCGCTGATGATGCCTCGATGAGAGGGAAACGCGTACGACGCAGCAATAAATAAACTAAACAGTTGCATTGGCGTGTTATTTCAACTAGTACATTTATGTCTGAATTTTTATATTTGATGTTTAAAGATAGCATACGGTCAATTTTGAGGACGATTTTAAAGTCCCTATTTAACAGCGTAATGAGGCCAATCTGTTACAAAGAACGATTTTTAATTGATTGCATTCACGGTCACACATTTTTTTTTCATTTTACAGTGAAAAAGATGAAAAAACCCAACAAAGTTGAAATTAATTGAATCCCCCTTTCTTTTTTACAACTACTCGAATGCACTCTTACAAAATATGCTAGTTTTACAAAATATATTTATTATAGTCTGTAATGTATAGAATGTAACGATTTGAAATCTGAAACTTATTCATTAAAGAGTGGAACGTCTGTGACAGTGCGACAGACAACAGAGTGACAGCAAGAAGATTTAGTTTCCCTTCAGGTACAGAGTCGTAGAAATAGACCGTGTACTTTCAAAACATACCTAAGTTACGTCGTTGTAAGATTGGTTTGCGTTTTCATGACCATTGCATAAAGTAATGACGTAATTCACGCACAGTTGAAGATTGAATGAGTTACTACCGACAGTTCTAAGGAGAGGCACCACATGCTGTTTGCTCGAGTGATTTAATACGGGAAGGCTTTCGCAACGTGAATCCTGTAGCGTACATACTGTTACAGAGCTCGACTAACAATATTATGGACCCAGGTGCTGATACGCGTCAGGAACAAAGCAGTTTATCAGTTGGCAATACTAAGATAGTGATATGTGGACAAGATTTACATATGAACGTTTGTCATCTATTGAGATTGTGACCCAAACAAATGGAGTAAGAATATAAACCCAAATGTTACCCGTTTCAAATATCCTGCTAATTTAGTAGAGGGAAAAGAGGGGAGGGGGAAAGAAGAGGAGTTTAGGTGCATTCGGTTTAAGCAGAAAATCAAAATTTTCTTTCTGTGAATTACCCAAGAAAATCTCATAGAACAGTTATTACGTAACAAATTTTGTCTCCCATTATCTACTTGATCAATGGTTTTCACGGTAAATAATTATAAAAATATGATGCCAAACTATCACATTCACTTTGACAAACATGCTGTATAGATTTTTATTTTTATGTTAATTCTTTCATTGCCGTTTTAGTGTTATTCTGAGCGAGTATTTAAAGCTAGGAGTTGAGATATGCCGGGTTGTTTGTTTGAAAATGTACGGAAAAACAAACAGTCGTTCCTTCGGTTGAACTGATTTCTACAAGCACTGTAAACCGAAATCTGAGTAGACGGACGAAGAATCAAACTCCGATAGTCCAGAAAAATTCTTCGATGGTGGATAACACTTTACTGTATGTTATTACACTCCTGGAAATTGAAATAAGAACACATTGACGCCGGTGTGTAAGACCCACCATACTTGCTTCGGACACTACGAGAGGGCTGTACAAGCAATGATCAAACGCACGGTACAGCGGACACACCAGGAACAGCAGTGTTGGCCGTCGAAGGGCGCTAGCTGCGCAGCGGTTGGGCACCGCCGCAGTCAGTGTCAGCCAGTTTGCCGTGGCATACGGAGCTCCATCTCAGTCTTTAACAATGGTAGCATGCCGCGACAGCGTGTACGTGAACCGTATGTGCAGTTGACGGACTTTGAGCGAGGGCGTATAGTGGGCATGCGGGAGGCCGGGTGGACGTACCGCCAAATTGCTCAACATGTAGGGCGCGAGGTCTCCACAGTACATCGATGTTGTCGCAAGTGGTCGGCGGAAGGTGCACGTGCCCGTCGACCTGGGTCCGGACAGCAGCGACGCACGGACGTACGCTAAGACCGTCGCATCCTACGCAGTGCCGTAGGGGACCGCACCGCCACTTCCCGGCAAATTAGGGACACTGTTGCTCCTGGGGTATCAGAGAGGACCATTCGCAACCGTCTCCATGAAGCTGGGCTACCGTCCCGCGCACCGTTAGGTCGTCTTCCGCTCACGCCCAAACATCGTGCAGCCCGCCTCCAGTGGTGTCGCGACAGGCGTGTATGGACGGACAAATGGAGACGTGTCGTCTTGAGAGTCGCTTCTGCCTTAGTGCCAATGATGGTCGTATGCGTGTTTGGCGCCGTGCAGGTGAGCGCCACAATCAGGACTGCATACGACCGAGGCACACAGGGCCAACACCCGGCATCATGGTGTGGGGAGCGATCTCCTACACTGGCCGTACACCTCTGGTGATCGGACACTGAACAGTGCACGGTACATTCAAACCGTCATCGAACCCATCGTTCTACCATTCCTATACCGGCAAGGGAACACGCTGTTCCAACAGGACAATGCACGTCCACATGTATCCCGTGCCACCCAACGTGCTCTAGAAGGTGTAAGTCAACTACCCTGGCCAGCGATATCTGCGGATCTGTCCCCCATTGAGCATGTTTGGGACTGGATGAAACGTCGTCTCACGCGGTCTGCACGTCCAGCACGAACGCTGGTCCAGCTGAGGCGCCAGGTGGAAATGGCTTGGCATGCCGTTCCACACGACTACATCCAGCACCTCTACGATCGTCTCCATGGGAGAATTGCAGCCTGCATTGCTGCGAAAGGAGGATATACACGGTACTAGTGCCGACATTGTGCATGCTCTGTTGCCTGTGTCTATGTGCCTATGGTTCTGTCTGTGTGATCATGTGTTGTATCTGACCCCAGGAATGTGTATATAAAGTTTCCCATTCCTGGGACAATGAATTCACGGTGTTCTTATTTCAATTTCCAGGAGTGTAGATAATTTGATGCAATAACCGTAATCACGACGAGTTACAATGGAATTATAACAAAAAAAAAATTAAGCTGTAAGAAATTAATTCTATACTCGTATAATTGTAGAATTATGTTCAAAACTTCCAGAAGTAACACTACTAAGGAACTATAGCAATCGTGTAACCAAGTAAACAATATTGCCTTTCTGAGCTGTATTTTATGTTTCCGTTTGTTATAAAAATTTGATAAAATGCCGCGACTTTTTAGCTGTTCTAAATTTTCTGCTCAAGTGTTAAAACTCTTAAGCTGAGTATTCGTTTGTAGAAATTTCTATAATACCTAGTCTCAAACTGAAAAATTAATTTAATTTCGATGGAATGCATGCTTCAATGGCAAATTTCCTACACACATAATTTTGCCCTTTCTTCTATTCGCCTTCTTTCGTAGAGACAAGTCTAGTAACCCTTCTTTCACCACATCCAACTCCTGTATTTGATACCCAAAAAGTGAGCACCATACTGCAGCACCAAATACAGGTAATGGTTTAACCAAAGTTGTGTAATCCAACTCTCTCACTTCCCCATCATACTCTCCAGTAAATGAAGGATTTTTAAAATTTTCCTATCATCTGTCCAATGTGTTCTGCCAAGTTGATTTTGTTATCAAATTTAATATCGGGGTATTTTCATTTCAAGTCTTCAACAAGCAGTTTCTTCCCCACTTTATAATATCAATTAATCTTTAGTTTTTTATTTGTTTATCTAATAAGTTGACTCTTATATGCATTTCTCTTCATCCCAAATTGCCCTACCCAACTAGATTTTCTGTCCAGAGCATCCTGTAGTTGTTCAAAGTCTTCTACGTTTTAAACCTTTATTTAACATTAAGCCATCTAGAAAAAATATAACTTCCAACAGTAAACCATTAATACAATGATTCATTAGATTAATGAAACTTCATCTGATACTGTATTTCCTACCATAACTTTTTGCTTTCTACCTTTCAAGAATTCTTCTACCCAGCAAGACACTTTTTTTTATTTTACCTTATTTATAACCATTTAAGGCTCACACTGTTTGAAAGGTTTACTGCTACACTATCAGTATGAGTTCCCTTGTCTGATTCGTGTGAAATATCTAGTATATAGCGTAACTGAGATTCGCATAAATATCTTTGCCTAAAGCCATCTTGTCGACTTGAAAACCACTTACGTTCCTCATGGACAAATCTGATGTGGGTACATATCAATCTCTCCATAATTTTACCTACCACTGATGTCAACCTGATTGGCCTGTAATTTTCGAATCTATTTCTCAACCGTACTTAATGGACCGATACTACTACCGAACTTTCCCAGGACTCTGGTTAGCAGCAAGTATCCAGATTTAATTTAAATAACTATTCAAGATAAGGTACAATGCCATATTCCGCTATCTTAAAAACATCCGCAGTAAAATTATCTTCACCAGATCCTTCATGTCTTCATGGATTTTTCACTTTATCCATGATATTCAGATTTTTTACTGTGCTGTTTCTTAATTATGCGAATAAGCTCGTTTCTGAATCACACCCTCCCATTACTGAATCATAGTCCTTAATGGTATCATCAAACCAGTTACTTAATATCTCTTCGTTATTAAAATTCCTAGTAATGTCTTCTCCGTACTTAGCTGTACTTGTCCTGTCCTCCCTTTCCTTCACTTATCTAATTTCTAGATTCATCCGTCAGTAATCCACTCTGCATCAATAATTTTCTTCATAAACCCTTGATCCTTCTTGTTTAGATGCCTCTTAACTACTGTATGATATGTTCTGTTCACACCAACACCTTTAACCTTTTCACCTCTCTGTTACAGTATATAGGTTCTGTATTTCTGTTTTGTAACATATATTTCTTCACCCATTTACTGATTTCTTCTCACTTTGACTCCACTGTACTTGTGACATCCTTCAATTTCCTTAATATATCTCTTCAATTCTGAAATTGGTACCTTTTTATACTTTTATTTATTTCCCCCTTCGATTTTGGCCATTGGTTTACCGAACCCTCTAATATCCATCAGATCTGTTCCATGATCACTTACTCCTTCAGTTACTTGATACCCCGCAAGGTTATCATTGGCCTTTAGTATGAAGATATGCAGCATGTTTCGTTCCCTTATGTTGTGCTCATTCACCTGTGTAAAACCTCCTTCTCTTACTAAGATATTTCCAAATCTTTGTTCTCTTGTGTTTTTGTTCTTATCTCCTACCCAGTTTACACTTCGTAAATTTAAATCCCCTTCAATGCTGACCATTCTACGCTCACTTGTGGACTCTCAGTATAAATTTAGTTTCTCCCCATGAGCCTCATCTTCAACAATTATTCTTCAATTTCGGTAAGCAGCCAATACCCTCATTTTTTTTAATTTTTAATACCCCAGAAGTCAACTCCAAATAACTCATGATCTATGAACACCGCTGAAGCACAGTAGTATTTGCTAATCATTATAAATACCACTACACAAATTGCTCCTCATCTTTTAAGTACACTCAGTAACCATCAGGTATAACCTGATTGCCTAGTACTCATTCTTTTAACCAAGACTCGGCCCCTATAATTACTTGTGGTTGATGTATCTCTATTAAGTTTGATAATTCTATTACTTTCTTCATTATACTACTATAGTTCATTAGTATCAATTTTATTACTGGCTTTGTGATGTTTTTAACATTCACGTTCGCCTTCCCATTTGTGCCCCTGGTTGCTATTGTTTCAAAAGCTTCATCTATTTGTTTAGCAATTGTGATTTTTTCCCATCGTGGATCTAGAAATAGAATCCCATTGATCACGTACTTTTATCCCATCACCAGCACACCATAACCTAAAAACGTTGCAATCCTGATCCCATCATGATTGGTACAGGGCTGCTTCACAACTTTAGCTAACAACTCTGAAAGTAATCCTTTGCCCCTTCTATCCAGGTTTAGGCCGTACCTAGTGAAACCTGACCGACCAATGGCGTCCACAGGCACGACCTGCTAGAGAGAACTAATGTTTTCCCCAGTAGCAACTCCATCTCCACGTTTACTAGCCTGAACTGCGTGGTTCAACTTTGACCGGTTATGGTGACTTAAGACTTGCATGGGCTCAACTCTGGTATGCTGCGCCTCCTTCACCACCTTCCTCAGGTAACTCTTTATTCAATAACTCAGGTTTATATCAATACTATTCCCCACATCTCTCAATATCACTACTCTACAGTCCTGAGTGAAACTGCAACAAAGTGAAAGTATTACCTGACCTAATTTTGTCCTAGGTTTGAAAACTTGTGACCTAGTAGTCTGTACCTACCTGATCCAACAGAAGAGACCCTTCACCTCCCATGACTAGTACCTAGACGCAGAAACATTTTCTACCTATATTTTCCTTGCACGCCCCTATTCCTGTGCACATTTGGTTATAAAGTTGTGTGTTTTATTTCTAATTAAATCAAGAATGAACAGTTCCATTCGTAAATTATGCAGATTAAATTGTAATTCCTTAGCGTACAGTGAATACGCAGTTTCGCTTAAAATGTCTTATTTGCCGTTATTGTTAATCAGCTGGGGCCCACGACTTTGTTCGTGTTTGTTATGAATTTTGTAGGTTTTTATGTTTTTTCATGCAACCTTAAATATTTGCAGGATAAACAGTTAACTTATTTTACTCCCTGCCAAATCACAACGTACCAATTAAAGACCCGTCAAAATCGATTCACACACTAAATATGTCGCATATGAATTATTTATACTTATTAATAGCTTCCCAGAGAACCTGAGAATTTGAGGAATGACCTATGGTCTCTAATTCAGTGATTGAAAAATCTCTACCTAGAGCCACCACGAGTGAGACAGTAGTCTCCCGTGGGAAGTGAACAACGCATTGTGCGGCTCAGTTACGAGGGGACCGAACGGCCAGCCCAAATAAGCCACCAACACTAGCAAGGAGCAAGGCATTCTGTTGCCCTTTGGGTTAAGAAATTGCCCGTAAAGTTAGATCAACCAGCAAGAGTTGGTCAACGGCATAGAATACAGAAGGCAAAAGGAAACCACTGTATTAGAGATCCATCGATATCCTAAGTAATAGCAATAGTACATGTATAAAGTAGTCTAAGTTAAACGTCCCAAAGGTAAAATAGCTCCTTGCTCGCATCTCCGGAAGGGAGCAACAAGAGAAGCTAGTCGGCAAAATCAGAATCGGCACCTGGAATGTGAAGACATTGCTTAAATGCGGAAAAAAAGATAATATGAAGCTCGAAATGGAAAAAATGGCCATCGATGTTCTTGGTATATCAGAGATTAAATCGTCGCAGTCTGCAGATTTTTGACATATGATTACAAGGTAATACACTCTGGTAGCAAGAAAGGTAATGCTGGATTAGGAATAATCCTCAATGAAGGTATGGAACAGCAGGTTAAAGGAAATTTTCAGCTAAGTGACAGGATCGTCCTAATAAATTGGAAACTAAACCAGCAGGCACAACCACTGTACAGGTCTACATGCCAATTACAGGACGCAGTGATGAAGAAGTTGAAAGTGTCTATGAAGACATCAACGAAATTATCAGTTGGGTCAAAGGAGACGAAAATCTCAAAATAATGGTAGGAGACAAACAAAGTGACGACATTTCCGGGAATTTTTAGTTTGACGAAAGGAATGAAAGAAGTGACAGACTCATAGAGTTTTGTACTAGGAACAAAATAATAATAAGTAACACTTGGTTTCAGCGTCATAAGAGGATTTGATATTTATGGAAAACACCAGGAGACGTAAGGCGATATCAGATCGACTACAGTCTAGTAAAGCGCCGTTTTTTTTAAAATAATAACAATAAAAAAACAAGTAAATGACAGCAGAAGTTATCCAGGAGCCGACATTGCCAGTTACCATAATCCATTCATGATGAAATGTCGTTGGAAATTGAGAAGAAAGAGTGAAACGATGTAACGTAACAGACTTAAAAACGAACGATCAGATTATTACACAATTCAAAAGAAAGACCAATGAAGCCATCCGGAGGAAAAAAATGTAGATCATAGATGGGAAGAAATAAAATCTATGCTTAAGGATACAGCAGATGAATTGCTAGGGGCTGTAACAACGAGGTCTGGATTATTAAAGATGTGATTAATCTGATGGATGAAAGGAGAAAGCATGAGAATACTAAAACTGAATAAGGGTATCAGAAGTAGATATAGAAGTCTCAGAAATGCAATAAACAGGGAATCCAAGAAAACTAAGGAAAATTATTTGTCAGGATAGACAATTATGAGAGAGTGTATAAACTGTCAAAATGTTTTTTTAGTAACTCTAGAAATGAAAATAGTGGAATAAGGAGTCCAAAAGGATAAATTGTGTATGAGCAAGAAGATCCTATTTTGAAGCATAAATTTGACAAAGCATTAGATCTGCTGAAAGAGAGGAAATTTCCAGGTATAGATGAGATTCCAGCTGAACCTATAAGGCATCAGGGAATAAAACACAGGACTCATTGTACAGACATATACGAAACAGGGAAAATACCCAAAGTTTTTGAAAAGAGGATTATAATTCATATATCTAAGAAAGAACCTGCAATTAAGGCGAAGACTTTCGAGCGCTTGGTTTCTCCTGCTCTAAAATATTAGTTTCAGTAGTCCAACGTCGGATTGAACAGAGGATTGAGCTAGATCTAACTGATGACCAGTTTGGTTTCAGAAAGGGAAGAGGCTCAAAAGAAGCAATCTTGGCTCTCAAGAGTGTTTACCGAGAAGTGCATAAGGAAAGACAAGGATATCTATGTAGCCTTCATAGATCTTGAGATGGTTTTTGACGATTTCAATATGAACAAGATGTTCTCAATTCTGAAAAGAATGGGACCACAGTACATAGATCGAAGAATCATATGGAAACTCTAGGAGAATGAAATTGCGGTAGTCCGGCTTGGAAAATGCAAAGCTGAATCAAAAGTTAAAAACGGAGTAAGGCAAAGTGGCATTCTTTCCCCTGTTCTATTCAATGAGTACCTGCAAGAAGCATTGTAAACAGTGAGGAATAAAGAAAATACAGAAATTTCCACTCACGGCCAAATCATATATAAGCTGAGATTTGCAGACGACGTGGCATTTACAATATTGTTGGAATCTGTCCCTTGTAAATACTGCAACATAATTCTCCCACCATTAGTTTTAGTAAATCATTTGTTAGATATCAAAATCAAATTATGACAAATACAATTTTTCAATCCAAATTATTTAAAATAGATATGTGACATAGGATTTTCCTGGCTCACGAACGGCAGAATGGGCTACGCCCATACATCTGACAGTCCTGTGACGTGGCATTTGTTTCAGAAAATGAAAGTTATTTGATTGAAACACTTGCTAAAATGGGAGAGTTTCTTACTGAGCATTATAATATAAAAATAAACAAAAAAGTATTAACTTGTGGCAGGGAAGTTCAAAAACAAATACAGTCAAAATTAGAAGAACAAGTAATTCAACAGATTAATTACGTGAAGGTGAAACGGGGGGAAGGAGGGAGGGTCGACGGAAAACTCATCTTTTGAAATTCTTGATGGAAAGTAGAGATAAAAAAAAATAATAATAATAATACCACCCTCGGAAGCAGGAGAGCTATATATATATATATATATATATATATATATATACAGGGTGGGGCATTTAATATGTTTTCTGGAAATATTTCGGAAGGAAAGCATTTTAACAAACAATAACATATATAAAAAATAATCGTACAGTAGGGGGCTACAATTATGTGATATTGGTTTTTTCACAGGTGGCGCTGTTGTCGTTACAACAAGGTCAACTTAATTCTTTTAAATGGGAACCCCTATTTTTTTTGAAGATTCCGATTCCTCATGAAAAAATAAAAATAGTTTGCTTAACTCACTTTTCTGTTAGCCTCACAGATGGCGCTGTAATCGCGAAAAATGAATATTTGCGTTTTTTGTGTATAATTTTAATTATTGTTTAAATAATTACATGTAATTTTCATTCTGTAAACATGGAAGGTAATTTTAAAGGATAATGACGAAATTGATTTTTTAAATGCTTTTTCTTACTTATTTGCAGCCATGTCTACAGCAGGTGCTCAAAAAGGTGACCATTTACTTCCAGACATTTTCTGACCCTTTGCAGAAATGATGCCTGAACAGCTCGAAGTGTGTCAGAAAATGAGCACCTGCTGTAGACATGGCTGCAAATAAGTAAGAAAAAGCATTTAAAAAATCAATTTCGTCATTATCCTTTAAAATTACCTTCCATGTTTACAGAATGAAAATTACATGTAATTATTTAAACAATAATTAAAATTATACACAAAAAACGCGAATATTCATTTTTCGCGATTACAGCGCCATCTGTAAGGCTAACAGAAAAGTGAGTTAAGCAAAATATTTTTATTTTTTCATGAGGAATCGGAATCTTAAAAAAAAAAATAGGGGTTCCCATATAAAAGAATTAAGTTGACCTTGTTGTAACAACAGCGCCACCTGTGAAAAAACCAATATCACATAATTGTAGCCCCCTACTGTACGATTATTTTTTATATAGGTTATTGTTTGTTAAAATGCTTTCTTTCCGAAATATTTCCAGAAAACATATTAAATGCCCCACCCTGTATATCCCTTAAATAATTCAGATACATGGGTAATATAGTTACAGAAGACGGGAGAAGCAGGAAATATACAATACCGGTATCTAGAATCAGCAAAGCTAAACATGCTTTTAGGAAACGAAAAAAAAAACAAAAAAACTTTTCGCTTCGATCAACATCAGCCTGTCAACGCGTAAGAATCCTCTATAAACATATGTCTGGAGCATATGCCTATATGGAAGTGAATCTTGAAGAATAGGGATGGAAAAAGAAAGAAATGACTGGAGGCATTTGAGGTTGGTGTTATAGACGAATGCTGAAGAAAAACTGGATAGATTATATCACTAATGATGAAGTATTCAGGAGAGCTTCTGAGGAACGAACATTCTAGAAGGACCTACAGAAAAGAAGAGACAAGACGACAGGCCATGTTTTAAGTTACAATGGTTTGTTTAAGGTCATTGTTGATGGAAAGATAGAAGGAAAAACTCACACAGGGAGAGGAAGATTGAGCTATATATATAGAATTATGAATGACGTGAAATGCAGCAGCTATACAGAATTAAAAACGAAAGCACAGAAACTTTGGTCGAAATAATACATTCGTTCGAACATTTTCAACCATCATATCTTCCACACCCCTACAGCTACCGACTAGCAAACACCATAGTGCACGATTTGAGACTTGAGGCCTACTAGTCTACTACCACACACAAACACCAGTGGTCTGCGCTAGGTAGTTGTAGCTACAGAATGAATTATAGAGACAAACACGTCTATTTTTATATTCGTAAAACATTACAATACAGAATTTTATGACGTATATCATTGGCTGACACTAGATGGGAGAACCACAACATCTTGGGAATTAAACATTACCTAAAGTAATACCAAGGGGAAATGAAATTTATTTGTCGAGATACTATAATTGACTGCGAGAAAGTTTTCTGAATGCGTAGTGTCTGACCAATCATATGCAATTACATCGTAAATTTCTGTATTTTAATAGTATAAGTTTAAAAAAATTGACGTGTTTGTCTCTATAATTCACTTTGCAGCCACAACTGAGCGATGCGTTAGGTGTGTTATGTATTAATACTATAAACCAACGTGCTTTAACTCTTGATTAAACTCTATGAGTAACAACGTAAGTAACAGAATCCACAGATAACCGTAACTGCTATTTCGATGATAATATTGCTCTTAATCTCCGATATCCTCCCCACCCTGGTCAATCTCCAGAGGGATGACCAGCTGGACAGGCCTGGTGATTAGTTTTCTTTCTGGCGTAAGCAGGACAACAGTTCGTATGAAGCCATCTCTTCCGATGTTGAACTGATGAATTCTTGCCCTTTTCCACATGTGACGTGGACGCACATCTTCCTGAAGAAGGACAATATCTCCTACCTTTAATTCTGCTGATTTTCTTTCTGTGATTTACTATTTTCGGGAAACGTTTAAAGAGCAACAGGTACTCCACATTCCACCATTTCCAAAAGTGGTATTCCAACTGCTGCTGCAATCTAAATTGCTTTATAGGCGCGCGTGTTGCGAGTTCTGGTCGAGAGGAAAATGATGTGAGTTGCCCTCCAAATAGGAAATGAGGCGGAGAAAGTATGTCTCCGGTTTCCTCGTCATGTGTCAGGGGTCTGCAGTTATGTGCGGCTTCAATACTGGTCAGTACCGTCTGCAATCCCTCTCTGTCCATTATGGAGAGTTCAGGCAAATTTTGCAGACAGCGTTTGGTGCAACCAACCATTCGTTTTCCACAATCCTCCCCACCAAGCTGCACGTGGCGCAATAAATATCCACGTGGTTGCTTGCTGGGTGAGAGACTGGACGTCTTGTGGAGCTTCGTCTTTTTTTTTTCTTTTCTTAATGGCATTTGGTATCGGAGGCCATACAGCCAGCTCAATGTAATTATAATTGCTTTCAGTATATAAGTCGTAATCCAGTGTATTTATTGTATTTCTCCATTGTATGGACGCCACAGGACGGACAGGACATTCACACAGACACACAGGACTTAACATCCATGCCCGCGGCCGGATTCGATCCGGCGGCCTTCGGCACGCGGAGCTAACACTCTAGCCCCTACGCTACCGAGGCCGGCGTCTTGTGGAGCTGCTGGATGTGGTGAATACTTATTTCCGCTTTCGAACCCTGTGATATTTACTGTCGCATTAGTCCACATCTCCCCGATGCTGAAGCGGACAAGTCTGCGACTTCTTGTCACTGCCTGCGTTGACTCAAACCCAGTAACAGTTTGTTGTGATCAATCAAATCTAACTTGAGCTGCTCCACCAGTTTCATACTGACGAAAGTCGACTGACTTCCGGCGTCGAATATACAGCTGGTACGCGCACAAAGTCCTGTTGGGCCGGTTGTACGAACAGAAGCAGTCTGAAAATACGTGAACTGTGGTGATTCAACGTCGATTTTACCCACTGATACCTGCTGACTGTCACTGCAAATGGAGACGTGATGGAGACGTGATGGAGTCGTGATAGCACTTGGCACAAGCAACTTTGATCCTTTTGCTGCAGACCGTCATCCCGTGTACTCGATTGAGACACAAGAAACATCTATGTGCCGACTTCAGTTTCTCTAATCGTTCATTCACGTCAGAGATTTTTCTGCAACCTTCGCCCAGTGTTCTTGAGATTCACAAATGACACAAACTGGCAGTACTTTCTTCTGCCTTGTTCCTCTTCTTTCCTGCTTCGTTGCTACTTGAAGGGGCAGCAGCTGTGGATGAAAGCATTCCTAAGTCGTGATCCCCTCTTACCTTCTGTGTCGTCACAGCTCCCTCCACCTCTTTATTTAAAAATTCCATCAGTTTAGCGATGTGGCTTTCAGGAACCCCCTGTCTTCTGGAGTAGATGATCCAGCGTCTGACAATATCCACAGGGAAGGCCCGTAAAATCTTTGGAGCTAACATTCTCCCGTAGTCATCAACCTTTTCACCCAAGGCCCGCAACGCTTGAATACTACGATTACATTCAATATATGTCGTATTCAATGTTCAGGGGATGCAATTAATGTAGGCTTCAACCCTTCTAAGTAGTCAAGATGAGCGTGTATTATTCGATTTTTGTCCCCATAGCGTGAAACAAGAATTCTCTTCGTCTCCTCATATGCTTCTGCAGTTACTGGAATGCCATCAATCAAGTTCTTAGGTTCTCCATCCAAGTATCCACGCAGGAAGACATGTTTGTCGACTGCAGAGACCGAAGGGTTCGTGTCTATTGAGGATTGAAATTGTTCCCAGAATCTTGACCACGTCTCGACATCAACAGAGAATGGTTCCAGTCTAATGGCCGGTATCTTGATAGTGTCAGTTACTGAAGAGGTTGATGGTTGAGCTGGAAAAGATGGAACAGGCGTCACAGATAACACAGGCGATTCGTTTAGTTTTTCTCCCATCACTCGTTTTGCCTTGAAGATCGCTCTCTTAGCGAGGTCCACGTATTCTTCACAACGTATCGCATCCTCGTTGAATTCATCGTCGGACAAATGGTTATGAATTTTGTCATCAAGGATGACAAGGTCTCTCAGCGCCAGGGGCGTAGCTACTATGGGGCTAGGCGGTGCGGTGCACCGGGGCCCCAAAGCGCACCTCTGAGGGCCCTCAAGCCGCAGTTTAGAGGGCTCTACCGTTGTCTAAGGGGGCCCCCTCCGACAGGAAGCCACACTCACTAAGGGCCCTCGACCACTGCTCAGGGGCCCCTAAGCACAACTCAAGGGGCCCCTACCAGCAGACAAAGCAAAACAAAGGTCGCCCATCTGGCCTGAGGGCCCAAAATAAATTTTTTGCGCCGGGGCCCTTGTTGACCTAGCTACGCCACTGCTCAACGCTTCTTCAAGTCTTGAAAGATTATATACACAATCATCTTGGGAAGTCTCGTCACTAATTGCAGTACTAAATTTCGTGATTAAGCTCCTTTCTGTCGCCCGTTTCCGCCTTAAAATACTAAAATGCGTAGCTGCTGTTCATCCTCATCTGACATGTTTAACAGCTGCAGTTCGTTAGTCAGTCCTGATAGTTCTACAGTTAGCCAAGAGATGGCGCTGGTAGCGGCGTTGCTTTTATGCAAATTTACTAATTGCGTTAGCGTTGTATTGTTTCACAGTGTATTATCGCAGGTTATGCGTATTTCAAATAAAAGCATTTCAAGTATACCGCTGCAATGAAATTACCGAATGCTTGTAATGTAATAAGCTCGCTATGGTTGTGGAACTTACGTGTCGTAGGTCCGGATAGAAGCTGCCGTTTGCTTTACTTACTGTCAAATATCTTCGTAGTGAAGACAGCGTATGGAAGTCGTGCTTCTTTTAATAATAAGCTTCTGATCCCGGGTTTCGACACCATAAATGTTGAGTATTAAATACTATAAACCAACGTGCTTTAACTCTTTATTAAACTCTATGAGTAACAAAGTAAGTAACTATAAACAGAATCCACAGATAACCGTAACTGCTATTTCATAGATAATATTGCTCTTAATCTCCGACAAGGTGTGCGGGCAGCCATAAAGTAGTGGACTGCAGCATCTCGCAGAACGGAGTCCCAGTATGCTCGAATTGCAACAGAAACCATTCCGCCTGCTACAGTGGGTGCCTAGTGAAGAGGAATCGATTCATTGTGAACACAAATAATAATGTACTGATAAGCCACAACGTGTTGTGACCATTTTCAAGAAACCATAACGCGTTTTGGTCTTTTTTTTCGCTCAATGAGCGTTTTCGGTCTTTGAGCATAACATATACAGCTACAGACAGACGTCACTATATGCTCTGCCAATCCTTCACCTATATTGGACCAATATCGGGTTCTGGAATTATTTTTCATCAGCATGACTCCAAATATCATGTCGAATGTTAGTAGTTAAATTGCCCCTTAGCGATGTAATTCAACTTTAAATAAATCGCAGAAAGTTAATGCGATTCATTTCATCGTCACTTAAGTGTAACCCAAGAAAATTGCTATTAAAATTTAGGGGTCTAGTCCCAGAATGTGCCTGCATAATGCAGAAATTGGTATCGAATAGATGTGTGATCCTTAAGAATTTACATTTCCTGTATTTCCTCGAAATACTCGTAAGCGTAGAGAATTCCCTAGAATATTGCTTCCAACAATCATCTTTCAGCACTAACGATTCCACTACCGACAGTAATTGAAGCTGCAAGACAATTTCTGAAAAATGGTAAAGAGAGTCCACATTTGTCTACGTATCATCTACCTGAAAAATATTAAAATTTAATTAAATATATGATGCACCATCAAGAAATCTTAAGTGTTATTTCTTTCCTTTGACACACATCTCAAATGGTTTCGCGTCATTTAAGTATAGGACCCCCTAACGGCGACCTTACGCAAACAGATTTACTGCTTAATTTCTGTCTCTAATTTTTCATATAATCAACACTGATTACGAGCTATTAAGATCATCTACAAACTTGAAAAATGATAGGATTCCTGAGGTAGCGCCTGTTACGTACGTCTTCATCTCTGAAACATACTCGAGCCACACTGCACTTGCAGA
>JARYHS010012519.1:58081579-58168017 GCA_031002005.1 Vandiemenella viatica | reverse complement strand
ACAATTTCCGTCCATGCCCTTCAATAAAGCACTTTGTGATTCAAATTTTTGACTTAACTCCTCCCTTAATGAGACGGAACTTTGGCTTTGTGCATCTAACGCTTGTTTATGTCCTCCCTCAATGAATCAGAATGTTGACTTTGTGCATCTAATTTCTGATTTTGCGAAGCTATTTGTTTACTTAACTCCTCCCTCAATGAGACAGAACTTTGACTTTGTGCATCTAATTTATTATTTATTTGTCTACTGAATTCTGCCAGCATGTTAAGTATTAGGTTTTGTTCTTGAGGTTGTGCGGTCGCCGGCGGCAATTCTACCGTTATTTGCGACGCACGTGTTTCAACTTCTGCCCGCATGGGTGATTTTGAACGGTTTCATTGTCTGGGGTTGGAAAAATTCCTAACTGTTCCCCATCTAATGATGCATTTGAATGATGCGCGTACTAGGAGTATCATTGCACTCTTCGTCGCCAACGGCATTCGTGTACTTCCGGTGCTTGATCCATCGCGTTAGTTTGCTCGGAAATTTATGAACAATAGATTGATCTGCCCTATTAATGGTGCGTGACCTCAACTTCATAGATTTGATCGTAAGATACAAAATTTCAACTCCGAACAATTTGAACAATCGACAACAAACAAAATACAACCGGCACGATTTAACTCGAAAAGTACAGCATTAAACAAATTTCGCGCATAAATCCCTTCAACATGAAATAAAACCCATCCAAAATTAAACAACAAGGAAAAACAACGATGTTTCATGCGACACAAATACCTCAACACATGAGCAAAATCAGCATAAAGAAAAATCTTAACTTTTACCATGCATTAAAATTTCAAAAGCACTGACTCTATCTTTAATTTTAAACTAACCATGCTTGATGCAAGTGAACGAAAATATACTTGAACAACTGATTGAAATAAATCACACATTTAGATTTAAATCAAGCATGGCAAACAAAGCAAACAAATTTCAACATAAAATTTATTCTAAAATAATAAAATGAATCAACACAGGTCACATCCATGGATTTTTTTAGACTTGTGAAATTCTCAAAATAATTTCGACTTGCAAAAGCCCGAAACGTTGGGTGCCAATTGTAAAGAGACCATTTGTTGGCTACCGTTAAGAAAAACGTGAGTTGCCAAAAAAGGGAGGGGGGAATTATTAAAATCTAAAATAATTCCTGAAAATGAAAATTACATATAATAATGATGCTATAAGGGGATCTAATAGGTTACTAACTAGAACCATGAATTTCAGACACAAAATAAAACCTCATTTATTGAGTCTTATGGCCTTACAAGGTCGGGTAGTAATTAACGTTACGTTAAACACAATTAGATCAGCAAAAACAAGCAATACCCGACGTTTACAATTCGCCGGAGTAAGCAAACAAAACTGAATGAAATATCTCAAACAAGTAATAAAAACAGCAAAGTTAACATTGAAATAACATGGCAACACAGGCCATCAAATTGAAGCTAACATTTTACTGTACAAAGGAAAATCCCAGGGGGCGCCGTATAAAGTGAATGAAAAGCATCAAAATTGAATTAACAAACAGCAAGATGCTTAAGAAAAAAATTGAATCGAAATATAAATTCAGCTAGCTCAGAATTTAAGTGGCGGGAGCAGAGTCTTAACCCAGGCGTCGCTTAAGGGCACATAAGTCTGTTAAAATCCACTGAATAGTGACCGTCGTTTCTGGTACATTACCATAGAATCATCGCCGTGATGGTGAGCGACAAACACAATGCCACTGCAGCAATGGAAGCTAAATAAGCGGCTACGACCGCGTTATTAGCATAACTTCCAAATAATGGCAAGCATGCCACTCGACATCTCGCTTTCCCAAAGCAAGAAATGATCAACCACAATGATCATCAGAGAGCGTGCCGGCTGACACGTCTATTCACCAGCTCGTCTTGGACCCAAGTCACGTCCGTTCATCAGCTCGTCTTGGACAGAAGTCACGTCCGTTCATCAGCTCGTCTTGGACAGAAGTGATCTCTTAAAAATGGCTCCTTCTTCTCCTCGGCTAGTTGCTCGCCACATGTAAAAGAACTCCACGGAATTAGTATTGTAGACCCCAATAAATGTTCAGGATTGGCTATCTACACATTTCCGTCGTCACGTGTTTAATATCATGCGTCGCATTCGCCGCCTCCTTCGCGCGTTTCCTACGTGGCCTTCGGGGTAGTAGCGGGTAGGGGTAGGTCACCGCCCGATTTCGAACGGGACTCAAGCCGGGCTGTCCCGGCGCCATCGAGTCGCCTCGCCTGCTCCATTGTTCCTCTCTCAACCGCCGAAATGGCAGTTTCTAGCCTTCGATATTCAGCCCTTCTGAGCCATGCGTTTACAGAAAAATTGATTTACAATAAAATATACCTTTGGCCGCCCTGGTTTTAAACATACATTTAACCTATCCAGACAACCCTCATTATTTACAATTAATTACACGTTGCAAGATTAAATAATTAATAAATTTGAATATAATAAAAAAGAAAAAGAGGAATTATGAATATAATTAATAATAATTTAATTATATTCATTGTGGGTGACGCTGTCACACCACACTATAGAAGAAACCCAAAAATCATTGAATCTTAACATAAATATCGTATGTCTGACAGAACATCATCTGAAGAATTCTGAAATAGGTCTCCTCCCTTTTATTGGATATAGATTAGCTTCTTGTTATTGCAGGTCAGAGATGAGAATGGGTGGTGCAGCAATATATGTAAGAGAAAATACTAAGTGCCAATGGTGCTAAATTGGAATGCGGATCTCTACCTCTCCGAATCCCAGGGAAGCGACAACTAGGCGTTAAAGCCCCTTTTCCTTATACGGATTATAATTTACTTTAGTTTACCTATCCAGTATAAAAATTAGTTTAAAAAATTCATATTGCATATCTTTTTGTTTCAAACCTAGCTTCCAGCGGATAGCTGTCTCTATTACTACGTCTAGACGATTTCCTAGATGAAACAGGCGAATTTTACCGTAGATCCCGACTATGTTCCTGAAAACTATGTGCTATACAACAGAATAACGTAAAACACATTTGATTGGAAAACTTGATATGAGTAGAAGACAGATGACCAAGGTGCACCTTTTTACCTCAGGTTAGATCGTTCTTGATGACTTCGGTGGTGACAGAACGAAGGATAGAAGTAATGTCTTGACCTCCTGGTGTGTTAGCTTACTCCAGAGGTGGTAACTGAATGATCAAGTCTTATACATGTACCGTGTTTTATGGTTTTTTAACACTGATGCAGATCTGTAAAGTTTGATGTTATGAACTGATCGTATGAGATCTTGATAAAATATAGTTACAGCAGCCAGGAACTACAGTTCAAACGTAATCCCATTTATCAATTCCTCAATGACTGTGTTTGCCTGCTTCGAATTGAAAGTGTGACTATTTATCATCTCAAGGACTCAAGATCATTCTCTTATTTACAATGGACAATTGCCTCCACGAATTCTTCTGCACCTGTACGATTCTAAACTTATTTCACTTAACGGATGAAATACAGGAACAGATATCCATCAACTGAGTGAGCATGTGTTCGTATATTATAGCTGTATATTTCAGGGCAAACCTAAGATTCGCTGATGATAAAGTTTTGCTCTAAAACAGTCTGGAAGTGCTAAGGAACTGAAAAATGAAATAGAGGCAGCTTCCAGAGAGGTGGTATTTAAAATAAACCTGTAAAAAGTAAAATCATGCAAAACAAACTGGTACAAAAAGACAAAGCCAAGGCAGACTCGAAAGAAGCTGGTATTGACTTAGTAGAACAGTACATCTATCTTAGCCAATTGATCAACCTGAATTGTGACTCAAAGTCTGAGATCTACATATGCATAAAACTGGGCCGGAGAGTATATGGAAGAAATTCCACAGTTTTTAAATCAACATGCCAGAACATCTTAAAAAAACAGGTATTTGAACAATGAGTATTACCGGCCCTCACCCATGCCTGCCAGACTTGGGCCATCATCAGTCACATGAATCAAAAACTGAGAACAGCCCAGCGAAGTATGGAAAGAGCAATCCTAGGGTTAACAAGAAGAGATAGGAAAAGGGCCGTCTACATTCGTTCGATAACAAAAGTTACAGACATCTTAGAAAGAGTCACGACCCAAAAATGGCAATGGGCTGGTCATATTGCTCGAAAAAGAAACGACAGATGGACTACGTCGGTTCTGGATTGGACACCAAGGATCGTGAAAAGATCAAGAGGAAGACCCCTTGATCGTTGGGATAAGGACATACGACGAGTAACAGGCGTGAACTGGAAAAGAGTTGCTCAAGCCGAACAGCCTGGAAAGAATTATAACAAAATTATGTAGCATTAAATTGGAGAATATAGCTAATCTGATGAAAGAGGCTGCTTCCTGAAACAAATATTGATAAAGCTGTAAAAATAAATAAATAAATTTCACGGAAAAGTCAAAAAGATCCCACAACACAGGGTAAGACTTTTTTGATTTTTTTTTAAATGAAAAAAAATTAACTAATCAATAAAAGTAATTTAAACGAAGACACATCGATCTATGAAATCTCGAAATATCGATCGTAGATCATTTTATTTCACGTTTCACTGGAAACAGAAAAGGGGGTGACATACACACAGTTCTTCTAACCAGTTTATTTTAACGAAACAAACTTTCGTGTTGAGGTTGGTACAGCTGACGCTGCAAAATGGAGTTCGAGGACACCTGTTGCGATCTTCTCTTCTCAATCTAATGTTAACAGCTGTCGCAACACGGGAACAGGTCGGCCTGCCTCCCTTTGTTTAGGTGCAATTTGTCGCACTCGGTCGGAGAAAGTGATGACGTCGTTGAACTTCTCTACCTATTGTTCGTGCGCCGGTTATAACCATCCATTACGTGTGAAGAAACTTCGACGCGTCGAGACATGCGGCTCGAATGTGTTATTGTTTCTGTCGGTTTTACATCCCTCACTCTCACTGTTCCAGTATTATTGATGAGAAGATGAACTGTTAAGTGGCTTCTTATAACTTTAAGGAGAAGCGGAAAATTAGATACTCTGACGAATGACAAGCACTTCACCACAAGCCTACAATAAAGGAAATCAGGTATTTTAAAGGCACTTTATGGGTAGCCACAGGGGCTAATCCAGGATTTTGGTTCGGGAGGGGCTTGAGCGAACTTTGGTTTTTTTTTTGGGGGGGGGGGGTTTGGCTTGAGTGAATTTTGGTTTGGGGGGGGCCTCGAGTCGGGCAAAGGGTAGTACTTATAGTCTCCTCGGGCCTCGAATCCGTGGAAACTAAGTAAATAAAAAAAATGCCCCCCCCCCCTCGGATCAGCCCCGGGGTAGCCAGGTAGTCGGTACACTGCAATACTTACATTAGTAATAAAAATTCGATCTACCTACTCTAACAGTTACCTATTCCATTTGCATTTCCGGTAAGTTCATTTGGTATTCTTCAACTGCAACACGTACGTGTTGACCTGAAAAAAATACGGGTTTGTAAGTGCTTGTTTATGGGCAGATATGTATTACGCAATCAGCAGGCTGACAGTGTTTCTTATTTTGGTCGAAGATGAAGTTTGTTCCTACTATTGTCTGACATTTAAAGCTAAATAATTAAATTTAATAATAAATTGCAATTAACTTTTCCTCCGTAGCACAGAACAAGCTGAAATTCGCAGAGGCCAAAACAAAATAGGTAACCAAAAATATAGTCCATAAATTATAGAACAGAACAGCGTTTATAATAAAATCTGTTGTAATACAGTAGAATTAAAACTAACGTCACAATAGGCCAACATTCAACGGATAGCGTTCTGGACTCGCATTCGGGAGGACGGCGGTTCGAATCCCCGTCCGGGCATCCAGATTTGTGTTTTCAATGGTTTCACCAGTCACTCCAGGCAAATGCCGGGATGCTTCCTTAAAAAGTCCATGGCCGAATTCCTTCCCATTCCTTGCCCCCATCCTTTCCCTTCTCTAAAGACCTCGCTGTTAAGAGACGTAAAGCAATTTAAAAAAAAAAAACAAAAAAAAACAAAAAAAAAAAAAAACTTGGAAATCTAATTATATATATGGAACTGGGGTTGAATTAGTTAAACTCAAGCTAAACTGACATTAATCCGTAGCAAAGTGAACGTAAGATACTTTTACCATTGGCATGGGATTTATCGTTTCTCAGGACATTAGAGGACAAATAAATTTGTATACAACACTCGTGATCTGTAGCTAATACATGGAAGTTATCTTCCATTGTTCACCAGCAGCATCATCAGTGGAAGGAATTACTGAAGAGCATCTGGCATCTCGAAATAACAATACCCGTGCGTGCGCCAGGTCAGCAACAATATCGCGTATCTTATCTGTAGGATAAGCTCATTACTATTGCTCCGAATCACGTCCGGCAAGGTAGTGACCAGCATGTCTGACAACCGTTCAAAAACAAAATCTTCGGTTCCATAATTTTAATGGAGCCCTATGAATTAGTTTGTAAAAAAAACTGGAGTTAAATTTCTGTTTAAATTTCTTAACCACGTGTCTCTGGGCAGTTCCCCAGCAATCCAAAACTAGCAACGGAATACTCGTTGTCTACAGGTATGGCCATATATACGCCTCCAGGAAATCTGTAAACGTCAAACGCCCGCATCCCTTCTTTGTACAAGTTTCGCTGAGTATGATCTTGACTCACAAGTGCAACATAATGGTACCAACGCTGGTTTTCTTGTAGCTGGGCACTGTCTTGCTGCAGGCATATCTTCATACTTAAAGAAAATTTATAATTTTCACCAATAATTACAGAGGGCTTTACTGTCGATTTTTCATTTTCATGTTATGCGTATTTCGCAATAAATTTCGCATGACTTATACAAATGAAGAGTTACTTGAAATCATGCTAAATGTAGCGAAATATCCAACCTATTTGCTATTTTCTATGTTTCTCATAAATTTTTTGGTTGTTTTTGCTGAATCGCAAAAATGTCCAAATATCCGATGTGAATTTATATTACGCATGGAGTAACGTTGGTGACACTGAGAATTAAGACGAGGGTGTCTAGTTGCTAACTCTTTTTTTTTGCTTCGGGCGACTATACACCGTGTCGACTTTGGGAGTCAGTATAGACTCTGTAAATTATTAGTTTACCTTTTCGCCTCCTGCAGCGCCACCTTCAGTACCACCACGCAAAGTGTGGTATTGTTAACCTCCGGTTGGACACACTGCGTTGTTTTTATATATGATAGAATAGAGTGTGTCTACAAGAACTTAACAGTGAGAGAGTACTTTTTTAAAGACAGAGCATGTAATCTGTAGAAGTGCACTAAACAATAATTGATTAGCAGGTCAGCAGGTACGAATTCACAATATCAAAGCGAATTAAACCTTGAAAGTCCCGTTTAATTTGGGCCTCCTGCCATAGTTTCGCTTCTCGTTTTGAACCGCTTGAAATCATTTTAAAACTTCAAGTGGCTGATTAGGCCGAAGTGTTTTTATAACAATTTTTAGAAAAGCTTTTGGGTTGTATTTACACGCTATATAGGATAAAAGAACTTCTGAATATTGTTTCAAGATGATATTGTTCTTCTGTGTGCTGATATCTCCAAGATAGGTTTAACAGTTGCATGGCAACCCTAAAAATAATTTTTCGATCTTTCATGAAGATAATGTTTGCCGTTAGCTTTTTTAATTCGTTTTGTTGAGTTTAAAAGCTCAGACCATGTTGCTCGTAGTAAGCAAAATATGTATCGATTGACGGCAAACACTTGAGGTTTTAACTGATGGTTTTTTACCTTCATGTAAAATGTAGTTTACATTTTGGATTGGTCAACATCCGAGTAAACTTAACTGCAACATACTTTGTCATTGGATAATTGGGGGGGGGGGAAATCGCGTCTAAACAATTACCTTGACCAACCTATTTAATACTTTTTGTCAGTGAAACAGATTTTCAGTGGATCTGAAGTACTTTTTAAGGTTAATTCTGTCACAGAATGTATCAGAAAAATGTAATCAATCCACAGCAAATCAATGTTGTCGTAATTTAAGCATAACTACAACATTAAAAAAAAAAGATTTCTAGATACGAAGTTGATACAGTCAGTTCATACGCTTAATTCAAAGCGTGAAAATGAACCAACCACTTACCACAGCTGTCAAGCGATGAATCAAAATGTGATTCAGAAAAATGGCGTCTACACAATCAGGTCTACTTCGAAGGCGTTTTTCCATGCCGCAGTTGTATAATCCACCGCTTCTTCGGTCTTTATCTTTGAAAAAAATTGAAAACTGAGTCCTTTATTTTTCACCGAAATCGCCGAAAATGCATAGACGCAACGATTAAGTGGCGAAATTCCGTTTTTAATAAGCCTTATAGCGACAATGGTACACTCCAGCCGAATGTTGAGAATACCACATTTCGGTGGCCATATTGAAGTTACAGAGCTCTATAGGCGGGAGATGATGGGAGCAAGGAATGGGAAGGAATTCAGCCATGGCCTTTGCAGGAACCACCCCTGTATTCGCATGAGGTGATTTCGGGAAACTGAGGAAAAAGGAAAGCTGGTTGGTTGGACGGGTATTTGAAACCTCATCCTCTTGAATGTCAGGCCGCTCCCCCACCGGATTCTGTGTTAACTAACAAGACCATGAAAGTATGAGATTAAATAGCGTGATAAAAGAGTAAACGCTTAAGGCATTGTTGGCCGGGAGATCCCGAATGATTGTTCGGCCGCCGCATGACAAAGTTTCGAATGGCCGCGCACGTGTCTTTGTTATGGCTGCCCTATCCCGATAATCCTACCGGGGAAAGGGGACCTACAGCTTCACGTGGAATCCGAACCACGGAGCGTCCTAGCGTGCTTCACATGAACAAAGCAAAGCTCTGCCAAAGGTGAAGGTCAGTTTTAAGACTTGTAAAAATTCCATCCGAGACCGGGGATTCGAACCAACTGAGCCACCAGACCAAGAACAGACTTTGGCGGCATGTAAGGTCATTGTATTTTTGTTGAAGGATAAGATTATTGAATACATTGCAGAAAAACCCATTTATAAATTATAAGATACTGCAAAATAAATTATATTCATAAAGAGAAACAGTTTTCTAAGAAGCGAAGCTCAGGAGTTGTAATAATATTTATTTCATTTGTTGCTGAAATAAACAAAGAGGTTTTAGTTTCATTTTTGAAGGTGAATGAATTTGGATTTATATGTAAACTTGAGTAAAACATTTTAAAGTTTCCTTTAACATGTTTCAACTGCAGGACCCGAGAAAAAGAATAGCAAATCAATATATGCAAGCAAAGAGAGTACCAATACAATATATTTACCTTTGATACAGAAAAAGGAATTCAGACAAGTTATAGTTCACAAAATTTAGCGGCAACTAGCTGGTACAGGGGCGGATCCACCCCTGACATTGTAGTTTTGAGACCTTTTTTTTTCTTTTAGCTCTACGGATTTGAGGCCCGAGGAGGCTATAAATACTACCTTTTTCCCGACTCAAGCCCCCCCCCCCCCCTAAACCAAAATCCACTGAACGCAAGCTCACTCAAGCCAAGCCCCCCCCCCCCAAACCAAAGTCCGCTGAAGCCCCCCCCCCCCAAAAAAAACAAAATCCTGGATCCGCCCCTGAGCTGGTAGGTAACGATTCCAATAAATAAAACATATATTCAGTTATGCCGCTGGCCTAGTCTTGCTATAACTTGAATCATTTACGTATTTTAGGAATTCCTGGTCATGTATGTAATCTTAAATTTCCGTAATAGATTCAATGGTTTCTGTGACCAGACTATTGTACATACCATTTGTTGATGGTCGAATGTTGGTACGAGAATAATTAATTACATCCTATTCGGTCTATTTCTTGCATCGAGCTATTTACATGTTTCATCACTTCTTTATTGTTTAATCAATAAGTTTGGAACCGAGCGTGGTGGTGTAACGGATAGCGTTCTGGCCTCGCATTCGGGAGGACGGCGGTTCGAATCCCCGTCCGGGCATCCAGATTTGGGTTTTCCATGGTTTCCCCAAATCACTCCAGGCGAATGCCGGGATGCTTCCTTCAAAAAGGCCATGGCCGAATTCCTTCCCATTCCTTGCCCCCATCCTTTCCCGTCTCTAAAAGACCACGTTGTTAAAAAGGGACGTTAAACTGTTTCAAAAAAAAAAATAAGTTTGGAGACCAAAATCAAATTGTACAGTGTAAACATCAAGCAAGCTCATTCCAAAACTAGGACCCGGTCGTTGTTTTCTCCACAGTGTGATGTAACGCATCCTGTTACGGACTTTCGTTCTTGTGCGGGAAAATAACTTACTTGGTTATTTGCATACCGACAGTCTACGCCCAAATTCGATGTTGTCGATATCTCTGGGAGATAAATTTACTTTAACCTTTTACCTCCCCGACACAATGAAAAGTGCTTACTTTGCGCAGTCTGATCAATTGATTGAATGCGTTTTCCGTAGTAAATGGAATTGTATATTTAGGATCATATATTTACGCATTTGATAGCTTCGAGAAACAAGATGCACTGATCACTGTGTATCGTCCGTATTCCTTAATGACTCTTGCAATCAAATAATTATTTTCCTCAGGAAACTGAGGACAAAATACTAGAATAAGATTTTGATACTTTATTTATCCTCTGAGTAAAGTAGTGGTGCAAGCTGAAGAAATATTTCACATTCGATTGATGGAATTATGGTATCTACATTGTGGTGATCTAATCTGCTCCAAACGCATTCTTAAGTATTGCATTTACGTGAAATGGGAAAAAGACTGCAACAATTATAGCATAAATCTGAAAATAAGGGCTACTTAAAAATTAATTGTCGATCTAGGAATTTTTTTTTTTTAAAAAAAGTCTTTTGAATCATAAGTTTCTTCGTCTAATAATACAGATTATTTTTAAAAAAGGCTATCTGCTGAAGTATTAATTTATAACTCACAATTATTATTAGTCTTTCAATATTCGGCAAAGCCTTATGAACATACTTGTTCCTGAGGATGACTTGCCTGCTAGTTTAATACAGGGTAACGGAAGGTCTTCAGTTGTTTGTATACAGAGGCAATGGGATTACTTCGAAATTTAACCTGCAAAATTGCATTTGCCTTCCCTTTTGCGGTATTTCATAGCAAAATGGAGGTCTACGTTTGCCGTGGAATTTTGGGAAGAAGGGTGAGCAAGGTTATCCAAGTCAAAAGATAGAAATAGGAACACTAGGAATAAGTGTAGCAGGAAGTGGTTTTTCGAAAATGTAAACTCCAGAATGAAATTTGGAAGGCTATTTATAATTAAAATTTCTGAAATATTTGTCAGATTAATAACTTCCAGGGCTGAGAATCATAGTCTATATATTTAATCTTATCCCCCCTCCCCTCCATATTTTTTTCAGAAATTTTATATTATTGTCTTACTAAGGTTAGTAAGACAATAAAACAATGCGAGTAATTAAAAAAATAATTAATGAACCAGACGGACAGACAAAGTACAAATGAGGGATGCACTGACAAGTTAATGAACCAGAAAAAAGGTATTTTTTTTCCAGAAAAGTTCAGCATTTTAATAAGCATTTATTATCTGTCTTATTCATTAATGATTTGCTCGTTATTATAAATAACTTTTTTCTGACCTTACCATTCCAAAAATAAACACTGGTATTGTCAGATATTGCGTTCCACGCCTAATACGTGTATTCCAGTGTTTCACCATCACCACAGTAGCAAGAACTTGTTTCACGGACATTCGGAGGTCTGGAGTGGCTCTCAGTCCGTGTAAACAAGTCGCTTAATTACTTAACTTTGAGGAAGCCATAAATCCTTCCCCGCCACATCGCTTCAACTCTGACTAGTTCCGCTAGCAGGATAAAGCCCGGGCGAAAAGTTTAATCATTTTAATCTCAGAGTGTGAAAATATGTAGTGCAGCAGAAAACACTTAAACTATGCGTCTTTCGGCCCACCATAGCCTGATGGTAACAGACCAATTATCCGAGGAAGAATTAAATTTTCTAACATTAATTTTATGAAAGAAATTTATTTTTAGGTCTAAAACCAGTATTGCGTTAGATAGTTTTGCCCATAGGTATTGAGAGTGAGCCATTACATAGACCCTACAGGTATAATCAATATATATAAAGATGAATGTATGTATGTTTGTTTGTTGGTTTGTTTGTTCTTCATAAAAATCCACAGTTCTCTTCAGATCTCGATGAAACTTTGCACACTTATCCTTTGAAACAAGGAGAAAAATACTGTGTACATTTGGTTGAAAAAGTATCTGTATAAATAATACATGTTGTCTTATAATTTCGAAAAATTACTGAACGGCGATAGACAGACGCGTTGGTTATGGAGGTCTCTGTACTGTTTTTCCGTGTAGCGGTCATGTAGCTTAGTGCTTAACGCGCTTGCTTACTAATGCTTGAGTCGTGGTCTCCGGCTCAAATCTCCGTGGAGGCAAAGATTTAAAAAAATTGTTTTTGATTGTAAGAGTAGGTTATTTGGATTGAATGTTAAACTGTAGATATCACAAATTTAGGGGTTCAATTCGAGTCAAATCGTAGGTACTCTTGCAATGCTGTAGGTTTACACTGTTTTTACATTATAATGATCCCTCAGGGGTTGTTCGCAGTCAGTGTGCGTGTTAGAGAGAGAGAGAGAGACCATGCAGTAATAATACTATAAATGCAGAGTAAGTCTCTGTTTTTTTGTTACGTTTTGACGATTAAATGGCTATACCGATATTGACGGATTTTGACAATAAAATCTGTAGGAAAGGGACAGGACATTTTTTCCGGTATGATTAACAGTTGTAGTCCCGAAATTTTGAGAACTTATTGAATGGTGACAGAAATATGTTGGAAACTGATTCTCTTCAAGAGACAGGTTCGACCGTAGAATGATATAGTGATAGCTTTCCTGTGATATTATGCCGACGCGGTGTTGTTTGGGACAAATCCTTCGTTACCAACAACTTTCTATATTCAATTCTGGTAAAGAAATTCTTAGTCCACGCGTACAAAGTCGCGGGTATCAGCTAGTGCTAAATAAATTAATAGCAGAGGTGAGCGTAGAATGGTGATTATTGTTGGGAATATAAATTTATCAGCTGTCAATTGCAGGGTATCAAGAAATTTTAAGGAATGAGTGGTCACATAGCATTTCTGATTAAAACTGGAGGGTTGAGTAAATGAGTGGCAAAAAAAAAAAAAAAAAAAAAAAAAAATTGTGATAGTAGGTACAATCAAAAAGGCACGTACTTCAAAACTGAGGAGAAATTTCAAGGGAAGTTTTAGTATGTGGAAGAAACGCACAAGTACAGTGGAAACTAAGTGGAAACGGTTGAAGATGGTAGTAAGAATGGGGGAATAAATATTAATACTGAAACAAAAAATAAACAAATTACTATAATAGGCTTGTAAGAAGATAACACAATAGAGTTAGGGCAGCATTGAACACTTGAAACAACAAGGATTGGTCGATAAAGAATATTATGGATGCAGGGTGACCACTGAATGATGCATCTAGAAATTTCTATGGCTATGTTAGAAAGCTGAGGCTATAGAAGGTATTCAGTTCATTATAAATAAAGATGAAGAAGTTATTGAGGATTTGAAAAAAAGGCATAGATATTAAGTAATTGGTTTCATGAGACCATTATGGAGTATAATTCAGGAATGCAATGTTGTAAACCAGAGGTGGAAATTTTCCTCACAAGTAGTTGTGAGCAGACTAAAAAATTTGAAAGCTATCCTCAGGATATTATGAAGGAACTAAGATAGCAAAATAAGGCATAAAGGGGCAAGTGTAGATAATGTTACTACAAATGTGTTAAGGATAATGGGAAAAGACTGTGCGTTACCTTGAAATGTCATTAATACTGGAGGCTTGCTACTTACCAGACGACTGGAAAAGTGGGATGCTGGTACTGATTCAGGAAGGAGGGACGTCACTGAAAATAACAAGCCGATCGGTTTGACATCAGTGGTAAGGAAATTTATGTAATGATTGGTATACAACCACGTCAGTAAGATCTGTGAGGTTGAAAATTATTTGCAAATCGACATATCGACATTGTAGCTTGTAGGCAACGACATTCATACGAATCTCAGTGGGTTATTTGAAGGAAATTCCGGATGAAATGGACAAGGGAGGCCATGTCGATAGTGTAGTTTTAGATGTTTCCATGGCATTTGACAGAATGGTCCAGAAAATAAAATAAGATAAAAGTCAGTGGATGAAGAAGTAATTTTTTGTGAAGAGAAATTCTTGAAAGCTATAAAGTAGAGTTAGGGTAGAAAATGCATTAAAAAAAACAACAACAAAGAAGTGAAAGTGAACATGGGAGTCCCACAGGTAGCGTATTGGAACCGTTGCTATTCGTTATTCTAATGAATTACTGTGTGGCTGGTTTACTGTCAGATGTTAGAATGTTTGCATAGAATAAAAACAATAGAAGGCCGTGAACAGCTGCAGGATATATGGCTGGGTATGTCAGTATGTAAAGAATATAAATGTTAAAAAGAATCAGATTAATTAAGTGCTCAGGAATAACGCTAAATCTTGTTTGTGATTAAAGGGTGGTAAAGTAATTGCTTGTTGAAAACCTGAAGCGTAAATATCTTTCCATAAAAGTTAATAATAACTTCAATTGGAAAGATGATAGGAAGAGGTTCCAAAATTGGAGGACGTGATTAACTGATGTACCAGAGAAGTGAGGGAATGAGGTTACAAAACTTTGGTCAGACTATTGCTTGAACATAGTGGTGTAGTCTGGGATCCACATTTTCGGTCTCAAATGCAGAATTTGGATGGGGTGCAAATGGAGGCAACTAGCGGTGTTATTATTTTTTTTGTTACTATTTTTGTATTCTTGCTATGGTATAATAGTGTATTTTCTGCAGTTCTTTATCTGCAATACTTTATCTTGTTATTTTATTGCTCGTGATTCAGAACCACAAGTAGGAAATAATCTTATAATAATTTTATATGCCTTAATTGCGGGGTGCCTTTGAATTTAGTCAAATAAATAGTTGATTATCCTCAGTGCCTTATTTGTCTGTGCAACATAAACATAACTTACTTTTCGAAAAATTAAATTTAGAAGCAGTTTAATTTTTATTCTCTCTGATTTAACAGTTTCCCAGTTAGTTGAGTCAAGATAACTCTTATTATTTGAAAAATAAATTAGTTAAATCTTTCTTTTGTTTAATAGCTGCCCAGTTAGTTGTTTCATGTGGTTTCAGAAGAATATAAATAAAGAGAAGTTTTGATCCCTGAATCTGGACTAGAACTTATGGTGAATCGAAATCTGCTGCCGCAGCAAATTTCTTGGCTTCCAAAAATTAAATTAAACGGAATTTTGATTGAGTTCCATCATCCATTATTTTATCTTTCACCCTTTTTCAACGTAGCAATTTTTGACGCATTAACCACTATAAATTTTACTCCAAATACAGGAAAGAAACCCATATTTTCAAAAGTACGTTAAAAAACGTGTGAATTAGCTATTAGTTATTTTGTAGGGCTGAATGTTTCGTAAATTTAATGGAAAGAAGAGCATTCATAATCGTATAAAAAAGAAAGAAAATCATTGATGTAAGTTTTAACTTGGCCATTATCTATAGCATGAGTTTTAAATGAATGAACTGCGCAAACTTCACGCTATTGTCTGTTCTACTAAATCCCATCCATAAGGATACAACGATCCACTTTAAGCAATTGCATTGTGCCTGAGGACTGTACTCACCTCAATGATTCGGCAACCTTTGGCGAGTGTCGAACATGCTCGAAGTGTTAGTTACATTGACTGCCATCACAGCTTTGTTTGGATAACTTTCAAATGAATAATTGCATTGACTTTATCTGCGCTTATATTGTTAAAAGGACAAATGTAAAAAAAAAATAATTAGACGATTGTTTAAATCTAGTTGTTATTTCTTTATTTACGACGATTAAATGCATAAATTGATATAAGGGTCTCTTCTCTGCATGATTTACCAGAAGCAGGTCACAACATGAGCTGACTTTTTGGTAGAGGGTAAGTAGGAGGAACGTATATGAAAAAGTCAGAGAAAGTTTACGAGAAACTATGTAATTACAAAACATATCAATAAAATAAATCATCGCTATTTGTTTTTGAAATTATTGTTTCCTTAGGTAGTTTTTCGTAAAATAAAATTTCCTTCCTTTTTGGCCAGCTTTGTCGAATTAATTCCAAATAGCACCAATGGAGGAAAGAGATAAAATAAATAATAATGAGAGAATTTTCTCGCTGCTAATCTGAGTCATTTTTTATTCTGTGTTTTTCCCGTTACATGTTGTGGAAAAAGTAGCCCAAAAACGAAGAGTAAAGCGAATTTTACTACGAAGAAGGACATTTTTTTTTTTTTTATCGAAACTTATGAGGTGGTTATTGGTATACACTTTTAACATTTGTCACTACCCATGCAAGGTGCTCGTGTAATGGGCTTTACTCTAGTTCTTAAATAAAAGTGATTTCCAGAATAATAGTATTCTTATATGTCGTAGCAACCGGCAAACAAAAGTCTTTTAATTATTGCTCGAAACTAACAAACAGTATATTTATGTTTGAATTTTTATATTTGATGTTTAAAGATAGCATACGGTCAATTTTGACGACGATTTTTAAGTCCCTATTTAACAGCGTAATGAGGCCATTCTGTTACAAAGAACGATTTTTAATTGATTGCATTCACAGTCACACATTTTTTTTTCATTTTACAGTGAAAAAGATGAAAAAAAACAAAAAGTTGAAATTAATTTAATCCCCCTTTCTTTTTTACAACTACTCGAATGCACTCTTACAAAATATACTAGTTTTACAAAATATATTTATTATAGACTTAGGTCAATGAAACTCATAGAATGTAAAGATTTGAAATCTGAAACTTATTCATTAGAGTGGAACGTCTGTGACAGTGCGACAGACAACAGAGTGACAGCAAGAAGACTTAGTTTCCCTTCAGGTACAGAGTCGTAGAAATAGACCGCGTACTTTCAAAACATACCTAAGTTACGTCGTTGTAAGATTGGTTTGCGTTTTCATTACCATTGCATAAAGTAATGACGTAATTCACGCACAGTTGAAGATTGAATGAGTTACTACCGACAGTTCTAAGGAGAGGCACCACATGCTGTTTGCTCGAGTGATTTAATACGGGAAGGCTTTCGCAACGTGAATCCTGTAGCGTACATACTGTTACAGAGCTCGACTAACAATATTATGGACCCAGGTGCTGATACGAGTCAGGAACAAAGCAGTTTATCAATTGGCAATACTAAGATAGTGATATGTGGACAAAATTTACATATGAACGTTTGTCATCTATTGAGATTGTGGCCCAAACAAATGGAGTAAGAATATAAACCCAAATGTTACCCGTTTCAAATATCCTGCTAATTTAATAGAGGGTAAAGAAGGGAGGGGGAAGGAAGAAGAGTTTAGGTGCATTCGGTTTAAGCAGAAAATCAAAATTTTCTTTCTGTGAATTACCCAAGAAAATCTCATAGAACAGTTATTACGTAACAAATTCTGTCTCCCATTATCTACTTGATCAATGGTTTTCACGGTAAGCAATTATAAAAATATGATGCCAAACTATCACATTCACTTTCACAAACATGCTGTATAGATTTTGATTTTTATGTTAATTCTTTCATTGCCGTTTTAGTGTTCTTCTGAGCGAGTATTTAAAGCTAGGGCTTGAGATATGCGGGTTTTTTGTTTGAAAATGTACGGAAAAACAAACAGTCGTTACTTCGCTTGAACTGATTTCTAAAAGCACTGTAAACCGAAATCTGAGTAGACGGACTAAGAATCAAACTCCGATAGTCCAGAAAAATTCTTCGATGCTGGATAACACTTTACTGTATGTTATTAGATAATTTGATGCAATAACCGTAATCACGACGAGTTACAATGGAATTATAACAAAAAAATTTAAGCTGTAAGAAATTAATTCTATACTCGTATAATTGTAAAATTATGTTCAAAACTTCCAGAAGTAACACTACTAAGGAACTATAGCAATCGTGTAACCAAGTAAACAATATTGCCTTTCTGAGCTGTATTTTATGTTTCCGTTTGTTATAAAAATTTGATAAAAAGCCGCGACTTTTTAGCTGTTCTAAATTTTATGCTCAAGTGTTAAAACTCTTAAGCTGAGTATTCGTTTGTTGAAATTTCTATAATACCTAGTCTCAAACTGAAAAATTAATTTAATTTCGATGGAATGCATGCTTCAATGGCAAATTTCCTACACACACAATTTTGCCCTTTCTTCTATTCGCCTTCTTTCGTAGAGACAAGTCTAGTAACCCTTCTTTCACCACATCCAACTCCTGTATTTGATACCCAAAAAGTGAGCACCATACTGCAGCACCAAATACAGGCAATGGTTTAACCAAAGATGTGTAACTCTCTCACTTCCCCATCATACTCTCCAGTAAGTGAAGGATTTTTAAAGTTTTCCTATCATCTGTCCAATGTGTTCTGCCCAGTTGATTTTGTTATCAAATTTAATATCGGGGTATTTACATTTCGAGTCTTCAACAAGCAGTTTCTTCCCCACTTTATAATATTAATTAATCTATAGTTTTTTATTTGTTTATCTAATAAGTTGACTCTTATATGCATTTCTCTTCATCCCAAATTGCCCTACCCAATTAGATTATCTGTCCAGAGCATCCTGTAGTTGTTCAAAGTCTTCTACGTTTTAAACCTTTATTTAACATTAAGCCATCTAGAAAAAATATAACTTCCTACAGTAAACCATTAATACAATGATTCATTAGATTAATGAAACTTCATCTGATACTGTATTTCCTACCATAACTTTTTGCTTTCTACCTTTCAAGAATTCTTCTACCCAGCAAGACACTTTTTTTTTATTTACGCCAATCTGTTTTACCTGATTTATAACCATTTAAGGCTCACACTGGTTGAAAGGTTTACTGCTACACTATCAGTATGCGTTCCTTTGTCTGATTCGTGTGAAATATCTAGTACATAGCGTAACTGAGATTCGCATGAATATCTTTGCCTAAAGCCATCTTGTCGACTTAAAAACCACTTACGTTCCTCACGGACAAATCTGATGTGGGTACATATCAATCTCTCCATAATTTTACCTACCACTGATGTCAACCTGATTGACCTGTAATTTTCGAATCTATTTCTCAAACGTACTTAATGGACCGATACTACTACCGAACTTTCCCAGGACTCTGGTTAGCAGCAAGTATCCAGATTTAATTTAAATAACTTTTCAAGATAAGGTACAATGCCATATTCCGCTATCTTAAAAACATCCGCAGTAAAATTATCTTCACCAGATCCTTCATGTCTTCATGGATTTTTCACTTTCTCCATGATATTCAGATTTTTTACTGTGCTGTTTCTTAATTATGCGAATAAGCTCGTTTCTGAATCACACCCTCCCATTACTGAATCATAGTCCTTAATGGTATCATCAAACCAGTTACTTAATATCTCTTCGTTATTAAAATTCCTAGTAATGTCTTCTCCGTACTTAGCTGTACTTGTCCTGTCCTCCCTTTCCTTCACTTATCTAATTTCTAGATTCATCCGTCAGTAATCCACTCTGCATCAATAATTTTCTTCATAAACCCTTGATCCTTCTTGTTTAGATGCCTCTTAACTATGATATGTTCTGTTCTCACCAACACCTTTAACCTTTTCACCTCTCTGTTACAGTATATAGGTTCTGTATTTCTGTTTTGTAACATATATTTCTTCACCCATTTACTGATTTCTTCTCACTTTGACTCCACTGTACTTGTGACATCCTTCAATTTCCTTAATATATCTCTTCAATTCTGAAATTGGTACCTTTTTATACTTTTATTTATTTCCCCCTTCGATTTTGGCCATTGGTTTACCGAACCCTCTAATATCCATCAGATCTGTTCCATGATCACTTACTCCTTCAGTTACTTGATACCCCGCAAGGTTATCATTGGACTTTAGTATGAAGATATGCAGCATGTTTCGTTCCCTTATGTTGTGCTCATTCACCTGTGTAAAACCTCCTTCTCTTACTAAGATATTTCCAAATCTTTGTTCTCTTGTGTTTTTGTTCTTATCTCCTACCCAGTTTACACTTCGTAAATTTAAATCCCCTTCAATGCTGACCATTCTACGCTCACTTGTGGACTCTCAGTATAAATTTAGTTTCTCCCCATGAGCCTCATCTTCAACAATTATTCTTCAATTTCGGTAAGCAGCCAATACCCTCATTTTTTAAATTTTTAATACCCCAGAAGTCAACTCCAAATAACTCATGATCTATGAACACCGCTGAAGCACAGTAGTATTTGCTAATCATTATAAATACCACTACACAAATTGCTCCTCATCTTTTAAGTACACTCAGTAACCATCAGGTATAACCTGATTGCCTAGTACTCATTCTTTTAACCAAGACTCGGCCCCTATAATTACTTGTGGTTGATGTATCTCTATTAAGTTTGATAATTCTATTACTTTCTTCATTATACTACTATAGTTCATTAGTATCAATTTTATTACTGGCTTTGTGATGTTTATAACATTCACGTTCGCCTTCCCATTTGTGCCCCTGGTTGCTATTGTTTCAAAAGCTTCATCTATTTGTTTAGCAATTGTGATTTTTTCCCATCGTGGATCTAGAAATAGAATCCCATTGATCACGTACTTTTATCCCATCACCAGCACACCATAACCTAAAAACGTTGCAATCCTGATCCCATCATGATTGGTACAGGGCTGCTTTACAACTTTAGCTAACAACTCTGAAAGTAATCCTTTGCCCCTTCTATCCAGGTTTAGGCCGTACCTAGTGAAACCTGACCGACCAATGGCGTCCACAGGCACGACCTGCTAGAGAGAACTAATGTTTTCCCCAGTAGCAACTCCATCTCCACGTTTACTAGCCTGAACTGCGTGGTTCAACTTTGACCGGTTATGGTGACTTAAGACTTGCATGGGCTCAACTCTGGTATGCTGCGCCTCCTTCACCACCTTCCTCAGGTAACTCTTTATTCAATAACTCAGGTTTATATCAATACTATTCCCCACATCTCTCAGTATCACTACTCTACAGTCCTGAGTGAAACTGCAACAAAGTGAAAGTATTACCTGACCTAATTTTGTCCTAGGTTTGAAAAACTTGTGACCTAGTAGTCTGTACCTACCTGATCCAACAGAAGAGACCCTTCACCTCCCATGACTAGTACCTAGACGCAGAACCATTTTCTACCTATATTTTCCTTGCACGCCCCTATTCCTGTGCACATTTGGTTATAAAGTTGTGTGTTTTATTTCTAATTAAATCAAGAATGAACAGTTCCATTCGTAAATTATGCAGATTAAATTTTAATTCCTTAGTGTACAGTAAATACGTAGTTTCGCTTAAAATGTCTTATTTTCCGTTATTGTTAATCAGCTGGGGCCCACGACTTTGTTCGTGTTTGTTATGAATTTTGTAGGTTTTTATGTTTTTTCATGCAACCTTAAATATTTGCAGGATAAACAGTTAACTTATTTTACTCCCTGCCAAATCACAACGTACCAATTAAAGACCCGTCAAAATCGATTCACACACTAAATATGTCGCATATGAATTATTTATACTTATTAATAGCTTCCCAGAGAACCTGAGAATTTGAGGAATGACCTATGGTCTCTAATTCAGTGATTGAAAAATCCCTACCTAGCGCCACCACGAGTGAGACAGTAGTCTCCCGTGGGAAGTGAACAACGCATTGTACGGCTAAGTTACGAGGGGACTGAATGGCCCGCCCAAATAAGCCACCAACTCCAGCAAGGAGCAAGGCATTCTGTTGCCCTTTGGGTTAAGAAATTGCCCGTAAAGTTAGACGAACCAGCAAGAGTTGGTCAACGGCATAGAATGCAGAAGGCAAGAGGAAACCACTGTATTAGAGATCCATCGATATCCTAAGTAATAGCAATAGTACATGTATAAAATAGTCTAAGTTAAACGTCCGAGAGGTAAAATAGCTCCTTGCTCGCATCTCCGGAAGCAACAAGAGAAGCTAGTCGACAGGAAATCAGAATCGGCACCTGGAATGTGAAGACATTGCTTAAATCCGGAAAAAAAGATAATATGAAGCTCGAAATGGAAAAAATGGCCGTCGATGTTCTTGGTATATCAGAGATTAAATCGTCGCAGTCTGCAGATTTTTGACATATGATTACAAGGTAATACACTCTGGTAGCAAGAAAGGTAATGCTGGATTAGGAATTATCCTCAATGAAGGTATGGAACAGCAGGTTAAAGGAAATGTTCAGCTAAGTGACAGGATCGTCCTAGTAAATTGGAAACTAAACTAGCAGGCACAACCACTGTACAGGTCTACATGCCAATTACAGGACGCAGTGATGAAGAAGTTGAAAGTGTCTATGAAGAATGAAGACATCAACGAAATTATCAGTCGGGTCAAAGGAGACGAAAATCTCATAATAATGGGAGGAGACAAACAAAGTGACGACATTTCCGGGAATTTTTAGTTTGACGAAAGGAATGAAAGAAGTGACAGACTCATAGAGTTTTGTACTAGGAACAAAATAATAATAAGTAACACTTGGTTTCAGCGTCATAAGAGGATTTGATATTTATGGAAAACACCAGGAGACGTAAGGCGATATCAGATCGACTACAGTCTAGTAAAGCGCCGTTTTTTTTTTTTTTTTTTATTAATAATAAAAAAAACAAGTAAATGACAGCAGAAGTTATCCAGGAGCCGACATTGCCAGTTACCATAATCCATTCACGATGAAATGTCGTTGGAAATTGAGAAGAAAGAGTGAAACGATGTAACCTAACAGACTTAAAAACGAACGATGAGATTATTACACAATTCAAAAGAAAGACCAATGAAGCCACTATTACATCCGGAGGAAAAAAAAGTAGATCATAGATGGGAAGAAATAAAATCTATGCTTAAGGATACAGCAGATGAATTGCTAGGTACAGTAACAACGAGGTCTGGATTATTAAAGATGTGATGGATGAAAGGAGAAAGCATGAGAATACTAAAACTGAATAAGGGTATCAGAAGTATAGAAGTCTCAGAAATGCAATTAACAGGGAATCCAAGAAAACTAAGGAAAATTATTTATCAGGATAGACAATTATGAGAGAGTGTATAAACTGTCAAAATGTTTTTTAGTAACTCTAGAAATGAAATAGTGGAATAAGGAATCCAAAAGGATAAATTGTGTATGAGCAAGAAGATCCTATTTTGAAGCATTAATTTGACAAAGCATTAGATCTGCTGAAAGAGAGGAAATTTCCAGGTATAGATGAGATTCCAGATGAACTTATGAAGGCATCAGGGAATAAAAAGAAATTACACACAGACAGGTTTGTGTCATATACGAAACAGGGAAAATAGCCAAAGTTTTTGAAAAGAGCATTATAATTCCTATATTTAAGAAAGAATCTACAATTAAAGGCGAAGACTTTCAAGCATTAATTTTGGTTTCTCTTGCATCTAAAATATTAGCATCAGTATTCCAACGTCGGATTGAACAGAGGATTGAACTAGAGCTAACTGATGACCAGTTTGGTTTCAGAAAGGGAAGAGGCACAAAAGAAGCAATCTTGGCTCTCAAGAGTGTTTACCGAGAAGTGCATAAGGAAAGACAAGGATATCTATGTAGCCTTCATAGATCTTGAGAAGGTTTTTGACGATTTCAATATGAACAAGATGTTCTCAATTCTGAAAAGAATGGGACCACAGTACATAGATCGAAGAATCATATGGAAATTCTAGGAGAATGAAATTGCGGTAGTCCGGCTTGGAAAATGCAAAGCTGAATCAAAAGTTAAAAACGGAGTAAGGCAAAGTGGCATTCTTTCCCCTGTTCTATTCAATGAGTACCTGCAAGAAGCATTGCAAACAGTGAGGAATAAAGAAAATACAGAAATTTCCACTCACGGCCAAAACATATATAAGCTGAGATTTGCAGACGACGTGGCATTTACAATATTGTTGGAATATGTCTCTTGTAAATACTGCAACATAATTCTCCCACCATTAGTTTTAGTAAATCATATTTTAGATATCAAAATCAAATTATGACAAATGCAATTTTTCGGTCCAAATTATTTAAAATAGATATGTGACATAGGATTTTCCTGGTTCACGAACGGCAGAATGGGCTACGCCCATACATCTGACAATCCTGTTCTGTCCTGTGACGTGGCATTTGTTTCAGAAAATGAAAGTTATTTGATTGGAACACTTGCTAAAATGGGAGAGTTTCTTACTGAGAATTATAATATAAAAATAAACAAAAAAGTATTAACTTGTGGCAGGGAATTTCATAAACAAATACAGTCAAAATTAGAAGAACAAGTAATTCAACAGATTAATTACGTGAAAGTGAAATGGGGGGGAAGGAGGGAGGGTCGACGGAAAACTCATCTTTAAAATTCTTGATGGAAAGTAGAGCTAAAAATAAATAAATAATAATACCACCCTCGGAAGCAGGAGAGCTAAATATATGTATATCCCTTAAAGAATTCAGATACATGGGTAATATAGTTACAGATGACGGGAGAAGCAGGAAATATACAATACCAGTATCTAGAATCATCCAAGCTAAACATGCTTTTAGGAAACGAAAAAAAAAAAAAATTACTTCGATCAACATCAGCCTGTCAACGCGTAAGAATCCTCTATAAACATATGTGTGGAGCATATGCCTATATGGAAATGAATCTTGAAGAATAGGGATTGAAAAAAAAAGAAATGACTGGAGGCATTTGAGGTCCGGTGTTACAGACGAATGCTGAAGATAAACTGGATAGATTATATCACTAATGATGAAGTATTCAGGAAAGCTTCTGAGGAACGAACATTCTAGAAGGACCTACAGAAAAGAAGAGACAAGATAGGCCATGTTTAAAGTTACAATGGTTTGCTTAAGGAAAGATAGAAGGAAAAACTCACACAGGAAGAGGAAGATTGAGCTATATATATAAAATTATGAATGACGTGAAATGCAGCAGCTATACGGAATTAAAAACAAAATCACAGAGGCGGCATACACGGAGCATTGCTAGAAAACAAATCAATCTTCGGATTGATAACTAAAAGAAGAAGAATAGCTGAAAAAGTTGAAAAATGTGTCGCATTCTAGAAGAATTTAGTACATTCAAGAAGATTCTAGTACATTCCAAACTTTGGTCGAAATAATACATTCGTTCGAACATTTTCAACCATCATATCTTCCACACCCCTACACTCTACAGCTACCGACAAGCAAACACCATAGTGCACGATTGGAGACTTGAGGCTACTACCACACAGTACACACAAACACCAGTGGTCTGCGCTAGGTAGTTGTAGCTGCAGAAGGAATTATAGCACGTCTATTTTTATATCCGTAGAATACAGAATTTTATGACGTATGTCATTGGCTGACACTAGATGGGAAAACCAAAACAATCTCCGAATTAAACATTACCTTAATAATTCCAAGTGGAAATGAAATTTATTTGTCGAGATACTATAATTGACTGCGAGAAAGTTTTCTGAATGCGTAGTGTCTGACCAATCATATACAAGTACATCGTAAATTTCTGTATTTTAATGGTAAAAAAACTTAACTTAGTCCACAACCCGAAGTTTGGTTGGATCCTCCAGAAGGAGGCATACTAAGGCATTGTGTCAGAGGTAGGACGGCCATTTCCTTTCCTCTGGGACCTACAGTGGAATCCGAACCACGGAGCGTCCTGGCATAGCTCATATGGTTAAACACAACTCTCAAAATTCCTGCGCCTGCCGGGATTCGTGCCCTGGGCAGGAGTAGCGAATGTTTTGAAATCAAGCACCTAAGCCACTGAGCTACCAGAACGCTGATTTTTAATGGTATAAGCTTAAAAATAAGCTTAAAAAAAGTTGACGTGTTTGTCTCTATAATTCACTTTGCAGCCACACCTGAGCGATGCGTTAGGTGTGTTGCGTATAAAATACTATAAACCAACGTGCTTTAACTCTTGATTAAACTCTATGAGTAACAACGTAAGTAACAGAATCCACAGATAACCGTAACTGCTATTTCAAAGATAATATTGCTCTTAATCTCCGACACCCTCCCCACCCTGGTCAATCTCCAGACGGATGACCAGCTGGACAGGCCTGGTGATTAGTTTTCTTTCTGGCGTAGGCAGGACAGCAGTTCGTATGATGTTCCGATGTTCAACTGATGAATTCTTGCCCCTTTCCACATGTGACGTGGACGCACATCTTCCTGAAGAAGGACAATATCTCCTACCTTCAATTCTGCTGATTTTCTTTCTGTGATTTCCAATTTTGGGAAAACGTTTAAAGAGCAACAGGTACTCCACATTCCACCATTTCCAAAAGTGGTGTTCCAACTGCTGCTGCAATCTAAATTGCTTTATAGGCGCGCGAGTTGCGAGTTCTGGTCGAGAGGAAAATGATGTGAGTTGCCCTCCAAATAGGAAATGAGGCGGAGTAAGTATGTCTCCGGTTTCCTCGTCATGTGTCAGAGGTCTGCAGTTATGTGCGGCTTCAATACTGGTCAGTACCGTCTGCAATCCCTCTCTGTCCATTATGGAGAGTTCAGGCAAATTTTGCAGACAGCGTTTGGTGCAACCAACCATTCTTTCCCACAATCCTCCCCACCAAGCCGCACGTGGCGCAATAAATATCCACGTGGCTGCTTGCTGGGTGAGAGACTGGACCTCTTGTGGAGCTGCTGGATGGGATGAATACTTATTTCCGCTTTCGAACCCTGTGATATTTACTGTCGCATTAGTCCACATCTCCCCGATGCTGAAGCGGACAAGTCTGCGACTTCTTGTCACTGCCTGCGTTGACTCAAACCCAGTAACAGTTTGTTGTCATCAATCACATCTAACTTGAGCTGCTCCACCAGTTTCATACTGACGAAAGTCGACTGACTTCCGGCGTCGAATATCCAGCTAGTACGCGCACAAAGTCCTGTTGGGCCGGTTATATGAACAGAAGCAGTCTGAAGATACGTGAACTGTGGTGATTCGACGTCGATTTTACCCACTGATACCTGCTGACTGTCACTGCAGATGGAGACGTGATGTGGCTTCTTACACTTGGCACAAGCAACTTTGTTCCTTCTGCTGCAGACCGTCATCCCGTGTACTCGATTGAGACACAAGAAACATCTATGTATCGACTTCAGTTTCTCTAATCATTCATTCACGTCAGAGATTTTTCTGCAATCTTGCGCCCAGTGTCCTTGAGATTCACAAATGACACAAACTGGCAGTACTTTCTTCTTCCTTGTTCCTTGTTCCTTGTTCCTCTTCTTTCCTGCTTCGTTGCTACTTGAAGGGCAGCAGCTGTGGATGAAATCATTCTTAAGTCGTGATCCCCTCTTACCTTCTGTGTCGTCATAGCTCCCTCCACCTCTTTATTTAAAAATTCCATCAGTTTAGGGATGTGGCTTTCTGGAACCCCCTGTCTTCTGGAGTAGATGATCCAGCGTCTGACAATATCCACAGGGAAGGCCCGTAAAATCTTTGGAGCTAACATTCTCCCGTAGTTATCAACCTTTTCACCCACGGCCCGCAACGCTTGAATCCTACGATTATATTCAATATATGTCGTATTCAATGTTTCAGGGGATGCAATTAATGTAGGCTTCAACCCTTCTAAGTAGTCAAGATGAGCTTGTATGATTCGATTTTTGTCCCCATAGCGTGAAACAAGAGTTCTCTTTGTCTCCTCATATGCTTCTGCAGTTACTGGAATGCCATCAACCAAGTTCTTAGGTTCTCCATCCAAGTATCCACGCAGGAAGACATGTTTGTCGACTTTCAGAGACCGACGGGTTCGTGTCTATTGAGGATTGAAATTGTTCCCAGAATCTTGACCACGTCTCGACATCACCAGAGAATGGTTCCAGTCTAATGGCCGGAATCTTGATAGTGTCAGTTACTGAAGAGGTTGATGGTTGAGCTGGAAAAGATGGAACAGGCGTCACAGATAACACAGGCGATTCGTTTAGTTTTTCTCCCATCACTCGTTTTGCCTTGAAGATCGCTCTCTTAGCGAGGTCCACGTATTCTTCACAACGTATCGCATCCTCGTTGAATTCATCGTAGGACAAATGGTTATGAATTTTGTCATCAAGGATGACAAGGTCTCTCAACGCTTCTTCAAGTCTTGAAAGATTATATACACAATCATCTTGGGAAGTCTCGTCAGTAATTGCAGTACTAAATTTCGTGATTAAGCTCCTTTCTGTCTCCCGTTTCCGCCTTAAAATGCTAAAATGCGTAGCTGCTGCTCATCCTCGTCTGATATGTTTAACAGCTGCAGTTCGTTAGTCAGTCCCGATAGTTCTACAGTTAGCCAAGAGATGGCGCTGGTAGCGACGTTGCTTTTATATAAATTTACAAATTGCGTAAGCGTTGTATTGTTCCACAGTTTACTATCGAAGGTTACGCGTATTTCAAATAAAAGCATTTCAAGTATACGCTGCAATGAAATTACCGAATGCTTGTAATGTAGTAAGCTCGCTATAGTTGTGGAACTTACGTGTCGTACGTCCGGATAGAAGTTGCCGTTTGTTTTACTTCCTGTCAAATATCTTCGTAGCGAAGACAGCGTATAGAAGTCATGCTTCTTTTAATAATAAGCTTCTGATCCCGGGTTTCGACACCATAAATGTTGCGTATTAAATACTATAAACCAACGTGCTTTAACTCTTTATTAAACTCTATGAGTAACAAAGTAAGTAACTAAAAACAGAATCCACAGATAACTGTAACTGCTATTTCATAGATAATATTGCTCTTAATCTCTGACAAGGTGTGCGGGCAGCCATAAAGTAGTGGACTACAGCATCTCGCGGGACGGAGTCCCAGTATGCTCGAATTGCAACAGAAACCATTCCGTCTGCTACAGTGGGTGCCTAGTGAACAGGAATCAATTCATTGTGAACACAAATAATAATGTACTGATAAGCCACAACGTGTTGTGACCATTTTCAAGAAACCAGAACGCGTTTTGGTCTTTTTTTTCGCTCAATGAGTGTTTTTGGTCTTTGAGCATAACATATACAGCTACAGACAGATGTCACAATATTCTCTGCCAATCCTTACCTATATTGGACCAATATCGGGTTCTGGAATTATTTTTCATCAGCATGACTCCAAATATCATGTCGAATGTTAGTAGTTAAATTGCCACTTAGCGATGTAATTCAAATTTAAATAAATCGCAGAAAGTTAATGCGATTCATTTCATCGTCACTTAAGTGTAACCCAAGAAAATTGCTATTAAAATTTAGATGTCTAGTCCCAGAATGTGCCTGCATAATGCAGAAATTGGTATCGAATAGATGTGTGATCCTTAAGAATTTACATTTCCTGTATTTCCTCGAAATACTCGTAAGCGTAGAGAATTCCCTAGAATATTGCTTCCAACAATCATCTTTCAGCACTAACGATTCCACTACCGACAGTAATTGAAGCTGCAAGACAATTTATGAAAAATGGAAGTGAGAGTCCACATGTGTCTACGTATCATCTACCTGAAAAATATTAAAATTTAATTAAATATTTGATGCACCATCAAGAAATCTTAAGTGTTATTTCTTTCCTTTGACACACATCTCAAATGGTTTCGCGTCATTTAAGTATAGGACCCCCTAACGGCGACCTTACGCAAACAGATTTACTGCTTAATTTCTGTCTCTAATTGTTCGTATAATCAACACTGATTACGAGATATTAAAATCATCTACAAACTTGAAAAACGGTAGGATTCCCGAGGTAGCGCCTGTTACGTACGTCTTCATCTCTGAAACATACTCGAGCCATACTACGCTTGCAGATTGCATCATGGGGAGCAGTGTCGAAACTGGGCGGGCGGAGGAGGGAGGAGAGGTGTGAAACCGGGGCGTTTGCCCCGAGCGGCAACTTCAGAGGGGCGGCAAAATAAAGTTTGAAGGGCAGTAACCTCACAGTTTTTGCTCCGGCTAGGAAAATTCCGAGATCCGCCAATGATGGGTAGACTTCATTATAAGTAGGACATTGTCTTCAGGACATATCGCTATGTAAGTCAAAATATGATTTTCTGTTATAGACTATTCTTTAACAGTCCACTATAAAACTCCTTCCGGTGGTGTGGCTGTACGAGAGTATAACGCGAATGTTCGTCCTTTAATACACGTACTATCGAGTTATCGTTGCCAGTGGCAGAATCGAGACGACATCGCTAATTGCATTTCAGAGTGGATTGTGTAAGAACACTTTTGTGCTGTCTTTTATAATTAGGGGTAAAATAATACTTGCGAAAATATGTTCTCTTAAAGACACAGTTCTAGAAGCAAGCTAATTTAATTTTAAATAGTCCGTTTGTGCAGTCGGTCGCCAGAAGATGAAACCAAACCACCCCTAAGCAGCAATTATGAGAACATTAATAGAAGGTCATTAAGTTCTTTAATAAGAATAATTACGTCCATGACTAGTTTATTAATAAAGCACGTTAAAACTTGTGAACGGTTTGGCTGCCATCAAATTTCAAAGTAAAGGCTAATCGAAATTTCGTATCCGAAAGATTACAGAGTTCTTGAGACAAAAGGAAATTTATAAATCATATCTCCTTCCAGCTAAATTATCCTCTATCACAACTTGACGTTCAATGTTCATTAAAATACTGTTAAAACATCACCTTTACAATCACAGTTCCTTTCGACGACATAAAGTTCTTCTCAAACAAAATTCGCACACACTGAATTGCACTGCATAGTAACTATACCACTCACCGCTAGCCGCATTCCGCGATAATCCGGAACGTACTCCAGCGGTGACCGGCTACCGACTGACTCCGAAACAATGTGTTCCTACGCATCTCAGGCACTACTTCGTAACCGGCGGAAGGTAACTGTGATTTTACAATTGTTACAGTAACCATGGGAGAAGTTCCTTTGCTATTTGAGCAAAAACGTTTAAACGCTCCGATATATGTGTTCACAGCGGCGTTCTTTAGGAATCTAAATGCACGAGACAGCAAACTAATAAATGCTAAGGTGAGAATAAACATGAAGTGAACTACACTTAACGGTTCCTTGAAGTTTATTACTCGGTACACAATACAACAGGTAAACCATAAACAAATGTGGGTACAGTTATCAGAAGACCGTCGAGAATTTCAGCCTGGTCCTGATCCGGGGTAGAGTGACGGCTTCTACTTCTCGCGAACTTCCGGTGGTCTTCTGTAGTTGACGCTGGTTCAGCGGTCAGGCTGGAACTGGCGGTGGAGCGGCCGGCTACGCTTATATAGGCGGCCTGGCGCAGGAATTCCGTTGTGTGGTAGTACGGCAACCTCTGTAAGAAATAGTCCCACTTAGCTTCTAGATGATTCTATTTGTTTTCCTGGTTTGTTTTGCGCCTGTTTGGAGTCGTATATGTATCCCGGCGTGCAGGCGCGTTGTGTGTTTGAGGTCTGCCTGGCAGGGGCCTTTACTGGCAGACTGAACAAAACATATTAGTTTTATTGAATTTTATTGAAACAATGAAAGGGGAAAAACTCTTTTCGACACAAAGATTCCACGAGCAATAAATTATTTACCGTAGAATGGAACTTTCAACTTTGCCGTCATTGTTCAGTTCATCTGAAATATTTTTGCACATAGTCCAACTGAGCTTCATACAAATATCCTTTTCTAGAGCCATGTTGATCGATGTCGGTTCAAATTTAAGACGAGCCGTCCCGATTTTTTCACCAAATCATTCCAGGTGAATGCTAAGATGGTGTCTTCAAAAACCTGTCTGACGGCTATTATTGCATACTGACAAGTGAGTGTTACACATTTCTCACAATGTGCTTTATAGTTGGTGAATCTGAATCATTCGCTTTCTAGACCAAAAAGGTTAAGGGGAAGTAGAAAGAGCATCACTCTCATGTTAAACTAAGACACGAAATATAAATAAACAATTTCTAAAAAAAAAAAAATGGTTCTGAATATTAACACCTTAATTTTGTTTTCACCATACCATATTTAGAAGGTAAGCTTAACTTGAACGCAGTAGTACCAGTTTTAGTAGTAATAATAATAATAAGAACAGTAAATAAATAAATCCGTCTGCCATGTAAATTAGCGGGTCCACATTTTAAATCTGGAAGATGGAAGTACGAAAACTTTCATATCTCTCTTTGTTTCTAACTAACATTGATACTTCTATAAAATTTTCTGTCAAGCTTTACTTCCTGCCTTCCAAGTCCGATGGGTTATACACAGACGGAAAAAAAAATCCCAACACCAAGAAAGACTTGTGTTAGATAAACGAAATTTGGTAGGCGTGTTTATACATCTGAAAGATGACATCGATTCAAATTTCGCGCTTCGCGCATAAGTGTGGCGCTAGTAGCGCTACTCAGAGCTTGCAAATCAGGTTTGCTTTAAATACGCGCTGTAAAGTTTGTGAACGTTATTTACCGCTGAGATTTGACATAGTGAGTTGATGTTAGCCAAGAATGCCTTTAAGAAGACGAAGAAGCCATTATCAACAGCTCACCGAGTTTGAACGAGTTCGTGTAATAGGGCTACGAGAAGGTGGATTTTCTTTTCGCGATATTGCAGAAAGACTTGGCCGGAATGTATCCACTGTGCATGATTGTTGGGTGCAGTGGTCAAGGGATGGTACTGCCTCAAGAAGACCGGGTTCCGGGAGGCCACGTGGCACTACTGAGAGGGAAGACCGCCGTATTCGGCGTACAGCTGTTACGCATCGTACTGCGTCTGCGGCAGAAATTCGAGCTGCAGTTGGTACCACAGTGACACAACGAACTGTTAGAAATCGGTTACTTCAAGGACAGCTCCGAGCCAGGCGCCCTGTAGCGTGCATTCCACTGACTACAAGCCATCGCCGTTTGCGACTCCAGTGGTGTCAAGCCAGAGCTCATTGGAGGACGGAGTGGAGATCTGTTGTGTTTTCTGATGAAAGCAGGTTCTGCCTTGGTGCCAGTGATGGCCGAGTGTTGGTCAGAAGGAGGCCAGGGGAACGCCTGCAACCAAACTGTCTGCGGCCTAGACACACTGGACCTACACCTGGAGTCATGGTCTGGGGAGCAATTTCCTATGACAGCAGGAGCACTCTTGTGGTTATACCAAACACACTGACTGCAAATTTGTACGTCAGTCTGGTAATTCAACCTGTAGTGCTGCCATTCATGAACAGCATTCAAGGGGGAGTTTTTCAACAGGATAACGCTCGCCCTCATACCGCTGTTGTCTCGCAACGTGCTCTACAGAGTGTCGACATGTTACCTTGGCCTGCGAGATCACCAGATCTGTCTCCAATTGAACACGTATGGGATATCATTGGACGACAACTCCAGCATCATCCACAGCCAGCACTGACCGTCCCAGTATTGACAGCACAAGTACAACAAGCATGGAACTCCATACCACAAAGTGACATTCGAAACCTGTATGACACAATGCATTCACGTTTGCAGGCTTGCATTCAAAATTCTGGAGGTTACACCGGCTATTAATTTAACAGTATTTCACATTTGAAATGCATTTTCTTGAGCTTAAATTAACCTGTGATCTTGAAAATTTAATCAATTAAACATGTTAACTTGACAAATGCATTGTCCAAATTTCATTACTCTACAATAATTTTTTCTTGGTGTTGGGATTTTTTTTTCCGTCTGTGTAGATAACACTGTTGCCTGGCATTCGGGAGGACACGAATTCAAGCACCTTCGGGCATCCAATTTCAGTATTCCATGATTTTCGCAAATCTCTCCAGCTGAACTCCAGAAAAATTCTTTCAAAAAGCCGTGGCTGAAATTCTCACCCAGTCCTAGTTTCTAATACTATCAGGATTCATATCACATTGGCGTCGAAGATATAAAGAAGAAGAAAAAAATAAAAAAGAACGTGGTAGGTATGTGGTATCAATCTAATCCGGCTTTCCGGAGGCCATGGGTTTGAATCCTCATTTTGCCATTCAGGTAAGCGTTTTAGATAGTTCCCCCAAATCACCCCACGCGAAAGCCGGGATTGTTCCTTCAAAAGGCCATGGCTGAATTCCTCCCCATTACTTGCAAACCACGACCGCAGACACATTCACAAATTTCTTCGCTAGACCAAAATACTTAAGCTGGTGCTAGCAGTGTAGGGGCTAGAACACTGTTATCGCATTGTAAAGGCCTCGTGCTTTATCCCGTATATCCCTTCCAAACCATTACCCTTTCGGATAGGTGCAATGCACCCTCCGCCACACACGTTTAGTGAATCGCGGAGTAATATTCATAATAATAAAAATAAGGACACCAATTCGAGTCCTTCCCCACATATTGAAGCGAGTACGTTATACCGCTGTACTGAATGATAATTAATATTTATTTTAATTTTACCAAAAGCATATGAGTATTTATATTGTGGATTGAAAAGGGTTCTCAAAATGATTTATAATCACTAATAAGAATTAAAAAGTCATAACTTGACCATATATTCTCTGAACGAAGGCCAACAGACATAAGGTGAATTTAAATTTAATAATTATACACAATCAAAATTATTTACAAACAACACCTTTTGCCCTACATTAATGGTCACTAAATTAAGCAATACAAAACGACAAAATATCCGTTGAGATTTTCATATATAAAATAACAGTTTACAGTCTTCTGCAAGACACGTAATGAGACTATTTGATAAAAGCTAATGTCCGTTTCAGTCAAAGAAACTACTGAATCAAGTTAAAAAAATAATGCTACGGCTAATATCTCAGTTTATCTATCGGAGAGTGAGAATTCTTATCTTGCGGACTTCTCCGCTCAGAGGGTTATGTTGGGTAGAGTGCAAACACAATATTACTAACTGCTGCAATGTTTGTCTTTTACCGTCTGTCCGGCATTGGCGAAGTCAGCAAACTCCGAACCCACACTGAATTTATTTGTCATCTTGTGACTCAAAATGCAGACACAACCGATCGCATGATATGCTGTCGGCTTTCTGGGTCGTTCTCGTGCGGAAGCACAAGAGTAGATGAACCAGCGTGACCCAAAAGACGACCCGAAAGACGACCAGAAAGACCACGAAGAGCCTCTCGCACCACCTTTTAAAACTTCGGCATGCTGCTTCTCCTACTCCGCCGATTTTTTTCTGGTCCTATCGTCGATGTAGACGTTCCTGCCTCTCTCCTCATTGGCGGACATGAAACGAGATTATACAAAAAAAAAAAAAAAAAAAAAAAAAAAAAAAAGAAATAAGAACTATTCTATAAACTAAATGCTATTGGGAAAACATTCGCCCCTCCAAGCACACTCTGGTTCAAAACATCATTCCTTTTACTGGGTTGGAGAATTTCTTCAGAAACTGTCGTTTTTCTTTCGTGTCCACTCGTTTTTACTATTTTCACGCAGTGAGCACTCACAGAATCTCTAATTTGGCGTATCTTGACGTTATCACGTATCTGCATTCGTCACGCGATATATATCTCACCCGTCAACTCTGTCCGTGCCCCGAACTGCGGCCGACCCCATACTGAGCAGTGAAAAGTCGTAAATCTGCCTTTACAAACTGGCAAGTCCCCTTGTGTTTCGTCTTTCCTCCAGCCTGAATGGAGAATTCGCCGTAACAGGCTTTAATTCGCTGACCCCTGTCCTGGAGAATGTCCTTCTAAGCCAGCGTAATGCGAGCCTTGTTTCGTTACCCACATACCTCATGTTAATGTGGTTCTATGTCACACCACAATATGGTTGCTTTTGAATGAGTGTAGTGTTCGTCGTGTGTTGACTTCACATTACCTCAACAAAGGCTGACACAATAGTCAGCAGGTTAAATGGTCAAAGGCACCGAACGTAAGGGGGCATCCACAAATTACGTGAGGTGTTTTTTCCGGATTTCTGGACCCCCCCCTCCCCCTTGGTGAGATTTCGTGAGATCTGGCCGGACCCCCCCAACCCCTCTGGTGAGATCAGGTCCGTGAGAACCCCCCCTAGAAATCGCACTCGAAACTTTGTAGACCTTTTTTTTTTAGGTCACACCCTAACTTTTTCACGAAATACCCTCCTAAAATCGACTTAGGCGCAAATTGTAGACCTTTTTTTTGGCTCTACTATCCCCAGATTTTTCGCAAAATCTCACTTGAGATTTCCGTAGACCCCCCCCCCCTCCCCCCTGGAGAGATTTGGTGAGATTTCGCCGGACCCCCCCCCCCCTATTTCACCTCACGTAATTTATGGACGCCCCCTAAGTTTAATAATATGTTATATGTTATATGTAACTTTCGACAACTGGCTGTCACTGTATTTGTAGGTGCTCGTAAATCCAAAATGGACATATTTGGAGTACGGTTGGTCATATTCACAAACCTTATTAGAGCTAACTCTACTGAGCATTTGTTCTTCACTTCCTCAGAGGCACTGGTAATTAAACACTTCCTCGAAACGTTTATCAGATCGTTTACTTCCTCCTTGCGTCTGAACTGAGCCAGCAGAAAGATTTTCTTCTTACGAAATAACCACGCATAACCTTAAAAATATTAAATCCTATCAGCTCAATTGAAATTAAATACCCATCCCGTGTGCACCAAAGAGCTTCACTACATTATGCGCCTACTTTACAAATTTTTTATGCTAATACGTTTTTAGAACTTAGCCATATAACTAGTTGGCACCAAACAAAGAATATTTTTTGTTAGGTGAGGTGGAACTGAGAGATATTTTTGAAGGCGGCCTTCCTCCAGCTAAGTCGCTTTGTGTGTTTATCCTGTGTACTGATGTATTTCTAAATGCTTTTTGCTCATACAGTTGAAAGACGACACAAGACATACAACAACACCCACTTTAACACCTATGCCCCTGGCCGGAATCGCACCAGTGACCGAGAGTCTCGGTAACGCTCAAGGCATCCCATTCGGAAGGACAGAGGATGAAATCTTCGTGCATCCATCCGTATTTCGATATTTCATGATTAATCTAAATCACTCCCTGAGTGATGGAATGATTCCCTGGAATGGCCATGGCTGAATTCTTTTCCGAAAAAAGGTCCCAGTCCTTTTTCCTCTATAATGATTTTGAAGTCGACCAGCCCTAATACAACACCGAACTAGACACTCTCCACATGTGGAAATAGCGCTTTAGTCCCTTCGCTACCATGTTCGGCAATTGAATAAGATAAATCCAACAAGGAAAAGGTATAAAACTCATTACAAAGATGTAATTATTTTTATTTGAAAAATTATTCTTTGCTTCTAGCTTTATATCTAATCAAGGTAATTAGAGGCAGGAAAGGACTGGGGGCAAGTAATGGAGAGGAATTCAGCCATGGCCTTTTGAAGGAACAATCCCGGCTTTCGCGTGGGGTGATTTGGGAAAACCATCTAAAACGCTTACCTGAATGGCAAAATGAGGATTCAAACCCACGACCTCCGAAAAGCCGGATTAGATTGATACCACATAGCTACCACGTTCTTTTTTATTTTTTCTTCTTCTTTATATCTTCGACGCCAATGTGATATGAATCCTGATAGTATTAGAAACTAGGACCGGGTGAGAATTTCAGCCACGGCTTTTTGAAAGAATTTTTCTGGAGTTCAGCTGGAGAGATTTACGAAAATCATGGAATACTGAAATTGGATGCCCGAAGGTGCTTGAATTCGTGTCCTCCCGAATGCCAGGCAACAGTGTTATCTATAACCCATCGGACTTGGAAGGCAGGAAGTAAAGCTTGACAGAAAATTTTATAGAAGTATCAGTGTTAGTTAGAAATAAAGAGAGATATGAAAGTTTTCGTACTTCCATCTTCCAGATTTAAAATGTGGACCCGCTAATTTACATGGCAGACGGATTTATTTATTTACTGTTCTTAATAATTATTATTACTACTAAAACTGGTACTACTGCGTTCAAGTTAAGCTTACCTTCTAAATATGGTATGGTGAAAACAAAATTAAGGTGTTAATATTCAGAACCATTTTTTTTTTTTAGAAATTGTTTATTTATTTTTCGTGTCTTAGTTTAACATGAGAGTGATGCTCTTTCTACTTACCCTTAATCTTTGTGGTGTTTGTCACACATTGTTCTATAACGATGCAGCGCGAGAAAGTGTAACTAAGTCCATTCAAACTGTCTTATTGGTTTTTAGTGCGTAATTTAGCGATTGTATTCCGCATTCGCCATATAATTGAGTTTGCTAGCGAATTGCTAACTGTTTATACGAGGGAATAAAATACACAATGGTTATCAAAATTACAAAAAAGTGTTATAATCTCTCTCTAATCAATCGATTTGGTTATTTCAATAATTATTATGACTAAAATGATGATATTCCTGATTATTTTACTGTATTTTGCCTCTGAGCGTTTGCGAGTTCCTTGCCGCGCGGGCTCATTTTTTTAGTCTTGGGTAAAGTGCTGGGTATGAGAGGTCTATTTTATCATGAATTTAGTGCACCACCTACCAGTTATGCTGTCCCTTGCGGTATTCGTGTTTAGAACGAAGCATAATCGAAAGGCTAGGGGTCTCGCAAATTGTGTCCCCGACTGTACCTATAATAAAACTGTAAGTGGGGAAAAAGTTTGTATTTTCAAGACAAAATGTTATAAAATGTGATTGAGGCACAGTTAGGTCTAATAAGCTGTAACAAGCAATCCATTATTTTTTTAAAAATGTTCTGTCTACATGCAAGTTGGGAAGAACTGCACTCAAGCAAGGACCACCGTTCGGTATAACCTGAATATTGATTAATGGACAGGCTATGTTCTGACAAGTAAAATATGGTATGTATACATTGATGTGATGTAATTTAAGATAATTGTTTTATTGAACACGATACAATCCACAACTACTTGTCGGATTTTGGTAATAATGTACAGGTCATGTACCAGTATAAAAATAGGTTAGGTTTCATTATGATATGACGTCAAACAAGTGAGAAATTAAGGTAATATTGTAAGGAAATTGGTATCAATTTTTCGTTAAACGTGGTTCACGCAGAAATAGTTTCTATAGTTTTTGAGGGCTTTATAAGAATGTACTGCAGATAGAAGTGAGGGTAAAGTAAGATATGTTTTATCTTGATGCAATTTCGAGAAACTAAAATGAAGATGAACGTGTCCATTGATTAGTAGGCCCATCAGTCTAAAGTTATTTCTCATAGTCGAAATGTTAATCATGATTTCAGTGTACTAGCAGCATCGTGTTATTCGGCCGAATGAAATGACAGCTGTGAAGATCCTTTATGTAATAAGAATTTGTGTTCACTGAGTTGCAGAAACCATAGATCACGTACCTCTTCAAGGTACATAACTTTTTGAGTACTGGAATTCCTTAATGTCAAGATGAGTGTCTTTCCACGACACGCAAAAAAAAAAAAAAAAAAAAAAAAAAAAAAAAAAAAAAAAAAAAAAAAAAAAAAAAAAAAAAAAAAAACGTAACTAACTAGAAGCTCCATTTTTTTTTTTTCCCCTCGTACTATCTTGATGCATTAGTTTCTTACCGCAATATTACATTGATTGAGAACAGCAAAATTTATTACTTGAAACATTGCCAGTTTGTAACAGTATAAAGGATTAAGCATGTCTTTAAAAATAGCATAGAAAGAAGAGAAATGATTAGTCGTAACGTTTTTTATAAATTAGATCAGACATTAACCTGAGTTACTATTAAGTCAAGGTGAACTTGCCGACATAATTTAAAACACAGTAAACGTTGATTTTATCTAGTCTAATAAAAATTAGTGCGGCTCAGACCTACCAATGATGTTCTTGGATGTGGTTAAGTTGCTTGGTGACAACAGTGTGATTGATGCATGTATCATAATCCTAGCTCGTACCCGCTACTTCGTACGCGTGGACTTAGAATTTCAGGCCACTCTTTCCAGCATGTTCTTTTCTACTTACTTCAGCATGAGCATCAGATTCTTGGGTTCTAATAACTTAAGCTGCTCTTGCTCTTCTAGTGCTACACTGTAGGTTAGGTTTACGACTGCTAGGCATGTCAAAAAAGAAGGCAAAATAAACTAATGCCAGAAACGTTTAGGCAGGCACAAAGTATAAGTACAGTGCACAGCATGTATACTAAATAATAAGTTTTGTCTCTAAACAAAATTTATTAACAAATCGTACACCAACAGACTGCGCTAGAAGCAAAGCTTGAACAACCGATGTAACTTTACTGACTAACATACGCATCCGTCTGTCTGTCACCATTTGTTATGTCTCAAAATTTCGAGACAAAAACTGTTATTCATAACGAAAAATATGTAAGTATTTCCATGTCAAATTACATCAATATCGGTATAGACATGTGGTCGACAAAACGTAACAGACGGAAAATTAGTTTCGGTTTTATAATATTATTAGTGCCGATAACGAATAGACTGGCTGGGAGAGAAACAAATCCTCAGTGATAAATATAGCATAAAAAAGTGTACATGTACGGCATTGTTAGACTGCCCACGATTTGCCACGCATTGCTCGTCTAAATTAGCGGGATTTACAATTTATCATGGAATCCGAAAAACCGACCCGTCCAGGCGTGGCTTGTACTATCAAAAACAACTCTTAAAAATATTTGCTTCCACCGGAGCCCATGTTCCAAACATTGGTAAGCCAGCGCATTAATCACTAAACTATCAGACCGATATACCGGAACGTCCTACAGAGACTTACACGTCCTATGCGCCTGTCTATCACCGTTCAGAAATTTTTCAAAAATTACATGAAGATATTTTTTTTTTTTTTTTTTTTTTTTATTTAGCACACATTTTTACAGCCTAGTATCTAGAAACTAAAATAGGCCCTTAATTTAACACAACAGTTTTACATTTGATATTTTCAACAGATAATTTCACAATGAATAATTTCAATTTTTGTTATGTATGGCTTTGGCAATATCTGTACAGTCTTTTCTTGTTGGCACGATACATACGATGTTCCGCTGTTAACATATATTATAACTTTCTAAACTTGCTGCATTTTGTCATAATTGATTTATTATAGTGTTCTAGTTTTGTATGGTGTCTGCAGTTTTCCTGTCCACTTTTATGGTTTAGAATTTTTAATATTTCACTATGTCACTTGGTACGTGTACCACTACTACTATTACTAAACTATTACTACTATCTACTACTCTACCATCTAAGAAAGCATTTTCCAGCATTGGTATCGGTGCGGTAATCCGAATTCCAAATCTCCCGGAATAGCGCATGTTCTCAGTCTCTCTGGCAGCCAAAGTGACCGAGAAGGCCGCCCATCGGGAGACTGGCCACCTCCAACACTGGTTGTGAGAACTAATTTCCAATGATATATATGTAATTGCAGAAGTAAGGAGTCTTTAATATCCGGCTAGTAGGTTGTTCGTTTCACAGGTGAACTAGATTAGTTTAACATCTACTGCCGGTATTTGTTATTTTCAATATTTGAACAAATTCCTATTTTAAGATTATTGGCTACGTAATTTACAACTTTTACTCTTAACTAACTATTAACATTTATACATATTTTAAGAGATAATAATGTTTTACTTCAGAAGCGGCTCGAGACTGCAACTATTATCTATTATTTGTGTTATTGCAATTTCAGACCACATTTTATGCATCGGACTATAGTTCATGTGAGCACTAGTAAAGAACTTATACATACACTATATACTTTTATACGTGTTGCTTCAGCAAGTTCTTGTTTGTAGGTAGAATCTCCAGTGGTGTTGCTGCGAAATGGTCCATTTAAAGTCTTTAATATGGTTTAAACACTCCTCTCCGCAGACCAGCTGGTTGCGTTTTCAGCACGATATATGATTCGCTGATTGAGTGCTTAGACACGCATTCGCTTGTGGCAGCTCTCGGGTGTTACTCTGTGACGTCATAGTCGGCTTGACTTGGCCTTCCTCTTGCTGTCGCTAAACTTTGCATGAATCTCTCCTTTTGCAGTTTGGATATATTCTGCGTCACTTCGTCTAGTTTGCGCCAAAGTTGCTCATTTTTTAGTATGTCTTCCGTTTTCATGTTTCTTAGTTCATGAAATCCTTCGTTTCTGGCTTCTGCCATTTGTGTGCAATCCCAGACGATGTGTTCGGGTGTACCCTCTTCCCCGCACTCACACAAGCTTGTGTCTTCTAGTCCTCTTTTATGTAGTAGGCTGGGATATGGCCCGTGTCCAGTGATGTAATGACCAAGTCCGGTTGACGGATCTAGGTGGCGAAGGTTTAATCTCTCTTGAATTGTTGGCCAAATATTGTAGGTTCTCCTGCCAGTTGTACTACGCGACCACTGTTTGTTGCCATTCTTCCATCAAGACTGTTTTTATCTCCCGTGCTTCTGTAACCGGTCTTCCTAAAATTTGTTCTACTTTGTCGGCGTCACCGGTTCGTAGCCAATAGTGTGCCCCTCTCTTTCTAACTTCTAGGTCAAGTGGCCAAACGCCCAACGCAACCAGCAGAGAGTCGGTCGCTGTTGTCCTATATGCACCACTTAATCTTATCAGTATGCTTCTTTGTACGCTTCTTAGTGCCTGGCGAGGTTTAACTTGTCGTAACTTATGCGCCCAACTGCTAGCAGCATATCCCACAATCGAGGATAATATACTGTCGTGATACCTCCTTATTATGGACGTTGGAAGATGAAATCTTCTTTGCCCAATACTGATCAGTTTGTTCATCACTATTTTGGCACGACTGCACACCTCCGTTATATGGTCAGTAAAATTTAGTCGCTCGTCTAGCGTGACTACCAGGTATTTACAAGTTCTAACTCTTTTTATGGAGACGTCGTTAACTTTTATTATTGGATTTCGCTTGGGGCGGCCACTGAGAACCAAGAATTGAGTCTTGTGTGGTGCAAGGGTTAATTTCACTTTGGAGCACCAGTTTTGTAAATGTCTTAATGCCATTCTGCTTCTAGTCTCTACTTCGTCCCTTGTTCCGCCTTGTATCAGCAGTAGAAGGTCATCCGCGAAGGCAACAAGCCCCAGGAGTCCTTCTTGCCCAATCATGCTTTCTATGGCCATTTCGAATGTTACGTCCCAGAACACTGGTCCACACACCGATCCTTGCGGACAGCCTTTAGTTAATTTTTTCTCTATAGTCACTCGTTGACATCTCAGTTTGGCAAATCGGTTTTTACAGTAGTCGCGTAACGTTCCATAGAGGTTACTAGGAATTCCTATTTCTCGCAGGCGGCTAAAAAAGAGCCGGCCACCATAAGTTATCGAATGCTCCAGCAATGTCGACGGCGGATAGCTATTACATACTTGCTCTTACTACTTTTCACTAGATGCACGGCCTTATTTATGGCATCGTCGGTCGACCTACCCGCTCTGAAACCAAACTGATGTACACTCATACCATACTTTTTCCTGTGTTCCTGTAGTTTCCATACTAAAATTTTTTCCTGCACTTTTCCAAGCACATTTAGCAGACAGATCGGCCGATAGGATTTAGGATTTAATGGATCCTTGTCGTTCCCCTTCTTTAGGATCACCACTTCACTCTGCTTCCAGATATTTGGAACCCTGCCTTGCTGAAGGCATTTATTAAACAGTATGCAGAGTGGTGAAGTCAACTGGACCACTAATGCCTGGAGCACTTCAGCAGCGATTCCGTCCGGTCCAGGTGTCTTTTTCCGCGACATGGCGTTAATCGCTTTAATTACTTCGTCTGGTGTCACATCATCCGCTAAAGTAGCTGAGGTATAAATTTCATTGTGACCTTTACGGAGATTTTCTTGCTCTAAACTTTCACCTACTGCCTCATCGTCGGGTAATAGTACTTTTAACAGTTCCTCAGCTGTTGCGCTCCAATTGGCCGTCATGGTCCCGTCTGCCCTTCTTACGGTTGATAGTGTAGTCGGTGGTCTCAATTTGCTAGCTGCGATCTTGTAGGGGACGCCCCAGGGATCTGACTTTAAATTAGCGTTTACATAAGCCTCCCAACTCTGCTGCTTTGTTTTATTAGCAGCTCTTTAAAGGCAGTCTTCCTTTCCCTGTATCTATCGAGAAGCAAGCACCTATCGGCAGCAATCATGCACCGTTGGTACTCTTTTCTCGCCTTCCTCATCTCCGATCGTAGTTTTTGCAGTCGGTCGCTCCACGGTATGTCTGTAGTATTCGCTGGTCTTTTGAGGGGAATGGCCATTTCATTACGCGCTGAATTTCACGCGTGATCCCTCTTGCTATGACATCTACATCATTACCTTGCAATAGATCCACTGGTAGACGGAATTCATCTCTTAGTTTTGCCCAATCTGCCCTACGTAAGTTATATTTTTTCCTTGTGTCGTTAATTTCATTGATTTGCAACCTACCTTTGGCCAGATCAAATAGAATCAAGTTGTGGTCACTTGTAGTTTCGTTTTCAACCACCCTCCAGTTTCTGGCTAGGTTTCCTGCCAGCTGATTGGTCAGCGTCACATCGATATTCGATTTTGCACCGGCTCTATTACTAAACGTTGGAGCATTATTAGGACAGTTCCTGACTTCCAGGCATAACTCATTTAACAGTTCCTCTACCATTAAGCCTCGTTCATCCGTTGTATCACTGTACCAGAGCGGGGAGTGTGCATTTATATCTGCTGTTATAATTATCCTTTGATCTTGTAACTCAGTGCAAATTTTTCTTATTTTATTTAGATAAGCATCTATAGGGTCCTTATATTGGCAGTACATCGATACCAAAGTAACACTACACCACCCGGTATCGATCTCTGCACATGCTGTGTGCTCATCACAGTATTGCGATATTTTGGTTACAGTTAGTTCTTTGTTTAGTACATAGGTTCCCAACCTTTTTTGTCGTACCGCCCCCTTTTCGAAAAAAAAATTACTCACCGCCCCCCCCCCCCTGTTAAAAAAAAACAGTACCGACGTCTTTTGTTGTTGTAATCAACATTGTGTAATCCATAGCGCTTCAATTTAATTGGCTTGTTGCCCACTTCTTCAAACAGTGATTTGATGGCACCCCTCTTAGGTGAATTGGACTATATTAAATATTTAAAAACAAGGACAGATTTTTTAAATTACTTTGTTAAAGAATATTAACATTATTGTTGCCTTGTACAAAATTTAATTAAAAAGATATATTGAAAATTATCGTAAAATTATCAGTGAGAGGTCCGAGCTTGGTGTAATGATACTCATTTTTCTACATTTGGTGCTATATTTGTCAGCAGGAGTCTTAAATCGCCACGTTCCACTACTGGCAATCTGTTAATCTGTTTCTTTTCTTTGTTAGTAAATTGCTTACTTGACTAAATCCCCTTTTGGCTAAATATGACGACGGGAATGCAATCTTCTTCTTCTTCTTCTTCTCCTCGTGTCGATGACAGCATCAAATATGTGGCAGTTTTTCTGCCAATGCGATGGCTTTGTCAGTAGCTGATTGGAGCAAGTGGCAAGTGTATCTTTGCAGTGGCCAACTCCAACATGAAGCCTGTTTAGCGACTTCCATATGCGCCATGGTTGTTCAGAGCCAGCTTGATCCACTCGAACCCTTGTTGTAATCTCTTCTCCCAAGCCAGTATTCTTTCATTGCTTGGAGCTCCAGCATGAAGCTTGAACGGGACTATAGTCTCGATGGCGCTGGTGTATATCCATGTAGGGGGTGTCGGACGTCTTCAAACACTTTAAGCCTTGCCACGCTGGTGGCAACTTCCCGGCGTATATCTCCAGGGGCGACGCCAGCTAGTATCTCTACTTTGCTCACAGGCGATGGTCTGAAACAACCTATGATGACCCGGCATGTTCTGTGGAGCGCAATGTCTACTGTCTTAGCATGGCTGGATTTTTGCCACACAGGACATGCATACTCTGCTGCGGAGTAGCATAATGCTAAGGCAGAGGTGCGGATGATGCTTTGGTTAGCTCCCCAGCTAGGTCCGGTCAACTTGCTTAAGATGTTGTTGCGTGCTGATACTTTCATCTTGACATTGCGACAGTGGCTTTTAAAAGTGAGACCTCTATCAAGAGTTACACCAGGTATTTTTGATTTTCAGGTAATGCAACCAAAAAGTGTTTTATTGTTGCATAAAAAACCTTTTTTGTTGCAGCCCACAAAGCCGGATATAAATCTGGAATTTGCCTCTGTAGCCAAAATTCTTGATATCCATTTTTAAATTCAATTTTAATTCTTTATTTTTTGACAGTTCTATCAACTCTTCCTGTAGAGATAAATCTGCTGTTTGTAGGTTTGAGAAAGGTTCTAATGACCAATCTGGAATGGTCATATTAAGAATATCCTGAAATCTGTTTTTAAAATCTTCTTTAAGTGCTTCCAATTCACTCCATAGTAAATATGAAATTTAAAAAATAAAAATTATCATATAGCCTAATATCGTTTTCAAACCGGCAAAACCAGAGCCGGTGCCGGCCTTATCGCATCGAGTTCAATAAGTTTTTTGCTTTGGCGGAAGAAATAGGCATCCACCATTAAAAAAACGTTACTTGAATAGTTTATTATATCGTAGAACGAAGTATAGTAAATATTTCATTAACATACAGTACTAGATACATTCTGTGTTGACTCAAATACAAAAAGAGGCCTAGAAAAAGGGAAATAAATTAGGTACACAAATATTCTGCTATATTTTTCTTTCACTGAAAATTTTTGACCAATTACGAAATGAACTCAATTTTTTAAATGTTATAAAATATCTACGACTGCGATTAAAATCTATAAATTTATTCTATTGATTTTTAAGGATCTCGTTAAAGGAGCAAACTTTACTGAATTACATGAGACCTACAGATTGCGAATAAGCACAAGTAAAACGTAGGCGTGGAAAGAGATGTATACATTTCTGAAAGCATATTTCGAAATGAAAAGAAAATGAAACCAACTGAAAAATGATAAATTACATATTTATCATTAGTACTAACAAACATTATAATTAACTTACACTTTACTTAAAATTGTAAATCTGGTTATGCTATTATTTGTGGTATCAACACAAAGATACTTTGTCAGTATCGAAGGCGCGTTGCCGTGACAAATTAACAAAATAAATTGTGTAACCTGTTCTGCATTGTTATAACTAATAATAAATGTATAGCTGATCAACTTTCAGTTATTTTTTTCTTTCACTTCAAGATCTTCTTTCAAAAATGTGTAAATCTCTTTGCACGCATTCTGTTCTAACTTTGAAATAGTTGGCTGTTTTATCCCACAAATAAGGTTTAATATCAACTAATTCAATTAATGTCATAGTATCGTGCGAGTAATTACTTATTACAAAACTACAGAAAATTGTCAGGACTGAGATTAGATCCTCTCCGCCACCTGCACCAGTGTGGACAAGTGTGCATAAGAAACAATTAAATCAAAGGGCCGGTGATCTGCCAGACCGGACTACGTGTACGTGTTAAAGCTCTCATTTGATTACATTGTATCCGGCGCCGGTTTTGCCGGTGTGAAAACTGCCTAACAATATCCCGTTTCAATATCTACCTGCCTTACACGAATTACTTAGCAAGTGAGGGATTTCAATATCTGCCCATGATGCAATATAAGAGCTGTAGGCTCCCAAATATGTCATTGTATGTACCGGACACAGATGCCACATATCGATTTTAGGCGCCTTAGCGCCTCCCATAGTATATGTTGTAAACGGTATGATGGTTTGTTCAGTTTGCAATTAAAGCCCATTTATTATTGATGAACGTAAATTTGACAACCCTCTCGAATTAAGGAACATCTACCTTTGACAGAGAGGCTAACCATACTAGAAATATTATTCCCGTTTAAACTATGAATGCATACATTTGTTTATTTCATTGTGATAACATTTCCATATTCACGTTCAGTACAAAGTAAAGCAAACTTACATTAACTCAGAGTTAAAGTACTTCCCGAAGCTGCTATTTCGCTAACAAGATACGCCCTTCCGAATATGGTAACCACATGCACTGCAGAAACTGTTCACCATCGACAGAAGAGACTATCACCGAACCCGTGAACACGTTCAGTTAACCTGACAGTGTTGCTGGTTTTCTGGATCACAGTATTTTCTTAAATTTGAATTTCATACAACTTCATGTCAATCATTGGTATTCTCTAAATGTAAAAAATGATGTTGATAGTAATAATACAGTAATAGGAATAGTAGCAGTGATCAGTACAGAATCGAGTGCAGTTAGCACATGATACAAAAATTAATTAAAAGATTAAAACATATCTGAAATTTCACAGCTCACGTAATATCGATCAGTAAATAGAATAAAAATCAAATAATAATAATGAATATGTACTACCTTCTGTGGCAGATAGATATTCCAAAATAAATAATCTTCAGTAAGTAGGTCCACGTAAGCTGTAGATACTGCATAGGTTCGCAGTCGCTCCGTCAGAAGGCACTACCGAACAATCGAACACTGACCAGTGTAAACATATTTAATTTAATTTAATTGCAGTGGAGCACACGCTCCGGTGGCAATTTCCCTACACACCCAACTTCCCGCTATCCTTCACTCACCTACATTTGCCCTCTACAAATTTTAACTTTAAATTCTTTTAACGTTTTCGGTAGGTTATTCATCATTCCCCTTGGTAACTCATTCCAATCCCTGACACCCTTACATAAAAAAGAAAATCTTCCCACACTCTTGTGCCTGAAATCGAGTGCCAGCTTGTGGTCATGGTCATCTTTTCCCTTCCATGAACTACTTTTCGTACCTACTGCAATATCTTTCCATGCCTCATCGCCAGTATACGCCCTGTACACTCCCATTACCCTCCTCATCCTCCTCCTGTCTTCCAATGAATCCCATTCCAGCATCTTTAGCATGTCACTGGTTGCATTCTGCGATAATTTCCAGAAACAAATCTAGCAGCCCTTCTTTGCACCTTCTCCAACTCCTGTATTTGATACTCAAAATGTGGGTCCCATACTACACTACCATATTCGAGCAATGGTCTGACCAAAGTTTTGTAACCCAATTCCTTTACTTCTCTCGTGCATCCCCTCATCACTCTCTTCAACAAGTGCAGGATTTTGAAACCTTTTCCTACCACCTGTCCAATGTGTCCTGCCCAGTTAAGCTTGTTAATTGGTGATCGATCCGGAACATAAACTTACTAATAATGGTGATCCCTGTGGTGCACAGCGCTTGCTGTGACTCATTCATCAACCATTGAAGCAGGTGATCTTGCTTAAAGGACATTTGGAATTACTTGCTGAAACATTTGTTCAATGTTTTTTTGTTATTAATTAATCTTATCGGCAATTCTTTGCCAGTGTTGGCTAGGGGGGCGCTGGCTGGGCGTCAACGCCCCCCAAATTTGCCTTTGTTCACAAACGCCCCCTTCGAACTCCCTAACGCCCACTGGGGGGCGCTACGGTCAACGTTGGGAACCACTGGTTTAGTACAATGATTCCTGCCATAGGTTTAGGTCCACTTACTATGATTTGTGAGGATACTGGCATGTGTGGTATTTGTCCGCCCTTAGAGTAAGGCTCTTGCACACAGATAACATCCCAGTCATGTTGCGCAGCAAGATTCCTTAGCTCATGCAGGACCATATTTGTCCGTCTTGCATTAATTTGTGCAACTTTTATTGTACCTTTCATCTATGGGTGTTTAGTGTAAACATTACTCTGAGGCCATGGAAGTTTCGCGTCGAAAACTATCCTTCCATGAGTCATCACAAATTGTTTATATATTTGGTCCGGGTCAAAAATCTCATTTCTGTTGTTGAATAATTTTTTAACTAGCGTCAACAACTGGGCTGGATCCGTGGGTAAGTTGCTGGCCTTGAGTTGTATTCTGTCGACTGCTTCAAGTTGGGGAAAGGTGACTGTTTTCCCTGCTGGGTGCAGCATCCTAGTGAGGTGCCTAAGCGCCATTGCCAACACATGCTCTTGTTCTAATCTGCTAATTTTTACCGTGTTCTCAAGGTCTATGTATATTTTTGTGGGATCTACCGCAGCTCTTTTTTCAAACTTTGTTTGCAGTGATATATTGGGGGGTGTAGACTCCGCTGCCGTAGGGCTTGCATCGACCAAGTTAGGCCCTTTACACCAACCAAGTCCTGCCCTTCTTCCTGGGTAAGGAGGAGTGGTAACAGTTTGTGTGATTGTATCCTTCAGTCTGGTTTTTATTTTTGCGTATTCTTCGATCTGAACTGCAGTGTCTTTCGCTATGTGTTTCGTTTCTACGTATTCTTCAGTCTGAACTGTAACATCTTTCGTTGTGTTTTGTGTCTCTGCGAATTCTTCCGTCTGTACTGCTGAGTCTATCATTTTTGGTGCTAAGTCTCGGCCTTGTTTTTTACTTCTAAAGTTTGCCGCTCGTTCTGCATCCCTGCGCTTCCGTGACGGATTTTTATTTTTTCTCTTGTTTGTTATTACTATCCCATGTTTATCATACATAAGGGTTTTTTCAATCCCTTTTGCTGTTTTAACTGGCTTATCCATAATCTATTCGGCTGATCATACGCTGAAGGAGCATCTGATAGGTTAGACACTCCTTCCCTTTCTTTTTGCACGTTCTACCTCTCTTCGCACATGGGATGCATACAGGAGCAATGTTTTTCTTTTCGCATTGGTCTTTCTTGTGTCCAGTCGCACCGCAGTGGCCGCATGTTGAGTCAGCTTGCTGACAGTGCTTGCTGACATGACCCCAATCACAGCACCTTACACAGTTCGGTACTGTAATGTAATCCTTAGCCGTCACAGCTGAAGATTCAATGAATATTTTTTTCTGTTCCAACAACATATTTCTAACTTTTCCACTAACTTCCACTACATGATGGACGGTAGCCTTATTTCTCGGACCTGTTTTAAATCTTGGTTTGAAACCTTCTACGAAATCAGTTCTGGCTGCTTTGTCTTCAAAATTTTGCTCATAAACAATATCTCTCAATTTCTCTGTATCGATGGAGACTGGTATATCATATAGAATGACTAACGGCTTCCGCTTCCTGGGTAATTCGCATCTCATGTCAGTATTAAGTGTCTGGTTGTCTAGAATTTTCTTTGCATCCTGCGCGGTGTTTGTCTCAACAATTACAGCTTGCTTTGTTGTCCTGTCTCTGTTTATTTTTATTTTATCTTTCTGCGGCATGAAGATATGCACTATTTATACAGAAAAAAGTATCCTATATCCTTCCTAATGGCAAATAGCATCTCCGTGTCAAATCTCACCACGATCGGATTAGCCGTTTAGCCCAAGAAACGTAACAAACAGACAGACATACTTTCACATTTATAATATTGGTATAGATGATATCCGTCTAGTACAGTCCTATTCTGCAGTCCGCTGGGGACGTTGAGCAGGTCCTGTAGATAAAACTGAGCTCTATGGTACAAAACAAGTGTAGATCCCATACTTTTCGAAGTGTATAACTCAGAAAAATGTATACAGATGACATGTTTTTTATGGCCAATTTGAGGAATTTGCGTGGTTTTTAAAAATTTATTAATTTCTCAAATAATTACAAACTTTTACACTAATTCCGAATATTTTCAGGAAGGAAAAAATTACTACTTATATCGACATACTTTGTGACTAGCTTCAGACCAGACATGGAATGGAAGCAAGTATAGTTACAAGTGATTCGTCTAACTACACCATTAAACCATTTTTATAACCATGATGACTCACTGTCCCTTTAATGCTTCGCTATTTATATATATATATAACCAATTTTTGATTTTACTAAAATTAGATGTTTACATCTATATTATTATGTTTTATATTACATAAATTTTAATTACCATTTTTTTTTTAGTTTTAATTTCATTACAGTGCTGTTGGTTATACAATGTTTTTTCCGTATGGCATCTATACAAACAAATCCGTTGGTTTTCCTTCACAGGGAGCATGCATTATTTTATTTTATTTATTTAAAGGTTTATTTAGCCTGGCAAGATTAGGGTTGTCAATCCCTCTCTTACATCATACCAGGTGTTTACAGTAAATAATATACATCTTACACAAACTACCAATATCCAACACTTATATAACATTTGGCCTAAATCAAATTCAAGAGTTATACTAGCAAAAAAACTTAATAACATTTATTAGTAAAATACTAACTAAAATCTTAATAGTATTCGTGTTTAACTAGTTAATAATTTTATGATATAAACTAATGTTAGTGGAAGTTAAAGAAGTAAACGGCACATACTAGTAGGATGAAGAAACAAGACACAAACTAATAATAGGGAAGACAGAATAAACAGGTGGACACTGTATACATCAATATTATTCAAGTGTAAAAATAAAGTTCCATGAAACAATTTTCCCATTTCCAATATTCAGTGATTTTATTGCAACATGTCCTGCAGAAAGATCGTTTTGTAATTGAATACACATGTTTATTAACATGTCTCCACAAATGTGATGATTTTAAACACGCATTAGTTATCAGCTGGTGATGAACGAGGAATAACAGGTAACTTTTGTCGAAAATTACCTGCTAATAATTTTAGGGCTTCGCCGAATAGCCGTTCAGTTTCACATACATTAACTCCAATCATTCCAACGATTTTTTGTTTTTTTTTTTTTGTTTGCGCAGTTGTGCATTCAGCTAATATTATCTTGCATTGCTGGAGTAACTTACTAATTCTTGATTTTTTTAATGTTTCAAGTTGATATTTCACTGTTTTGTATATTCAATGGCAATTTATGAGCTGAATGTGCTGTTCGACAACCATCCAAAACAGTCGTCGCAATTCCAGATGATGCAATTGCAAATGCCATATGGCGTACGGATTGTACCAATTCTTGTTGTTAATGATTCATGATTTGGGTTTCTACTGTTCAGCTCAAGGATTTCAGTAGCTTTACACCTTCATTGAACAACGCGGACCATTTTGCAAAAATCGCGTGTAAATCGATGCAGTAGTTTTTTAAACTATAACGAACAGTCATATGAACATTGCCTTTTATGGGTAAGTCCGGGATAGTTGGACCATCTTTTTTTAAAGTAATTTTTTCAGAAACTTTGCAATGTCTATGATTTGTTATATATATTTATGATACGTATATGACCTTAAACAATTGTATACACCTCTTGAGCAGTTACACTGATCACACTTGAAGCTATGATTTTTTCTTTTTTTTTACTCGGTGGTCCATCTATACCGAGGGTACTCGGGTTAGATGGACCACCTCCTAGGGATTGATGGACCTCTGGTATACATTACTAAATCAGGGTGTAACACAACGAATACAAGTTATCAAAGGTATAAACATTGTTTATTTTGAAATATAAAGTTATAAACTGCTTGAAAAGTAATAGGTATAGGGGTATAAACTATTTGAAAAAGGATAAGTAAATTTGATAGTCAACATACATAGAAAATGTAGGAATTCTAATTTATTTTCACATGGTTAACAAGATTTAATCATTCTGCAGACATTTTCTTTCGAGAATCTCGCTTCCCACAGTAATTGCATTTATTTTTTAATCTTGTGCAGCCTTCATGTGTACAGCGAGAGCATGACACACATTTAATCCAATTTTCATCTAGTTTTGTTTTACTGTAGTTCTCATTACACCACACACAATAATCAAATCCCAGTCACTTTCATAAAGGTTAAAGTTGCAATTTTTTTATTACTTTACGCCTAGCCGATGGCTAAAGTCATTAGAGGTGGGATGGGACTGGGGACAAGGAACGGGAAGGAATTCGGCCATGGCCTTTTCGAAAGAAGAATCCTGGCATTCACCTGGAGTGATCTTGCGAAACTATGGAAAACCCAAATCTGGATGCCCGGACGGGGATTCGAGCCAGCGTCCTCCCGAATGGGAGGCACCGCTCACCCACGACGCTCGGTCGTTACAAATTGTATTAATATCGATATTTTCAGATTCTGAGGATGACGTAAGTTCTTTCTTCTTTTGCCTTTTATTAATATCCCTTTAACTTCTTTTTCTTCCTCCCTTTCTCTCTTCCTCCCTGCTTTTCTTGTTTTCTTACATTTCTTTCTTCTTTTATGCTTCTTTTCTTCTATTTTGCTGCAGCATTAACTCCCATTTCCTTATTCTCAACAGCTTTGATTGCATTTTTCAAACTGTCTGCAGACCATTCTCCTTCCTCCGACGTGACTTTTCTTTTATAAAAAGTAGGCATTTTTAAGTAAAAGAAAAAATCCCAACTTATCAGTCTACGCTTTTATATTTAAAATAAGTTTTTTATACGTATTATTTCATTTACATAGACAGTATATCCCTAATAGGAGAAATGGTCCGACTATCCCAGGTTTTTTAAGTGGTCCAACTATCCCAAATTTCACTAGTCCATCTATCCCTAATTGTCGCGATAGATGGACCAGCTCCCCGTTCAGATAAACAACGTTACCAGCACGTCAATTGGGGTTATGACTGTACCCAAGTATACACCTAGGTTATGGCACTGATCTTACGTTGAAGACATTTAAACTAACTGAACCACATAACAAAGAAATCTCGTATAAAATATTTTTGAACTGTCCAAAAGAAATAAACGAAGTTTTCTTCTAAAATACATATGAAACTCCCGAGCAAATCTAAGCGTGGGTCCATCTATTCAACAATAACAATTCCAGACGCCGATTGCAGCACTGCTGTGGCAGACCAGCCAAATATTTGACTGGTCCGTCTATCCCGGTGGTCCATCTAACCCGGACTTACCCTATATTGATTGATTACATACTTTAACGGAAAAAATTATTGTTTTTACGACCGTTAGAATTCGTTCCAACATTTAGTTCCCCGAACACCTCTAAATGAAGGCAATGATGATCATAATAAATGACAAAGATTATTTTATTCTCATTATTTCCATTCAATAGCTTCAGTCTGTAACTGTCTAAGACATATTTATCATGAATAATGTCACCCAGAACTCCTCTTTGTAAACGACACAATTCGCTTGTTCCACTGCCACGAATGAACGTTTATATCCAACAATTACGCACCACAACGTAATACAGATAAAGCTGATGGTATTAGAGCATCGTCATTTTCGATTTTATGAAGTGTGACAGATTTGCGTTGAAATCCTATTCACCGCTACGCATTAACCATCCTAGTTTTCGTAATGACGTAGATAAGCGCTTTTATGTTCCCCATATTGTACCTCAAATATTCACCCTTCACAAATAGGTTGGCACAATATGAAACAAGATTAGCATTGTTTGCACTAAATTCCCAGTCACATCTCGTAACAGTAAATTGTTTATAGAATATTGAACATTAACACAGTAAAAGATAATTCATTGAGTCTAAATTAGTTACCTTCTACAACAGCATATTATACGAAGGGTAAAACCATTAGCACAGTACAAGATTAGCATTGTTAGCACTAAATTCCCAGTCACATCTCGTAACAGTAAATTGTTTATAGAATATTGAACATTAACACAGTAAAAGATAATTCATTGAGTCTAAATTAGTTACCTTCTACAACAGCATATTATACGAAGGGTAAAACCATTAGCACAGTACTTTTGAATACACTTAATACCAAAAAAACCATCTTAATCTCTCTAAAATTACAAATGATGTTGTTTGTAAAACACGAATTAAAAGATGCATGTAAGCGTCAAATCAGATTAATATGTAACCTCAAAAACAATTCTTGTAAAAAATAGGCCAAGTCTCGTTCTCGTGCTGTGACAAAAAGTTATCAGATCTCCTTCTGAGCCAAATCTACACTTTACAGCGTTTGTTCACTTCACATTGTGAAACAGAATGGTTTCACTCTGTGTCATAGATCATTTATTTAGAATAAAAAATATCTGGTGACTGGCCATTATTCGCGCCATGCTATAATTCGCCTATATAAACAACTTAAATGTGTTACTTAGTCAAACTTACAAATACATTAAAGCCAAAATTTCCCTCGCCCTTTTTCTAGTTTGACAAGTATAAATTATGCCTTCAATTTTAATAAAAATTACAACGTGCATGATGGCCAAACCATCAGATTATTTTTTTATAAAAATTCTAAATAAATGATCCGTGACACCGAGAGAAACCATTCTGTTTCACAAAGTGAAGTGAATACACGTTGCAAAGTGTAGACTTGGCTTAGAAGGGGATCTAATAACTATTTGTCACTACACGAGCACGAGACTTGGCCTATTTTTACATAAATTGTTATTGTGGGATCTCATTTCTTTTTGTAAGTTTATCGCTTATTCTGAATCACTGCTTAAATGTAATGATTCCATTTGAAAATCGGTGAATAAGAACATTTCAGAATAGAAGACTTCAATATACGTTACCAACAATGCCACACTCTCTGAAAACAATGGATGAGCGCCATAACCGTGCAATGCAGATTTTCGCTGGTTTAACTACCACCATAAATAAATTACGAGTTACTTCCAAACGAAACATAGGGGCAAAGTAAAATATAAGATATTAGTTAAACTTGCTGATATCTATGTACTAAAATATTATCATGCCTGTAGCTTCATTCGGAGCAAAGGAATTAACCCGCAAATATGTTCCAAGATTTTTCATGTTTGGGATTGTAACTAAATAAATAAGGACAAAAACTCCAATATTAGATTTTTCTTATGATTTAGGGATGAAACTATATATACGTACCGAATTACTTGTTTCTAGGATTACTGAAAGTACAGTGGAATTTCGATGTCGGCGTGTCGCGGTCGAAATTAAAATTTGAATTTCAGTAACTTCCAAAGCAATAAAACGAAAGAAGTCAAATTTAACACATTAGTTAAACTTAGTAAGGTCACACTCTACAATGAAAATCTGAGGTATATAAAGTAATTAGGGTAAAAAACGATTTCACCTTAGGGGTAGGTAAGTTTACGAGATTCATACTTTTCTTATAATATGTGGTAAAATTTTACCTTTCTACGGCTACGGGAAGTACCTTAGAGTTTTGATGATCATCAGTCAGTCAGTGAGTGGCAAAATCGCTGATGTTTGTATTTGAAAAACATCAGAAATAATAACAGTAACGAAATAAAATTTAGTATGTTTGCTAAGATTGCTTATACCTATGTATAACAGAAATTTGAAAGATGTAGCTTGAATACGACCGAAGAAATTGAGGTGCAAAAATGGCGCGAATTGTTTCGAGAAAAGGGTAGGCAATGCCGCTGTTGACTCGACTTGGCGGGTGCACTGCTGTGCACCCAAATATTTACAAGTATGTTGCAAGTAAACGTCATCAGTCAGTGCATTTTTACCGGAGTTGTGTTTATATTAACTTCCAGTGAGATGTCAGGAAATTAATGGAAAACATTAAAGTTCATTTGGCTGCTCATATAACCAAAGGTATTAACTTTTATTAGTCGTAGTTACAGCACATTTTAAAATTTTCTTTGGTGGGTTCAATGACTCAAAAACTCAGTCTTTGAAATACTAATTACACTAATAACTCCCAAACGTAAGTAGAAATTTTTTATATTTTTTAAATGTGAAGTCATTTTGACTGAAATTACTCTTCACAAACTGCTTTGTACACAGAAAATTACTCCCGAAGGTTTTGTTGTGTTTAGAAACGAAATTAGCATGCTTTAAAATGTTCAACGTGAAATGTTACAAACAAAAGATATTATTTGCTTACCATCGTACATGTAAACACTGGAGATTGCGTTAAACACATTCATTAAACATACTCCAATAAACGAATCAAAAACAAATTCTTCAATAAACTTTTGTGATCCCGCCGGCTAAGGTCTTTGATTGCGACGATAATAAAATTTCCAGAGGTAAATTAGAAGACTATCGTGCAGGGCAGGACCTTGATTAAATCGGATCTACAAAACAGAAAACAGCGTATTTGTATGAAGGATGCAAATTCAAGTTAGATTCATAAACAAACGGGAAAAACATGGTTCATTTGTTGATTCGATCCTACATAAATGATATCTCTTTCATATTAGATGCTAGAGAAAATATGGCGCACCTTCGCTGTTATTACTAGCGAAGTTTAATCGAAGTCGTTCGTATAAAATATGAAAATGCCGAACGCAATTCTCTAAATAAATTGAACAATTATTTGCACATAAAAAGTGTTAATGCTAAGTAAAATAAAACTAACAAATACAAATAATTCAATTTTTCACGAAAAATAAAGCAAAGAACAGGTGCAATGCGATATTTGAGGATAGGGTAATCAATGATAGCAAATTTAGAAAATTATTTGTATAAACACACCTAACAAAATCAAATAATTTTATGAAATAGTTTTACAATTTCCTCACGAAAAATCTAAAAGAGAAAAGCAAACCTGAAAACTAAGATTATCAGAAGGAGGTATATTAGGTACAAGAAAACAGGATATCAGAGTAATAGAAACGTTCTCTAAGCCTTATCTGCCGATTAATCACATTAACATCCTGCAGAATTCTAAAAGTAAAGTATTCTTACCTTTGTTACACAATGAACATACTCTCTACTATCTTTTGCACTAGAACATCCTGAATTCTTCACTTTAAATGCTGACATACATAAATTTGAAACAACAATCAAATATAACGTCTATAAGAACTACGCAACAATGCCAGTTGTAATGCGATGAATAAATTTTCTGCAGCTTCTTTATTCAGTTTTACTTAGGAATATAATGACATCTGCAAAAAGTTTAAAGTTCAGCTTCAGAATACACGAGATAGTAATTAAGAGCTATGATTTTTTTCCCAAATGATGTTCAAAAGTAGCAATTAAGCTTCATCTTTAAAACGTATATTCATATTACAGTAATTAAATGCTTAATAAATCTATATTCATACTTTGGTTATACACTGAAGTGTCAAAACTTATGGGATATCTCCCAGTATAGTATAAGACGATCCTTTTGCCCTTCTAAGTGCAGCACCCCGACTTAGCATTGACTAAACAAGTCTTGGGAAGTTCGCTGAAGAAATGTTCAGCCATGCTTCCCCAAAGTGTTGCTGGTGCAGAACATTGTGCACGAACTGACTTTTCAGTCATGTCCCAGATACATTCGACTGCATTTATATCTGGTTGTCATGATAGCCAAATCATTCTCTGGAAATGGCCAGAATGTTGCTCAAACCAGTAGTGAACGGTTTTGACCCAGAAAATGGATAATTGTTGACCTAGAAATGTCCATCTTGGCTTGGGACAAGAAAGTCATGAATGTCTGCAAGTGGTATCCAGTAGCTGAATGTAAATATTTCTAGTCAATATTTAGTTCAGTTAGACCAAAGGCCCCAGTTGATGCCATGTAAATATAGCCTGTACCAGGATGGAGCCACCATTGGCTTGCACAGTGCCTTCTTGACAACCTGGTTTCATGACTTGAATCCTACCATCAGCTCTTATTAACTGAGTCGTGACTTAACTGATCGTCTTGGGTCCTTCCGATATGTTCACGAGCCCAGAGAAGCGGGTGGCGTTTTTTTTAGCAGAGGAATTCGCATTGGTCTTCAGCTGCAATATCCCATCAACGCCAAATTTCGCCGCTCTGTCTGCACGGACACGTTTGTCATATGATACATATTAAGTTTTGCTGTTCTTTGACCCACTGACACCTCGAGGCAGACGTTGCTGGTGTTGGTCATTAAGTAGATGTGGCCATCCGCTTCTTTGGAATCCACTATACATCTAGCAGCAACTACCATTACTCGTTCAGAGTCCGTACACCATAGAGATGGGCAGGTCCGAGATTTTAAAGGATTCGGGTCCGGATGTACATCCAGCGCTGCGGATCTGCATCCAGGTTCCGTGTCCGGCGGACCTGTATGGGTCTGGATCTACAATCGGGCGGGCGGAGTGTCCGGCGGAACTGCATGGGTCCGGATCTACAATCGGGCGGGCGGAGTGTATGGCGGAACTGGATATGTACCGACCTACATCCAGTAATACATGTCCGGCGGAGCTGTATGGGTCCGAACCTACATCCGAGCGTATGGTGGATACAAATCCGACCAAGGAGAACTGCAGTATGAGTTATATCGTGTTCATCTAAAATGTCTGTGGGCTTCTATAAGGATAAAATGAAATCATTTCTTAATAATGTTTAAATACTACTAATTTTTTTTAAAAAAAAAAAAACGATTTTTTTTACTAAAAATGAAATTATTCGAGATTCAACATTTTGAGATAATTATTGCCTTTCCACAATATACCAGCTTAAGAAACAGTGTATTATAAATGAACAAAAAATAAAATTGCAAGTATAACTTATTTTAAATTGTGAGCGAGAAATTACGTGAGATTTGTTCTTATATTATGTATAGTGTTTTCCTCTGTATACTTTGTGAAACTGTTTTGATTGAGTGAATAAAACATTGTCGTGAGTGCTAAATCGAGTGCGATACAATGCATTTTAATTAATCAGTAATATTTATGTTTTGCCAGCTACCGTAATGTGTTTTTGGTGCTTTCAAAATCTTTATTTTATTTTGTGCAATTTCAAAAACTTTTAATTTCTTAGCAATTTTATTTCCAATTTAGTTTAAAGTATTTTTAAGCAAGATTTAATTCTTAGTAATAATAACCGATTGTTTGAGCCATTGTTAGACGTTCTAGAAACGGCTGGATGTGAGTTTTTTTTTTTTTTTTTTTGTCAATGTTGGATTAGAAAATATTGCTGTAGAAGCGGTAAGCAGAGTCGCTCGCAATAATGCCACATAATCATATTTATATATACATTACTAGCTGTTACCCGCGACATCGTACGCGTGGATTTAGGATTTGATTGCTAGAATTGGATATACAAAGCTGAAAATTATCTAAGATGTCCCAAAAAACACTGAGTCGGCATAATATAACGGGAACGCCATCGATATACCATTCTACCTTCGAACCTGTCTCATGACTAAAACTTATTCATATCGGAAAAAAGTATTCTATTTCGTTCCTAAATATACAAAGTATTTCCTTGTCACCGATATACACATATAGTCGTCAAAACGCAAAAAAAGATGGAAACTCACTTTCGCATATACGATATTATTAGTTTAGATCACACAAAAACTAACTGTGGAACCAGTATACCGTAAATAAAGTAAACGCTTAGAGCACTATTCTACCGCCAAAGGCTTGCCAGAACATGGTATCCTTACTATAAAATCCTAGGCTTGGCTCAAACTATGAAAAACAATTCATAAAAATATATGCAGCCAGTGGAATTCGAACCCAAAGCCACGTTGAAGTTTTCTTGTTAAGCAAGCGCGCTACCACTACGCTACCCTATCAAACATGCATATTAATGCGCATTACAAATACACCTAGATATTATGCATTTGTTTTTCACAGTTAGATAGTGTTCATAATTTAATGACAATATGTTCTTATCTATACATAATATAGTATCCCATCTTAATCCTAATGTCAAACAGCATCTCCATGTCAAATTTCATCACGATCGGAATATCCGTTTAGCACAAGAAATGTAACAAACAGACATAAAGACAGACAGAGTCACTTTCGCATTTATAATATTAGTATAGATATGTATAATGTTCCTTGGAAACCCTACGAACCGTGTTTCTGCAATAAAGAGATGTAAAATGTATTATATAATTTGTCCTTAAGCCATCAGAATTGTGAAAGTTAAAAATTCTAGAGACTTTGTGATTAATCAAACTGAACGTTAAAAGTTTAATAAGACTGCAACGCATTAAAATCACAAGTTAAATTATAAGTCCATTCTTATTTAGCACGTAAAACACTCATCACCTTACAAGCATGAACCTGGCCAATAAGAAAGTACTACCGGGTTTTAGCTACCCATTGACATTTAATAGTTATTGTAATTATCTACTAGTAGTCAGCCATTAAGAAATAGTTTTTCATTTATAATCTTATCTTTAAACAGAATTGTAATCGAATCGTACAGTAAATGACATTAAACTTTTCAGAACATAGATTTCAAATCGGAACTGTAATGAAAAATTGTGTTCCAGCTCCGCGTTGCAGGTCCGGCCGTGTTTCAACCTCCGGCCACGCAAGCACTGTGGCGCTGTTACAGGTCCGACTGGAAGCAGATCCGACAAGCGCTCGGATGTACATCCATCCCTAGCGCAAGTGATACGGGTCCGCGGAACTGCATCCATCCGGACCTACCCATCTCTAGTACACCATAACGAGCGGCCATAATCACGTCAGAAATATTTTCAGAAGACTTACGAGAATGCAAATGTAAGCCCCTACATGACACAGCACATTTAAAATCATGAGATATAAGTCTTTCTCGGCGTATCTTCGATATAAATTCTTCTCGGGTTTGCAGAATCATATCCAATCGGAAGACTATATGGCTCCCTATGCATTTCTCGAGTTAAACATCAAAATTATGATAGTAAATGTTTTTAAGAATATATAATGTGGGGTCTTTCATTAAAGAAGTCTTTGGATTTTTTTTTTTTTTCTGTGTGAGAATAATGTGAACGATGACGCTATGAGAACAGTTATTGTGTCAGCCAATCAGAATACCGCTTGGCTCCCAAGGATTATCGAATTTAACATCATGATTAATAGTGGTGAATAATGTAAACGGTGATTCAATATGAACAGTGACGTTATGCGAACATTGACGTAGGTAATCAATCGTCTTTCTATTTTTAACAACCTCGGCTTTGGTTTCGCTGTGGAGCCAACTATCAGTACAACGCTGAGTATATCTACGCTTGGTTCCGCAACCGACCAATCGCAGTCACAGAATGGTAACGTCATTGGAGTCAGCCAATCGGAAGACGACAACGTTCCTGTCTCGTTCAGTTCCGCTATTCAGTCCAGTTTCTGTTGTTCCTTCAGATACAACAGTCCTGATGATGGCGGCAGTGGAAGTCGCCGAAAGCTCGACATTAGAAAATGTGATTCGGCGGCAAACCCGAGAAGAATTTATATCGAAGATACGCCGAGAAAGACTTATATCTCATATTAAATACCTCTACGGGGAGGATATGTACAAACAAGTAAGACTTCTGGAAAAGTTGCGGAGGAAGAAAGCCAGACTTCTGTGTTCCTTGACTTTCTTATTGAGATGTCGGGATTCCAACATTCTACCTCGTTTTTGTCTGGTTGGCCATTGCATTTCTAGCACTAAAGCAAACCGTATTTTGCGTCGCGCCGGTTTTGCGCTCCTTCGAGAACGCATTCGTCACACGCGGTTTGAGCTTAACTGTAACGCACAAGAATTACTTCACTGCCATCTGGAGCTTGCAGCCAAACTGTCTCCGACCTCTTGGGAATGGGTGGATGCCACTACTTCTGCACAAGGTAGAATGGAGTTTGATAGAACATCGGCAAGACAGATTTCCAAGTTCAATCGTCTATCTCAAGCACGCTGGCCTTCTAAGGATGAAACTTTCAAACGTGCGGTAGTAAACCTCACTGGTACACAGCTGGATGAAGCAACTGAGAAAGTTTTATCCAAAGGGTTAAACTTTGCCCCAACCCCTGATAAGGTTCCTGTAAAGGATATTGTCTGTGCTATTGAAATAGTTGCTAGAAAGCTTCCTGGGGATGCGGCTGAAGAAGTCCGAAGGGAAACGTGCAGAGTTCTGGAGAAAGCCAAACCACCTAGGCCCAACATCACGAAATCGGAACGCTTCGCTCTCCGTGCGTTGCGTCGGAACGAAGAAGTGGTTGTGTTACCTGCGGACAAAGGGAATGCCACAGTTTTGCTTACATCTGATATGTATGAATCCAAAATACAAAATATGCTTGATGACACCGCTTATAAGCCCCTTAATGGTGACCCAACTTCCAGAGTTGAGAGGAAAGTGGCAGCGCTTGTTAAGAAGGCCGGATTTACGCCTGATGTCGTCAAGTACCTTCGACCTCGTGCAGCCAGACCACCTAGGCTTTACGGCCTGCCAAAGATACACAAGGAGGATGTGCCGTTACGACCGATTGTAAGTACCATTGGTAGTCCTACATATAACTTGGCCAAGCATTTGTCTAAGATGCTTAGACCTTTCGTAGGTAATTGTCCGCACCATGTTAAAAACTCGACACAGTTTATCGATACGCTCCGAAAGATGCGGTTGTCAGAGTCTGATATTATGGTCAGCTTTGATGTTGTCTCGCTCTTCACCAAGGTTCCTTTGAGAGACACACTGCAGCTGTTACAAGGTCTTTTTGAACCTACCTTGGTGGATCTGTTCGAACTAGTTCTAACTTCTACTTATTTTACCTATGGTGGGAGTTTTTATGAACAGACTGATGGTGTGGCAATGGGGTCTCCATTATCTCCTGTAGTAGCCGATCTGTTTATGGAACACTTTGAAGATCGAGCAATTGAAACTTCCGTCCTTAAACCAACATACTTCTATCGTTATGTGGACGATACATTTGTTGTTTGGCCCCATGGGATCCAGGGCCTTTATGAATTCATGGACCATCTCAATAGCATTCATGAAAACATCAGATTCACTATGGAGATAGAGAAAGATGGTAGATTGCCCTTTCTAGATATTTTAATCCAGCGGAGAGCTGATGGTACCCTGTCACATAGTGTGTACAGGAAAATAACGCACACGGACCGTTATTTACATGCCGATAGTTTCCACCATCCGGCGCAGAAGAACACGGTGTTATACACGCTTGTACATAGAGCAAAGGCAATTTCAGACGCTGACAATCTGCAAGACGAACTTGAACATCTCCGCCATACCTTCATGCGGAATGGATACCCGATCCAATTGATAGAAACGGGCATTTCGAAAGAAAAAGGCAGATATACGTACTATTGAGGAAGAAGAACAGCCTAAAGAACTTGCCTTCATCCCGTACGCAGGTAGCATCTCTGGGAAAATCGGCAGGATATTAAAACGACATGGAATCAAGTGCATTTTCCGCCCTCCTGCTAAAATACGGGATTTACTACGTCCAGTGAAAGACGATTTGGGTTTAAAAACACCGGGAGTGTACAGCATACCGTGCCAATGTGGTAAGAATTATATTGGTCAAACCATCCGCACTATCCAGGCCCGTATGACTGAACACCAACGCAACATCCGGTTGTTCCAACTAGAAAAGTCTGCTGTGGCACAACACGTTATCGAAAACGGTCACATTATGGATTTCGATAAGGTGAGAGTTTTTAGCCAAGTGTTCCTTCTTCTGGGAATCTGTGATCAAAGTAGCTATCGAGATACGTCTTGATAATAATAATATGAACAGGGACTTGGGTGTATGGCTCAGTGACGCATGGAAGCCAGTTTTTGCCATTCTTAAACAACCAAGTGTCTCACTGACGGACGATAGGAGAGTGGAGAGTGGAGCACGGCCGCCCTCCGCCATTCACTGCCATTATTTTCTTGGCAGTCTACTTTGGAGTTCTTGTCTCTCGACATTTTCTCCTTATTCATTGGACGGTGCATTACGTCACTTTGGGTGTGTCGTATTGGTTGGCGTTATGTGATTAGCTTTTTATTTTGTCTTTTTAATGTTGCCTGAGCATTGCTAACGGTCTTCTGTGCCGGCCGGTGGGAACTTCATATCGACCGAGCACGCTGACCAGTGGGTTGTTACTCGTCTCAGCTTTCCGATAAAACGCCGTAGCGAGTGCTCGGAAGCGGTCTTTAATGGGTGGTACGCCTGCCGCCTCGTGCAGCGCCGCAGTCGGGAAGCGCGATGGCAGGTGTAGGGCGCGCTTCAGCGCCCTGTTCTGGATGACTTGAAGCCGGTTGACGTGTTTGTCCGCCGCGTAGCCCCACACTGGGCAGGCGTACTCAAGAAGTGGCCTGACCAGTGTGAGGTAGATCTTCACGCCCAGTGCAGGTGGAAGCGCACTGGTCCTGTTCAGCAGAGGGTAAAGATCATGCAGTCTTCCGCTGGCCCTCCTGCGTACTTCATTTATGTGTGATTGCCACGTGAGCTTGGAGTCGAGTGTGACTCCAAGGTATTTTAACGTTGTCTTCCATGGAATGTCTACTCCGTGGAGTTTCAGTACTGGATCCGCGTGGTTCCTGTTCCTCGGACCGTATTTCCTAGTGATGACAATCGCCTGGGTCTTCGCGGCGTTTACTTCTATACGCCATCTGCGTGCCCAGGCCTCCGTCTGCTGGAGTATATCTTGTAGCCTTCTGGTGGCGATGGCTCTGCTACGGCTGCTGGTGACATAAGCTGTGTCATCAGCGTAGGTAGCCGTCTGCACTCGGACCGCCGTGGGAACGTCGGCCGTGTAGAGGGAGTAGAGTGTTGGACCCAGTACGGACCCCTGAGGGACTCCTGCCATGATGCGCCTTCGCGTTGAAGTTTTCCCGTCGACTCTTACATGAAAAGTTCTTCCAAGCAGGTACGAACGGATCATCTTCACTAAGGGCCCCGGGAAGCCTTGTTGGTACAGTTTAAGTAGGAGCCCTGTGTGCCACACCGAATCGAATGCTCTTGCGATGTCGAGCGACACGAGGGCACAGTATTCCTTGTGCAGGAAAGCTCGTGTCGCGGACTCCACGATGCGTAGCACCTGTTGTGACGTGGAGTGGCCACGCCGGAAGCCGAACTGATGCGCGGGTAGGATGTTATTCGCCTCGATGTAGGAGTTAATCCTTTTCAGGAGCAGCCGCTCGAAGATCTTACTGACGGACGGCAAGAGGCTGATCGGCCGATAGTGCTGAGGAAAGATGGGATCTTTCCCGCTCTTGTGTACCGCCACGACTTCGGCGTGTTTCCACCGACGTGGGTACCTCTTCGTAAGCAGGATTCTGTTAAATAGGTTCGCTAGGTACACCGAGGCCTCAAGCGGCAGGTTCCTCAAGCACCGATTTGGAATCCCATCGTGGCCGGGTGCTTTGTCCAGCTGCAGCTTCGCCAAGCAACTAGCCACCTCCGCTGGGGAGATCGGTTCTATTTGCTCTTCACCATCATCAGCGTCGAGATATACTCGTAGACGGCGTCGAGCAGCGCGCAGTTCCCGGTCATTTACGTTTACATCAGATGGGCGGAAGTTTCTTTCGAAGCTGTCAGCCAGGGCATTGGCCTTGGCCGCTGGCTTGTAGACGAGCCCATTCACGCCGTGCAGAGGTGGGATGCGCTGTTTTCTCTTAGTGAATTTGCGGGTCTGCTCCCACATGGTTCCATCATCAGGCTTGAGCGACGATACGCGGGCATCCCACTCCCGGTTCCGGTGCTCGACCAGTGCCGCTTTCAGTTCCTTCTGTAGCCTGTTAAGGAGTCTCTTGGTCACCGGATTTCTGGTAATTTTCCACTCCTTGCTGACACGGTTCTTGTGCCGGATAGCCGCGATTAAGTGTGGTGGAAGCTGTTGCGTAGCAATTGGTCTTCGGTTGCGCAGAGGTGTGGATGCTGACGTGGCGTCCTTGACTATTTCTTCGAAGGCGCGCAGTGCCGCATCCACGTCTTCGACTCGCTGGTTGGCTAGAGCGGTAGAGACGAGTTGTCGGTAGCTTGCCCAGTCAGTGTTGCGGAAATCTGGGTGAATCTCTTCTGTTTCCTGCCACGGTCCAACATCCACTGCAACTATCACCGGCGAATGGTCAGACGACATCCGGTTGATAGTGGTCGCGTCGATGAATCCAGTGAGGCCTTTGGTCACCGCTATGTCTATGACATCCGGCCGATAACCGCTGGCTGGGAAGTGTGTAGGCTCTTCTGGGCCCCACACACACATGTTGTGTCTGAGGGCTAGGCGTCTCAGTAAGTTGCCAGCTGGATTCTTGATTCGACTGTTCCAATCGGGGTGTTTCGCATTGAAGTCACCACCGATCAGAACCTTGCCCCTGATTGTCGCCAGCGCGGTGAGATCGGCTTCCACCATCTGCCTGGTGGGGGGCCGGTAGACTGCCACGACCGTAAGTTTACCGGTAACAGTGGTAACCTCTACTCCGACGGCTTCTATTTGCTGCATTGGCGGTAGAATCACTTGGCAGTGCGGTATCCTCCGTTTGATGAAGACCGCAACTCCTCCCCCGGCGGTGAGGCGGTCTCGTCTGTAGCAGCAGTAGTTAGCTGCTGAAACACGGAGTCCCGGCTTGAGGTGGGATTCGCTGATGAGGCAGACATCTATATCCTGCTCCCTCAGAAATTGACGGAACTCAATCATCTGTGAATACATGCCATTGGCGTTCCATATGCAGAATTTGAGATTCCGTATGTGGGGTCCTCTATCCATTGTGGTTGTGACATTTGCATATGGGAGAGGCCGTAGCCGACGTCGCTGAGGCATGCATGCTGCTTGTCATGGTGTCCATTTTCTGAATTAGAGTGACCATCAAATTCATTACGGTATTCATCATGGTGATGAGTTGCTCCATGGTGTCTGCAGGTGCTTGTGCGGCCCGCTGCATTCTTCGCTGGATGGGATTTGGTCTGGCTGCAGGTTGCCGAGGTTCTTGTATAGCAGTCTCTGTTGATTCCTGCAACCCCCCTGGGCTGTCAGGAGGATTACCATTTGGTGGGACGCCAGAAGTAGCTGCAGCGAACGTACGGTTGTCTCTGCGGTTGTTGGTTATCTTCTTGGCAGGTTGCCTCTTGCCCGTTGCTGCTTGCCCAGGTGTAGCAGCCAGCTGCCGCCCCTGGTCTGCTGACTGTTCGTTCTTCTTTTCGAGGTTCTCTCTTGTGGTGTTCGTCCCACGAAGTCGGTCGCGTGCCCTCTTATAAGCGCTGCAGCCCTTATAGCTGGCAACATGGTTGCCGCCACAGTTGTGGCATTTGGCGGTGTCCTTGGTCTTCGCTGCAGTGCAGTTGTTGGAGTCATGTGGGCCGGCGCATTTTACGCAGACCGACTTCATCCTGCAATGCCGGGCCACGTGCCCGAACAGCTGGCAGTTGTAGCATTGGGGAGGCCCGGCTGAGGAGCGTAACTTCTCTGTGGTAACCTTCAGGTGGCATATACTTTCCACCTGGAAGATTTCACGGTTCTCCACAGTATCTGGTACTACTGCCAGAAAGAGCGGCATTTCGACGTTCGTTCCTGGGCGTCTTAGTTGGGCAACAGCTTGAACGTCGAAGCCCAAGGCAATCAGTTCTTCCTTGAGATCGGCGACTGGAAAAGTACGTGGTATTCCCCTGAACACCACCTTAAGTCGCTTAACTTCGCCAGTAGGGAACGTAAAATACGGAGTCTGCATTTGGTCCAGTTGCTTCGTCACGGCGGAGTAGTCTTCCACGGTGGTAAACGTAAATTTAATTTTATCTCCGCCCGCTGTTTTGGCAGAGAATGGGTCTTTGGCAATCTTCTTCACCCATTCATGGAGCTTCTTATAACTCTCTTGGAATTCCACCACGATGGGTGGAATGTGTGGACTTCTGTTTCTGGGAGGCTCTTCTTCTTGTAGCGGTGCAAACTGATTTGAGGTTTCCATCCGCTCAGGCTCAGTCGACGGCAGCGGCTTGCTCGTGCGGCGAGCCAACACGAACCCCTCGCTGTCAGGCAGATCTTCTGCTGTGCTGCATCCAGGCGTTGCAGTCTGGCAGCTGTTAGCGGCTATTTCTTCTTCGGTGGTCTTCCTGTAATTTATCTTCACAGCACCTCCGGGCCGAGCCGAGGTACTTGGCTCAGGGAAGCTGAAAGCCCCCTTGAGAGTCTTCTTTGCAGCTTTCTTGCCTTTGCTAGGCGCCGAGAGCTGTGACACCGGCACGCTGATTTTATAGTTGACACCTCTCACATCATTCTTAGAAATCTTCGTCTTGCCGGAAGAAGGCGGAGAGGTTCTCCTCTTTGTAGCACGGTTGTCTACAGGACCGTGGGCTATCCCAGTCGTCAGCTGCGAGTAATAAGCGTTCCGATCAGAATCCATTTCCAAGTCCATTGTGGTTTGCTGGGTCGTCATAGGCGGTGGCTGTATTGATCCATTTGAAGCCCCACTCAAGTCCGTTTCCGTATGCTCAGTCGTCGACATTGCCGCGGTTGCCGCCGGCAAAGCCGAGAGCACTGGGGCACTCGGCCCGCCTGGCGCGGCAGCGCAGCTAGCACTTTCCTCATCGCTCGTCATAACAGCACGGCGGCAGACTCGGAACTCCTCTAGTGAGCACGGCGTGTCGGTCCGACTACATCTGCAGCTGATCCTGTGGCCGACCAATCACAGACAAATATTACAGAACCGGGGTTATAGTCAGCCAATCGGAAGACTATATGGCTCCCTATGCATTTCTCGAGTTAAACATCAAAATTAATGATAGTAAATGTTTTTTAAGAATATATAATGTGGGGTCTTTCATTAAAGAAGTCTTTGGTTTTTTCTGTGTGAGAATAATGTGAACGATGACGCTATGAGAACAGTTATTGTGTCAGCCAATCAGAATACCGCTTGGCTCCCAAGGATTATCGAATTTAACATCATGATTAATAGTGGTGAATAATGTAAACGGTGATTCAATATGAACAGTGACGTTATGCGAACATTGACGTAGGTAATCAATCGTCTTTCTATTTTTAACAACCTCGGCTTTGGTTTCGCTGTGGAGCCAACTATCAGTACAACGCTGAGTATATCTACGCTTGGTTCCGCAACCGACCAATCGCAGTCACAGAATGGTAACGTCATTGGAGTCAGCCAATCGGAAGACGACAACGTTCCTGTCTCGTTCAGTTCCGCTATTCAGTCCAGTTTCTGTTGTTCCTTCAGATACAACAGTCCTGATGATGGCGGCAGTGGAAGTCGCCGAAAGCTCGACATTAGAAAATGTGATTCGGCGGCAAACCCGAGAAGAATTTATAACATTTAAAATCTTCCTTTTTTGGTGCTACCGCCATCTGGATACTTACATGACTTTTGGCAATTTGAAGATAGATATAACATTGTGTTTTTCTTTAAGTAGTATATAAAGAGGAGATAATCAGGGCTGAGAGAGTATTGTTACCAACTGATGGGAAATAAATCGTCCATGGCCTTTATAAAAGAACTTCACGGTCTGCACCTGGAGTCAAATCGGGAACAATGAAAAACCGAAATTTGGAAGACCGGGACGGGGATCGAACCCACGCATGGCTGGATGACACGTCAGAACGATAACTGCTCACCTAACGGGCTCATTCAATCCATAACCTATCGGTCCAGAACACAGACATTGCGCTGGAAGAGGTACGAAAAGAACGCGTCTACATTATACAAATCATAACATTAGGAAAAAAAAAAAAAATCGTTTTAGACGGAATTGTTTGAAGACTTTTGGCGGAAGTATAGACGAGATCAATTATTAAAATAAAGCACTTTAGGTACGTATAACTATGTTTGGGAATTTTATCAACTACCTACAATTATAGAAAAACTCAGGTTATTGTAAGAATTGGGAAGAACTGAGGAAGCTTCCCGACGAGGAGCTGTTTTTATGACATACCATGTTGTGTTGTGGTTTGAGGTCTTGTTGACAGTTATGGTCATTACAAGCGTTTCAAGTGTTAGGGAGGGAAATGTGTGTGGCGAGTTGTACGCTCCATTGACTTTCTTATTTTGCGAAGTGTGTTCTTTCGAGACTGACAGTGTGGAAATGCCCAGCGTAGATTTCTACTCGAATGTAATAATGACGGCAAACTATTCGCACCAATGTAATATCTGTATGGCTGATCACAGACCAACTCAGCTTAATTGCTTCACACATTCTGGTCTATTTGTTTTTGCTGATAGATATATCCAGGCGCGAAAAGTGTGAAATAAGTCGACCTGTAGTGAAAGCTTTGAGCGAAGCAGGAATCGAAACACCGCAACAGTCAAGTATGTGACAATCAGAACTGAAACAGGATATTGGATATGTAAAGTAGGAGGGTTTCCATACCGAAATCGTATTTTCTGTTTCACACAAAACAATATCTCGAATATGTATTGTTTCCTGTTTGAAGTCTGTTGATAAACCAATTCGACAACAATTTCCAGTACGTGGCTCCGTTAACCACAAATGAAATCTTCCCTCCTCCCTGAAAGCTAAAATCAAGTGCTAGTTTACACTCGTGGTCGTCTGTTGCAAGAGATGCCGATTGTTTTTAGGCTATCACAACCAGTTCATCGAAATACTTTGTCTGGTTCTTTATTTATTTCTGTCTCAGCTCTCTAGTGTAAACTAATCTCTTCATCTTTCCACGAACTATTTCTTCAAATATAGTTTCCACAATGCGTTGTTTTCGTAAATAATCCTTCCCATTAATTTTCAACATCACTTAATCACTTCTACAAAACCAAATTCGAATGCTTTACTACAGTCTAAGACAAGGGAGGAATCTAAGAGTTTTCTTCCGTCTAAAAAAAAAAGCTTTGTACGAATTTTTTTTTTGGAAAATATACTTTGCGAGGCGCTTAAAATTGTGATGTGGATGGCCGTAATAAGATTAAACATTAACGTACTGCCGCCCGGACTCCTATTAGGAGGCGCTTACATTCCTGTTCTCTTTTTATATTACGGATTTACAGTTAGTCGTCGACGAGGTCATTAAAGTCGAAATGTGACTGTGTATAGCGATCAGGAAATATGGCATGGTTTTTTGTAGCAACCATACGAAAATTACCTGCAGTGATTTTGGGAAACCATGTAAAACACGAATCAGTATGGCTGAGCCAAGTGTAAGGGTCCGATTCCGTATTTATTTGTTGCAAAAATAATTATACTTCCCAATTTCCAATGTGGAGTTAGTATTGTAGGCTTTTTATTTAGCTCTATACCGAAAACCGTGTTTAACACCACTCTTGAAAATATATTGTCTTTTATCTAAGTAAAATTACTTCTCCACAATCAACACACAAGGCTTATTAAATTTCATAAAAAGAAAACAGTTATCATTTACTTATCTTATTGTTCCTATTACAACATATTATTCAATTCAAAACATTTATACATTCCTTATTCGTCGTCCTCGGGCTTATTTTCTTGAATATGCAAGTTACAATTATGTATCCATCCCGCCAGGATATATGGTCTTACTAATTTCAACTTCTCAAGCCATCTTCTGCTCATCAACTTGTTTAGTAACCAGAGATCCTCCTTCACTTACTTCAGTCTGGTTCAATTTGTCTGGCGAAAACCTTCAAATTTTAATACATATAACCATAATTATTTAAGGAGAAAATTAAGAATAAATTACACAATGAATGAGATCGTGTACCTTACACAAGGATCGAAGACTCATCCTTCCGAGCGAAAGTTACCAAACTTTCAAGCGATCAGGACTGCTTGTAGATTACTGGTAAATGTAGGGTACCTTATAAGTTGAATAGAAACTGTAATTTTTTTATACTACATTATCTGAAAAAGCTATTAGCTACTTTTTAAACAACTGGTTAATCGATACAGTAACATTTCGAATGTAATATTTCCTTCTTGGTGTAAATAATACAGATGATTGTAAACTAGTGTCCAGGCTGAAAATACCCTGCGGCTACAACTAATCGCTGGTGGTCCTTGGCCCGTGCGGCAACAGGTGAAGGGGCCATCTGAGCAGGTAGGAAAGGGTCGGCAGGGACGCGAAATCCAAGGACCCTGCAATCACTCACTCGGAGGACACTTGCTGGTCTCGCCAACAGTGGCGTCAGAGATTAAAATACTAATTGTTAATTAAGACAATCACAAACGGTATTGAACAATTCGTATCGATTTGATTTGTACGTTCCTGCTTATGAAGTTTTATGTAGTACACATGAAATATAATCAGCTAAATGATTCCGAAAGCTGCCTGAACTTTTTTAATAGTCCATAACGTGAATTTCATCCTTTGGCAAATTTGGAATTTTGTATGTACCATATTCAATGAATGTTCACCTTGATTCAGATTCGAAACTAACTGTAATCCCCTTTTACCAGGTACTGTTATCGGACTAAATTAATTTTTTACTAAGGTGAAATGCGAGACTACTTAAGGCACAATCACGAAGTCCTACCGCCTCTAATGAATTCGCTGTCGGCGACACGTAAAGCCCAAGCAAAAAGTCCTTAAAACAACAAAGAAATATTGTTAGTGCCGTAAATCGTGAAATTTATATATTTGTTTAGAGAAATATTCTCATGGCGTAGAAACAACTTTGTGAGTTAGCCTTCCAGAAGCTGTTTGGACGTATGCAAACATCTGCTTCCTTATCAGTCATTCTTATAGTACGCTTGTGGAAATAGTGGAAACTGGAAGGGGCTCCAGGAAATCCTTACCGAAAGATTATATAAAACGATCTGAAGTCTAAGATTTTTGACATCTTGCTTCATCAAGCCACACGTCTCAATGATGAACTTCCACTTGCCGTTAAAATGATAGAAACGTGTTGCACCAGATGTAGAATGCAAGATGGCTAAGAATGATATTCGATCGAGTAAGGTGACTGAACGGCAATGTTTTGGCTTTGAATTCCGGTCATCCAGATTTCGGTTTTCCATGGTGACAACAAAATCGGAGTTTATAAAACCATTAAGATTTACTATATATAGCCGAGTGATATTTGTCCAGAATCCAAATTGCTGCGGTTTCTATTGCAAGCGCTACAAGTAGGCTACAAATAAATTGTCGTATTGACTGAGTTAATTAAAAAGTTCGCCTGTACGTTGAGTAGGTTGTATTAACGTTTAATCACCTTCCTTTAACACTCATCGACTAGATCTGGTCCAAATTTCCAACAGACTAACAATAGTTAACTTAGATGTCGCGTTCCTGAAGTATGCATTCATCACTTGAAAATCAGGCAATAGCCAGATGTCTTACATATGCTGTTCTTACTTGAGAATGTTTGGAGAAAATATATTCAAACTAAGATAAGAGATGCCAATAACATCTATATATTATATCATAGCATTGAGATACTAGTTGCTGCTGTATATAATATTCAACTCTTTGGGAGTTTATTTGAACATTTTTTTGCATGAGTTGTAATTATTTTGTAGCAAAGACGTAGAAACATGCAACAGGAGGTGAAAATAATTAATGATTAATACCAAATACAGAGCATCACTAGGAATTTCCTGGGATACTAAAATAAAGTACTTGATGAAGGTTTGTGAAATAAATTAGAAAAGATCTCTCCAAACAAACAGAGAATTGTCTCCAACAAATGAAAATAGGTTACGATCCCATGCATTCCTTTACCCGACGAAAAATCCTGAGATTCTTCATGGATTTTGCTTGGTCAAATAAAAAAACAGAGCACATTTCCGTAAAAATAAAAACCAATAGGTCAAATATGATAACTATCTTAAACGTATTTTAAGAGCTGAATTGTATCGTGTATCATTATTATTTTGTTGTACTCTGTGTATGACATGTTTCATTAACTTTACGCTTGGGTTTGTACATTCAGTTTGTAACTGGAAAATTATTTAAATTGGTACCTAGTTCATTTATGTTGATCTAATTTGTTCATTTATGTTGATCTAATTCGTTCATTTATGTTGATCACATATCGTAACACTATTTAGAAGAGATTAACCAGTCTTTATATTATTCAAGAAACGGAATGTATTATATTAAATCATTAAAAATTAAAACATAAATAAATTTTACGTGTTTTAGATATTACTGATTAAAAGGGTCCAAATTCAATTCGTACGGCGTTTATTAACTGTGATAAAGAATCCAATAATCTTACATTACAGATTTTGTAATTTTGTTTGTCCTATTGTTAAATGGGTAATAAGAAGCCTTTGAGAAAACGGAAGTTGAAGCTTGGACAAAGTCCCTACCTATTAGAAGGCAAGTTTTAACTTTATGTCTGGCAATATTGATACAGACAACAATGTTTCAATAGGGGCAGACCTTTTATTTAAGTAGCTACAATGTACTAATTAATAAACTATTTGAGTTAGAATTAAAATATTCTCTAGATGCAGTTAGTTATTCAAAAAAATGCAGCCCACAGTGTACTTGGCAATGCTGAGAAAATGTAAGTTATAAATAATCTAGAAAAAAATGTTTTATTATAACGTTGCAGACACAATATCTGCATAGATATCAGCACGTTGCTTATTCTCTTCAGAGACAATTTTCATATAAAACTATTTATGTTTTATACAAATTTAACTTCAATTACTTTGAATGCTTGAAGCGAATTGTTAAGCACCTCTCCTGCCAACTGATTGCATTTCTTAACGAAAACATTTTTCCTCTCTTATGCTTGAAAAGAAGTGCTAATTTATGGTTCCCTATTTCCTTCCACATGGTACTCTCAATTCTAGCACAGTATCTGCCCATTTCTCATAAGCAAGTTCAACGTATTAAACGTTATTTTATCTGCCTTGTGCCCTAATTGCCAAACCAGTTCATTATGAAATGAGTTTAATGGAGATTTTGAAACTTTCAGTACCTAAAACTCTAGTATTTAACTAGCATAATGTAGAACTCGTGCGATCCCTTCCACGCAAATATCGGCAATCACACAGTATTTGCAAGGAAACTTTATCACAGATGAATTAAAAAATTCCGAACTACTTACGGGTTCAAAACCGAAACCTTAAATGTTCAAGACGGTTACCTTAACTGTGACCACTCAGAGATTTGATTGTTAAGAAAATTCCCCAGATATTTGCATTTCACGGCTTCCACCACTAATTACAAAACCATTTTATTTGTGTATTTTTTCTAGTAAGTAATTTATATATATATATTTTTTTTTTTAGTTTATCTTCCCATGCTGATATACTCAGCTAGTTACTGCAACCACATCCTTCCGGATGAAGAATATACGTAATAAGGATCACTCAACAGAAATGCGCAATTTGAACCATCCATCCAAATCGGAATTTTTATTCTTGTATCATTGAAACTTGCATCTTAATAGGTAGCTATTTTTTTGTTTATGGGTTTACGCTTCGTTTACATTAAGGTCATTAGAGGTCACAATTGGGGGGGGGGGGGGAAGCAAGGAACGGAATGCGGCCATGAACTTATGACGGAACTACCCCGACATCCGCCTAGAGTGATTTGTGGAAACCACGGAAGACACAAATCTGAATAATTGGACGGTGATTCAAACCCACATCCTCCCAAATGTGAGGCCAGACTTACCCACCACTCTCGGTAAACTCATAGATACCATAAGATAAATAAGTGCATCTTCTTATCTACTATTTTATCAGTTCCGCATATGTTACTGAACATCGGGCTATTTACGTAATACAAAAAGTACTAAGTGTTTTCTTCACTTAACTCAATTCTAATTCCTCTTAATGTTGTGTAGTTACTGGATAAAACGAAGTTTAAGGATATAGATATTTTCCGAAATAAAATATTTGTGATAGAAATATCTTTATTGTGCAAAGACATAAATTAGGTGATTTTCTTTGTCTAATATTTGAATAATAACATTTACTACATGTTCAGTTAATGTGGAATTTCATTCTTGACGGGTGTGTGAGAATAACATTTTTCGGCCAGTGGAAATACATCGTGGTCAGCCTTCAAAAGTAAAATTAGGCAAGAAACACGATAGGCAATCAAAGACATGACGCAAGGCGGCGACGAGTGCAGATAACAATTAACAGGGATTTCACCCACATCGTGCGCACACTGGCGTACACGTCTCGACATTTAATTAGGGACCAGCTTCGTGCAATAGTGACAGTAATAATGTGACCATAGATGTAACCCATCCATAGTAGTATATACAATCGGTTGCAACACTCTGTATGCTAACGACGCTTCGAGATGGAAACTCCAGTCGTTAGTAGAGATTTATCGTTCAAGGGCTAATTAGAGTTTAAGTCCAGCTGACGTATATAAAATCATAAAACTGCGTGAACTTTTCTAGAAGCACACACATTTCGGATTGAGTTTTACTGCGAAATCTTGAAGGCTTTAGGAATTAGTGTGTACATCTCTTTAATGCCTTCTTCGTGTTCAATTTATGTGTTTATCAAAGGAATGCAAGCGGATTTGTATACTCCTACGTTACATGTTTATGATGTTTCTACTAATTGTAGTTGGAAAGTTCTTTTCAGTGAATCATAAATTTACCCAACATATTTTTGGTATTTATAATATCCTTTCGGCTAACTAGCCGAGTTAACGACGTGTTATCACATGATATTTTCACGATCTTCTGGTGAAGATGGCGACAGTGATAGGGATCGCCGAAATATCGTGTGATAACACTTTGTTAACTCGGCTGGTTACCTGACAGCAGATTATAAATTCTCAACGCCAAAAGAAACTTTGTTCTTATGTAAGTTTTTAGTAGTTTGCAATTACTCATCATACTACAAACTAGGGATGTAACGGATATCCGCATCCGCAAGGGCGGAACTTTCGCTTAAAATCCCACATCCGCTTTCGCATCCGCAAATTTTATCGTGGATCTATGGCGGATGTTTCGTTTACAATGCAATATATATTATTCTTTTCTATTTATACCAGATTGTCCCCATGGTCGCTTAGCTAACAAGAAAGTAGTCTTTTTTTCTTTTGTGACGATCTTGCAATCAAAGTAACAATGAACTGAACGATGTTATTACCTAGGCGACTAATTTTCAAGTTTGAAAGTTTGAACTTGCATGTAATGTAAAGCGGTCTCTTCATGGTTCAACTTAGAGGACATCGGTGTAGAACTACCTTAGGATGCGCTCATTCATTCACGCTAATAGAAGGGGCCCAATAAAATGTTCCAAGCAATAATTTCCACTCATACTTTCTCGCGGCACACCATGTGTCTTTATCGCACACTCGTAGGATGTTTCCACCAATACCTTTCTCCAATATCCAAGGATCTGTTGTAGTTGCCTGGGAGTCCAACAACATCAATTAAAGCAGTGCTATCCGCGAAAAAAAGTAAGTGGAACATCCAACACGTCCTACATATAGACCTGTAACCCCTTTTACGGTGCATCAAGCGTTCTTTATCGAAAATCGGATCATCGTAGGTCCTAAACGTTGTACTGAAAGTTCCACTAGAATGGTGGGAGAGCGGTAACGCTCTGGCCTCGCATTCGGGAGGTCGCGGGTTCGAATCCCGTCCGTGCATCCATATTTGGGTTTTTCATGTTTTCCACAAATCACTCCAGGCGAATGCTTCCTTCAGAAGGCCACAGGAGAATTCCTTTCCTAGCCCTCATCTTTACCCCATCCTCTAATGACCTCGACGTCGACAAGGCGTATAACAAAAAATAAATAAAAGGAGCTTGCACGGAGATGTGTGGTGGCGTGGCGTTGTGCTTAACGCTTGAATTAGTCGCACGACGAACTCCGCAAAGTTCTTATGACAAAGATTGGTTTCTAGATGTGTGCGTAGTTATGTAAATAATTTAGTGTCACTTGTGAAATCATCCCTCGTGTTTTTTTTTTTTTTTTCCGTAACATGATCCAAAAAATAAATCAATATGGCAGTATTGTATGGAAATAGACTTCACTTTGAAAAAGAATAAAATTTGGCATAAAATATATATTTTTATGTTAAATTTATTTTTCCACCTCCGCTTCCGCAAAACATCCCACATCAGCATCCACATCCGCAAAGATGACTTCCGTTACAACCCTACTACAAACCAGGCTGAGATGTTATCATGCATATAGGTACCCTTTTCCTTATCCTAGATTTTTACTAACACATTAGTTTGCCACACTCGGAGTTACTAGGATTACAGTAAGGATCAGGTTGTATTAAATCCACGTACCTCTTAGCTTTTGCATAACACGCCGCCAAATAAAAGCCTTTCGATACAGACTTACTGAATCCTTGAAAATTTGTTAAGTTTCTTAATTATTATTTGTTTACTTAGATACCAAAATTTTGCAAAACATTATTTACATATGAATCTTTTCATGTTAAAAACGCATATAATTCCTAATCTGTTACCTGTTCACACTCCACCTTTCAATTTATATTTACACTTCACCAATAAACGTTAATTAATATACAGTGATAGCCCCCAAGGTTTTCCAACTGTTTTGTACATGGGCACTTTGAATCTTTTCTGACGATATTAGTTGTATCTAACGTAAATCAGCGTTTTCAGACTAACTATGATTTATTTTTATTATTCGGTAATGATCAAGCTTATATTATGGTGCACAATCCAGATTCATATGTTACAGAAAATGATTCGGCTGAATTTTGCGAAAGCAGAACTTTCTGTTGTTTGGTATAACTTCATAAAGACCAGCTCAACCAACACGATAAAGCCTCTAGGTTATTAAAATCCATAAAATGTATCCAGCATACATTGTTCTGAGGTGAGGCTTTGATGAAGATCTAATTAGATAATGCCACCTTATTAGTCTAGCTTTAATATAGATTAAGGCCATAGTAAATACTTCTAACAACGTGTGGGGCCTTCTTTAGATTTTCGAAGTTTAGCAATATGAAGTGATATGAACTCAACAGCGGAAGAACCCGGTAGGGATATTTAGCAATGCTGTCTTGATAACTGTTCTTAAATTCTTGATTATCGTATTTACTGGACCACGACAATGTTGATCATATCACAAGTATGCGGTGAAATGGTGTGCTGGCATTGTCTACAATGCTTGTTCGTTTTGCATTGTGAAGCTTTATACTGAAATATTCATTATGTGCGCTAGGAATAAGTAGGTGTCTAACATCCCCCAAACTTGAAATCGTGATTTCCTGGAGTCCCTTCTTGTATCCACTATTTCCAATACCGTAATATAAGAGTGAGTGATAGAAAAGTTTTTTTTTAGGTTAGGGATTTACGCTTAATCAAGTGATTTAAGAATAAGCAACAGTAAGGGATTCTACCATAGCCTTTTGAAAGAACCATCCCTACATTCACCTGAAGTGATTTTGAGAAACAATCGGAAACCGATATCTGATGGCTGAACGGGAATTCCAAACTATTCCTCCCGAATGCTGCATCACCTTGCACAATACCTTACTGGAATATTAGATCCGTTGTCTCACGACCACATACGAATCCGACCACAGACGTAGTACCAAATGCAAACGTGACTCATCCAGATTAAAACATAGTTCCAGTATCATAGAATCTGTTTCAGTTTTAGGTAATGGAAATGGTTAGGATATGTGTGATTACTGTACGATATACTGAATCTGTAAGGAGAAGCAGGTTTTTAATGCTGGTATGCAGACACCTGGCCCTCTACATGTGTCTCGCCTACCTGTCGTCCTTGTGCTGTCTGCCGTTGGTATACGATCACTGCTCTGGACACTCACCCTGCCCGGTGGATCAAGTTACAACACACATCAAAGGCCAACGAGCCACTCAGATTGATTAACGGTGACACTGCTCAACTCCCCAGGATACACATTCCATTTTGTTTCTCCGCGTCCAGTGAATGAGTGGTAACGTTTGGACCTACAATACGAGACTACCCAGGATCGAATCAGGCTCGACCATCCAGATTTCAGTTTTTAATTGTTTAGAGTAGAGGTCCCCAAAGTGGTCGATATCGATCCCAAGGGGTCGATAACAGTTCTCCATAGGTCGATTAATACATGGGGATCGAAAGGGTGTCGATAAATACTAAAGGGGGCCAGTTAAACTGCATAAGGTAAAATGGGAATATTCCAATAAAATTAGAAATACGGATTACAATATGAACTCATTGAATTATGCGTAGATCTCGAAGGTAGAGCGTTGTATAAAAATAAAAAACTCACTGAATTTGGGAGCAATATCTATATTGCTACTAAATATCTCAAGTTTAAAACAGAAGCCAAACCTTTATTATTTGTAAGGTTGAAGCTGGTTTTAGCCACGCGAACGCAATTTTAACAAAAAACAAAATAGAGGAACAGATTTAACCTGAAAACATGATGATTTGTGACGAAAACTTACCAATTTTCAACCGAATATCAATAATCTTACTACTGCTCTTCAGATACATCCATCCCGCTAATATCACCCATTTTAATAAAAAGGTATTTTTTAATTTAATTTAACTGCAATGGAGCACAGGCTCCGGTGGCAATTTCCCTACACCTCCATCTTCCCCCTATCCTACACCTACCTACATTTGCAATCTACAAAATGTATCTTTAAATTCTTTCAACGTTTTCGGTGAATTATTCATCATTTCTCTTGGTAACTCATTCCAATCCCTGACACCCTTACCTAAAAAAGAGAATCTTCCCAAACCCTTGTGCCTGAAATCGAGTGGCAGCCTGTGGTCATGGTCATCTTTTCCCTTCCTACTTTTCATACCTACTCCAATATCTTTCCATTCCTCATCGCCAGTATATGCCCTGTACACTCCCATGACCCTCCTCATCCTCTTCCTGTCCTGCAATGAATCCCATTCCAGCTCCTTTACCATATCCGTCGCTGATTTCATTCGGCGGTAATTTCCAGAAACAAATCTAGCAGCCCTTTTTTGCACCCTCTCCTACTCCTGTATTTGATTACGTAAAATGAGGGTCCCATACTACACTACCACATTCGAGCAATGGTCTGACCAAAGTTTTGTAACCCAATTCCTTTACTTCTCTCGTACATCCCCTCATCGCTCTCTCCAACAAGAGCAGAATTTTGAAATCCTTTTCTACCACCTGTGCAATGTGTCCTGCCCAGTTAAGCTTGTTATCAAATGTAATGCCAAGATATTTACATTTCAAGTCATCAGCAAGCAATTCTTTCCCCACCTTATATTCATAATTAACCTTTTGTTTTTTATTTGTGTGTCTAATAAGCTGACTCTTCTTTGCATTTATCATCATCCATGTTTAACAACCCAACTAGATATCCTTTCCAGATCACCCTGCAACTGTTTACAATCTTCTATCGTTTTGATTCTTTTATATAGCATTATGTCATCTGCAAACAATCAACACAATTATTCATTACAATAATGAACAGCAATGGTCCCAATACGCTACCATGCGGCACTCCCATTTTTACTTCCACTTCTTTTGATACTACATTTCCTACCCTAACTTTCTGTTTTCTACCTTTTAAAAATTCTTCTACCCAACAAATCACATTCTCATCCACTCCAATAGTTTTTATCTTATTTACTACCATTTTATGGCTCACTCTGTCAAACGCCTTTGACAGATCTAGGCCTCCCTTTTCCATTTCATCTGAAATATCTTGCATATATTCCACCAACTGAGATTCGCATTAGGTGTGTTCATATACTTTTAAGGTATTCATTAGCAGTTGCAATATAACAGTAAAAGTTTTTTTTTTGTCTAATACAATTTATCTTAAATTTTCAAAGATAATATTGTATTTTACGTTTTAAGACACATATGGTTTAAGAATTATATGCAAATTTCCATCTGTCCGTAATTTTGATTATTATTTTTTAAGATTACAATAGCAGTGAAAAATATTTCATTTTGCCGTTAATGTTATTGGGTGGATTTTATAAGATATGGGAACTATAAATTCTTTCGTTGGATGTAATGCAAGTCTCCTTATTGCTTAGAATCAGAAATGCCAGTAAAAGATTGAATGCTATTATTAAATACTTAATCTGGAGGCCGATAAGAAAGGCAAATATTCTATGACGGGGTCGACTGGGACAAAAATGTTTGGCCACCCCTGGTTTAGCTGCAGGTGGATTCCTGTATGGTTTATACTCTAAGGCTAGCGCCGATTTTCTTCAATGTTCCTTGACGCTCAACCTTCCCCGTCTCTAATAACCAGCCGTAAAGCCATAATGGGTATTATTCTAATTATTAAATTATGTTAGGAGACATATAGAACCAGTTTTTAGTGATATTAATTGTTCGGACAGGACGTTTCGTGCACGATTTGTGTTTCTACGTCTTTAATATGTGGGTTAATCATTTTAAGAAATGCCATGCTGATATTCTACTTCAGTGCTGATGAAATGTTTCAACGTCCATTGCAAATCTTCTGTGCAAGGACCAATATTCGTTAAGTTCGAAGCGGATGTAGACATAGCTGGTCTTATCACTTTACTATATTGTAAGTGAGCCTATCTATAACGCGAGTGCTGTTTCTTAAAGTGGTAGAACCTCTGTTCCACAACCTACAATAGTAGTACGATAAACGGCACGTCTTGTTATTAGGGCGCTATTGCAACACATGTTCCAGTAGTAGTACACCTCTGCGCGCGAATAAACGTGTCTTCCTAATATTATCAAGTCTAATTACTTATCGTGTTTCAATCGTGTTTCATTTCGTAAAATTGCTGAAACTGTCGAAACACCTAAACAGAGCGTAAATATTAACCTTCGTAACTGCAGAACAGTAAGAAACTTTGTGTGTGTGTTTTAGGCGTGTATTTGTACTTATAAATTCATTCATTTCGGTAATAAAAAAACTTATCTCAATTGCCTGTACATACTCTCGAACTGAATTATACATGGTTACTACAAATTAATCATTAGCTTTCAAAACCCGATTTATTCAAAGGTATTATACTTGCAAATATGATTGATATCTGAAAATAACCACAAAACATCCAAGTTTGTACATCAGGAGGCGTGGCAGCACTAGTTCAAGTTTGTACACCAGGTGGCGTGGCAGCACTACTTCAAGTTTGTACACCAGGTGTCATGGCAGCACTAGGTACAAATTTGTACACCAGTGGCGTGGCAGCACTAGTTCAAGTTTGTACACCAGGTGGCGTGGCAGCACTAGTTCAAGTTTGTACACCAGGTGGCGTTGCAGCACTAGTTCAAGATTTGTACACCAGGTGGCGTGGCAGCACTACTTCAAGTTTGTACACCAGGTGGCGTGGCAGCACTAGTTCAAGTTTGTACACCAGGTGGCGTGGCAGCACTAGTTCAAGTTTGTACACCAGGTGGCGTGGCAGCACTAGTTCAAGTTTGTACACCAGGTAGCGTGGCAGCACTAGTTCAAGTTTGTACACCAGGTGGCGTGGCAGCACTAGTTCAAGTTTGTACACCAGGTGGCGTGGCAGCACTACTTCAAGTTTGTACACCAGGTGGCGTGGCAGCACTAGTTCAAGTTTGTACACCAGGTGGCGTGGCAGCACTACTTCAAGTTTGTACACCAGTGGCGTGGCAGCACTAGTTCAAGTTTGTACACCAGGTGGTGTGGCAGCACTAGTTCAAGTTTGTACACCAGGTGGCGTGGCAGCACTAGGTCAACTTTGTACACCAGGTGGCGTGGCAGCACTAGTTCAAGTTTGTACACCAGGTGGCGTGGCAGCACTAGTTCAAGTTTGTACACCAGGTGGCGTGGCAGCACTAGTTCAAGTTTGTACACCAGGTGGCGTGGCAGCACTAGTTCAAGTTTGTACACCAGGTGGCAGTGGCAGCACTAGTTCAAGTTTGTACACCAGGTGGCGTGGCAGCACTAGTTCAAGTTTGTACACCAGGTGGCGTGGCAGCACTAGTTCAAGTTTGTACACCAGGTGGCGTGGCAGCACTAGTTCAAGTTTGTACACCAGGTGGCGTGGCAGCACTACTTCAAGTTTGTACACTAGGTGGCGTGGCAGCACTAGTTCAAGTTTGTACACCAGGTAGCGTGGCAGCCACTAGTTCAGGTTTGTACACCAGGTGGCGTGGCAGCACTAGTTCAAGTTTGTACACCAGGTGGCGTGGCAGCAATAGTTCAAGTTTGTACACCAGGTGGCGTGGCAGCACTACTTCAAGTTTGTACACCAGTGGCGTGGCAGCACTAGTTCAAGTTTGTACACCAGGTGGCGTGGCAGCACTACTTCAAGTTTGTACACCAGGTGTCAGTGGCAGCACTGGTACAAGTTTGTACACCAGTGGCGTGGCAGCACTAGTTCAAGTTTGTACACCAGGTGGCGTGGCAGCACTACTTCAAGTTTGTACACCAGGTGGCGTGGCAGCACTACTTCAAGTTTGTACACCAGTGGCGTGGCACCACTAGTTCAAGTTTGTACACCAGGTGGCGTGGCAGCACTACTTCAAGTTTGTACACCAGGTGGCGTGGCAGCACTACTTCAAGTTTGTACACCAGGTGGCGTGGCAGCACTAGTTCCAGTTTGTACACCAGGTGGCGTGGCAGCACTACTTCTAGTTTGTACACCAGTGGCGTGGCAGCACTAGTTCAAGTTTGTACACCAGGTGGCGTGGCAGCACTAGGTCAAGTTTGTACACCAGTGGCGTGGCAGCACTAGTTCAAGTTTGTACACCAGGTGGCGTGGCAGCACTAGTTCAAGTTTATACACCAAGTGGCGTGGCAGCACTACTTCAAGTTTGTACACCAGGTGGCGTGGCAGCACTAGTTCAAGTTTGTACACCAGGTGGCGTGGCAGCACTAGTTCAAGTTTGTACACCAGGTGGCGTGGCAGCACTAGTTCAAGTTTGTACACCAGGTGGCGTGGCAGCACTACTTCAAGTTTGTACACCAGGTGGCGTGGCAGCACTAGTTCAAGTTTGTACACCAGGTGGCGTGGCAGCACTAGTTCAAGTTTGTACACCAGGTGGCGTGGCAGCACTAGTTCAAGTTTGTACACCAGGTGGCGTGGCAGCACTAGTTCAAGTTTGTACACCAGGTGGCGTGGCAGCACTAGTTCAAGTTTGTACACCAGGTGGCGTGGCAGCACTAGTTCAAGTTTGTACACCAGGTGGCGTGGCAGCACTAGTTCAAGTTTGTACACCAGGTGGCGTGGCAGCACTAGTTCAAGTTTGTACACCAGGTGGCGTGGCAGCACTAGTTCAAGTTTGTACACCAGGTGGCGTGGCAGCACTAGTTCAAGTTTGTACACCAGGTGGCGTGGCAGCAC